>BMAR01000028.1:0-600000 GCA_021605115.1 Astrephomene gubernaculifera | reverse complement strand
GCGTCCACACCCTCCAGTGGGCCCAGCTGGGGGGAGGGGGGCGATAGGGGGCAGTGCGGAGGGGGCAGTGCGGAGGGGGCAGTGCGGAGGGGGGAAAGGAGTAGGAACGCAGGCCGGTGAGGGGAAGAGGGGATAGGAAACTCCTTCGCTGCGCACCCTGTCGTCGCTTTCCATCTGCGACAACAACCGAGCACCTTCGCCCCAGACCCTACCCAGAGTGCCCTGCCGAGGGCAATCCATGTCCCAACCCCAGCCATCCATGTCCGCGGTTCCGTCCTCCACTGCAAGACCGTCACACCTCCCGCAACACACTCCCACCCCGGAATCCAGACCCGGAATCAGTCACGCCGTTCCCCTTTCTCTCACCAGAGTCCCCACGGGGTTATCTCCCGGCCCCGCTCCTCCCCCCGCCGCTGCTGCCACCACCCTGCTCAGCGGCAGCCATGCGGCCACCTCCGACCCCGGAGCAGCCGCCAGGGGCCCCAGCGGCAGGGCAACACGCGCGCGGAGCAGCTTGTTGTGCGGCCCGGCAGCTGCTGCTGAGGCGGCTGAGGGGGATTGGGATGGGGAGGAGGAGGAGGAGGAGGAGGAGGAGGAGGAGGAGGAGGAGGGGGCGGAGGCGGCGCCGTGCTGCACGCCTCGGACCAGCTGGCCGGGGGAGGTGAGCAGCTCCTGGAGGCGGAGGGGAGAGGGCGATAAAGGGGTGGTGGCGGTGGCAGTGATAGCGGTGTTGGGAAGGAATAAGGGAGGACAAGCGTTGTGTCACTTCCTCCCGCTCTGCCTCCCACCCAACCCCACCTTGCCCCCTCCCTCCCTCCCTTCCACCCGCTCCCCCTCCCTCCCTCCCTCCCTCGCCTCACCCCCCAGCTGGCCGGCTGCACCTCTAGCAGCCTCAACCGCAGCACCTCACTCAGCGGCTCCCTAACCGCCAACTGACACAACCAACCACCACCACCAGCAGCACTAGCCGCAGTAGCAGCAGCACCACCGCCGCCTCCGCCCTGACGACGACCGCCAGCAGTAGCAGCAGCAGCAGCACTGGGCTCCTCCTCCTCCTCGAGCCAGGAGCAGCGGAGGACGCTGGGACGGGGAGAGGAGGAGGCGGCGGTGGTGGTGGTGGTGATTGTGGTGGTGCGTGAAGCTGTGGTGACGGTGGCGGGCGGGGAGGTGAGGCGGCGTGAGGGCCATGTGAAGGCCTCAACCTGCGACCGGGTAGAGTGAGTGGGGAGTGGGGAGGAGTGGGGAGGAGTGGGGTGGAGTGGAGGAGCGGAGGAGAGGAAAACGGCCATGAGAGGATAGGCGCGGGCAACAGTGCCCGAACGAACCTTGCAGCACCGGTCAATACCGCATCGCGGCAACTCTCCAAGCCGAAACTTCACACCGCATGCGGCTCCCATCCCCTCCTTCGCCGTCCCGCCGAAAACACTACCACCCACCTTCCCCTTTCCTCCTCTCACCCTGGCCCCTCTCCACCTCTCACCCCACCCCCTCGCTTCCCTCCTCACCTGCGCCTGCGCCCCGCCCCTCAGCCCCGCCACCCCCTCCGCCGCCCCCACCCGCACCGCCAGCAGCCCCCGCGTGCGCAGCTGCAGCAGCGACAGCGGCCCCGGCAGCCGCTCGGGCGGCAGCACCGGCAGCACCAGCCGCTGCGGCCACACCTGGGGGCAGGGGGGGGGGAGAGGGGAGCGGAGGAGCCAGGAGGAGGAGGAAACTTTACGAGGAGGTGAGGAGGAGGAGGAAAATCGGGATTTGAGGAGTGTCAAAGTGCATGGACCGGCGTGCATACACAGCACGGCAGGCCAAGCCCCACCATGACAAAACCAACCCGGACTCCTGCGCTTATAAACACAACATGTCAGGTCCCCTCCCCCTGCCTTCCCCC
This sequence comes from Astrephomene gubernaculifera, assembly GCA_021605115.1. Taxonomy (NCBI): domain Eukaryota; kingdom Viridiplantae; phylum Chlorophyta; class Chlorophyceae; order Chlamydomonadales; family Astrephomenaceae; genus Astrephomene; species Astrephomene gubernaculifera. Next base: position 598,118 of record BMAR01000028.1, on the reverse strand, counting down.
CCCACCCCCCCTCCCTCACCAGCGCCCCCGCCAGCCCCTCCTGCACCAGCGGCTGCAGGAAGGCGGCCAGCGGCCCCGCCAGCCCCCCCGCACCGCCCAGCGTGGGGCCCAGGTCGAAGGAGAAGGCAAGCTGGGGAGGGGTGGGAAGGGGAGAGGGAAGGAGAGAGGAAGGGGGGTAAACACAGCAGCATGCAGCAACTGACACAGCGAGCGAGCGAGCACGCATGTGAATGCGTAGCTTCAAAAAACACGTTTACAAGTTACAACCCAAGCAGTGTTTAGCACAAGCCTGTCAGCTCATCGAAGAGCCCAGCAGCCACCTCACCCCACCCCACCTGCGGGGCCCGCGGCATGGACACCTGTACGGCACCGAATCCCGGCGGGTACGGCAGCAGCGGCGTCAGCACCAGTCGTACGGTGCCCGCCGCCGCCAGACCGCGCAGGCGGGGAGCCAGCCGCACCACCCCGCCGCTGTGGTCGGGAAGGGAGGGGGTGTTGGTATGGGCGTTTGGGCGTTTGGGTGTTGTTATCAGTTCACTACCCACCCGCCCATGCCCTCCTCCAGCATTGCTCTCTCCCTCCTTGCTTCACGTTTCCTCTAATTTTCCTCCCTCCCTTCCCTCCCCCCCCGGGGCCTACCCTGGTGTCAGATACGCCTCCACCAGCAGACCCAGACTGGGCTCCCCGCGCCACTCGAAGTCGACCTCCACCTCGATCGACTCCACACCGCCACCACCGCTGGCTTTGCCGCCGCCACCGCCGCCGCCGCCGCCGTTGCTCTTCATTGCAGCGGCGCTTCCGCCAGCGCCCTCACCTGCAGCAGTGCTGGTGCTGCTGGTGGTGCCGGTGGAGAGGGTGCTGTACGCGGAAGACGAAGCGACGGAGGCGACGGAGGCCCTCGACAAGTTGCCCTCACTGGCGCCGCTGCCACTGACGCCGCTAATGTCCCCTTGTACGGCAACCGCCGCCGCCACTGCCGCCACCGTCGCCTCCGTCACGCCCGCCATCACCACACCGCCGCCACCTGCCTTACCATCACCACCACCGCCGCCGCCAGGCGTCGTCGCCGCCGCCGCCATCGCCGCCGTCGCCGCCGCCGTTGCCGCCACCGCCGCCACCGCCTCCGCCTGCGCCGCCGCCGACGCCAGCGGCCGCACCCTGATTGCCTCGATGCGCGGCGGCGTGTCTCCCAGCTCCAAGTCGCCCAGGTGCACGGAGCGGATGAAGGGTGGCTTGAGCAGCTCGGCCTGGGCATGCAGGGCGGGGCTGGAGTGGGGGGGAAGAGGGAGGGAGGGAGGGAGGGAGAGGGGAAGGGGAAGGGAGGTGGGGGAGGTGGTGTCGTAAAGATTGAGGGAGGGCTGGGATACGGGTAACGGACACTTCTTCCTCCTTCCCTGGCTTACCGCTCGACAGCCTAGAAAACCCTCTGCCCACGCCTACTGCACTCTTCACACAAACCCAAGCCCTCCCCCGCCGCCTCCCTCCTCACCCGACCACGTCCCTCAGCGGCGCCTGCACCGCCCGCCACGCCCGCGCCAGCAGCCCATTGGCCCACTCCGCGCGCTCCCCCGCCCGCGCGTCCTCCACCCAGGCGGGCAAACCCGCACCCGCCCCTGGAGCCCCACCGCCGCCCAGTAGTGCCCTCAGAGCCGCCAGTCCCGGATCGTCTAACAGGGTGAGGGTGGAGGTGGCGGAGGCGGCGTCGGGGGCAGCGGCGGAGGCGTAGGTAGCGGCAGCGGCGGCGGCGGTGGCGGTGGGGGATACCTCGGCCGCTTGTTGACGCTCGGTAGCGGCGGCGGCGTTGGAGGGTGTGATGGTTGGGGCGGAGAGGGGTGTGGAAGTGCGAGACGGGGCGGGGAGTGTAGCGGGGAGCTGAGTGCCGGCGGCGTATAGGAGGCCTGGGAGGTTGAAGTGGGAGCAGCAAGAGGTGGCGAGGTGTTTTCAGGCACGTCATGTTATGAGTAGCACATGGACACACGTAGGACACATGTGTTTTCATTGTTTGCAGGTAAGCGGACCCATGGGTCACACCACTGCGCGTGGGTCACGTGCCAAGGTGCATGTGCGGTGTGCGACTCACCAAGCGTCGCATGCCGCCGCGCCGTCGTCACGGACGCATGCCTGTACGACAGAGCTGCCGCCGCTGCCGTACAGAAGCTTACCACAAACCCCACAAGCAGACCCGGAAGCGCCAGCAGCGGCATCAGCAGCAGCTCCAGCACCATCGCCGCCGTCACCACCGCCGCCGCGGCCCCCGCCGCCATCGCCGCCGCCGTCATGCCGGCCGCCGCCAGGGGCCGCTGCCGCGCCGCCCGCCAGATCGGCTGTAGAGCCGTCGCGACGGCGGTAGCCGCGGCGGCAGCGGCGGCCTTGGCTCTTGCCCTCCAGAGATGTGCCAACGCGACAAACTCGTCAGGGGTTAGTCTGCCGCGACCGCTGCCTTCGCCGCTGCGCCGGGTATCGTCCATGCCGCCTTCCAAAGCAGGACCTTTGACAGCAGCGATCGGACCAGCGCCTGCCGCATCCCTGCCCGCCAGCGGCAGCAGCGGCGGCGGCGGCGGCGAGCTTCTCGCATCTCTGCCGCCGACGTCGGCACCGCCGGCGGCGGCAGTCCGGCCTCCTCCTGGCCCCTGACCCCTGCCGCCACCGCTGTCGCGACGACTACGGCGGCGCGCGCGGCCGCCGCCAACCGCACCCCCTCCACCGCCGGCGGCGGCAGCCCGGTCTCCCGCCGCCACCTCCTCCTTGGTACGGCCGCCGCCGCCGCCGCTACCGCCACTAGCTGTCGTACTAGCAGCAGCAGTACCAGCACTGCCGCCCGGCTGCACCACCAGCAGCTTGCTCAGCTCGGGTGGCTCCGCCGCCGCCTGCAGCCGCGACACGGCGGGTCGCTCCAGGGGCGACGTCGCCTTGCCGCGACCTCCGCCTGCTGCTGCTGCTGCTGGCCCCCGCCGCGCCGGCGGCGGCGGCGCCGCCGAGGGACCTTCGCCGCCGTGTACGGCAACTGGGGTCACCTCCGCCGCTTCGGGACGTCCAGATCGCCCCATGTGACTCGGCTGCCTAACCGGTAGTGACTGCATTTCTAGCGTGTCGTGGGCTGGTTGCAATCTGTTATCGGGCCTTATGACGGGGGGTGCCGTACCAGGGGGCTGTAGCGCTAGCTCCAACGGATGTACGGCAGGGGAGTGGAGCGGTGCGGTTGCCGCGGGGCAATGCGCAAGAATAGCTGGATCTGCTCCTCCTCCACCACCTGCTGCTTCTGTTGCTGTTGAGCCGACTTCAGCTGCCGTACCAGGTGCGACGCTACTTGCCGTACTGCCGCCGCTTCCGTTGCTGCTGCCGTACAGCACTGCCGCCGCCGCCGCTGCTCCCAGGGGGCCCTAAATGGGCTCGCCGCCTCGACGGTACGACACTGCACCTCCCAGCACCTGACGTTGCCGCTCCGGGGGCACTGGAACTAGCAGTGGCTGCTGGGGGTGCTGCTGGGGTTGTTGATGTTGTTGTTGTTGTTGTTGCTGCTGCTCTTGCGGCTGTTGGTAGTTAACAGGAGAAAGTGGAGGCGGTTGGGAGGAGAGTGACAGAGGTGAGGGAAGCAGGTGGGGCGCCGCGAGGTGGGCGGGGATGGTGGGGAGCGGCGGCAGCAGGGAGGCGAGGGCGTCGTGGAGGTGGTGAGGGTGGTGGTGGTGGTGGTGGTGGGGTTGAGGTGGTGGTAGAGAAGGGGCTGGCGGGCTGGGTGGTGGTGGGTATGCTGCTGTTTCTGCAGGTGCTGGCTCTACTGGGGCTGCTAGTGAGGCTGCTAGTAACGCTTCCGGGCTGCTTGTTGGTGTTGTCGCTTGGGTTGTCGTTGTTGCTGTTGGCGGTGGGGGTGGCTTGCTAGTCATACCAGGCCGGGGCGGGGTGCGTGATGAGTGCTACGCGGCCTGCCGCCTTCCGCTGCCTGAACAGGAAGAAAGAGGCGAATAGTGCGGCTGGCGTTTGATTCACTACCTCCAGGTATTGGGGCGATATCTAGGTCGTTAACAATGCGCAAGCACTGTCAATCTACTTTCCCACGGCTAATAAGCTCGACTGACTGTCAGTGTTCAACCTACTTGAATGCAGGGAAAGTGGTGTGGAAGATGTATATCTCGGTGCCGCATGTGCACTGTCCCGATTGACACAAGAGTGCGGCTTATGTGACGGGTAGGCATGCGCGCGCGGCAAACGATATGACTCATTCCACTTGGGTCAATGTACAGCACTGCAAGCAATCACCATAGCGATATCAGCCCACGTTTTTCACTGAAGCGAACGTAAGCGCCTTTAACATTTGAGAAAAGGTAATACACTGCGTTGGATTATTTGTGTCGCCTGGCTGGGTGTGGCTGAGTCGTCAATGACCCAGGAGACACGTGCTTTCAACTCATTGTTTTGGCCGTTCCACACATTCCCTCTGTCTGACGACGATGATGTGGCCTTTTTGCAAATTCATAAAGCCACGCATGCCCTGCTGCCTTCCGGTGTGCGCCGCCTGGTGACGCCCCATGACGCATGCATGGTGACATACCTTTTGCAACCTTGCCTCGCCGTTGTCGCCCCCACGCACGACGACATTGGCGTGTTGACGCATTGTGATCGTTCAAAGGGTTTGCATGGTGTCTTTGTGTGGTGTCGGCTTTGCAATTCCATTACATGTGGGTAACCAACACCTTTTGACGTAACAGCGGCGGTAGCCACTGCTGCATCGATCGGACCCTTCATTGCAGTACTCTTGGGACGTTGCGTCGAACCTTTGCCCTTCGTCCCCTACCCTCAAAAGGAGAGACAACATCACAGGTATAGATACTGCGCTGTTTTGCACACACAGTGTGTTGTTGTAAGTAAGCGGAATACATTTACATTTACTAGCAGCTAGAGCGCTGGCGCTTTCAACGGACTCCGCAAGGACGCGCACTAGGCTGAGCGACCCACGGGTCCGTCCTCGTCTTGTTTTGTCTTGAGCCGTGTCCTTAAAAGCGCCCCTAGCGCTCCCAGTATCACAGACAGATCCTGGCAATCTACGCACAACAATCACACGTTCCGTTGCTGGAACTAATCACCAGAGTTGTCCGCAAGTAGAGCTTCCCAGTTCCCACCCACAAGTCGCAATGCTGCTCTCACCGCTGCTCCGCCGCCTGCCTCGGACCGCGCTGTCCCTGCTGCTGACCCCTGCTGCTGCTGCCGCCCGCCGCCCTGCTGCCCCGCTGCTGCTGCTACCGCGATCCTCACCACCCCGCCCGCAATGCTCCTCCTGCAACGGAAACCTTCCGCCGTACAGCACCTCAACTGCGGCAACCGGTGGCACACGCCCTAACAGTCAGAACCTCAGCAAGTCCCCACCGCCGTCCTCACTACCGACACGACAGCAGCAGCAGCAACGTCTCGCTGTCCGCTGTCTAGCAACCGCCGGTCCGCAGCAGCCAGGAGACGGAAACCAGCCGTACGACAACAACAACAGCGGCAGTAGCGGAAGCGGCAGTGGTGGTAGCAGTAAGGGAGGAGTGTACGGCAGTGCGAAGCAAGCGGCTGAGAGGGCAGTGGGCGGTGTCAAGTCTGCAGTGGAAGGTGAGACGAGGGGGGCGGGGCGGCTGGAGCAGGAGAGGCTTATGTCGTGTGTTCTCCTCTTCCTCCCCTGCCACATGTATTCACCCACGTCCCATCCCTTCCCTTCCTTCCACATCCCACGTCCCAACCCTGTCATTGTCTTGACGCTAAATCGTCCCATGTCCGGGGTGTTTCACACGTACCCCCTCCCCCCACCCTGCTTTCCATTCTTTCCCCTCACTCCACCACCCCTACCCCAGGTGCTGGCGGTGCCGCTCGGCAGACGGCGCAGGAGCCGCTGAAGGACACCATGAAAGAGGCCATCAAGGTGGGGAGCGGGGAGGGGGGGGGGGAGGAAGCGTGAGGGTGGGAGGAAGGAGGGGAGGCTGGGCCCACACAGTCTTACTTACACTCATGCCCCACAGTTGCTTCTCCCCATGTGACATACATACGCATGCAATCACACATCCTTCAACCCCTTTACGGTGTCCCCATGCCCTCCTCACACCACCCAACACCACCCGCCCACCCAACAGGAGGCGACCCAGGAAACGGCGGCGGAGGCGGCCCAATCCGTACGGCAGGCCGCCACCGCCGCCGCCACTGCTGCCGCCAGCGCCCTGGGCCACCCGCCCCCCCGTCACCCCATCGAGCCGCCCGAGGAGCAGATGAGGTCGTACGCGCGCTTCCCGAACGTGGGGACCCTGCCCAAGGTACGGCTGCTGTATATTTGCTGTACGGCTGCTGTGTGATGATTGCTGTACGACAAGGAGAAATCTGGGGGGCTTGTACGACGATTCTATAGTGGAATCCGGCTGACTGTGCATGCATGCATGCATGCATGCATGTCCACATACATGCATGTATGACTAGGTGTTAGGCACAACATGTTCCTTGCATGGGGGCACCCCGGCCGGCCGGTGCGCAAGCCCTCCGCCCACCATTTCTCCCGCTTCCGCTCTCATCCTCCCCATCCCTCCGCAGGACGACACCGCCGGCCGCCCCCCTGGCCTGGTGTACAACGTGTGGCGCCAGCAGAGCCAGACGCGCGCCTACCCGGCCCTCACCTCCGCCGACCCGCCCGTCCCGTGTGACGTCCTGGTGGTGGGGGCGGGCATGGTGGGGCTGAATGTGGCGTACCAGCTGGCAAAGCAGGGTGAGGAGGGGAGGCCCCAGGGGGCGGGTGGGGGGCGGGGGAGGGGCTGAATGGGGGCGGGTTGGAAGGGGCCGGTTGGGCCTTTCAGTGCAGGGATGGAGGCTTCCGGCATGTTGGCCTACCATCGGTCTTACACGCCGCGCCCAGCTAGCCCGAAGTCGCTCTGACGTCCTCACTGTCACTACTCCCACCCACCCACCTAGCCCCCCCCCTCCGCCTCCCTCCCTCCCCGCCCCCAGGCATGCTTGTGGTGGTGTGCGAGGCGCGCACTCGGGGCGCTGGGCAGTCGGGTCGCACCTCGGCGCACATCATGCAGTGGAACGATGACTACTTTGGGATGATAGAGAGCAAGGTAAGGTGGAGGGGAGGGGGGGTAAGTCAATGACCGCACCAGACCGTAGGAAGCCCCAGGTGCGAGGGGGGCGCGGGCGGGAGGTGGTGTCAGTTGCCGTCAGACACGCATCCGTACCTAGGCCATGCTCTTCCCTTCTCCTCCCACACTCCCTCCACCTCTCACCGCCTGCCCGACCCCCTACCCTCCCCCCCTGTCCTACCCCCCTCAGTTCGGTGCTGAGGGCAGCCGGCTGGTTGCCGAGTCGCACCTGGCGGCCATCGACTTCATCGAGCGGGTGGTGCAGGTAGGAAGATAGGGGCACTACTGGGCGGACAGGGAAGGCGTGGGAAGGGAGAGAAGGAGAGGAGGACAGGGGAAAGAACGAGGGAAACCCCATCACCGCCACCGCACAACCTGGTTACGCAGCGTACCTGACCACAACCTCTCCCCGTTTCCTCGCTCTTACCTGCCTTTCAGGAGGAGGGCATTGAGTGCGACTTCACGCGGCTGGACGGCTACCTCTTCCCGCATGATGACAAGCCGGTGGGGGGGGGGGAGAAATTCCAATGTGTGTGGGGGGGTATGGTCCCGGGGGTTAGGGGCTCATAGTACGATGTTAGGGTCCCTAGGGTAAGGGTGCCCTGCAGGGACTGTGGGGGTAAGGGGGCGACCCTTCCTTGCCGTCTTTCCTTGCAATTCTCCCCCCCCCTCCCTGCCCCCCCTCCCCTCTCAGTCCACCCTCAAGATGCTGGATGACGAGTTGGCCGCCTGCCACCGCGCCGGCATGAGCGACGTGCGCAAGGTGGACCTGACGGGCGACCCGCGGGTCGGCAGGCTGGGACCCGCGCTGGTGTTCCCCAGGTGAGGAGGAAGGTGGGAGGGGGAGGTGGGGGAAGGTGGGAGGGGGAGGTGGGGGGTGCTGAGGCTTTTAGCGAAGAGGTTGGGGTTAGGATGGTGGTTGTGGGTGGTACCGTATGCGTGCCGTACTGGCACTCACAGGTATTACCCCAAACCCTTTCCCCCGGCCCCCTTCCCTCCCCCTGGGCCCCCCCCAGGTCCGCTGAGTTCCACCCGCTCAAGTACCTGAACGGTCTAGCTGCCGTACTCACCTCCCCCAAGTACGGCGTACGGCTGCACGAGAACACCCGCGTGACGGATTCCATCGACCCGCTGAGCAACGGAACGGTGGGAGGGGGGGAAGGAGGGAAGGAGGAGGAGGGAGACGTGTTGATAACCGGGCGTCAGGAAGGTAGCAGCAGGGGGAGCAGGAGGGAAGCAAGAGGAATCTCCCCCCCCTCCGGCCCCCTCCCCGCAGTTCACCACCGGCTCCGGCGGCCGCGTGCACCCCTCCCGCGCCGTCATCTGGGCCACCAACTCGCCCATCACACGCAACGTGGCAGTGCACGCGAGGCAGGAGGCCAACAGGACCTACATGCTGGGACTCAAGGTGCCCAAAGGTGGGGGAGGGAGGGGGGAAGGCAGGGGGGAAAGAAGAATGCCCGATGTGTATGGGGGGGAGAGAGAAGGAAGAGGGTAGGGGCTCATGCTTGCAGCGCACCTGGGACGTTCTTTTTGTTGTACATTCCCGGCGGTGCCTTCCAATTGCTGCCTTACGTTGCCATCGCCCGTGCCCGCCACGCAACCGCATCCTGCCGTAAGCTACCCCCTAAACACACACACACACACACACACACACACAAACACGGCCAGTGGCGTTTCTGTGGGGACTTCATCTTCCGGCAATCACAGTACGTTCCGACTCGCGGCCATTTTCCTTAACACACGACAAGCTTGACACATACATACCCTCCCCCAAATTTGCCCACTTTCCTCCCCCTTTCCTCCCCCGTTCTCCCCCCCACTCCCCCCCCTCAGGCAGTGTCGCCCGCGCCAACTGGTGGAGCACGGAGGAGGCCTACCACTACATCCGCCTGCAGCCGGGGGACACGGACGGGGGGCAGCCGTACGACGTACTGCTGGTGGGAGGTGAGAGGGGAAAAAAGAAGAAATCTCAAAGTGTTTAATGATAATGCAAACCAGACCAGGTGAGTGGGGGGGGGCAGCCGTACGACGTGCTGCTGGTGGGAGGTGAGGGGGGGGGGGGGTAGGGAGGGTAGGGGGGCAAGGAGGGCGGGAGTTGGCGCATGGGGGATACGCATGTAGATGCAGCTGTGCACATATCCGGCAGCCGGAGGGTGCATGCTTTAGAAGGGCGAGGAGTTCACATTTCATCCCCCCCCCTCTGGGTGCTCTTCTTTCCCCCCTGTCAGGTGAGGACCACCAGACGGGCCAGTACCCCTCCCGCTACTCGGACCGCTGGGCGGCTCTGGAGGCATTCACGCGGGAGCGCTGGCCGCAGGCGGGGGAGGTGCTGTACAGGTGGAGCGGACAGGTGGGGGGGCGGGGGGGAGGGGGAGGGGGGGATCTGAGATGGCTGTCGTACACTCTTTTGGAGTCCTGTCATACACACGTGTCGCATGGAGCCCAACCCCTCACCTGCCCTGCCACGCACCCATACACAGCCCCTGTAACCCCCCCACCCGGCTCCCCCCACCCGCCTGCCCTGCCACGCACCAGGTGTACGAGCCCGCTGACCTGTTGGGCCTGTACGGCCTGGATCCGCTGAACCCCGCCAACGCGGTCAGCGGCGTGAAGCGGTACATCGCCACGGGTGAGGCTGAGGGGACGGGTGGTGTGGGGAGCTGGCAGGGGTAAGAAAACCCCGTGTGATTGCTGTGGGTAGGCCTGTTAGCCCCGCCCCCCCCACCTCCCCCCTTTCTCCCCTCACTCCGCCCCTCCACTCCCCCCCCCCCCTCAGGTGACAGCGGGCAGGGTATGACGGGCAGTGCCATCGCCGCGCTGCTGCTGGGGTCTCTGGTTGCGGGGCGGGAGCACCCCTGGCAGGGGCTGTACTGCCCGGCTCGCATCAGCTCCGCGCTTAATGTGTCCAGCCTGGAGGTAGGGGAGGAGGGGGCGCGGGCAGGAAGGGAGGGAGGGAGGACAGGAGGAGAGGTAGGAGGGGAAGGAGGGGAGGGGGAAGGCAGAGGAGAAGTCCTCCTGGCTGCCGTGCCTCCCCAAACACCAGCACCCGCACACCCGCACCTCCGCCCTAGAGACTGCTGCTACCTCCTTGCTTCCTTCGCAGTCCTGTCCTCATCATCATCCTCCCTCCCTCCCTCGTTGTTTCACTTACCCCACGTCGTTCCTCCCGACCCCCCTCAGGACCTAGCCAGCGAGGCCGCCGCCACCGCCCGGGGCCTAGCTGACACGGTGCTGCCGGGCATGGGGTTGGGGCTGACGGGCAGGAAAATGGAGGAGGAGCTGAAGCCGGGTAGGAGGGGGTGGGGGAGGAGGCATGTGCGTTATGTTTCAGGTTTGGTTACCCTGGTTGTGTAACCTCTGTGTAACCTTGAACTTGCGGTTCACATGCAAACCTATCCCAGCTGCTTGCTCTTGTTTTCGCTCAACTACACACGCGATCACCCATTCCATGGGTCGGGAGCGGTGGCTTCGGCGGGTTGGTTTGCAAGGTCATCATCGTTGGTTGTTTTTTTACCCCCTACTCCCCCCCCCCCCCCTTCCCCCCCCCCCCCTCCCCCCCTTCATGCGGAATAAGTATCCCTGTCAATCCCCCCCCCTCATGCAGGCGAGGGCACTGTGGTGCAGGAGGGTCTCCACAAGGTGGCTGCCTTCCGCACCCCCGAGGGGCGCCTGATCAGGCACTCCGCCGTCTGCCCGCACTTGGGCTGCCTGCTGCAGTGGAACCCCAACGACGCCACCTTCGACTGTGTGTGCCACGGCTCGCAGGTGGGTGAGGGGGGGTTGTGCCGTGCCCCAAATGCTACGGTAGTAGGGCACCGCAGCCATGCCCTGCGCCCCTGTCCCACCCTGCTGGTGATCTGCTGGTCTGCCTCGACCCCTGTCACCCTACCACCCTGATGATGATGATGATGATGATGATGATGATGATGATGATGATGATGTTGTATTTCACAACCTGCTGCTGCATTCGTCCGCAGTTCGACAGCGCCGGCAACTGCATCAACGGCCCCGCAAACAGCAACCTGCAGGAGATCATGTGAGGGGCGGTAGTTGGGTGGTTGGTTGGATGGTTGGGTGCCTGGGTACGGTTTGTTGCGGTTTGTAGCCGCTTCGTCGTTTCCTAAGCGGGCTTTCCGACGGATTACATGAAAGAAGGAGCAGGGCTGCTCCTCGAGACACCCTGGGATGGTTTCTCCGGCACCCCGGCCGTTGTGCTGGCTCGCCCCTGTTAGGAAGAAGTAAGGGGTTGCACGATAGGAAACGTTACGTTGTAATGGCCGAGTGGAAGTTGGCTGTTGATAGTTGCTTGGTTGACCGTTGTGCTTGGTGGTAACCACTCGATTGATTAGATTGCATACGTGGAGTGCACGGCGAAAGCACCAGGACCCGTACGAGCACGTATGTGAGCATTGCATGCACGTACACCACGAGAACTGTAATATGGAGGGTAAGATCACATGGGGGAAAGCAGTCAGATACTGAATGGCTGGAGTATGGTGGGTTTCGCGCATACCCAACAAAAGAACGGGCAGGCGCGGTTTAATAGGATATACAGCGAAGCTCTAACGCAATCATTACGTGTTGCCGAACAAAGAGAATGGGTGCCTGCCAGGACAGGCTGTGCGTCTATGTACACAGGAGATTAACCAACGCTCGCTTGGTGACGTGACGTCCTGTACCGTCGAATCAAGGATGTTGCGGCGTTGCGGAAGGGGCCCGAGGAATTGTAGCTAAGCCCTCAGCCCTGAATTTTCCTTCCGGTTATTAAGAGAAGATACAGTAAGCCAACGCGCATACACGTTAGTTAGGCTTTGCGCTAAACGGCGAACGCATTGGGCTTTCGGCGAAATTTCATCGAGCAGCGCTGCGCCGTAATCTTCACTCGGCATTCGCTCAAAGCGAAGCACAAGTAGCAAAGCGCTGTCATTCCCCGTTAATGCAACGTTTGCTCGTGACGTCTCACCAGATAACCAACTTTCAGAGTTCTTCATTACCAACGTCTCGTTGAGGGCTAACCCCCCAAGCAACACCAGCTCCCGTCGTCAGCAAGGCCAGCAGCAGCAGCTGCACCTCTCAGCAGCAGCAGCAACAGCACCAGCAGCCTCTTCCAATGCGCACCACAGCCGCCGCCCTCGCCTCCCCTCCTCACCCATTACCCCGTCGCACCCAGCCCCCATGTGCACGCCGGCCTCGCACTACCACCATCACCATCTTTACCAGCCACTTTAAAAGGCAAGCACCATCACCTTCACGACCACCACCACCACCACCACCACCTTTGCTACTGCCATGGCAACTGCCACCGCTGCCAAGGCCGCTACTGCCGCCATTACCCGCTACCAGCGGCGGCGGCAGTAGCGGCAGCGGCGGCCTGGGGGCCGGCAGTAGCGGCAGCGGCGGCCTGGGGGCCGGCAGTAGCGGCAGCGGGGGTGCTGTGTTGGGTGCTGCGGGGACGGAGGTGGAGTGGTGTGTACCGCTGGCAGGCGGCCGGCTGGAGGGGGTGCGCTGGAGCAGTGTGTCGCGCAGCATGCAGGGGGAGCAGGCTGGGGAGAGGGAGGCAGGAGGAGGAGGAGGAGGAGAGGGAGGGGGGCGCATGGTACGGGTGTGGACACCGCCAGGTGGGAGGGGTGTGGACACCGCCAGGTGGGAGGGGTGTGGACACCGCCAGGTGGGAGGGGTGTGGTAGACTGGTGGAGGTCATTCTGAGGGTTGGGGCAGAGGGTGGGGGTGCGGGTGGGCCTCCCGAGCGTGCATGGCGGGCGGTACAAGTCTGGGTGTATGACATTCACATGAGCCACACAATCCTGGTCAGGTACACTTGCTTTCCTTCCTTTAGCCCGCTTCCTCCGTTGCCTGCCTGCCTGCCGGCCGGCCGGCCCCTCCCTCCCTCTTTCCCCTCCTAAAGGCTATAGCCGCTCCGCTGCCGCGCGTCAGCCCTACCCCGTCATCTACCTCAACGACGGCCAGAACCTGTTCGGAACCTCCCCCTCTTCCCCTTCATCCTCCTCCTCCCTGAGCGGTGTCAGCTGGGGAGCGGCGGAGGCGGCCGCCCGTCTGATCGCGGCAGGGCAGCTGCCGCCCTTCCTGCTGGTGGGGCTCGACCACTCGGGAAGCAGGTGAGGCTGGAGGGAGGCTGGGGGGCGGTGCCAACGCTGCTTCCCGCAGGGGAGCTGCTGCCCTCTTAGCCCCTCAGTAGCTTCACCCCGCTCTAATGGAATGAATGAGGCGGATGAGACTTGTGACAGCGTCCCCACACTCACCAGCGTCGCCTCCCACTCCACCCGTTCACCTACCCTTTAACCACAACCTCCATCACCTTCTGTGTCAACAATGAACATTTCGCCACACCTCCTCCGCGTTCCAACACCGCTCTTTTCTACTCACCCCCCAACAGGCGCTCGTACGACTACCTGCCGTACCCCCCAGGTGCCGCAGCCGGCCTCCGGCTCGACGCCGCCACCTGGCCCGGCGGCGGCGCTGACGCCTACCTTCATGCCGTCCGGTACGACATCCTGCCGTACGTGGAGCGAGTGTACGGCGCTTCATGTGACCCTGCGCTGCGTGGTTTCGGAGGCAGCTCCTTTGGCGGCGTGAGTGCGCTGTGGGCTGCCGTACGGCTCCCGGGGGTGTTTGAGTCGGTGCTGGTGGAGAGCCCCAGTTTGTGGGTGGGGGAGGGGCGGCTGCTGCTGCTGGGGCGGGGGAGCAGTAAGCAGAGAGCCGGGGAGGAGGGAGCAGCGGAGGAGGAGGAGGAAGGCGACCTAGCTGCGTTTCGAGGGGCCTGGCCTGCCCGGGTATTCCTGGCCATGGGCACGAGGGTAAGGAGCTAAGGAGTGGCAACGTAGGCTTGCAAGGGTGGCGAGAAAGAAAGAACGGAGGAGGGGGGCACACCGGTAGGCAAGTGACTGCTGGCAGTCATGGGAACTGGGTCGCTGGACCAGTCAGCATAGTCGTATCGGTAGCCATGCAAGCAGAGCGTGCCTTGACCGAAACATGGTTTACCGCAACAACCGCGCTGGCCGTGACCGCTACCTAACACCACTCCTTGCCCAATACGTTCTCCGCCCATGCAGGAGTACGGCACCTTCCCCCTGCCCTCCGCCGCCCCTCCCGACCCGTCTGCCGCCCCCTCCCCCTCCGCCGCTGTGGCCCAATTCGATTCGCTGCTGGTGTCCCTAGCGCGGCGGCTGGGCTGGCTGCTGCGAGAGAGGGGCATGAGCCAGGTGGGGGCAGCAGCGGGGGCGGAACCAGCCACAGCTACAGGCGGAGAGGTAGGACCCTCAGGGGCCGCAGCAGGAAGGCTGGCAGGTTTCGCTGTAGCAGTAGCAGTTGACATGGGGAGTGGTGGTGGTGGTGACGCACGGGGCTACCCCCCTGCGTTGAGTGCGGAGCATCTGCAGACAGAGGCGGTCGAGGCGGCAGCTGTGGCAGCAGCCCTGGGGTGTGGGGTTGATGAAGGTGGCGGCGGCGATGGCGGCGGTGGAGGAGGTGGGGGGAGGCGGGAGGCGGGGCTGCAGCGGCTGCTGTGGGTGGTGGTGGCGGAGGGGGCGGTGCACAATGAGGGCGCCTGGGGCCAGCGGCTGCCGGCGGCGCTGCGCTTCCTGGGGGCGCACTGGCGCTCGTGCCTGGGGCAGGCGGGGGTTGGGGGTCCTTGAGGAGGGCTGGAGGTGTCGTACGGCTGTCTTGGGTGGGTGGGGGGGGGGGTGTAGAAGAGGAAGAGACACTGACGAGGCAACTGTCTGGGGGAGGGAAACCGGGGAATCAGTAGTTGGAAGTTGAGTTGGTTGCGAAAGTTGACAGGATTGCAAGCCAAGGAACTACAACATACGGTACTTTGAGGGAAGCTACGTACTAATTTGGGCGCTTAGTAGCGGTAGCATTAAGGCCCGTTGACTACATGAGTGGGTTGGGCGCTCGGTGTACCGCATCAGATGTGCAGCAGCAGTCAGAGAGGTACCGGTAGCGCAAAACAAGACTGAGCTCCGCATCGCGCTGACCTGAGCCCCAAAGAATCGGGAAGGCCCCTCCCCCGTTGAGGCCGTTTGGCGGTTCTGAGTGGGGTTCAGGCTGAGTGCATTATACCGGTAAGCGGTTGTGATGTGCTGTAGGTATAGTATCCTTACAAGGCTTAGCCGGGCTTGCTGTAGCGGCGCTCCTACCCCCACCCAGCCATCCCAACTCCCACACCTGAAACCCGAGACACGGGCAAAACACGGCAACAAGTCGCCCCATCACCGCCCTCCGTGTCGCCCCAACGCACAAGCTGCCACCTGACGTCCCCCCACCGTCATCATTTGCCTCGGTCTTCATCTCCCAACGTGGCGCATGCATGCACGCAGTACCCCGCGCGCTCGCCTGGCTGTGCTACAGGGACCAGGGATTCCGGGTAGTACATCCCCTCCCCTCGCACACATCATCATGCGCATGCAATCCATCGCACGCCATTTCACTACGGTTGTATGCACGCCGCACCACCGGAGGCCCCCGGGACACCCGCCTCGTCGCCACCACCACCACCACCACCGCCCCTTCTCCGTCCCGACCAGCGCTGTCGGAAGCCGCCACCAACCCGTCATGCGCATGTGGCTGGCATGGCTTGCAGCCCTAGGGTGGGTGCAAATCCTACATCATGCAGGGTGGCGGCCCTCAAGGACACCCCCGGGTTCACGCGTGGCTTGCACACCAATGTGACAAATGGCCTGCAACCCACCCTACGCCCGCGCACTGCCACCCAGCGTGCCGCCACGCCCGCGCGTCACGCGCGCAGCCAAGCCAACCGCTCTCAGCTGCTGCGCTCCTGCTGCTGCAGACCGCCAGCTTCACCAGCAGCACCCGCGTCTCTTCCAACCCAGCCCAGCTCAGACCAAGCAGCGATACCGGCATCCAGTTACCATCATTCCTCCAAACCCATACATAGCGCGGAACCCCCCTAGTGCTCTAGCCTACGTCCAGCCCAAGCCCCGAAGCCGTGAAGCTCCGGCCCTAGCCATCTGTGCCTCCGCCCCCTGCTTAGCGCGCGTCAATGACCGCCTGCATCTCCTTGCGCAGTGCGGGCGAGAGCTCCGCCTCCACCCGCTCCTGCAGCACCTGCCGGATGTGGCGCATGCTGGACTGGACCTGAAGGAGGGTGGATGGGTGGGAAGAGGGTGGATAGGGCGTAGGAGGAGAGAGTGAGGTCCCTAAGGATATGACAGCCGCCCATAGCCATGCTAATGCACCCTCGCAGCCAAACCGCCACGCCTAACCACCTCCGCACCCCCTCCCCATATCCTCTCTGCCCCCCACCTCCTGGTATCTGAGGCGGTGCACGTCCGACTCCACAGCGTCCGCCCCCACCGGGATGGAGCGCATGCGCTGCTCCTCCGCGTCCTTGGGGATGCGCTTCCAGCCCAGCTCCGTCAGCAGCAGGTTGCGCTCCTTTAGGCACACGTACCTGGGAGCGGGGTGAAGGTGGGGGAGATGGGTGGGCAGGGGGCGGGTGGGAGAGGTGGGCAGGGTTATGTGGATTGGCTCGCCGGGCTAGGATGGTGTGCAGTCCGACCCCGGCGAGAGCGCTGGGCAGAATTGGGGTTGATGAAACAGCTTACCAGAGTTTATGGAGGTCCTGCCATGACTTGTTGCGCAGCTCCTCAACCTTCCAGCCCCTCCCTGCAAAAGGAGGATGGCAATTGGACCTTTACGCATTTGCGCTTTCGACTGATGCGTCCATGACATCGATGCTCAGCGTACCATATGCTTCGGTGTTGCCGCTGTCCCGCGAGTCCCAGTCCAGGAATTCTCTCAAATCGGCGACTGGCGAGCTGGTGTGCAAGAATCGGCAGCCGCTAGCCCTGTTAATCTGGCTGACTTCCGCTATATTCGTCAAGATACTTGGGCGACATACAGATGCCAGAAGCCGCTGCATGTTTCGGTTCCGCTGTTCAGAAGATGGGCTGTTACTTTCACTTCAGTTTAGGTGTCCTCAAATACGCAAGTGCGCTATGTAAATCCAATAAGAATAAATGTGCTCCACTAACGGCGCTGGCAAAAGCCAACGGGCTTCGTACGGCCAAAATAATGCTACCTAGAGGCAGGCCACCGGTGCCGTCGTCCAATAGTTTTAGCAAGTCTGACATATGAGGAGCTGGATTCATGGCGAAATCCAGGGTGTGCGAAGCACTCGCACTGTTATCTGTCGGGTTTGGCCACGGCTGCGCACACCACATCCGTAATTACTATGTATGAAGGAACAGGAATGAAAGCACACGTGTACACCTAGAAATTTGGAAGGGGAGGCTCAAGATGTCACCAGGACAACATACCGCGTTTCACTTCACCATGCCATCCCATTTGCTGCTTGGAGTTCTGCTGGTGCTAGCCGGGCTAATAGATACAACGAAGACGGCTGTATATGTAAGTCCTTTTATGTTTGGCTGACGCGAATCGTGGACACTTTTGTCGAATTTTAGCTGTCAACGGCAACGCCCTCACTTCGCAGGCGCAGGCTGCCCAGGCTGCCCCTATGCTACATGTTTCCCAATGTCGCCTCTGCCATCGTTGTCATCTTGGTGAGTCTCCACCGCCGGGCAGACGTCCAGCTGACCTTTCCGACGGCAACACTGCAGCATCTGCCGATGCAACCTCCCATGCCAACGGAGCCCTCGGTACGGCTTCCAGCGCTGCTGCCAGCGGCGCCTCTGCATCGCCCGCCAATAACAACACAGCTGGCATCGTTGACGGCGACGACACCAACGCAAGTAGCAGTCAAGTAGCAGCCAGCGACAGCAAGCGGCGACAGCCTGAATACGATCCGGAGTTGGATCCAACCATTCCCATAGAATTCAAACCCTCCAGCTACCTGCCCCAATCCACCCGCCAGCGCCGCAACCTGCCGGTCTGCTCGGAGTGTTACGGCTGCCTGCACAACCTGACCCACATCTCGGACAGCTCCACCTTCATGAACAACACCTACAGCAACGAGGCGGGAGCGACCAGCAGGTAGGGGCCAGTCGGGAGGGCTGGGCACAAAAGCTCCAGCATCCTGGAAGCTTGAACTTAAGGTAACCGTAGCAAATGTTCCCACCACGCCTCGGTTGATGCTGTCACTGCCCCACTTCCAGGTGTGCACCGTTACCAAACCGTTACTCCAACCTAACTCCCTCCGCCCCCTCCTCCGCCTCCTCCCCGTTCACAGCTGGATCTTCCGCGCCAACACCAACGTCACCCGCAGCGGCGAGGCGGTGGTGAAGCTCTACTGCCTGCCGCTGCCCAAGCGCCCGGGCGCCAAGCTGCCTCAGTGCCGCCCCGCCCGCACCGCCGAGGTGATGCGGCAGCTCATGGCGGTGGACAAGCTGGCGCAGGAGTGCGGGTTCACGGTGCGGAAAAGGGGGCGGGGAGGATGGGGGTGGGGGAAAAAATTCCAAAGTGTGGTGTGATAATGATACAGGTTTGGGGGGGCGGGGATTGGTTGAGGGGTTTAGGAGGGCTGTTCATGCGGCGGGCGGGCATCAGCTGGACCGGGTGTCCTTGCAGCTTGCCCTTGCACCCATTACCTCCTGGGTCCTGGCGGCTCCTTCTTGGGCGCCTGTGCCTTAGGCCGTTCCGCTCTCTCTCGTCCCTTCTGCAACTCTCCCCCACGGCTCGTCCCTGCCCCTGCACACACCCCACAGGACATCGTTCCCCGCATGTGGCTGGCCCCCGTGAGGGGGGTGGTGCCCGGGATCGGCTTTCCCATAGACTGGTGGGTGCGGGCGCGCGCGGCGGGCTGGCGCAGGCGACACCCTTGCCACCTTTAACTCTCCCTCGTACCTGCCATCCTCACGACACACCTCCTACCACCTAGCGCCCTACGCACTACCATCCACCCAGCACCTCACCTGCCGGCGACCTCCCACCCTCCTACCCCATGCACCCAATCCCCAGCATGCTCCTTCGCGCCCATGCACCCCGTTTTCGCAACCTACCCCTTCCCCCCCACACCCACCCCCAGGTGGGGCTTATGGATGGAGTACGTGGACGGCATCAGCCTGGAGAACTTCATCCACAAGGGCAAGCCCAAGCGCCTGCCGCCACCCACCATCGCCGGCCTCCTCAACGACCGCCTCAATCGCACCCGAGTGCTGCGCGCCGCGGTGTTTGACCTGCTGACCAGCCAGTGCGACCGGCACGCGCAAAACATATTCATTCAAGAGGATGGCAACATTGTGTTGATTGACAATGAGGCGTGTCTGCAGCACATGTGGCTGAACTGCGGGTTCGACTCGGTGCTGGTGCCCACTACGCAGAAGTGAGGAGGGCCTGCGGGTGGGGGGGTTGTAGTTGTAAGCTTTAGTAGCTGAACCGCGAAAGCGAGGGTGGGGGTTGTTGTGGCTGGGCCACGAAAGTGAGGAGCTGAGGGGAAGGGGAACCGGATGTGGAAAGAAGGGAAAGCCAGCGGTGCTGGAAGGGTGGCTGTTACGGGGGCGGGGGCAGGGGATCGACGGGAAATTGTGCATGCATGCGGGCACCTGGGGTTGGGAGCGTGAGGGAGAGAGGGATGGGAGAGGCCAGGCTGCTGCTCCCATTGCATGCCCAACCCTTCCTTTCCTCTCTCCCTGCTTCTTACTCAACCCTCCCTTCCATCCCCCTCCTGCGCTCCCTGGGGCCCTGCACCCCTGCTCCCCTCCCTCCTCCTCCAGGCAGGAGATCGTGCGCCTAGCCAACCACTTTGTGCTCAAGCTGCCCTCCAAGACAACCATCGTGATGCCCAAGGGCCACGCCGACCCGCAACTGCTGCTGGACTACCGATGCAACCTGCCGCCGCAGCAGCAGCAGCAGCGACAGGGGGGAGGCAGGGCGGGCAGTAGTGGCGGCGGCAAGGGGCAGGGAGGGCAGCGGTGGGGCGAGCTGGGTACGGCTTACCCGCCAGATTTAGCGGCGTGTTTAAAGCGCATCGCGGATATGACGCCGAGACAGGTAAGGCTCGCTGCCCTGCCCTGGTTTGGGAAAGGGCGAGGGCAGGAGGGAAGGCTGCCGGTTGGAAGGATGACTTGCGATCCACGTACGCTGTGAACTTCGCAGCGCACTAGCCATTCGGTCTCAGCTCTTTACAATATGTCCCAGCCTTGTACCTCAACCCCGATCGCCTCTCATCTTCCTTTTTCCTCCTGTCCGCTGCTCCATGTTCGCCGCGTGGCTCAGGTTCGGTCGCACTTCGGCTTCCCGGACGTGCGGGTCGCCACCAACCTTCACACTCGGGCCACAGGTGGGCTGGCGGGGCGGGAGGGGGATTTTATAATCTATGCAAACAACTAGAGTCCCAATCCCATAGCCCGACTCATGCAGTGAGTGCTACGACTGCGGGCGAGGATACAACTGCGGACAACCGTAAACCCAGTGATTGTACCCCGGCCCGCAACATCGAAAGCCAAGGACATCCCCATGTCTTCTCCCTTCCACACCTCCCTACCTCCGCCCACAACCCCACGTCCCCGTACACCCACCTACCCGCCCTTCACGCGCCCATGCCGCCCCACCCAACACCACACTCCTCCCTAAACCCATCCCACCCCCTCAACCCATCCCCCGCCCCCTTCCCTTCCTGCCCAGACATGATCACCCGCGGGTTCGAGTGGGCCGCCAAGTACGGCGCGCCGCAGAACGCGCCGCCCAAGCGCTACCGCTTTCAGCCGCCCTGCTGCCGGGTCAAGGTGGAGGCGGGGCGCTTTGCATGTGCGCACCCCTGGGAGCCGCGCTGGGAGCTGCCGCTGGGGAACCCCATCACGGGCAAGGACTGGGACAAGGACCGGCCGGATCCGGGGACGTACCCGGGGGGCACGTGGCCGGAGGATGAGGGAGTGGTGGGGTTGGGGTTGGGCGGGGTTAATGGGGCTGGGAGTGGAGCGGGTGGGAATGGGACGTTGGCGGGTGGTTTGGGAGTGGTGTAGGGGTGCAGGGGGGGGAGGGGAGGGTAACGGGGATAGAGGTTGGGGGCAGGAGGTGGGGTAAGGTGCCGTTTGTGGGTAGTGTGGAGGTGTTGGGTTGGTACGGAGTTCGTGATATGTGTATGCATGTGTGAAGGAGGGCGGTGAAGCGGTGCCAAACTGCCAATGGAAGGGGGAAGAATCCTGTTTAGACTTTTGGGGGCTGTAGGAGCCTCGCTTGGAGATAGGTTATCCAGTAGGATGTACCGGTAGGTTGTTAAAGAGCTTGCTTTCGTGCACTTGTGAGTAAAGCGATGCAGTGCTGCGTGTTACTATCGGGTGTCCCTCTAGTGTTCACGGTGGGTTCTGTTATTGTTATTGGGTCGCTTAACCCTCGTTTATATGGTTTTACACATATGCTTTGCTTTGCGGCGAAGCCTGGAGCGTACGGCCGCCTTGGTGTGGCGTGTCCTGGACTTGGAACATGTGCCTGACCCATATTGGACATGCACTTCATTTCCGTTTTGTGGTTCATTTGTAGACTTATACTGCATTGAGGTCCGCAGGCATTCATGCAATCCTTAGCTCGCGGCCGGGCTGTGGCGGTGGGGTACTTTGGCATGCGGGCCTTTTGCAGGCTTGTTCCCGGGGTTGTTCTTTCAACGTCGTTATTTTCTTGGCCTATATTTGTGATTGCATGAAGTTGGGCATAGGGATGCTAGGGCAGTAGCCTCTTCCACAGTTGGTTGGCGCCTAGCTTTGCGCATGTGGGATAGGTGGACCAGCCCACCACCCGCCCTGCTATGGTGCCGACTGAGCTGTAATTTATGAAGGATTGTCGCACGGCAATGTAGTGATTCTGTGCGGGAATGTTCCAAGAGGATATCGGCGCAATAAAGTTGCCGCTAGCTTGAATTGTCAGCATGTGCATGTCATCGATACAGCGGTCGGCACGGAACGCATTTCTGGCGGCAAATGGACATGAAGTCAACAGCCAAGCAGGCCGCAGAGGACTTTATTATGCCTTTGCGCTCTCTCGGTTGCAATTAGGGGTTCAGTTGGGGACTGAAGATGGCCGGACGCGACTGTGTCATGAATATCCAAGAAAGGCGTCTGAGCACTGCCGCAATAACCACCAAGCAGGCCAACAGCAAAGTAGGCGTGGCTTAATGAGGTTTCAAACAGTGCTGTGAAGCTACGAATGTGCTTGCACGTTAGCGAACGCGCCGACTGCCTCCAGCGCCCCGTAACAAAGCGGGCACACATTGAACATTGCAGTTATACTGGAAGCCTTCCTATCAGAGTAGTGTCATATGTGCTGTCATTTTGGCTTGCATGCCTTCTCGATCCTCTTTCTGGGCCCATGCAACAGTCGTCCTGTGTCGTGTATCCTTTCAAAGCCCTGTACCTGCTTTGAATTGCATTTACTTGGCTTAATGTATTCGTCTACTGGTCCTGTTGTTACTGCTTAGGCCTATCACCTACCTTTGCCTGCTTTTTCAAATATCTTTAAGCACCTGCTACTACATTTGTGCAATCGTGTTTAAAGGAATTCACAAATCAACCTATGTCTAAAGCCATTTAGTATTATTAAGGTAGTCTGTGAGCGTGAACGGTCGGCGCAGCGGGAGAGGCGGTTGGCCTCTACCCGCTGGCCTAACGCGGCAAGATGAATGATCTACTAGGAACCGTTAAGGGCAGGAATGCCCTTTACGGAGGAGACGACGATGAGCTTGAAATCGAGGACATCGAAGAGCAAGTTGCTCCTCCGCCCACTGATGCGGAGCGCGAAATGCAGGACTTCTTCAAAAGGGTTGAGCAAATTAAGCTTGACTTGGCGCAAGTCAAGGACTTGCAGCGGGAAGTGCTCAGCATGCATGAGAAAGGCAAGACTATCGTAAAGACGAAGGAGATGCAGAAGCACCGGGAAACAATGCAGGTACGGTATAATGCCGGGGGCCATGACAGGGGGCATCCACATCCTACGGAGCGGGCGGGGAGGAAGCGCATGCACCCGCTTCCAAGAGGGGTTCTCCCTCCCTTGCCGGGGCACGTCACTTCGCACTTATGCGGACGCACCCTCCACCTTCCTATTCCCTACCCGCCCGCCTTCCCAACCCCATGCTCACCTCCCTCCACCCACTCACACGCCTCCCGTCTCCTCCTCCCTGCTTACCCCTCCTCCCTCCCCCTCCCTCCTCCTCCCTCCCCCTCTTCACCCCTCCCCCCTCCCCCCCAGGACAAGATCGCCACCGTCAACAAGGTGGCCCACGCCGCCAAGGCCCGGCTGGAGGCGCTGGACAAGGAGAACGAGGCGGCCAAGAAGAAGAAGGGGCAGGGGGTGGGCACCGCCTCGGAGCGAACCCGCACCACCATCACCGCGGGGCTCAAGAAGAAACTCAAAGACCACATGCAGGCGAGGAGGAAGGGAGGGGAAGGAGGCTCGGGGGGGGGGGGGTCAAAGACCATAACAAACCATAGGAGACCACAAGTTAGGGCAAAGCAATGGGGATAGGAGTTGGGAGGGGGTAGATGGCGGAGGGGCGGCAGTCCCGGTACGTGAACTGCACGCCTGCATGTGTTGAGCTGCTGACCCTGCCTGTGTGCGCACCCCCCCCCCGGCCCGCCTGCCAGCCGAAGCCCGCCTGCCTGCTCGGTTGTGTGTCGCCCTCCGGAGTCGTTCCTGTGTACTCCCCTGTACTAACCGCATGCTGCCCGGTCCCCCCCCTTCACTTCCCCTCCCTCACTTCTCCTGGTCCGCACAGGAGTTTTCGGAGCTGCGCACTCGCATCCAGTCGGAATACCGCGAGGTGGTGGAGCGGCGGGTGTACACCGTGACAGGTGGGGGGGGGGAGCAGGGGGAGAGGGGAGGGGAGGGGAGTATTACTCCGCATTTGGCTGGACTAATGAGGGAGAGGAGGGGGGGTTGGTTATGGGTGTTCCGTGGTGGGGGCTTGGGTAAACCGCTTGGGAGGGGCGGGAGAAAGGGAGCTGAGGGACATGCGGGCAGGGGATGTGTGGAGGGGACCCACGGGTCGAAGTGGGGGATCACACGTTCAAAATGATGTTTCCTTTTGTTCTTCTCTGACCCCTGCACACCCCGCGACCCCCCCCCCCCATACACACACGCGCCCCTGCAGGCCAGCACGTGAAGGAGGAGGACATTGACGCGATGATTGAGAGCGGCGAGTCGGAAAACATTTTCCAGAAGGCCATTCTGGAGCAGGTGGGGGCGGAGCGCTGGTTGGGGGGCTGGTTGGGGGTGGGGGTAAGAGTGAGGCCGCTGGGTGGGGTTGTGGTGGTGAGGGTGAGGAGGCCGCTGGGGCTGCTGCAGGGACACAGCTCCCTTCCTTGGCAATGTCGGCAGGTACTCAGCTTAGTGGTGAGGTACACAGCTTAGGCGGTGCTACCAAGGTACGCCAGCACACGGCAAGTGGTTCAAGATTAATTTAGCGCATTCCCTCCCCCGCTCCCACCACCTCGAACCCCCACGCTCCAACAACCTGCCCCTCCCTCTCCCCCTCCCCAGGGTCGCGGCCGCGTGCTGGACACGCTAGCCGAGATCCAGGAGCGGCACCGTGCCGTACGGGATCTGGAGCAGTCGCTTCTTGAGCTGCACCAGATCTTCCTGGACATGGCGGTGCTGGTGGAGGCGCAGGGGGAGATGCTGGACAACATCGAGAAGCAGGTGGGGGTGGGGAGGACCAGTGGGGGTGGGGTACAGAGGTTGTAACCAGCGGGGGTGGGGGTGGGGTACAGAGGAAGAGCCTGACTAACCGTTGGAGAAGGCATTGAGGAGCAGGTGGGCAACTGGGGTAGAGGGGTCTGGTGGGTGGTGGTGGTGGAAAGGGTGCGCGGCGGGGATGGAGGCGGATGGGCCCTGTGTGTTTATGGCACAGCTGGAAGGACGAAGGACGTGCCATGCGGTCGACTGGTGCAATCCGGCACGCCGCAATAGCGCCCGCCAACGCCGACTTGCCACCCCCCACATCCCCCAGCCTCTCCCCAAGACCCCAAGCCAAGCTATGTGGCCCTGCCTTGCCCCGCCTCCCCCCCGACCTCCCATTCCCCTTTGCTTTGCCCTAACCTGTGGCTTCCTATGCTATGGCATGGTCTTTGACCCACCCCCCTCTCCCCCCAGGTCGCCCGCTCCGTTGACTACGTGAAGGGCGGCACGGAGGCGCTGCAGGACGCCAAGCAGCTGCAGAAGAACACTCGCAAGTGGATGTGCTGCGCCATTATGATCATGCTGATCGTGGCGCTGGTGATTGTGCTGGCGGTGGTGCGGCCGTGGAAGTACCTGCAAAAGTGAGGGAAGGGAAGGGAGGGTAGAGGAGGGGGCAGGTGTGGCTTGGTGCAGAGAATAAAGGAAGAGGCGGGCATGTGGGAGGAGGAGGAGAGGAGGGGAGGTGGCAGGGTGTCGTGGATAGTGAGAGCGCGATAACGAGGGCGGTGGTAGGGGGCGAGAAGGAGGAGGTTGGATGCCTGCTTGCAGGCCGTGCTGGCATGGTAGTTGTGGAGGGGCCGGAAAAGAGGGGATGCGGGGCGTGTGATTGCTCGGGGTGGGCTGTTGGCGCGAATGCAGCCCACCCTTCAAGGTGCCGACAGCTGCAGGCGCCATGAACTGGATCACAGATGGTGGTGGAGAGAGCCTTCTTCTCACATAAAACCGGGACTTCATTAATTTTTCCGGCAACTCGTGCTACCTCCGTCCTGCTGGGGTGTTGAGCGTGTACGCAGCGTGTTAAGAAAACTGGCCGCGAGTAGGAACGTACGCAGCGTGTGTGTCTTTGTGCGTCTGTGAGTTGGCGGGCGGAAGGAAGAGAGCGTTGTTTTCTTATATTGTGGCGCCAAATGCTGCCCATTCCCTCTAGGCGCCGGCCGCGCCCCTTCTTTTACAGTTTTCAGCAGGTGGCTTACGATACAAAATACACTCGCACGCTCCGCTTTTGCGTGCCGTACTGCTATCGAGACCGTACGGCACCGCTGCCATGGTTGATGTGGAGTGGGGCTGGAGGACCCTGCAGTGCGTATTAACATGTACCCGTCTTGTGCCCTCACAACAGCAAAGCGTATTGCAGCGCTGGGCTGCAGTTCGGTACATGTCCATGTTTACGCCAACTAATGGACGTTGTCAACGTGTGTGTCACAACGGTTACTGTGGGTTGGGCGCCTCCAAGAGGAGCAATAGGGTCTGCCTACCCTGGCTTTGGCGCTATGTTTGAAAGCCTCATGCCAGCCTGGCTTTGTGCAGCGTGCTGGGTATGTGCTGGGTACGTCTTAAAGCACTAGGCGCATCAGCGCAGTGGTGCACCCCCACACACCCACCTAGGCACCACTGCATAGCCCACTCGGCTCCCTGAATGATACCTTCACATGGCGCAGCGTCCTGCATGCCATGGACCGATAAGCACGGTACGGCCCGCTAACTCCAGCAATACAGCGAACAGCCCTGCATGCGCAGTAATGTAGTGAACATCCAAACCGCGTGCCATGCAAGAAACCGCGCCCCTGGCCCCATTTCCGGTGCAATCATTCATCTTGCGCCCCTATGCGCACAACGACAACAGACTGTACTAAACCCAGCCGTACTGCACAAACAGCAACAGCTACTGCCATGCCACAGCATCCCGGTATAGCACTCCTGGGGTATCAGGTTTGGTAATGCCCGATAGATTGTTGAAAGTCCAAGGGCTTACTAGAACCAGGCTGGTACCGGATTCTTGACGCCTGCAGTTACATCTTTATCCTAACATCAACAAGTGTTTTTATCTCACGAAAACGACCGCAGCTATTGAGCGTTTTGCTATTGAAAGGGAAGACCAGCGGTAGTTGAGTTCGGCATGCTATAAGGCAGCGGACAATAAAACCATCCACAAGCATGGGCTGCGGCGCAAGCAAAAATACCCAACATGGCGGCTCGCAATCGCAGGCTTCCCAGGAGGTGGGCAGGCTTGCAGCATCCGCCGCGGCAAGCGCATACAGAGTGAAGTTCCCTAATTGCATTGCTCTTCAAAATCTCTTATTGTCCTGCTTATAACGTATTTTATGGCCGTGATGGCTGAGTAAAAACAGCTGATGTCTAACAGTGCAACAGCATGCCTCGTGAGGCGGTTGCATTCTAGCAAACGTTCTGCACCTTCAGGCGCCGTGTCTAGCAGGTTATGTATCCTTTATGTTTATTGTTTCCTGTCTTCTCCTTGACTGCGTCCCTGTCACCTTTCATGTTCCTATCCTTGCAGAAGCCCACCGGAGTTGAATTATTGGGTGAACCCTGCCCTCGCCCGGTAGCGGACCCGTCAGAGCCCACGAAGTCCCGAAAGAAAGCCCCTCCGCAGGCCGCAGCACCAGCAGCAGCAACAGCGGTGAGCACCGGTGGATGGGGGAGCCGGAGCGTCGCCGTTGTCTGAGGGACCTGCCCCCTTGTCCGTAGGGGTAGTACGTCGGGCGGCTGGCCCGCTTTACCTGCCGTGACGTA
The DNA here is from genome assembly GCA_021605115.1 of Astrephomene gubernaculifera. Lineage (NCBI taxonomy): Eukaryota > Viridiplantae > Chlorophyta > Chlorophyceae > Chlamydomonadales > Astrephomenaceae > Astrephomene > Astrephomene gubernaculifera. The sequence continues at coordinate 570,669 of BMAR01000028.1, read as the reverse complement.
CCCTGATCGGGGACATCTTAAGTCGCTTGCATGTTGTCCTCCTCCCGCCATCCCTCCTCCCTCCCGCGCCCCTCTCCCCACTCTCAGGAGGAGCTGCTGCGGGCATGCGCCTCTGGCGACCTGGCTACCGTGACCCGCCTGCTGGTGGGGCAGGGCGGGCAGCAGCAGCAGGGGGGGCAGGGCAAGGAGCAGGGAGGCAAGGAACAAGGGGGCAAGGAGGAGCCACAGCAGGTCGGCGGGGTGCGGCCGGACTGCGCTCGGGACAAGGTGGGTCGCATTGCACTTGCGAGCCCGCCTGGGGTGTCGTAGCTTGTGGGGTAGGGGACCCAAGGACCGTAGGGCCCCGAAGCCCCCGATAGTGCGCACGGCTGGGGTGCTGCCTCCTGGGTTGCCTGGGAGGCGGCCCCTCCTTCTCCACCGCCTCCCACATCCGCGCAACCCTCTCTCCCCCTCTCCTCCGCATTGCTTTGCCCAACAAGTTGTATTCCTGAGGTTTGGTCTTTTCTTCACTCCCCACCCCTCATTCCCCCCCTCCCCTACCCTTCCTGCCAGGACGGCAACACCCCGCTGCTTGTGGCGGTGTGTGAGGGGCACGTGGCGGTGGTGGAGGCGCTGTTGGCGGCGGGGGCGGAGCGGGAGGCGCGCAACAAGGTGAGGGCAGCACGGGGGGCAGTCGGGGGGTGGGAAGCGGAGGGGCGGGAGGCGTCCTCAGTCGGGTAACGCCACTGGGGATAGACCTCTGCTGCCTGTTTAGGAAGCCGGCAGATGGGGAACTACTGGGCCTCACCCGGACTGCCCCCCTGTGCTGCCCTGTACGCCTCCTACCTCCGCTGCCCCTACTGCCCCTCCACCTGCCCCTACCTGCTGCCCTGCTGTTCCCGCTCCACTGCCCACCCACCCCCCAGGAGTCCCTGACCCCCCTGCTTGCTGCTGCGGGTGAGGGGCGGACCAAGCTAGTGGAGGCACTGCTGGCGGCGGGGGCGAACAGGGAGGCACGGAGCAAGGTGAGGCAGGAAGGGAAAATGAAGTTGAATCAACCCATGCCCAATGCCCCTGGGGGTTGGCGGAGGGTTAAGGTATAAGGGAAGGACTGACCGTACCTGTATGACAAGGAGGGCGGGAGGGGGGGACAGGCGCAGCGCTCCCCCCTGACTGTGTTATGCCCCTCCCCCTGGTTTGCATGGGCACCACGTTACCATTCCCCCTAATCCCCTCCCGCTGCCCCTCCCTCCCTCCCCCCTCCTCCCCCCTCCTCCCCCCTCCTCCCCCTTCCTCCCCCCTCCTCCCCCCTCCTCCCCCCTCCTCCCCCCTCCTCCCCCCTCCTCCCCCCTCCTCCCCCCTCCTCCCCCCTCCTCCCCCCTCCTCCCCCCTCCTCCCCCCTCCTCCCCCCTCCTCCCCCCTCCTCCCCCCTCCTCCCCCCTCCTCCCCCCCCCAGTCCGGCGGCACGCCCCTCACAGCGGCCAGTGCGGGCAACCACACGGAGACGGTGGAGGCGCTGCTGGGGGCGGGGGCGGAGCGGGAGGCGGCCACTGCAGGGGTAAGGGGGGTGAGGGGGACGGGAGGGGGCGAGGGCGGCGTTATCTGCCCGGGTGTCTTCCTCGCCTGCCTGCCTGCCTGCCTGCCTGCCTGCCTGCCTGCCTGCCTGCCTGCCTGTTTCACCCTTCCCGCCACCCCCCCGCCCCCTCCCCCTCCCCCCCTGCAGTCTGGCTGGACGGCGCTGCACTGGGCCGCGGAGGGGGGGCACGTGGGGCCGCTGCGGGCGCTGCTGCGGGCGGGGGCGAACAGGGAGGCGAGGGACATGGTGGGATGGGGGGGTGAAGGGGGCGGTGGGTGGCTGACAAGGAGTGGGAGGTTGGGGGTGGTGTAGGAGAAAGGCGGGCGACTCCCCTCCCCTCCTCCAGAATAGTGTCTCCGTATGCGCTCACTGCATGAGTCGGGATACGGGATTGGAAACTTCAGTCACTTCACTTCTCATCCCCCCTCCCCCCCTCCTGCAGGACGGCCGCACCCCGCTCCACAACGCCGCCCTGTCCGGCTACCGCGAGGTGGTGGAGGCGCTGCTGGGGGCGGGGGCGGAGCGGGAGGCGAGGGACAGGGTGAGTGCTGGGCTGCATGGCAGAGCAGTAGGAGGGGGGTCAAAGACCATACCAAACCATAGGAGACCACAAGTTAGGGCAAAGCAATGGGGGGGGTCGTACCTGACCCCCATCCGCTGTACGGCACCACCACCCCCGCCGCCGCGTACCCCTACCCGTTGCTCCCCATGCTTGCCATGCTGGAGACCCCCTTTTATCCCAATCCCATCCACCCCTCTCACCCCCCTGCTTCCTGTTGCCCCCTGTTCTGCCCCTCTCGCTCCTTTCCCCCTCTCCTAGCACGGCTGCACGCCTCTGCACCTGGCGGCCAAGGAGGGGCGCTCAGCTGCCCTTGCAGCGCTGCTGGCGGCGGGGGCGGACCGGGAAGCGGTTTCAGAGGTAGGGGGGCGGGAGTGGCGCGCATCGACCCATGGGTCAGTGCTGCTCCCCATTCACCCCTCCCCTGCGCCACCCCTATCAGCGCTGTCCAGCCATCCTCCCATGTTCACAGCATGGCCTCCTTCATCTCCCCCTTCCCTCCCCCTTCTTCCCCCCCTCTGCCCTCCCCGCCCTGCTAGGACGGTCTCACTCCGCTGCACCTGGCAGCTAGGAACGGCCATGCGGCGGTGGTGGAGGCGCTGCTGGGGCGGCCGGGGGCGGGAGCTGGGCGGCCGGGGGGAGCGGGAGGGGCGGGCAGGGACATGAGGACGCCGGTGAGCAGGCGGGGAGGGAGGGGGTGGCGGTGAGAGGGCTCCTCGTTGTACACCACTGTGTATCCCTGGGCTGGTGTGTTTACTCGTGACTTGCTTCTTTTATCACCTCCTGGTCTGCCGCCCGCACACCAGATGATGCTTGAACACCTTCAGTTTCTTCCATTGCCGCCGACTTGCCTTTCCCGGCCCCCCCTTCTTCTTTTCCCCCTCTGCCTCTCCCTGCCCCCCAGTCCGGTCGCACCCCGCTGCTGCTGGCGGCGGAGGCGGGTCACGCGGACGTGGCGGAGGCGCTGCTGGCGGCGATGGCGGAGCGGGAGGCGGCGGCACAGCATGTGAGTTGGGGGGGAGGGGGGGGGGGAGGGATGGGAGGGGCTGGGAGGCCTAGGCAGGGGTACCGACCTAGGCACACCGGATTGTACATACCTGGCTTGCGAGGGCGGCGCTGCTGCGGAGACTGGCTCCCTAGCTTATCCGCATGCGCGCCTTCTGAAGGCCGCTCGAGTCAGCTGTCTGCGGATGCTGCGTGCTTCCACCTCAAGCTCTGCCCCAATCGTTACTCTCCTTGCCGTCTCCCAATCCCACCTACCACCCCACCTGCCGGTACCTTACCTCCCACCCCCACCCGCCTGCCTAACTACCTCCCACCCCAGGGCGGTCGTACACCGCTACATGTGGCAGCGGCGGGGGGGCACGTGGCGGTGGTGGAGGCGCTGCTGGCGGCGGGGGCGGAGCGGGAGGCGCGAGCGACGGTGAGATACGGATGGGGAGGGAGGTGGGGGATGGGGAGGGGGGTGGTAACTGGAGACGGCGAGGGAGGTGGGTGACGTGCCGCTGGAGAGGCTGTGGAGGTCAGCCTGTGCGTGCACGACCACGACCCTAAGCGCCTCGCACGGTATGCCTGTACGTTAGCCGGCACCCAACACATGCGTCGATAGCCTCCCTCGTACCCTTCATTCTCAACTCCTTTAGAAACGCTCCCTTCACCGCCCCTCCCGTCTCTTTCCTCCCCCTCCTCCCTTCCTCACCCCCCCCCCCCCTCACTCCCCCCCTCCCCTACCCTTCCTGCCAGGACGGCAACACCCCGCTGCTTGTGGCGGTGTGTGAGGGGCACGTGGCGGTGGTGGAGGCGCTGTTGGCGGCGGGGGCGGAGCGGGAGGCGAGGGATGTGGTGGGTGCCTGTAGCAGGGGGGGGGGGGGGCGGGGGCGGGTGTGGAGGGGCATTAGGACGAAGGTGCTGAAGGGACAGACGGATGGGGGGGGGCTGCTAGTGACTCGACTGTGCGGTGGCTTGCTGCCAGCAGTTCCCACATGTCCCCTGCTCCCCACCATGCATGACCCACATTATCCCACCCCCCACCCCCCACATTGGCTTCGACACATTGGGAATTCTTCTTTCCCCCCTCCCCCGCTTAGGACGGCTGGACCGCCCTGCACCTGGCCGCCAAGGAGGGTCGCGAGGGGGCGGTGGCGGCGCTGCTGGCGGCGGGGGCGGACAGGGAGGCGTGCATACCGGTGAGGGGGTGCCGGGATGGGGCGGGTTTGTGGGTTTGTGGGTTTGCGGGGAGGAGGACACCGGGATTCAACCCTGTCCGTGTGACCCTGCTTCCCACCGTATCCCCTCCCTCCCTCCCTCCCGCTCCCTCCCTCCCGCCCCCTCCCTCCCGCCCCCTCCTATCAATCAATTCATGGCTCTCCTTTTTCCCCCTCCCCCTCCCCCCCCCTGCAGGACGGCCGCACCCCTGGCGACCTTGCTGAGTACTGGGGCCGCACTCGGGTTCTTGAGCTGTTGCAGCAGCGGGGTCCGGGAGGGGCGGGAGGGGGGGTAACAGCAGGGGGAGTGGGGGCGGGGAGGGGAGGGGTGAAGGCTCTGGTGTGAGGGGGGAGACATGTAGGAAGGGGGCAGAGGGACAGGCAGGGAGGGAGCGGAAAGAGGGAAGAGGGAAAAGAGGGAAGAGGGAGAGGGGGCCAGGAGGGGGGAGATAGAGAGAGGCAGGACAGGGATGTGTTGCTGCGGGGAGTGGAGAGGAGAGCGGCGGGTGGGGCTGCGGCGCTGGGAGGGGCTTGCAGGCTGCATGGCGGGGTGGCGGGTGGGTGACGTGGAGGCAGAGTAGGAGTCAAGAGAGCAGCGATGGAGGTGGTGGAGGGGGACGGAGAGTGCCACGAGTGGGGCTTTGTGGCCCTCACTCCTGTATGCGGGAGGGAAGTCTTCCGGGATGGGGCTCCGCGAGGGGTGTGTCGTACGTGTACGACGCGAGAGTGCCATGAGCAGTTTTTCAATTCATACCGGTTTGTGCCACGTCTTTCATTTCTTTGTTCTCCTCGCGCAGTACATAATGAAGGCCAGCTGATGGCTACCTAGCTGATCGCTCCCGCGTGCTTCCGTGGGCTCCCGCGTGCTTCCGTGGGCTTCAAACGGCATGTGTGGGCTTCAAACAGCATGTGGGGGAATACTGCATGGAGTATAAGGGCCCTCCTAGCGACATGGGAGGTGCTCCACCGGGTGGCAGCAGCCGCAGCAGGAGTGCTGGCGGGGCGAAAGCAGCGACTACACAACCCGTCTTGGTCTTCCTTGCCATACCGGGATTACAAAGCTGCCTGCCTCAGTGAGTTGTGCGTGTTAAAATAACTGGCCCGCGAGGAGAAACGTACTGTGATTGCCGAAAGATGAAGTCCTCCCACCGAAACGCCACAGGTAAAGTGAAATCCATTGGCTATGGTGAGTTGTGTGTGTGTGTGTGTGTGTGTGCACGGAGGTTGCAGCAGCAGGACGGGCCAGCGGTGCCGCAGGGTGCATGGAGCTGGGCACCGTGGCACTGACGTAACTGACTCGGTCCCTCCCCACACACTTAGGATACCCTTCTTTTCCCCGCGTTACACGGCGAGTTCCTGAAGCTGCCTGTACCTTGCTAGCCTCCGAGCCTCTTCCTTCCAAGCTCGCATCAAAGCTGCCTCGTCTCACCTCCATCCCACCAGCTTCCCCCTCCCTCCTCGCCGCTTTGTCCAACACTTTGGCTTGTGGGTTGTGGCACCCTGCCAACTCCTACCCCCATTGCTTTGCCCTAACTTGTGGTCTCCTATGGTTTGGTACCTGGTCTTCGACCCTCCTCGCCGCTTCCCTGCTAGCCCCGCAACACCTACCCCCCAGGCACCAAAACCACCACGCCCCCATCCCCTGCCGCCTCCGCATAGAACACATTCGTTGCCCTCGACCCCTTCGTTCGTTTCGGCTTCCGTTCAATCCCTCTGCGCCACATTACCGCTATACCCGCGGGCAGCAACAACGCGCTCCATGCTAACGAATATCACTGGCAACACAGCCTACAGGGCATTGCAGAAGTCCCTTCTGCAACATGCGCCACGCCCTCGCGTCACCTCCCCTGCCGCACTCGCGCCCCCCTCCCATGGCGAATGGCCATGGCTGCAGTAAGTCTCGTCTTTACGGCAAGACCATTTGTTGTTTTGGCTTGACTAATATGGACGGGGCGGGAATTGAACTATCCGGGTTCAATTAGCAACCCACGGATAAGCCTCGTCATCCAGTTCATCAGTTTTCCTTGATTGACCACCAACCACCATCACAGCAGATAACACACATGTAGACAGCACCCGTCACACCCCACACCGTGACACCCTCCGCCTCTTCCACTCTCCCTTCCCGAACCTTATGCCTCCTCCCCTTCACTTCCCCGTCCCGTACCGCCGCCTCTCCCAGATGACCCTTCTCCTCCTCCGCCCCGGCCCTCCGCACCCCCCGGCGACCCCGCCCCACCCCCCTCCTCCACCCGCCCTCCGCCTCCCCTCCCCGCCGCAGCCTCCAGCAACCCCCCCGCTCCCGCCTCCCTCAACAACTGCCGCAGCAACGCCACCCGCGCCTGCGCCTGCCGGGGCCCCTGCAGCTGCCCCTGCTGCCCCTGCTGCTGGCCGCCCACCCCACCCCCTGCCGCCGCCTCCTCAGCACCGCCCTCCTCCTCCCTCCCCGCCCCCGCCCCCGCCCCCGCCCCCGCCCCCGCCCCCGCCCCCGCCCCCGCCTCCGCCCCCTCCTCCCCCACGTACCACCGCCAGTGCGGTATGCTGACCACCACCCAGCCCCGCGCCTCCAGACAACGCCGCCGGTATGTCGCCATGGCCAGCGGCTCCCGCGTGTTGGCTGTGAAGTGGGAGGGACCGTCCGCCTCAATGGCAACACGGAGCAGTCGCGACCGCCGCCGCTGCTGTCGCGGCCCCTGCTGCTGCTGCTGTTGCTGTTGCCGTGCAGGGCGGAGGGTGCCCTCCTCTGCCGTCTTGCCTGGCTGCCCGCTACCGGCACTCCCTTCCCTCTCGTCCCTCTGGTGTTCCTCCCCCCGCTCCTCTCTGCCCTCTCCTAGCGGCCCCTCATGTCCCTCCCTCTCCTCCTCCTCCCCCTCCTCCTCTCCCTCTAGCTCCACCTCCGCCGCTATGTCGATGGAGAAGAGCCCGTCATCGGTGAGCCGCTGCGGGGAGGGGGGAAGGGAGGTAGAAGAGGTTCACAAAGTGAGTCCCCCCAACAGGTGCGGCCAGGAGGTTGAAGGGAATGAAGGGAGTGGAGCTACCGGTATGCTGGGGTAGTGACTTCCAGAGACTCAAGGGAGCATGTGCGAGCATCACGGAATGCCGGCTGCAGCACCACCGCTGTACTCCCCAGCCCATTCCCCCCTGCCCCGCTCCCCCTCCTCACCTCCATCTCCGTCCGCACCCCAAGCCGCCCCACCTCCCGCGCCACCTCCCGCTGGAAGGCGCTCACGTGGGTCCGACCCGCACTGTTGGCGCACCAGGACTGCCGCGCGCGGGCCAGCAGACCGGGGGGGCCGGCGGAAAGCGGGGGCGGGGCGGGGGTGGTAGAGGGGGTGGGGGTGGTAGAGGCGGCGGCAGGGGGCGAGGAAGGCGAGGTAGTGGTGGCAGCGGTGACGGTGGAGGGGTGCGGAGGAGTGGGGTAGTCTAGTTGGATGTGGAGGTAGGCCTGTGGAGAGGATGAGAGGGAGAGGAGGGGGAGGAGTGGTAGGAGTTGCGAGTGGCAAAGATAGGCGGTAAGAGACGACACAGCGCCGCAGCCTGGGCCCCCCTGGGTCCGCGATCCCAACAACCGCCCACCATACACACACGCCTCCCATGGCGTTTGCGTGGGGACATCATCTTCCGACAGTCTAGTACGTTCCGACTCGCGGCCCGTTTTCTTGACGCACATCCACCCACCGTCAGTCTTGCCGCGCGCTCGGTCCCCCCACCCCATACACACCTGGAAGACCTGCGTGAGCGCCTCCGCCGGCAGCTCCTCCATGCCCCCCTGCGCCTCCACCACCACCCCCAGCACCTCCACCAGCTGCCCCCACAGCACCGGACCGCACCCGCCCACCAGGCTCAACCCCCACGCCAGGTTGCACACGTGCTGCGCGGTCATAGCCCAGGGACCCGTGGTGGTGGTGGAGGTGACGTCATGCATGCTCCGAATGTCGGCGTCAGCCGCCCCCTCCTCCTCCTCCTCATCCGGCTGCGTTTCCATCAGGCCATGTGCCCTGGAGGCGGCGGCGGCGGCGGCGGCTTCGCCGCCGCCGCCACAGCAAGCTGCGGAGCACGCCGCCACACGCGCCTCCGCCGCCGCCAGGAGATCCGGATATCGCCAGCCGAACACCCCCGCTGCGCAACACACGTTGGCCAGGTGCTGCATGGTCACTCGGCTGCCGCGACTGCGACCGCCGCCGCCGCCGCCGCCAGTCCCCGACATGTACGACACAGCCCTCGCCACTAACCCGTCGAACAGCGGCCGGTGCGCATGAGTCAGCCTGCCGTACGCCCATGCGAGGTTCGCCACGTGCTGCGGCAGCAGTCGCGGCAGCCGAGTGGCGACCACGTGATCGGCGACGGCGTCCATGACCCGTGGGTCATAAAACGCCAACCGCGCCGCACCCCACACGCTGTTGCTGATTTCCTGCTCGCTAAACTCATGCAGTCGCCGTACCAACGTGGGCAACAGTACGGCACAAAGATTCGGAGCTGGATGCTCTGATGTGCCGTACGCCCAAAGCAGATTCCCTACGTGCTGCGGCCGTAGCTGATTCTGCCCTGAAGCGTTACCGCCGCCACCGGCGGCGGCCCTTCCGCCGCCGCTGCCACTGAGCCGCGCCACCACCTCCGCCTCAACCGCCGTCAGCGCCGCTGCGTCGTTGTGTCCCAAGGTCGCCAGCGCCCACACGATGTTGGCCACATGCTGCCAGCTGTAGTCCCGAAGCAATGCGGGACAGCGCAGCAGCCGACACAGCTGACGCAGGAAGTCACCTCCAGGGTTGGCACCCAACGTGGCGAAAGCCCAGGTCGCGTTGGATACGCTCTGACTAGACCAGTGTGTACGAACGTTTCCGCCGCCGCCGCCGCCACGACCTCCGCCGCGCCCTCCGCGACCGCCGCCGCCGCGGCCTGTGCCGCCGCCGCCAGCGGCCGCCCCCTCCGCCGCGTCCGCCTCCGCCGCCAGCTGTACGGCGGCCTGTCGTGCCGCCGCACGGATGAGCGGGTCGTGTCGGAAACCCAGTTTGGCCAAGGACCACAGCAGGTTGGACAGGTTCTGAGCGTGGTACGACTGTGCGTACGACAGTGTGAGGGGGCGAGGGGGGTGGGAGGGGGAGGGAGGGAGAGGGGTGAGGTTAAGAGCGAGGTGCGAGCTCAGCGGGGCATGTGTCTAGCTGCCTACAGAAGGGATGTGAGGGATGCAACCCCCCTGCACGCGAAGACGACAGCACTCCAGTCGGGAGGACCCACCACCTCATCCGCGCCTCCACTTCCACAACCACCCCTCACCACGTCCTCCCGTCCTCTCCCGCCCACGTCCGCACCTTCACCCACACCAGCCCCAGCCCCTCCACCCCGCACCTGCAGCGACGCCAGCGCCGACTCGCAACACGCCCGGAGCAACCGCTGGGGCACCACACCACCTCCTCCACCATCTCCACCTCCACCCGCAGCGCCCTCTTCGCCCTCCCTCCGCTCCTCCTCCTCCTCCTCCTGCCCCTGCTGGCCCCCTTCACCCCTGCCCCCCGCTGCTGCCTGTCCCCCTCCTCCTCCCCCTCCTCCCCCCTGCCCCGCCAACCCCAGCGAGGCGACCGCCCACATCAAGTTGGACACGTTCTGCGGGTTGAACTGCGACAGGTGCTGCAGCGCCTGGGGGGGTGGGGGAGCGGGTGGGGGGTTGAGGGAGGGAGGCAGCGTGTGGTAGAGGGAAGAGGGAAGGCGAAGAGGAGCCGTAAATAACCCACCTACCCCCCAACACACATACCCAGCCCCCAGCCCCCACCTGCTGCGCAATGGCGGCCGCCAGCTGCGTGTTCCGCAGCCCCAGGTGCGCCATGGCCCACAGTGTGTTGGTGAGCGCCTGGGGGCGGGGGGAGGGAGGGAGGCGGCAGCAGGAGTGTGTGTGTTAAGGAAACTGGCCGCGAGTAGGAACGTACTGGGATGTCGGAAGATGAAGTTCCCACAGAACCGCCGCAGGAGCCGAGGAATATGGCATCAGGTGTGGGGGGGGTGGCAGCATGATGTAGAGAACGCTGCGCATGTGTTGCGCATGACAGAGAGCTCCACCTGTGATTAAGAAGCCAAACGTATAGCTAGTGTTCGTGTAGCTACCGTGTGGCAGTATCCCCATTCCCTCTTCGCCTCTTCCTTTCTGTCATCCTGTCTTCCCGTGATGATCCTTCCCGTCCCTCGCACGACTCGCATGACCCACCTGCGCCGTGAAGTCCCGGATCTTGGGCAGCGACCCACGGGCCACCTCCTCCATCCAGCCCTCCCCCGGGCTCCACCCCAGCTTGGCCAGACCCAGCAGTGTGTTTGACACGTTCTGCGGCAGCGCCTCGCGCAGCACCTCCAGCAGCCGCCGGGAGAGGCCGCGCAGCAGCGGGGCGCCGGGGTGGTACTCTGGTGGGGGGGCGTGATGGGGTGGTGGGGGGGGGTGGAGGGTGGGGGTAGGGGGGGGGATGAGGGGGCAGGATGGGTATGGGAAAGTGGCAAGTGGCGGGGAGGATACGAGCGAGAGTGCGATGACGTGATATAACTCCAACACGTTGCTTTTGGCGGCCATGGGAGATGCGCTTGCAAGCGTCCCTAACCCCACGTAACCCCACGTTCCTGCCCCCCCCTCCCCGCTCCAGCCCCACGCACCCATGGTCCCCAGCGCCCACAGCGTGTTGCCCACATGCTGCGGACTGAACTCGACCAGCGTAGCCTCCGCACGAGCACACAGCCCCGGCAGCAACTGCTCGCCACCGCCTCCTCCTCCTCCACCCCCAGCAGCACCACCGCTACCATGCTGCTGTGGTTGCCGTCCTCCTCCGCCTCCTGCTGCTGCAGCCGAGGGCGGCGGCGTGTATCCCAGCTTGGCGAGCGCCCACATGCAGTTGGCCACATTGCGGGCGGTGAAGGAGGGCAGGTGCGACACTGGTGGGGGAGGTGGAGGGGGCAGGGCAGGGCAGGGCAGGGCAGGGCAGGGCGGGGCCGGGAGGGCGTGAGAAGTGCGGGACAGACCGGTGCTTAGCGACGACAGCAGCAGTACTGCACATGTTAGGATTACCGTGGGCTCGACGTCATCTGCCTAAATCCCTGCCCCCATGCGCCCCCCCTCATGTACCCCAGCCCCCAGTCCCCCTACCTGCCAGCCGCGTGAGGTGCGCGAAGTCAGGGTCAGCCAGCAGTCCCCGCGCCGCCGCCCCCGCCGGCCCCGTCTGGCTGGCGGGCGTCAGGCCGCAGGAGCCCAGCCGGTGCAGCGCAGCGGCCGCATTGACCGCCTCGAACTGCCACCCGCGCTCGCGGACCACCCGCAGGATCTCCCGGAAGTCCACCCCCGCCGCCAGGATGGCTTGCGTAATGCGGATACTCGTCACACTGCCGCCGCCGCCGCCACCGCCGCCAGCGTAGTCTGTCCCGCCGCCGCCGCCACCGCCACCGCCACGGCCGCCATCGCCTCTTCCACCTCCGACGCCTCCTCTGCCGTCCCCTCCTCGCCAATCGTCTCTACCCACGCTCCGCCGCTCGGCGTAATAGCCAGTATCACGCTCCGTCGGTCGTTCGAACCGCTCCCGACCCGTGGGTCGCTCATCCTGCCTGTAGTCCCCACCGCCGCGATCCTGCCGATCCTGCCGCGGCACTGACGAAGGTCGCTGCTGCGGAGCCTCGCGTCGCGGCTCGACGGCATTGTACGACGATGGGTGCTGCAGCGGCGGCGGCGCTCCCCTGGCTTCCGTACGACGCCAGCTTTCGTATGGCGCCCGTTCACGAGCGCCGCTGGGGCCGCCAGGGCCGCCGCCGCCGCCACTCTCCCAGGGTAGCTGCGGCCTGGCGGCGGAGGACATGCGGGCGGCGGTGCGCAGGAAGCGCGACGCGGCGGTCTGGAGCTCCTCCATGGGAGCCGTCGGAGGGAACTCGAGTGTACGGCTGCCGGAAGCGGTGGCGGCGGCGGCGCTTTCGTTGTTGTCGCCTTGGTTGGTGGGTCGTTCGTCGCGTCGTTCGGCGTCGACGATGACAGGCGCGGTAGCATCTCTGTCGCCACCGCCGGCTCGGCGGTACCTGCCCTCGTCGTCTGCTCGCTCGTCCCGCCGACTACCGCCGTACGAGCGGCCTGGGTTGGCGAGGGGAGGCGTCGTACTTTGCCCCCGGCCCCCAGAGGGCGACCCCCACCTCCGTGGGTTTCCCTCGTACTCACGCGACGGCACCTCGCCCGCCTCCCGCTGCTGCCGCTGCTCCCGCTGCTGCGTACCCTCCCCGGACCGCAGGCCCCCATCACGCCCCCCGCCGCCGCCGCCCCATGCATCCGACTGCGGCTGCTCGCTGCGGCCCCGCTCGTCCCGGAACCGCTCCGGCTGTTGTTGCTGCTGCTGCGGCGGCGGCTCCTGTCGCCGCTGCTGAAGGTCTCCCTGATCTCTCTGCTGCCACTCCCTCAACCCCTCCCTCTCCCTCTCCCTCCGGTCCTGCTGCAGCTCATCCCTGCGCTCCCACTCCCGCTCTCGCCCTTGCCCCGTCCGCTCCCGCTCCTGCTCCCCCTCCCAGCCCCGATGCCTTGCTGCCTCCCGCACCGTCTCCCTCGCAACGCCGGGGCAGTCCACTCGCCGCCTATCACCTTCCCGCGGTGGCTCGTCTACCCGCAACCGCGGCGACGGCGGTGGCGCCGCGCCACGCGCGAGTGCAGACGGCGACGGCGACGGCGGCGGCGACCGGAGGTAATCGTCCCGCTGCGACTGCTGCCGCTGCTGCTGTAGCGGCTGGATCGGTGCGGGACGCACTCCAGGTGGAGTCAGTCCTCGGCTGCTGGGCGGGTTTGGCAGGTTGGTGTCACGGAGGTGGCTGCCGGGGCTGCGGTTGCGGTTGGTATCGTATGCAGCGGGGTGCTGCAACGGCTGCATGCGGGAATAGCCCCTGGCACCTCTGTCGCCACCGCCGGCGCCGCCGTCACCGCTGCCGCGGTTGTCGTACTCCTCCCAGGCCTCCTTGCTCCCCTCCCTATCGCCAGCTGCCCTCTCTCTGCTGCCTTGCCACTCGCCTGCCGCATCTAGCCTCCGCCTCTGCGCCTCCGGGCGCTCTGTCCGCTCCCGCCGCTCTCGCTCCTCCTCCCTCTCCTGGCTCCTGCGCGCTGGACCTCGGTCCGGCCCAGCCTCCGTTCTTTCCCACTCCCTGTCGCGTTTCTGACTGCCATCCTGCCGCTGCTGCTGCCGTTGCTTCCACTCCTGCTCCCGGCCCCCATCCGGATAGTCACCCCGCCTCTGCTGCTGCTGCTGATGATGATGATGCGGCGCCGCCTGCTGCTGCCGATCCCAATCCCGCCGCACAGCTGTGGCCGCCCCGCGCTCCCGCTCCCTCTCCCGCCCCTCCTCCTCTCGCTCCCGCTCACGGTCCTCCCCATCCTTCCGCTGCCAGACGTGCTCTGCGCCCCGCTCCGCATCACGTGCATGCTGGCTGCTTCGCTCCCCGCCACGCTCCCAAGAACGCTGCGCTGGGCTGGCCGCCGCAGCCCTCCTCCTGTCGTACACCTCCCCCTGGTGCCGTACGTTTCTCTCCTCGCCATCATCACCGTGCTCATATCTTCGGGCCTGGGGCTGCTGCTGTCTTGAAAGCGGCGGCGGCGGATCATGGTAAGACGACCGAGGTTGCTGCTGCTGCTCCTGCCGCGAGCGCTGCTGCTGCTGCGGGTGCTCCTCACCTCGGTTTTGTTGGGTGAAAAACGGTGTGGAGCGTTGCCGGTAGTCTGCGTCCTCGTAGTCTGCGTCCTCATGACGGTCTTGCGGGTAGTGACGCTGCTGCTCAGGCTGCCGCTGGCGGTGCGGGTACGGCTGCTGCTGCTGCTGCAGCTCATGCGGTCGATGCCGGGATGCTCCGTCGCCCCTGTCCCGTACCTCCTCCGCCTTCCTGGACGGACGCTGCTCCCAGACCTCCCGTCTGTCTTCATAGCAGCCATCGCCAGCCCGGCCCGGGCGGTGTTCATCTCTCGCAACCGCAGCTGCTGCCGTACGGCCCTCCCCCTCGCGACGGGGGGCCCGCGGGAAGGCGCCCGCGTCCTCCTCACCGCCCACCAGGCGCTCGTAGGCCCCATCATCATCTCTCCGTGTGTCGTACTGTTGCTGCTCATGCCGCTGACGTGTACTGCCGCCACCGCCGCCGTGCACCAGCTCCTCATCTAGCGTCAGCCGTTGAGGAGAAGGCACACCAAGCGATCGAGGTGGTGTGCGCTCTTCCGTTGCCGTCAACGGCGGATGTGGTGGCGAGGAGCGACGCGGACGCTTCCGCTGCTGTCCCTGGCCGCCTCCGCCTCCGCCGCCGGCTTCACCTCCGCCCATGCTGCGCTCCTCGGAATCGGCGACGCCGCCGTCGGAGCTTCGCCGCCGACCCGGCAGCCGTGGCTCCGCTGTTCCTTCTTCCCCTCCTGCCGTTCCTTGCGCTACTCCTGCTTCACCTGCCGCATCCTCAGCCGCGGCCGCGCCTTGCGTGAAAGCACCAAGGCGGTTAGGCGCTGCTGTGTCGTAGCCACGACCGGGGCTGAGGCTGCGGCTGCGGACGCCGTGTCTGCTGCGGACGCCGCCGCCGCCGTAGCCCTGTTGGCCGTCTGATGCGACCGGCTGTGGTCGCTGCTGCCGCTGCTGAGACTGGGGGTGAGACTGGGGGTGTTGCTGCGGAGGCAGCATCGCACCTAGATCCCATATAGGCGCGCGGCGGCGCCCTCCACCGCTGCCGCCAGCACCCCCGGCGGACCCTCGTTCATTGCTGCCGCCGCCGCTGCTTCTGCCGCGGGGCGATACCGGTATCCTGACGGCGCCGGGATGGTCGACGCTGACGCCGCCGCCAGGGTCCGCTGTCACCGCCTCCGTCGGCAAAGGACTCGCCGCTGGGATGGCGGCGGCGGCAGTCGCAGCAGCGGCGGCCTGTCGCGGCGACAGCAGTGGAACCGCCACCGCAGAACGCGCAGTACCAGGATCTGCTTCGGCATGTGCCCCAGCGGCGATATCTGCTGTGTCCTGCTGGGGATGACGGTACGGCAACTGACGCGTCGTTCGTACGGATATGGCGCCGCCGCCGCCACCATCGCCACGGTCCTCGCGACCGGTCGGCGCCTCTCCACCGCTGCTGCCCAAGTCGCTGCCACCGCCGCTTCGACGCTCTTCGCTCCCACTCCCCCCGCTCCTCCTGATGGCGACGACGCGCGGTAACGTCGCGGCGGCGGTGTCGGTGGTATCCGCGACCTTACCGCCGCTGCCTTGCTTCACACTTCCGCCGTGTTCGCCTCTATCGTCGCCCCAGTCACGTGCACGGGTGCTGCGAGGAAGTGCTGATTCAGCACGGGGGCGTTCCTCCCGCGGCGGCGGCGACCGCCGTAATAGTGACGGCGGCGGCGGCGGCGGTGGCCGAGTGTCGTACGGCGCAAGACGATCTTCATAAGGTATGGATGCCAGCGGCGGCGGTGGCGGCGCCCCTCGGTCCGTCGTCGCCGTCGTCCGTGCCTGATCCCCAACATCAACCCTGTCGCGGCGGCTACCACTGCCGCCGTACGTATCTGCAGTACGGCGAGAGGCGCCGCCGCCTCCGCGATCGTCGTACGGCCGGCGATCATCAACAACATAGGCGCCATGTCGTACATCCCTGTTATGCTGCTGCCGCTGCTGCTGCCGCTCGTGGGGCTCATGCGATCGGAGCGGCTGCCGCCGGGCATCAATCTCATCATCTCGCCGCCTTGCATCGCCACCCCGCCACCGCAGATCCTCTTCGGCTCGCCGGTCCCAGCCCCGATCCCCATCTCGCTGCCGGTCTCGCTCGTCTCGCTCCCGGCTGGCATGCTGCTGCAGCAGCGGTTGCTGCTGCTCCCTTGGGGACCAGTAGCGGTCGCCCCTCTCCCTCTCCCGCTCCCTTCCCCGCCCTCCCTGCCGCTCCTCAGACCCCTCACCTCGGAGCCCCTCCCCGCGCCGCCCTGCAGACCCGCGCACCCCCACATCACCCGCCTCCTGCCCGCCGCTGCTTTCAAAAGCCCCCTCCTGCCGTACATACCAATCCCGCTGCCCCCGCCGCCGCTCCTCCTCTCCTCCCACGTACCCACTCGCATCCCTAGAAGGCCCCCAAGCACCCGTCTGCTGCTGTCTCTGCCAGTCCCCCCTGCTGCCGCGGATGCCCCGCTGCTGCTGCTGCTGACCCGGATCCCCCTCGACACCTGCTACTGCTGCAGCCTCCCGGCCTCCCCAGTCCCGTCCCTCACCCTCACGGAGACGCTCCCGGCGGTCTCGAGACGTGTCGCGACTGCGGCCTGCGCCGCCGCTGACCCAGTTGCTGACGTCATCTGGGTCGCTCGCACGCGGTCGAAGGACGGTACCGCGGCCTCTGTCTTCTGCGCCGGTGCCCACGACGCCGGCAGGATTGCTGTTATGGGCGGGGCCGACGACGACGGCGGCGGCGGCGGGAGGGTCTTCATAGCGTGGGGTCCGGTCTGTGGTGGTAGCGGCGGCGGCGGCGGCGGCGGCAGAGGAAGTACTCATGTGGGGCGGTTGATGGGAGTGGGGATCAGAGGTGGGGTGTGTGGGATGTGCCGGCGGCGAGCTGTCGTCGAGGAGAGGCGAGGGTCGCTGTGGGGCGGCGCGGGCAGCAGCAGCCTCCGATGATGCCGCCGGATCCGGAACTGGATCCGGATCCGAGCGGTGGTCGGCCATGCAGGTGGTGGTTGATGGTTGGCGCTGGTTTTTTGGGAGAAACTAACTGGGGCGGTGGGAGGCGGTGGAGGTGGAGGTGGAGGGAGAAGGAGAGGAGTGGTGGATCTGGGTCTGGTGGTGAGGCGTTGGGCGGGCGGAGCAGGGGTGTTGGAAGCGCAAGGTGTTGGAGGCTGTGAAGGGCCCAGGAGGTGGGGAAGCTCTACACGTACTGCGTCGTACTGTTAGGGCGGCGGCTGCCTGATGAGGCGCCTGCAGCTGCCTCTTGTTAACGGTGCTTGCCCTTGTGAAGGGGATGCGTGTTGGGGTCGGAGGGGACGAAGGTGGACGAGAAGGGCGGCAAGGGGACGAGTGAAGAGGGCGACAGAAGAGGTGCGACCTGCAGGGGTTGCGAGCATCATATTTGCTGCAGGGGTGTGGTCGGAAGTTCGGTCGTCGGGATGTTCGCTCTTCCCAAGAGGAAAGCAGTGTGCGAGCCCTGATGTGGGCCGCGTCTCAAGCAGCAGCTTGGGCTTGCCGAGCTTAGGTGCACCAAAACATCTCGCAAACAGATCCTAAGAAGACATTCCGAAGAGCGGAATGTGCTTGTGAACGGAGGTATAGGATGGGTTGAGATGGCTTACGTGAGGTGTTTGCTTGTAGGCGGTGACGAGGCTGAGCAGAAACGAAGCAGGCGGCGCTGTATTACGTGAGCAACCGCGCAGACGGTTGCTCACGCTCTCTGATGGCCCTGTCGTCGTTGCTATTGATGATGATGGCCAAGCAGTTGCAGTCACAGACGAGCTGGATGCGTTTGGTGATCTGTGCAGCGGCTCCTCCCAGAAAGAGTGAGTCACCGCAGAAAACCTACTGGGCCCGCATCACGCGATGGGGAGGTCGTGGAGCTGCCGGTAGAAAGGGCCCGGCCTGTCCCTCTTGGGAGTCTTGTAGAGTACTTCTGCTGTGGTTGTCACGGAACGGGGCGATGAGGACGCAATCTTAGTAAAGCTGCTGCTGCTGGCAAAGGTCCGGGCCGGGGTGCAGATCCAAGCTCACCGGCAACGTTGTCAGCTTTGTTTTGAAGGCCGTCCTGAAATGCCCAGATGCGTTGTAGCAAAGGTTATCAAACTGTTCTGGTTTGATTGGGCCTATGCGGTCCTTTGAAGCAATCCTTCAACTTTCTTGGGTTGGCCTTTGGTTTATGCGAAAGGGGAACCGTGGGTCAAATCTGTACATATGATGGACAGCTGTGTGTGGCTGACAGATTAATGATCCTATATTACAAGCAATTTCAGCAGTGTTCACAGCTTCTTCGTTGGGTCCAAGGGGGCGATGCTGCCAGTACGTCAGGCCCATGACAAATGCGAACACACGAACGAAGACGCTAACGCGACTTTTCTTCCTAGCAGTCACGCAGCCTTAATGAATTTACCCTTTGGTAATGTTTTGCACTTCTCATGGTTGGTAGTTGTTAGGCTGCCTTGGCCTGGCCGAGTAGGCGGTTCTCGGACTGCGAACAATCCGAGCTCCACTGGTCCTCCCATAACGGCTCAGCCCAGTCCGCCAGTCCACCTCGCCCATGCGCTCTAGCATGCATTGTGCCCTGAGGTGATGATGGATTGTTTAGGGTATCGCACGAGCGTCCTTTCAATTACCCTTGGGTGTGCCCTGTCTTCCTCTCTTTCTCACGCCGCCCAAGGGGGATGCCCGCCTACCCACGGCATACCGGTATCTAGCCCTGCAGCAGCCCTACCTGCTCCCTACGGATACCGGTATCCCGCCACGCAAGAGCGACCCGTCACTGCATGCTTTCCCCCTTGGCCTGGACTCTTCATGCCTGTAATGTCCCAAGCTAGGATGTGAGAGGACAGCAGATACTTTCCCACCCTCCTACAAGGCTGCTTGCATTCATTACGGCAGTAGTTTGGTCCTGTACGGCAGTAGCTTGGTCCTGTACGGCAGTAGCTTGGTCCCGTACGGCAGTAGCTTGGTCCTGTACGGCAGTAGCTTGGTCCTGTACGGCAGTAGCTTGGTCCCGTACGGCCGTTAGCACGTCTACCTTCACATATGCATGTAACGATGGGCAATAAACACTATAAGGGCCAGAGCAACGGTATTGATTCCGGCGGGTGGGAATTCAGGATTGCAGGAAGGAGCGACCACCGTACGGCTGCTGTGATCATATCACGGCAGCAGCGGGTCATACTCTCGGTTGTGCGCACCGCAGCAGCCGAGGCAGCATCATTCATAAAGTGTTACAGATATTTATCTTGCGACAGGTTTGCGCAAACAATTTCATGAATTGTAGCGCGCGATAAGGGTCTTCCTACAGAGCTAATGGCTTCACAAGAGGACTTACGATCTGCATACCAGCGCATTTCCATTGCCTTGAATCTCATAAATGTTTCACGCTATACGGTCATTCACTCATCCACAGACACGCTCCAGCACTTTGCCACTCGGCGAATCCGCTCCCCTCCACGGCAGCCGAAAGATGACAACTTCGGCTTGGAGGGGCTGCCGAGCGAGCTGAAGGCCTTATACAAAGCCGTGCACAATGCTACAGAGCGCCTTCAAACGGATCCTTCATCTTCTCGGCTGCTTCCGACGCAGCGCGCGGCCGACGCATTGCGAGCCGCAGTCGAGTTGGGCCTGGTTGGCCGCACCACTGCGCTCCTAGCAGAACTCCTGAAGACCCTGACTCAGCCGCCGCCGCAGCAACAGCAGCAACAGCAGCAAGAGACGCCTCAAGAAAGCGATGATGGCTCTACGGGAGCAGGCACAGCCAGCGGCGGCGGCGAAGCAGGCCGACCGGGGGGGGTGGCCGCCTGCACGTCTGCCTCCCCATCCGCCTCTTCCCCCTCCTCTTCCCCCTCCTCCTCGTCGTCCTCCTCCAACAACAATAACAACAACAACAACGACAACGATCGCACTCAACTCGAGCACAACGTGCGCCTCGTGCATATATGCAGTTGCACGATGCTAGCCGTCGGGCTGCTCCGCGTCCTGTCAGTGTGCGCCTCCCTCCTGCATGAAAGCGCGCCTGCTCCCACCGCCGCCGCCACCACCGCCACCGCCACCTCAGCTGCTGCCGCTGACCGCGTGCGGCTGTACGAGCAGCTCTGTGCCGTGGCGGTGGGTGACGTCATGGCTGCTGCCGTACGCTTCGTGCAATCGGAAATCTGGCCGCTAGCGGTTGCTGCGATGGCAGGAATGGAGCAGCCCTCATCATCTTCGTCAGCGGCGGCAGCAGCAGCAGGGGAGGGCCGGCAGCAGAAGCAGCAGCAGCGCAACCAACGTCAGCATCGGTCTTCAGGCGTCAAAGGTCAGCCACCCATGTCACCGTCCGGAGGCGGGTCAGCGTCGACCCCGCTGGAGAGGGCCTTTGTGCTTGAGAGCATCGTGGACCCGGGGTACAGCGTGGTGGGTGCTGCGGCTGCTATCGCGGGGCTGATCAGCGGTGCGGTTGAAACGCAATCTCTGTCTTCAGCAGGCGCCGGCGACGGCGGCAGCCAACAGCAGCAGCAGTCGCCATCCTGTCGGCGATGGCAGCGGCAATTGGATCAGCAGCGGCAAAGGCAGCAGGGGTTGCTGGTGAGGTGGCTGCGACGCAGCGGCGTGCTGGCCGCCATGTGCGGTGCCCTGACGTCGGCTCCGCCGCTCTGGTCGTGCTTTACTGCGGGTGCGGAGCAATCCATCATCCGGGTCGCGTCTACATGTGCGGGCAGCCTGTACACCGCCAGCCTGGATGTGTGCAAGGTCGTCATAAAGCTGGTCCCCATTCTGTTCCTCAAGTCCAAGCTGTCGGCTGCTGACCGGGGGCTCCTGGCAGCACCCCAGGTGGTGGCGCTGCAGCGGCGGCTGCTGGAGTGGCTCGTGGCGGACGGAGGCGGCGATGACGAGAAGGGGGAGTGGACTGGGCGGGGCAGCTGCGGCAGCGGCCGCAGCGCCGGCGGCTCTCGCCGCAGCAACACCAGGACTGCCGCCAGCAGTGGCCCCGGCGGCCGCAGCACGGTCTGCTGGCCCCTGCTGGACCTGGACCCATCGGTGCCCTGGACCCATGTCCCCCTGACGCTGCTGTCTTCCTTCAAGGTCGAGAGGCTGCTGCAGCTGGAACACCACCACAACCTCATGCTGCGTGCCGCCATGGGGCCCTGGACGATGTACGGCATGTGTGTACGGTCGTACCCGGCGCTTCCGGATCCGCCCGAGCGAGTGAGGTTGGGGCTGCGGGTGCTGCGGTCGCTGAGTCGCCTCATGTGCGGGCGCGGCGTGGGCGGACGCTATTACTGGGCGTCGCCGGAAGACGTGGACACGCGCATGGTGTTGTCGGGCTTGTGGGTAGCGGTGAGCGCGGTTACCGGCGACGTGCAGAGCTGCTTGGAAGGCGAGGACCAAGACGGCCGTGAGGTGCATGCAGGGCGGCAGCAGCAGCAGCAGGTGGCGGGGGTGGTCGCTGATGCGGCGGAGGCGTGCGTGTGGGCGGTGAGGGCGGTGCAGGCGGTGACGGCGAGGGGGCTGCAGCTGGGCAGGGATGAGGCGGAGGTGCGGGCGTGTGCGGTCCACTTGCAGCAGTGCCTGGAGAAGAGCCTGGAGTGCCTGCAGCGGCTTGCGGGTAGGTGGGGAGTCGCGCTGGGTCCGGGTGTCCTGAGCATGGACTCCGGCGGCAGGGAAGGGGGGGTGCGGTTTGGGCACATGATGGCAGGTGACCCTGTAGGGCTGCTTGAACCGGTGGTACGGTACACGGCATAGGGTACACGGCATGGGGTACAATGGCGAACGTAAGGTCCGACCTGCCGTCAAACCCAAACCCGGTGCTGTTTTCTGGTCGCTCTGCATTCGACCGTAACACAAGCAGGCATGTGTATAATCTGGACGCCCTGCCCCCGCGCGTTTCCTTGTCCTCCTCCCGCATTCCACAGAGGTCGACCTGGCAGATGACGCGTGCCGTAGCCTGGCCGCCCGTCTGCGCGGGGCGGGCTTCCTGCGCACCTTCGACGCCTTGATCCGCCGTACCGCCCACGCAACATGCCCCAGTGCTGCTGCTACTGCTGCTACTGCTACTGCTGGGTCGGCTTCAACAGCAGCCCCCATCCCCTCCCTGAGCGACGTGCTGTCATGTGCAAACGCAGTGCTCTCGCCGCTGCCGCTAGAGGTGTTCCTGGACACCCACAGCGGGAGAGAACGCAAGCAGCAGCGAGTGGGAGCTACCCGGTGTGACCCGTGGGTCGATCGGCGTGAACTGGGGTTCTTCGTCACGATCAGCAAACTGGCTCTGCGAGAGGCGGCGGAGCTGAATGACGACCACTGCCGCCAGCAGCAGCAGCAGCAGCAGCAGCGGGATGCCACCGTGCACCTGGCAACAGCGCCGGCGGTGCATGTGGAGGCGCTAACGGCGCCTGAACCCGCAGCTGCACTCCTACCGCCGGCGGAGCCCGATGCCGCATCCGACGCTTCATCCGATGCATCAAGCAGTGAGACAGCTTCCACCGAGGGGGAGGTTCCGCTGAGGGACATCCTGACAGACCTTCTGATCCTGACGCTGAGCCCATCCGTCGGCCTGCCGGCGGTTTGGCGGCGAGTATCGTCGCAACGGGGCCTGCAGGTCTCCGCCGCCGGCCTGACAGAGGCGTCGACTCTGGCGGCCCGGGCAGCTTGCTCGCTGGCGACGCAGCAGCTGCTGCTGCGGGCAATGACGGAGGGGCCGCAGGAGCATGCGGACGAGGCCTCGGATGTGCTGCTGCTGACCCAGGCCGTCCTGTACACTCTCACGACGCTGTGTGGCAAGGTACCGGCAGCGGAGCTGCTGGCGGCGCAACCGCACCGGCTGCTGGCGGCGCTGGGGGTGATGCTGGGCCGCATGGGAGGTGGCACAGCGGTGGTGGCGGGAGCAAGACAGTCGCTGCAGTCGTCTGTCTTGGCACCTTCAGATACATCAAATGAGCTGGAACCGCAGTACGATGATGCCCGGTGGGACAACAGTGACAGACTCGGTAAGGCCCTCATGCAAGGGCAGGTCCTGCTGACGGTGATGCTGGAGGAGGGAGAGGAGGAGGAGGAGGGAGGGGAGGCAAGGCAGCGGCCGGCAGGGCAGCAGCCGCTGCCGCTGCGGGCGCATGCGCATGCGATGCTGGGCTGGCCGGCGGAGGCGGCGGGTGTGACGGCGGCTGCGGGTGCGGCGTGGAGCAGCGCCGGTGAGATGCTGCTGGAGGGGCTGTCGGGTTGGGGTACGTTGCAGGCACGTGCGGTGCGGGCGGTGTGGCGGGCGGCAGCGGCAGCAGATGGAGGGGCGCTGCTAGACTGGGCAGTGGGGCGGCTGCTGGAAGGCGAGGAAAGGGGAAGCAGCGGAAGCGGGAGCGGAAGCGAGTCAGGGGACGACGAGGGGGATGCTAGTGAAAGCGGGAGTGGAAGCAAGACAGGCAGCGAGGAAAGACCCATCGAAGCCGTGCTGGCGGAGGTGGAAGCGGCTGTTGCGGTTGTGGAGGCGGCAGCTAACTGCGGCGGCAGCAGCGGAGGAGGAGGCGGTGATGAAGTTGTGAGGGCGGCAGCAGCCAGGGTGCTGCCTCCGCCGGTGGCGGTGCCGCTGTCGTGCGGCGTGTTGCGGATGTGCGGCAACCCGAGGTGCGGCAACTACAGCGGCGAGGCCGAGGGCGACCTGAAGCGGCTGCGGGTGCTGCGGAGGTGCGGCGGCTGCCGTGCCGTACATTACTGCAGCGTGGAGTGCCAGAAGCAGCACTGGGAGGAGGGGGGGCACAAGCCGGATTGCATGGCGTCTAGGAGGCTTGAGCTGCAGGGTGCCGCTTGCTGTTAGGGGTTGCTAGACGCGCAGGTTGTGTTTTGGAGGTGTGATGTGTGATGCGTTGCGGGTAGTGGGAAAGCGGGTTTTGAGTGGCAAGGGGGCTCGCGGAGGTACGGTAACTTGCGTTTGAGGGGCTCGGGAGGTCAGGTACCATGTACCCATGTGGCGTGTGTCCAACGGAAACCGTTGGGACACGGGACACGGGACATAGGGGGAGTGTGATATGCAGTGAGCACTGCAAAGGTGCACAGACATGGGTTTTAAAGCGGGTTGGCGCTTGCTGCAAGAAGCGAGCTGCATGCGGGTGTTGCTTGGTCGGTGGTGCCGTCGCTGTGGCCGGAGCCAAGGATTGTGAGTTCTACTCTTCATACCCGGAAGGGAATGGGAAACACCCTGTGGTTAGCGGCGTCCTAGTGTACGGCAGTCGCAGCGAGGGTCATACATAGAGCAGGGGGATAAATGACATCGCTAAGACATCGCCTGTTTGACCAAGGACACGAGTTGCCGTGTTTGTTTTGGAGACGCTAATAGCCTGGTGACACGACGTTACTTTCTACGTTACGTTACATGGAACCCACGTTGAACGTAGCGGCCCAAACGTAGGTCTCGGTCACATGCTACGTTCGTACGCCAAACTCAACGCCACGTTAGTAGGGACTTTTCCGAGATTCATGTTATTCATTGCCAAATGGCTACCAGTTTGGTTGCCCTGGCTCGTTCCCAACCACGACGGCCCCATGCCACGTTGGCTCTGGTCATTCGTGACTTAGGCGTTATGGTTGATTGGGTTAAGATGGGCATGCGCTTCTCTGACCGTGAGGACGCTGAGTATGTTGGCCACATCTGCCTCGACAAGGCAGTGTTCAGAAAACTATACCAGGATTATGGATTGCACTTTGCTCGGCCTGTCCCCGAGCTGCGTCGTGCCATTGCCCGTAACCCAATACCCGGTGAAGTCCTTAGAGCGACGCACCTGACCCGTGGGCCTGCCTAGTAGGCTTTGCAACAGGACCAGCAATGTTGTTAATGTCCATGAGTGCCCTGGCAGCAGACCTAGCCATATCTGCTTGAGTTTGGAACGTTTTAGGAGGAGTTTATGGCTAACCTACTACTCAGATCGGCACGAATGGTGACGCGCTCAGGCACCAATAAAACAATTAGAGGGTTTAGAGAGTTTAATAGGTCATGCTGAAGAAACGACGTTAAAAGACGCATCCAAGAGGCTGTAGTACCAATTTTTCGACTAGGGGTCCACCTCGGTTCGCTACGTTTTAACGTGAACCCCCCCCCTACCCCCTCCGTTCACGTTTCTGGCCTACGTTAACGTAGAACAAAAACGTAACCCTACGTTTGTCATGTGACCGGTCTACGTTTACGTTCACGTTAATTTTCCGCAAACGTAACGTAGAAATTAACGTCGTGTGACCAGGCTATAACATACGTGTCTACATGCCGGTCTTTGGCGGTGTGGCTACTGTAGCCATGAGAGAGCATTTTAGAAATTGATATGCGCAGAGTGACTCGCAGAGTGGGTAATTAGTAGCCTTTGGGCTGCCGTGTGTCATGTCCGCTCTTGTCAGTGACCACCGTGTTCGGGCAGCTGCAGCTAGAAGCGGCATCCGCTTGGTAGCGGCACGTGACATCTATTATTATTACTGGTGTAAGGGCATTTGTTGCGGAAGCAGCCTTTCTAGGCTGGCTAACTCCAGTGGGCCTAGCTAGGCCGGCAAGCGCTGATGCTTGGGCCTCATAGTGTAATGTAGGCAGGTTCCTGTGAGAGTACTATAATCTTCGGCCTGCCTGAGAAACCCTTCATCAGTCGAATTGACGACTGTTGGACTTCGCAATATTCCGGGGCTGCAAGCCACTTATTCATATGACTAGCAGCGGCTCGTCATTTGTAAGGATGCTGGCATGGAACACGGAAGAGCAACTTCATTGGAGGAAAGGACGGATCATGACCATAACCCAAATTTATCCACGAGCCACCAGGACAAAGGGGTAGAATAAACATGGCAACCTGCAGTATACAAGTTTTCATAACAATGTTGGCTGCAACTATATTCTGCGTGTCTCTGCGCCGTTTGACTCAGACAAGTTAACATGGTCGTACATGGCCTGGACAAAAAAATAGCGAACCATGTGGAGCGTTTCTAACCACGACTTCACACGCCCAGCAAACGCGCCCAGTGCCGCCTGAATTGAGGCCAATCATGTCGTACAATCGGGCAGCTAGTCGCCTCATGCGCGCCACTCATATAACCTACCACACGATTTTTGTCTCATGTCATGTCAGACTCTCATCGACTGAATTTAGTATACCTTCCCTTGTCCTCTCCATCTTGTCAGAATATCCCTGCGTTTGTAACAGTCGCGTATACGACTGTGTAAGCCCTGTCTTTACCTTATGTGTCAATAGTGCTTTGCGGCTTGCTGTATGCACGTTGAATTGACAACACCAAAAACGGCGCTGTGGGAGACCGACGCGAGCCGGTGGCTAAGTGCGCGGCTGCCGGTGCGCAGCGCATCCTTCGTCGGCGGTGGCCGCGGCGTGAGGCCTTCGTGCGGAGGAAGTCCTAAGGTACCCCTTATTACTTCGCATGACCTGTTTTTTCACTTTTGCAGTGGGGTCGTGTTCGGGTCGTCCCCTAAATCAATCAATCAGAACTAGGACCTTCACATTACTGACCATGATTTGCCCTACAATTGATACTCATCTGCAGGACGGTCTCAGTGCGGCCGGTGGCGGCGTCAGTTGCTAAGGGCAAAACGTTGCACCGAGGTGTCTGTCAACGTTGCATCGTTATCAACTAGCCTCTTTAGTCAGGTTCTCCTAACCGAGGCCGTAGTTACAGTTCATAGCAATCCTCCTACATAGCAAAGGTCGTCAATGGCGGTGTCAGCAGTTGATACGCTGTGCTCGCTCCATGACCTCCTCCGCCGTCCACATTCGGTCGCCGTCTCGGGCGCGACGAGCGACCTTCTCGTCGCATCCTGCCAAGACGCCTACCTGCCCATCTACACCTTCCCGGCACGCCCCGTCGAGGGGACTACCATGAAGCTTCCACGCATCGATTCGATGCCCGAAGTACCCGACTGTTTTGAAGAAATCGCCAGGTTAGTTCTCGCGTGGCTCGTCCATGCTTGCTTAAGAGGGGCCTGGCACGAGCGTGGGCTTGCTCCTAGCCGTCCTAAGAAGTCCCAAACGCCAGCCGCTACTCCTTCCTGTTCTCATCTTGCCCCCCTTGTCCCACTAATCGTGCCAAGTGCCGCTCTTACAAGATCGTGTTTCCCGTCATTGCTCACTCGAGCCGTTCGTTCCCATGCACCTTCACGCCCCATTCAGGTGCGACTCCCCGCCCATGCTGTGCGCTCCCTACGGCTCAGCTAGCCCCTCCAACCCGGGTTTCGGAGCCCTAGGAGCCCTCGTCCCCAGTCCCCAGGGCGTTAGCTTCAATGACTTGCCCCTCAGCCTCTGCCACTCCACCACCGCTGCTGACGTCATCATGTCTGACGACGACGCCGACGCTGTCGTCATGTTGTACGACAAGCAGCCCAACGGCGGTGCTGCCGTACCGGGGGGCTGCTGCTGCCCCTCGCGCCCGCTGCTCCGCCGCCACCCCAGTGACGTGCTGCTGACGTGTTGCGGCGGAGCCGGCAGCGGCGGCGGCGTCAGCGTGTGCACTGCCGCCGCCGCCGCTGCTGCCTCCCCCGCCGCCGGTTCTGACGTGGCCGAGGTTCCCAGTCGCAGCCTGCTGGAGGTGACGCTGATGGCGCTGTGGGAGGACCGGGCGGACCGCGGCATGTTCAGGTAAGCAGGCAGAGAAGGGCGATCGGGGACGGACCATGCAGCTCCTTGCGCTATCACTACCCTGCCTTGCCCAACACCCTGGCTCCCTCCTTGCACCCGCCTCCCCACGCGCCCTGCACCTCACCCATCAAGGTTCCAACTCACCTGCCCCCCCCCAGGTACGATGTCACGCAGTGCCTCACTCGGCAGCTGCCCGGCCGCCTCCGCTTCATCGCGCAGCTCAACGAGGGCCGAGCCACCAAGAAGCGACCCACGGAGTTCTCCGCGGACCGCGTCATGCGGCCCTTCGACCCCAGCAAATTCAACTTTAAGAAGGCCGCCGTGAAGGAGGCGCTGGTCGCTTTCCAGCCGTCGGCGTACGGCAATGCCGCCGCCGCCGCCAGCGGCGCCGTCATTCCGCCGTCGGCGCCGCTGGCGGCGACGATGAGCGAGATCGCTGACAGCGGTCACGGCAGCGACAGTCCTCACCTGGTGTTGATCAACGTGTCGCCGATCGATTACGGTCACGTGTTGCTAGTGCCTCGGGTGCTGCAGCAGCTGCCGCAAGCCCTGGACTGCGGCACAGTGCTGCTGGCGCTACAGTTTGCGCGGGAGCTGGGCAGCCCGCACTTCCGCGTCGGTTATAACTCCCTAGGCGCCTTTGCAACCATTAACCACCTGCACTTCCACTCGTACTACCTGCCACTGCCCATGCCGTGTGAGGGCGCGGAGGCGGTGCCTCTGCCGGGAAAGCTGGCGTGGCCGGCTGTCGGCGGCGGTGACGGCAGAGCCGGCACTGCCATGCTGCCGCCACGTAAGCGTCGCTTTGACGACGGCGCCGAGGGTGCTGACGGCGCCGCTGAGGGCGCTGTGGCGGCCGTACGGGTCTCCCGTCTGGTCAACTACCCGGTAAACGCGTTTGTGGTTGAGGCAACGTCGTCATCAACTTCATCAGCGGCCGCAAGCTGGTGCGGCCTCGAGGCCGTGGCGGCGGTGGTGGGTACCGCAGCGGAACGCATGCAGGCCGTCAACCAGCCCTTCAACCTGCTCGTCTCGGACGCCGGCCGCCGCGTGTTTGTGTTCCCGCAGTGCTATGCGGAGCGGCAGGCGGCTGGGGTGGTTCCGGATGAGCTACTTGACACGGGGGTGAACCCTGCGTCGTTTGAGATTGCTGGGCATTTGGTGCTAAAGCGCGGACAGGATTTCGCGGCGGCGGATGAGGCGTGGGCGTGCAGGCTTCTGCAGGAGGTGTCGCTATCGGAGGAGAGGTTTATGGAGGTGGCGAGCATGTGCTTTGGCGGTGGCAGCTGCTGAAGTTGTTGCCGATGATGCGGTGTTGTTGTGGGATGAGGCAACCTGACAAGCCCAGTGAAGGAGTGAGTATGGAGGCACAGAAACGTATGAGGTCTTGAACGTTGACGTATGGAAAGAACGTTTCTCTGGTCTGCAGGGTGCGAACTTGAGTTTCACTTGCGTGGCGGGTGTGGTGTGGTGGTTTTATGCTATCCATTGGTGGTGCCTTGGGAGATTGTGAAATGCAGATGTTGTGTTGAACCCGAGAGCTGTGTGTTGCTGCATGTGCGTGTCTGTGTGTAGCGATTGTTGTTTGATTCCTTGTCTTCTGTGTAATGTGATGGCAAGGTCTTGGTCATTTAATTCTTGGGTTGCGAGAGCGTGTGCGCGTGTTTGTGCGGTTGCGCCCTGCCGGGTATTGGTGCGGGACGGAGCTGCTCCGGAGAGGAGGATGTGAGCTGCGGTTTGAAGGCGGTTTAGGGTGCGGATACCGCGGAAACTAGAGAAGATGGGACTGTATGGAGCATTTAGCTTATTAAATCCATCAGTCAGAGAAACGATACCGTACGACAGATGCTGGGTAGTACAGCCTACAGGTCGGTTTTCGTTGATGGTAATCGGTTACGGAGCCTTGCTATGAAGGAGGTGGAGGTTACATGTATGGAGGAGGAGGTTAAATGTCGTGCGGTTATCTCGCACGCATGGCTATCGAGAAGGCCGCTCCTGCTGCTATGGTGCCTAAAAACTATTGGAGTTTTACAGCGAGAGTGAGAGATTGGGGGAAGCGAGAGGGGACGTGCTCGTTTCTTTTCCTTGACCCCCGTGAGCGCGTTTTCCTCATGTAGGCATTGTGCCGCAGCCAATGCTTGGTTGCTGGAGACAAACTGTGCGGCGCGAATGTGCCAATTTTGTTCATTGCTTGCCACGTTTCTGTGAATCCAGATGACAAGCATTGTGTCAGTCTTGCTCAGGTTGGGTCCGCTGTTGCATAATGCTTGGGGCACGTATGTGGAAGAGAGAGTAAAGGGAGAGACAAGTAAAGAGAGTGCAGGGGTCGCTGAGTCTTGGGGTGGAATGTGTTAGGTGGGGTGGAATGTGTTAGGTGAAGCCCGGCATTCGGGTCAGGAATTGCGTGTGTGTTTGTGTGTCCGTGCGAAAACGGTGGAGTGCACTCTCTTTTCTTGCCGTGTGAGCTCCAGGTGAGCTTCAGGACTCCTGCTGCTGAGGACACGCTCGCTGCACATGCTAGGATTGGAACGCTCGAAGCCGTTAAAGGTGTTGTTGCTATTTGGGGCGAGGTGAACGGGTCAGCTACTAAGATGAGACTTGAACGGGTGCAGTACAAACTTGTGGCGGGTGGCTACCCTCAGCCTTACGTCACATCTCCCTCTTGGTGCCTTTTAAGTTGGTCTGTCTTGTTTTCTTATACGACAGCTGACGAGTCAACAGATATTCTCCGGCTGTGATTTTGTGGTGGCATGAAGCAGCGGTGAGATAGGACGTGATGGTGGCTTGTTTACCCCAAACCGAATATGAAACCTGAACCTTGTTGTTGTGACGGACATAACCATGGAGCCGTTGACCTTCATTTCATGTGTCCAACGCAGGAAGCGTTCCTTACGGTGTGTGCATACCGTACCGGTTCTGTAACTTAACACAATGTGTCTTGCGTTGCAGTATCGGGGAAGAAACTAGGGTGACGCAGCGTGTACCATATGTCCCATGTACAGGTTACAATGAATGAATAAACCCGTCCAATCCCTACACCTTTAGGACACCTTGACAATTCCACGTCAACAGCAACGTTTGCCGTCACATCCTCCATGCTTTAACTGTTAAACACCACAACACCAGGGCGGGGCCCGCATCCTCACGTCACCAGTACGCGCACCCTCACATCGCCAGAGCGCGAGCGGTTTGCAGCGCGGATCGCGCCAGCCCAGCATGCTGCCGGAGCACAGCCCGCAGGGGGGCCGCCGGGACCGCCAGGGGGGTGGTCAGGCGCTGCGGGCACACGGCGGGCCTGCATCAGAGCAGCGGCGGCAGCCATGACAGGAGGAGGACTTCGCAACAGCAGCGGCAGCACACAGTAGCAACCGCAATAGCGACGGCAGGCAGCAAGGAGGACGCCTTGCACCACTACAACATGTGCACGTGAAGCACGCTGCTGAGGATCATGGAGTGCCCCCGTACCCTGGCATGCAACATCCAGCCCTACCGCCCGTCCCTCCGCATTCCGCACGTCAGTGCCTCCTCTCTACCCCATTCCGCACTTCAGTGCCTCCTCTCTACCCCATTCCGCATGCGCTGCCACCCAGCACACCTCTCCGCCCCTATCCACCCACCCACCCTCCCCTTCCCCACCTCATGCCCGCCCCCGCCGCATACCTGCAGTACGCGCCGCCGCTGAAGGCCCGCGCCGCCGCCGCCGCGCGCGACATGGACGCGAAGCTGCGCACGGTGGCTCCCAGCGCCCCGCCGCTGCCGGCCGCAGCCGCGGAGGTGGCGGCCGCCTGCTGCTGCCCCGCCGCAGCCGCAGCGGTAGCACCTGCAGGGTGGGGGGGGGTGGGGGGGGGGAGTAGGTACGGTAAGCGATTTACCCTCCATACCCTCACTTTACGGGCCTTCCTATGGTCACGGTTAGTGTTTCCTCGCGGCTCAGTTTACCTAGTTCCCTCCCCGCCTCCCCCTCTCACCCGGCTTGAGCTCGCCGCACTCCGCCACCATGACATCGAAGGCGGTGGCGCCGCTGCGGCTGCCGCACGCCTCCACCGCCTTCACAACCTCGTACCCCTCAACCACCTGTGTGTGGGGGAAAGGGGGGGGAAGGGGAAGGGGGAGGGGGGAACATGCGATGGGGAGGACGGGTGGGTGTGCAGGAACGGGGAGCTAGGGGCGCGGCAGGTCTCTCCTCCACCCCACCCCACCCCCCCTCCTGACGCCCCTCCGCATGCAGCGCGCTGCTCCCACCTGTCCGAACACCACGTGCTTTCCGTTGAGCCAGGGCGTCTGCGCGGTGCACAGGAAGAACTGCGAGCCGTTGGTGTTGGGCCCCGCGTTGGCCATGGACAGCACGCCGGCGCCGGTGTGGGCCAGCCGGAAGTTCTGGGGCAAGGGAGGAGGGGGAAGAGGAAGGCGGGTGGGAAGGAAAGGGGTGAGGAGTAAGAGGGTGGGAGTTGGGATGGGAAGGGGGGATTGCAGGAGCCTTGGGAGAGGCCAGCTCGTCGTCGCAAGGGGAAGAGGGGTTCCCAAGGGGTGTGGACGATACCGGTATGGGCAACAGCAATGGTTTGGAAAGAGGAAAGTAGTGTTCATCGCTGCTGCTACGTTCTGCATGCTGCTGCTGCTGCTGCTGCTGCTGCCAGCCCTGCGCGCCCCTCACCTCATCCGGGAACCTGGCTCCGTAGATGCTGACGCCGCCGGTGCCGTTGTCGCGCGTGAAGTCGCCGCCCTGGCACATGAAGCCGGGGATGACGCGGTGGAAGCGGGAGGCCTTGAAGCCCTTGCCGGGCTCGCGCAGGCACAGCTGACGGAAGTTCTGTAGGGGGGAGGCAGCGGAGGAGGGGGGGACGGAGGGGTAAGACAGTGGAGCAGTCGGGTGAAGGAGGCGGTTTAAAGAGGGCGGGAGGGGGAGGACCAAGGGGGTCTACGGCAGGGGCCAGGTATGATGCCGTGTAACTGGTGGAGTCCGCGCCAGCCACCCGCCCGCCAGCCAGCCAACCACCAGCCGGCCAACCACCAGCCAGCCAACCACCAGCCGGCCCCACCCACCCACCCACCCACCTCCGCCGTCTTGGGCGTCACATCCGCCTTGAGCTCCTGTGGGGGTGAGGGGGGAGGGAAACGGGTGCGGGAGAAGGTGGGTGTTGCTGTGCGGTTCTGCTGGAGCAGAGAGGGCAGGGGGCGAATGGAGAAGAGCCGGTGGAGGCGAGGAGGGGGGCGGCGGGGCGCTTGCATCGGGCCCCGCATACGGGCAGGCGTCCCTCGAGGGCCCGACCCTCCGCCCCCTACCATGACGATGCGCCCAAGGGGTGTGGCGTCTGCGGAACGGCCCAGCTTGATGTCGAAATACACCAGGGGGTTGGCCTGACAGTGTGGAAGGGACAGGGTGGATGGGCGGGAAGGTAAGATAGCGCTTCAGGCGCGGCTAAGGAAGGGTTAAGGGCGCACTACCGGTTGAGGGCGAGCGAAAGGACGGCGGTTGCGCAGCAAGGGAGTTGCGCGTGCTGGGCCGCAAGGAGAGAGACCGTGTACGGAAGGCCCCAACAGCCACGTAAGGCCACAGCCGTAGCGATGCCTTAAACGTCATGTGATCATTATTGTAACATGGGTGCGTTGTTATTATTTCGTGCGTCACGCGCGGAAGCAAGCGCTTAGGAAGGAGGTGGGGACATCACCATGCGTGTGATGAACGTGGTCGCAAAAGGCGAGCCTATATGTATGTATTTAGGTATAGCAACACCTACCGGGTTGGGGGGCCCAAGAGGGGGCAAGTACGCCGTCTTTGCCTTGGCCATCTCGGCGATGGCTTCCTTGCTAATCCCGCTCTGAGCCTGACCCATTTTCACTAGTGATTATCTATCAATGCCAAATTTGCACTTGTATAACAAAGGCGCTGTCTCGGGCAGAGCGATGCGCTTTCGAGCAAAATGGAATCCAGATCGCTCCTGGGAAGTTAGCCACTCCTTAGCCAACGGATGCCAACAAGGACACCACACGCCATTGTATAATGTTACGTTTCACAGAAGGCGCCTACTGCTCCCCGCGCCCCTCCCAGGGAAACAATGACAGCAACCCAGGGCCAAGCCCCACAGGTTCCCACAAAGAATCCAGAATTCCTGCTTCCATGTGTCTCCCCTGCATTGACAGGCCACATGTAGCTTGCATACCGGCGTATAACATGTAGCCTGCCAAACGGCCTTTGCATGGGAGCATGGTTATCCGGATACCCCTTCGCCCAGCAGGATTCACCATTCCTGCCCGGGCCTCGCAGCAAGGCGTATCCGTTGCTAGCTTGGAAAAGAGTCGAGAAACGTGGCAGGCTGAACTGTATGCGGCGAGGTCGCACGAGTAACGGCATGGGTTGCTTGCGTACGGTTGGCCGTTGAATCTGGCATAGATGCCGCCGTGCATGCAAGGTGTAACCGCAAAGGCAGATAG
This sequence comes from Astrephomene gubernaculifera, assembly GCA_021605115.1. NCBI lineage: Eukaryota > Viridiplantae > Chlorophyta > Chlorophyceae > Chlamydomonadales > Astrephomenaceae > Astrephomene > Astrephomene gubernaculifera. Next base: position 536,689 of record BMAR01000028.1, on the reverse strand, counting down.
GTATTAGCGACGGATGCGTTACTGATAAATGACTTAAGCTCCGATGCCGTCGATTCGAAATCTGGTCTTGACCTCGCGGCCCCTTAGCCTACATTGCGCTACTACTGAGTGCTTACAATAGCATGTTATATGAATGAGAAGCATAGCGTGACCTCTCAACGAAAATGGAAGATGCAAAAGTCGACCAGCTGCGGAAAGCTGTCCGGCAGCAATTGCAGCAAGCCGGCATCCAGAGCGTCTTGCACCAACTTCTTCTGGAATATCAACGGACTGGAGAGGCGGTTACACCTGAAGACGCGCTAGACGTCCTTCAAGTGAGTCAGCTGCATCATGCACGAGTCGTCAACCACCGTTGGTCCAAAGCCTTTCTGGATGACTTCATGGCTTTGCTGGGGCGCAGGGTCGAGGGGTTATTGATCAGCTTGTGCGAACAGTGCGGCCACCACAGCAGGCAGTGCAAGCATTGACACAGATTTCCAATGTGGGAACCCTCAAGCCAACGGAGCTCCCACCGTAAGCAGCTCCGTCCATGATGCTAACTGTGAACCCTTGGGGCTTACTGTTGGAATCCTTTCAGCGCACATGGCCCTACAGCCTGGGTTTCTTACCTACATCCAGCATGCTGTGGAATCTGTCCTCTCCTCAATCCCGTTAGTCTCCGAGCTTGGCGTACCGCGCCCATCCCGCCAAACCTGTACCTAGGGAGACGCAATTACACCCTTTCCCCTACCTCCTCCCTCTACACCCTTCCCCTCTCCATCCCACCTGCCTGCCTACCCGCCTGCCTGATTCCCTCCTCCCGCCTCCCAGCGGTAAGGCCTTCCTGCACGTCAAGCTGCTGGGCGGCCGCGCCTTCTCTGACTTCCTGGTCCGCATGCCCGCGACGCGCGAGCAGCTGCAGCTCTCCCTGGAGCTCTTCGGCCAGCGCTTCACCACACAGCCCGTGGCGGCCGCAGCCGAGCCGGCCTTCACAGGGGAGGCCTTCTTCGAGCTGCCCGTAGGCGGGGCTGGCGCAGCAGGCGGTGGCGGCGGGGGAGCGGTTATGGACCCGTTACAGCTGCTGTCGCTGCGGCAGGGCATGCACGCAGTGGTGCTGCAGCTCACACCCATGAGCGGTGTGGAAGGAGGGGAGGCAGGCCCCGCGGTGACGGCGGGTGAGGGAGCTGCGGCCGCAGCCGCGGTGGCCCGACAGTTGTCGGTACGGCGGCAGGTGTGTGCGCTGGGTGTGGCGGAGTGGCGTACGGCGCTGGTACGGCGGAGCAAGGTGGTGGTGTCCGTACAGCTGGGAGCCGGGCCAGGTGGGGTCGCACAACGCACGCATGTGCTGGCAGGCACTGCAGGAAAGGGTGTTGCGTTGGGTAGTGTACATGTTGCTTAGAAAGGGTTGCTGCTGACGTGTTGACGTAACCCACATGAGGGGGCTCACCCCGCCGCTGACCTCCTCCCTCGTCCTCCTCCTCGCAGGCGCTGCCGGCGGCATGCCTGCCTCCGCTGCGCCCGCGGGTCTGCTGACGCTGCAGTTGGAGCTGCGGCCGCCCTTCTCCGCGGCTCTTGATGAGGCGCTGCTGAAGAGCCAGCAGCGCATGGAGCACGCGAGGGACGCGGACGTGATGGCGTCGTTCGTGGCGGCAGCCAAGGTGAGCGAGCGATGTGACAGAGCGGGTTACAGGAGGAGTAATGGAGGAATTGGGGCGCGGAAAGGGTTTTGAGGTGCGTCAGAGAAGGAACGGTGGGTGGGTAAGGAGAGGGGAGGATAGTTGGCATGCAGTTGATAACAGCGGTTGTGCGAAGGAAAAGAGGTGTTAACCAGACCTGTTGCGCTGCGCGCACGTTCCTCTCCTCTCTGCCGTCCGTCCTCGTGTACAGGCCTGGTGGGGTGACTATGTGGCACAGAACCTGGCCTTAAAGGGGCGACCGGTCAAGGTGCGGCAAGGGGGCTTGTGCGCCCGCAAGGGCTGTTCCTGGGCGCAAGGGCCCTGTCTTCATCCTGCTGTATCCCCTCGCAAAGCGGCCCATTCCCAAGACAGCTCCTGTACATGCTCCTCTGCTGCGTCGTTTCCCTCGGCTGCGCCATACCTAGGAAACCATGCTCCCAGCCCTGCCCTCCTGTACATGCCCTCCTGTCCATGTCTCCCACGACCCCAGGTCCTGGCCACGGGAGAGGACGGCAGCCAGTACCCGGTGTGCTGCTTCGTGCGGCCGCTGCAGCTGGGCCGCGGGCTGGCCAGCGCGCGCGAGGCGGCCCGCTTCGTGAGCCTGCTGCGGCGGCGGGAGGAGCAGCAGCAGGAGGCGCCGCTGCCGGGCGGGGCTGGCGGCGGCGAGGGGGCGGAGTGCTGGTGCCTGCTGCACACGGTGTTGGCGGCAGGGACAGCGAGCAAGGTGGGCGGGGCTTGGGGTTGTTGGGACTGGGTTGGGGCGGGGTGAGCGGTGCATGCAGCGAGCGGCATGGAGTTACGGTAGGTGGTTGCAGAAGCTCAGTTGGGTTAGGACTTTGGAGCAGGTGCTCTTCCATTGGTGGACTTTGCTAGAGGAGTAGAGGTATGTATGTATGTTACCAGCCTCTGTGATTATGTCTGAACGGTGCGGAGGCCATCTTTAGGTTCTTTACTCACCCCGGCTGCCGCCTCCTCACCAGGAGGAGATGGCGTTGCTGCTGTGTAGCCTGCTGCTGGGCTTCGGGCTGGACGCGTGGGTGGTGGTGGGGCGGCTGCACGACGGCAGCAGCCACACCTGGGTCATGACGCGCGGACCGCTGGCGTCGCCCACCTTCTGGGAGCCAGGCACAGGTGGGCCCGCCCTGTGTGGGCGGCAGCGGACGGCGGGAAGGGCTGGGAGGAGGGATGGTTGCTTGTGGCACGAAGCGGGCGCTTTTCGGTTTGTGCGCGTGCTATGTTAATGAGCGACGCGGGTTGCCGCTCTTCCGTTGCTTTGTCTTGCTTTTCGTGGCACCCAAGTGTCCGGGCTAGTGTCAGGTCCCGGAGCCGAACAGGAGCGGTTGCTCGTGCATCTCCCGTTGCAGGGGTGCGGTACACGTTGACTGACGTGGACACCTGGCCGTACCAGTCTGTGGGCTGCGTCTTCAACCACCTCCGCCTCTACGCCAACTGCCAGGTGTGGCTCGGCCGCACAATCCGTGCATTGTTCGATGGTGCAGGTCTGACATGGCACCTGCGCGCCATGTTAACACAACGTTTGCGCACCGTTTGCCACCACTGCCGGCACCTATCGGTACCTCTACCGATAGCCGTATCGTGTCTGTGGCTGTACTCCATTGCTCAAGTTTTCTCCATGAAAGCAGACTAATCAAACAACGAAAGGAAATATCCGACATCCCGTGCATCACCTGCGGCCCGCGACCCATGGGTCACACGACAGTGTGACGACAGCGCCTTTGGCAGCTCCTACCTGCTGGAGGACGCGTCGCTGTGGCGGGAGCTGCCCATGCCGCCCAGCGAGCTGCCAGCCATGCCCTGGTGGGTACGGGGCGAGGCGTGCATGTGATGTGCCGTACGAAGAAGTCACCACACCTCGTTGCCCACCTCAACCCACATCCGCCTGGAGGTGATTTTGCCAAGGCATGGCAGCTTGTATGGCAGCTTGCAATTTGCGATAGAGTCGTCATTGGCTCCTCCTCCGAGGAGCATACGCCACTGGCTGCTGCCCAGGCCGCCCGCATAGACCTGGCCTCTTACCGCATCCACACACCCTTCCCCCGGCTGCGCGCCGCTGCTTGCCGCCTCCAGGAGCCCCATTCCGCTGGCGCGTAGCCCCATCTCCGACCCGCTGGCCCTAGAGGCGCACCTGGAGGGGGCGCTGCGGGCGGCGGCGGAGCAGCACCGGCGGCAGCTGCTGGGCGCGCAGCAGGGGCGCACGGTGTGGGATGAGGGGCTGGCTCAGCTGCTCATGCCGGCGTTGGCAGCTTACGAACATGTGAGGGGGCCGGAATGGGGCTGCATGGGGTGGTTTGGGGTGGAGAGCGCGAGGGAAAAGCTTGGATGTGAACTGGGTTGGACTGGCGAGGCCATGGTGTGTGGAGGGCGCGTCTGGACCAGCCTGACCCACATCCCCTGCTGAGTTCTCCTCCTGCAAAACCCCCCTGCCCCCCCCCTCCCCCTGCAGGAGGCTGTTCACTGCGAGGTGGCTCCGGGCAACGACGAGTTCCAGCAGGCCATCAAGCGGGCCGTGCCGCTGGGCTGGGTGTTCAAGGCCATGCCGCAGCAGCACAGCCACGTGTGCCCGGACCTCATGCGGAAGGCGCTACTGGAGGAAGACCAGGTGGGGGGGGGCCTGGGGCTCGGGTGTGGAAGAGTGGTGTACCGGCACTTGTTTTCTTGGAAGTGGGTTGTTTTCGGATTTGGGTTGCAGTGTATGTGTTGTAGTGTCGCTTCTGGATCAAGGTTGTGGGCGAGAATTTCAGCTCGGCAACTGCAGACGGCGAATACGTGACCCCCACCTCCTGCCCCTTGTTCCTTTCCCTGCATACAGATGCTGGACATCCTGGGCACGAGCGCGAGTACGGCATGCTACGCTCTACGTGTCAAGGTGTTCGCGTATCCAGAGGGCTTGACAAGTGTGTGGTTGATGTTGGCTGTAAAGTATAACGCTGTGGCATGATGAACGATGGGGAACGGGTTTGCCGTTGCAGTGGCGAGGAAGGCAAGTCTTGTGGGGTCGGTGCGAGCGGCGTCGGCGTTGACAAGTTTGAGCAGCGTGCTTATAACGGATAACGACACCAGCTTCCCCGCTCCTTACCGCTAGTGGTGTGCTCTGGGCCTGGGCCGTCATGGTAACCATCAAGACATGTGCAGAATTTCCCAAAACTTCCGGTCAGTGCTGCGAATGCCGTGTGGCATCCAAACCTTTTGCATCTTCACAGTTAAGCCGAAGTTGAGTAGCCTCCTGTTCCCGCATGTGCTGGTCAGGTGCATGCCTCTACATGGCTGCCTGTTATAACTCATACGTCCACACCCACATGGTAGCAGCATCAGCGAACTTGCATATTATGCAAATAATGAAGTTGGCAGATGCTGCACGACAGCACGGACACTTGAAGTCTTGAAACAGCACCGGCAACTGTTGCCGTACGTTCCCTTTAGCCCCTTACGACTCCGGTTTCCGACTTTTACGGTGCCCGGCATACATCAGTGATTGTATAACTTATTAAAGCTGGCATCCTGTGCATCGGCACTTGACATCCTGTACAGATTTTGCCCGAAGCACCTAGAGGCGTGAAACTTACGCCCTAGCAGGAGGGCCGCTTCACTCAACAACCGTCTGGATATATACTATTACACTACAAGCACACATCGCGTCTGCTGCGATACCCAGTTTCCTACCGTCTGTTTCCAGGCATGACATCGGCTTTTTGATATCAGAGGAGATGCTGACGGGCGCAATGGCTTGCCTCAAAGCATAACCTTAGAAGTTTAAGGTTGAACCCTTGGAAGGTAAAGATCATGCTACCTGTCCTGGGCTGTTGTTTTGAATTGTCGCTCCCCGTCGTTGGGCTGGAGGGCGTTCTAGCCAAATTTGCTAATGCAACTGGCTTCAAGGTTCTCCCTGAATGCTTTATGCGTGCCTATGGCGCTGCCATGTCAGGCTTATAAGGGCCATCCACATACTACGAGGATGTTTGCAGGCCTTAAGGCGTCGCACTGTTACAATGAAGGATGTTCAATTTTCACAATAACCGGCGTCTCAGGCAATGCCTCGTTGTCGGCCCCTTAGTTTTGTCGCCTTACTTGCCCACTTAACCCCACCCCAGCGCCCACCACCCAACCACGCGGGTTCATTACACGCGGGTTCATAACTGACAGAATTGATTCAACATACAACCGTAGCCAGCACCGCTCTCTCCTTCATCACCTTACAGTCCAGCCACGAGCCACCGCTTGTAGCAAAATGACGAGGATGTGTCCTCCCTTATGCAGCCAATCCCGTATACGTCACGGCGCCACTTCTGCTGCCGTGTGAGGCGACAGCGGCGCCTACCGTTGGGCGCGCCGAGGACCCTCCTCTGCCGCCGCTGGGGCCCGAAGCATGCCTTCTTCCATCAGGCCTGCTTTCGGGCTGGGCCGCTGCCTGGGACGCTGCAGGTCAAGCCCGGCGAGAGTGCGCGATGCGGTGGACAGCTGGCTTGAGGGCTGGGGCCTCAACTACCGGCAGAGGCTGCTAGTTTTCCACTTCGTTGGCCAGTGAGTGCGGAGCGCAGGGGTGGTGATCGGGACAAGTAACAGCTGGAGGAGGAGAGAAGCCATGCCACAGCACTGCGCATGAGTATTAGGGCCCCTGCCATGAGGGCAAGCCTCCTTCCTAGTATTTACACATCTACGCGCATGTACCACAGGCTGAAGGAGCAAGTATGGGCCGTGTTGCCTATCTCCCTCCTCCTGATCTTTGTGATCGGCGCCTTCTTCCAGCAGCAGACAAAGAGTCCTGGACAGCAGGCGTACGGTAAGTCGCATGGGAACGTGGCGAACTGGGTTGGAGCCCAACCCATCTTGCCACGTACTGCACGCAGATCCTGACATGCCTCACCTTGCCCCCAACAACACCTTTCTCCTGTCCCGTAGGCCTTGTAAGCGCCATGCTGGGTTTGCTGCTGTTTATGGAGGGCCTCCGTGTGTGCGTGATGCCCCTGGCGGAGATGGTGGGCGGCCGCTTGCCTCTCAAGGTATAGCTGCGATGTATGCTACAGAGGTCACAAGGAAGGAGGTCGGGCGGCTTAGTTACGCTTGGTTCGCCGGAAGCCTGGCATGTGTCATGGGTGGCCATGCATGGAAACAAGGGTTCCGCGTAGCAGCTAGACCTCTCTTGCGGCCCGTTGCCCTGACCTCTTCACCGGGCCTGCCTCCCTTTCCTTGCTTCCGCAGTGCCCACTGCCAGTAGTGCTGCTGGTGGCCGGCTGCCTGGGCGTGTTGGTCACGTACGCCGAGCCCGCCATCTCCTCGCTGTCGCCGCTGGCCAAGATGGTGGACAAGCGGCGGGCGCCCTACCTCTACTACGCGCTCAACGACAAGCGGGAGCTGCTGGTGCTGTCCATCGGCCTGGGGGTGGGCGCCGCGGCGGTGGTGGGCACGCTGCGGTTCCTTAGGGGGTGAGTTGGGTCGGGGTTTCGCGGTGGTGGCAGGGAGGCATGGGAAAGAGACGTGCTTAATGTGGGATAGGACCGCTTAGCCAGAACGTGCAGGGGTTAGCATGATGAGTGCAGTAGCAGATGAGGCTTATCTGCCAAGTGGCATTGCCGGTCGTGTTGCAGCAGGTGGTATAACACTCCTAACCGTTCAGCTAGCCCCCGCCCATCCACTTATAAACCTGCTCCCTGTCCGCTCCCCTTTCCCTTGCATCCCCCCGCTGCAACAGGTGGAGCCTCAAGCCAATCGTGTGAGTGGCGGCGGGGAAAGGCCTTTTGTCTTTACGGCTGCGTGCACGTCAAGTCTGACGGGATGCAATGGCAGCATTAGGACGCACTGCGGGTGTTTGTTAGCAGTTTCCGAACTTTGAACCCCCGAGAATACATCCGTCCGCTTCTACCCCACTCTCATGTTGGACTACTACTTACAACACCGTTGTCCTCTCTCTCTGTTCTTTTATCGTTGTGTCCGTTGCCGTCGCAGATACGTGTCCCTAGTTCCCACCGTGGCGCTCGCGTGCTACATGCAGTGGGGCAACCCCGACCTGGCGCCGCTGCTGGGGCTGGCCTGGGACTGCGGCGCCGTGACAACCGGGCCTGTCACGGTGCCCATCCTGCTAGCGCTGGGCATCGGCATCGTGCGGGCCAAGCGGCAAAAGGAGCAGATGGAGCATGCAGCAGCGGATCCCACTGCCAAGGAGCCTACTGGTGAGCGGGAACGAAAGCAGCCGTTTGCTGCTGCGGGTGGCATGGTGTAGGTCCGTAGGAAGGCAATTGATTGTATGCCCTCTGTGACGTAGTATCAGGATGTGGACGTCAGCGTGAGGTTAACTCCTGAAATTCGCTCCGTTACATGTCCGGCCCACCATTGGCTGCCGGTGCTGCCACCAACATGCTCGCGTGCGCCCCAGGGCCCAAGCTGGAGGGCTTCGGCGTCGTAACCCTGGCGTCCATCTTTCCCGTCCTGGCGGTTGAGATGATGGCCATCATGCTCAGCGTTACCACCAGCAAGGAACACATCATCCTGAACGCCAAGGATGCCACCAGCCAGGCAGCGGTAAGTAGTGGCGCTGGGAGAGTGCTAGACAGGGGCATCGGTGCAGTGGATGTTGGTGCAATGGGTCGGGTAAGGACGCAAACTTGATGGGGCGCCACCATTGAACATAAATGCCCATGCGCGCCCATGCGGATGTTGCCCAACCCTGCCCACATCCCTCTCCCTCCAGGTGGACAAATCGCCGCTGCATGAGGTCGTGTACGCCATCCGCGCCATCATGCCGCTCATCACAGCCCTCCTCCTGATCGTCATCTTCCTCATCCGCGAGCCCCTCCCGCCCCTGACGGTCTACACGGTTCCGCCTGGCGTCACAGGGCCCGATGCGGAGGACTCCGTTGAGGCTTCCGACACCGAGGAATCGCAGTGTGGTCGCGGCGGTAACATGGACGGCAAGGATGCCACCTTGCCTTCGCCGTTTAGGAAGGCTAGACGCACCGCCGCCGCCGCTGCCGGTATGGAGTTCACTCCGGACAAGAACGGCAGCCCCAGCTGCTCTCTGACACCGGCGGTTACAGCAAAGTACGACAACTTGCCGGGGCCAACGCATCACCGCGAATCCAGCGGCTCTGCCGTTGGGGGCTCGTCCCCGTCACCTCCAAGGAACGTATTGTCGACGCCGACGAAAGCCGTGTCTATATTTATTGTTGCCGACGGCGCCGCCGCAGAGGGCGCAGCCTCCGCCGGAGCCTCACCTTCCTCGCCGCCGGAGCTGCCCACGCCCGTGACGATGCATTCCACACAGGCTGGGAAGCAAGGCGGGATTGGCGGCGGATGCGGGGTGCCATCCGCGACGCCCCGTGCGCACAGTCACGGAGGCGACCGTGACGCGTATGGCGTGGATGTGGAGGCTGCGAAGGCTAAAGCTGTGTCGGAGGGCGAGGCGGCGGCAGGCGTGGAACCCTGGCATGTGCGATACGGCGGCCTCATATGCGGCATTGTCATGTCTCAGGTCCGTGGCACTGGTTGGGGTACTTGACGTCATGCAAGTTGGATCCGCTTCTGGTTTGTGCGAAGGGCCATGGAACGGCCGGGCAAAGGGGCGGGCCCATGCTTGTCACTGGACACGAGTTGCGCGTACAGTTGACGTCGCTAGCTAAGCCTTCCTAATGCTGCTGCAGGTCGGCATGATTCTTTTCAACATTGGCCTCACGTACGGGTTCACAGCGCTAGGAGACCAAGCGGGCACGCTGCTGCCGGCCGCCTACCTCCAGGTAGGGCATGGGGTCTGTGGCAACCGTTCGGACGGGAACAGATGGCCATATGGTTGCAAAGCATGCCAGGCAGCGAGGCACGGCCTCTCCATTGCGAGCGGAAATGCTCCCTCACCTGACGGTGCCTGCGCTGACGTCACCATAACGCTCTATGTGCTCGTATCCGGTTGTTGTGTTGCCACAGCTTGAGGAGGAGCCCAAGTCACCCTACTACAGCTATGCGGGTGGCATCGTCCTTGTATTGGCCGTGGCCTTTGCTCTAGGTATGTTTAGGCATACAAAAGGCCCGTTCCGCTAGGAAGGGGACGGTAGTCAGCTTCCACGTAAAGGTCCTGTCAACGTGCCCGCTTCCAGGACGACTTACCGTTAGGGCTGGAACGTTACGGTTTACGGTATTACGATTTTGCGTAATTACGGTACCGTAATTACGGTAAAGCTAAAAAAAGGCTCATTTTTTACGTTATGACGCCGTAATTGTAATTACGGTGTCTGTGGACTGTTTTTTACTGGTTGAACCGTAAGGAACCGTCCAATGTCGCCGCAAAATCAAAGTAAAGTTCACAGAAGACGCCATTTCCACTCAATAACACCTCTTGGAATCTAAATCAACACTGTACTGATAAATTGGATTGCTGAACTTTAGGAAATCACGCGAAGCTTGATGTTTGACCACCCAATGAAGCGCTTAGACCTCTGCTCACTAACATATCCACCCTAGAGAACGAATGACAGCATCCTCTATCTAACTATTGCAGCTGTCACGGAAGTACTGGCTGGCATTCACTTCATGGCCAGCTGGGCAATGGCCATGTCGTCCATGCGAACCCAGTCAGCCCTAGTCCGACCGCCCCTCCCCGATGGAGGCAAAGAAAGAAGCCCACTAGCCGTCTTATAACCCAAAATGTGAAGAGTTGTTCCTTTCTTTAGGTTGATGCTGGTCTCCTTGGTGGTTGGCTGAGCAATCGTGCCAGGCGGCACGTTGCCAGGCTTATCGGCCATGTTTGGCAGCAACCAACTACCTAGACCTTTGTAGAAAGATATAAAAAGGGTAAATGATTGAAGATTACAGCTTAGATGTTCGTTTTGGCTCCAAAATCGACCACCGTAATTCGTAACGGTGCCCTTTCGAGCCATCTTCACCGTAATTTACTATGTTTCTTACGGTTTGCGTAATTACGGTCCCGTCATTACGGTACCAAATCTCTATTACGGTGAAAGTTTCCAGCCCTACTTACCGTGTCGAATGATGACCCTGCATACCCTCATTGGAGTTTCGTGCATGCACAGCAGCGCGCGTGCAACCTCAAGGACACGTTGCAATGCTTGGCGAGCGTTTACAACCACAATCTTGATTGCGCAGGTTTCATGGCCACCCGCGCGGAGCCGGTTCTCCGTGTGTTGGGTCGTACCGTAGAGCGCCTGAGCGGCGGCACCTTCACCTCTTCCATGCTCATCTACACCGTATCATTTGGAGTGGGCACGGGCATGGCTGTCGGTAAGCTCCCTGAACCCAGCACAGCAGGTGCCTTGGTAGATGGCCATGGTTGCTATAATGCTATGGCTTGCATGTACCCCACAGCTTCAGCGGGTCTAGACAGAAGCGTTGGGGCTTCGCTGTTAGCGGTTGTCAGGGTGCATTTCTTCCCAAGCAACCCGCCCATGTATTGCCGTACAGGGTCCACCAAGATCCTCTTCGGGGTGCCCCTGATGTACCTGGTCCTAGCCACGTACACGGTCGCAGTCGCCTTTACGCTCTTCTCTGAGGAGTCCATAACCAATATCGCCTGGGACAGCGCGGGTAAGGCAGCAGCCGGGGTCAGACCGTCCCTCATCTGTGTTCACCGCCATGCGAGGTTGTCTGACCCTGCCTTTCTTGACCTTGCCTGCAGGTGTAACCACGGGCCCTGTGACGGTGCCTTTCGTGCTTTCGCTCGGGATTGGTTTCAGCAAGGCGACTCAGGCAACTGAGGTGTGTAGGGTCTATAGCCTTCTTCTCCGTTGTTAACCCTTACCGTAAGCCGCTCCTGTATCTCCTTGAGCAACACAGCAGAGTCTTAGTCACTATCAGGCTGTCGCATGAGGTGCTCATGCCACTCTTTCATAGTTGCTTATCCCTAATGCTATCCCCTTATTTCCCCTACCGCTCATTCTGGGTCAACCTTTCTGCAACACCAGGGCTTTGGCATCCTTGCAGCCGCATCTGCAGTGCCAGTCATCTCCGTGCTACTAACCAGCTTGCTGGAAAAGCCCGCAAAGGTGGGAAGCGGCAAATGGTGCCGGCGGTATCGCTGCAAGCAAGATGTCATTCATACCCACTTCCCGCTCGAGGCATTTCCCGTCCTGCGTTACAACATGTCTGCATTTCTTTGCATGGATGCATGCAGGTCCTGCTCGGGAAGCTGCCGTTCCTTCCCTGCAGTTGCACAGGCCCGACTTCCAGGTGAGCGTTGCATGAAGGCTATGGCATGGGACACAGGGATACGTGTCTAACGCTAACCTACAGTTCCGATGCCAAACTTTGCCAAGTATTCGATTTTGGGTCTTGGTGCGCTTGGAGGTACGGCACATCACCAATCCTATCTGCATGCGCAGGTCTCCTCAACCGAAGGCATCACCCCGCCGCAAGGGCACCCGCCGACCCCTGGGCACCGTCGCCTCCGGCGAAACCCCGGCCCGCCGCCTGGGCACCAAACGCTCTGGGCTCTCGGGTGCCTGTTCGAGTGCAGCGTCGGCGTCCCAAGCCACCGAATTGTACGCCTTAGGTAGCACCCCAGAGGGTCAACGTGCCTTGTCAATATGCGGCGACGGCGGCGATAGCGGCAACGGCGGTGACGTATAGCCCAACGCAGCACGGATTGCGTGGTTTGCATCATTTTACCGGTCGTTGCCGTATCAGTGCGCCGAGGTGTTGTACTAACCACGGGCTGTAGGAGCGTACATACAGACAAAATGTGGTTGCGGGTCTTCGGTGCTGCGTAGAGTGTGACTGCGGGGCTTGGGTACTTGGCATTACTGTTGTTGGGTAGGGACTTGGGGGTTGAGGGTTGTACTGTAGGATGGGTGACACTTAGGTCGTAAACTTCTGTCATTATCTACGACAATTCGGGTTCATGCCCAAACTTGGTCATACTCTTAAAGCAGGATTGCGCAGCCCCCGTTCTGGTAGAGTTTGACCCGTACGGTGGGAGTCTCTGCACCGTTGACGCTGAAAACTGGTGATTACTCGCAGGGCATTTCATGTTTTACATTCCGCTCACGTACCGACCACCCGCGTCGTGGCCGTACTTAAAAGTGGGCCGCGTGGGCCTGCAAAGACTGGGAACTGCTTACCTAGCAAGCTTTTGTACAGAGACACCCGGGCCTATGTAAGAACGCTGTCACTGTAAGCAATTCACAGCCCGGGATTACTACCGGTAAGCGGGCTGCTGGTCTCATTAGTGTTCATGGCCTTTAGGTAGTTATGCATGTGCTCCCGACGCAGGACGGCGCCATGCCGCCTAGCTCCTCCGTTGTCATCCGTCCGAAGCGTCTCACAAGTCATCTCAATACCAATTGCCCATCACTGCATGACATACCAGACCCTCTTGTTCTGCAGCATCGCACGGCTCCTCAATCTCTTCATTGACACGGTGATCCTTGGCAGCATCATAGGGCCTAAGCCACATACATTGGTGCTCATTGGCCTATTCTAAGCTTATGGTCGCATGTGTATATTTGATGCCCCTAATATCCTTGTATGTTATGAGAATGCACACGCCAAGAGGCGGCTATCCTACTACGCCAAACCGCTAGTTAGGGTCTGTGTCGAGTTGCTGGTGCTCTAGGGTGACGCCGCAGGGCACTGCTCCGGCGAGGGCGCCACCACCGAGAAGTGGCTCTGGTCCACTAGCACCAGTCGGAGGGCCCCAGAGCGACGCATCTGGGCCTCCATGGTAGTGCGCGCGACGGCGTCCATTGCCCTGCGGACCCATGGGTCGACAGCCGGGGTCTTGATCATTGCACATGAACCGTACCTTATACATGGTATGCAGACAGTAAAGCTGCGTCTCCTAAACAGCACAGCTGTTTGCAGTAGAGCCGTGAGGCCAAATTGATGCAACCTAATGCCCACGGACGACCTTGGAGTGAGCGCTCCCCCGAAAGCATTAACCCTGCAAATCAAAGGATGGATCAGGCCCTTCTGCACTCACCGCTTGACGGCCTCCTTCAGCTTCTCAACGTCTACATCCACCCCCGAGTACAGCACGTCCTCGTAGTAGTTGCCCAGCCCGGCAGCCATGTTGCGGAAGACGTTGTTGGCGGCCACCTGGGACATTTGGACATGGAAGGTTTTCAGGTCCAATGAGGTTGATGCAGTGCAGTTGTGGTTGGCATAGTGAGGCCAAGGCACGGGACTTGCAGGGATGCGGAGAAGGCAACGGGAGAGGCTTGTGTTGTTAGTCTCTGGCAAGCATGCGTGAAGGGCAAAGGATTGCCAGTAATCCTTGCAGCCAGATATCTGACAACTGCCATGCTAGCCGCACCTTGGAGAAGGACTCTCCCAGCAGCTGTAGCACAGCACTCTGGCCCGGAGGCATGAAGAATCCGTGCGTCAAACCGGCGCCGTGCACCCCCACCAATACACCAGTACGGAAAATGGTGTGCAACTGTCCGTGGTACGGCATGTCGTTGAAGTCACCGTCCACAAACTTGAAAAGCACGTTGGTGCGCCGACAGCCATCGGTCTCCAGCGCCCAAAGCCGGGCGAGGGAAATGATGTTGTTCGCAATCATGTACGACGGCTTTGTTGTGTTCGTACCATTTCCAGCGCCTTCTGCAGCTTCTGTCGTTAAATTAGCCTCCCCACCGTCATCAGTATCATCATCGCCGTCAGCGCCCATGTCCTGCACATCCTCCTCTGCTTCTGTTTCTCCACCTTCATCGTCGCCGCTATAGTCCCCATCAACCGCGTACTCCTTGCCAATGTCCACTTCACCGCCGCCGTGGCTGCTGCCGCTGCCAGCAGTGCTTGCGGATCTTGTCGACCCCAGTGTCGCCCGCCGGCCTCCAGGGCCCCATGCCGCAGCAGCTAAAGGCCGGCCGAGTAGGCCCCTTCGCGGGATGCTAGCGCTCTTCGTTGATGAGCTTCGGTTAGAGGACTGCCTTGACTTCGCCGATCCCCGGTGATGTTGTGTTTGTTGCTGGTCCGCCTGCTCTTGCTGGTCCCCAGCCGTGTCTTGTGTGGCTGCGTGAACTGGGTTGACGTCCTTCAACGACCGCTCATATTCCTGTATTGGAAAAAAAGAACGCGAAAAGCACGGCTGGCTTTTAGGATAACGCTTGAGGAATCACTCCAGAGCACATTACCCCCTCCGCTATACGCAGGCCCTCGCCCACCCGTACAGCACGCGGCTGCCTACGCAGCACCCACTTACCGGTTACACCCTAACGCCAGACAAAGGTAGCTCCACCGCCACCGCCAAGTTGCGCCCCCCATCCCTTTAACACCGCCCCTTCAGTAAACCCGGTTCCACTGGATAACTGTGCCACCCCCACAACGCGGGCTAACCCATGCCCCCCATCCAGCCACTTACCGACTGCACCACGCGATCAAAGCGCCGCAGCAGGCAGCTCTCCGCGTTCCACTCCTGCACCGCCGCCACCAGCCCCGTCACCACCGCATCCTCATTGCGCACCATGCGCATGCTCTTCCAGCCCGCAGAAGCATTCAGCAGCAGCCGCACCATCTCCAGGTTCCTGCGACCCATGGGACGGTGTGTTTGTGTGTGTGTGGTGGGGGGCACACGTGGCCAAGCAAGCGTCCATTCGCTGGGCGATGCAATTGGAAGCGGGAGGACGGGTGTGCAGTGGCGCGGCATGGCATTTCAGGAGAGCGCATTCGAGACGACGGTAGCAGCTTGCGGCGTAGGTTAAGAACATCGCAAGTCGCTGTGGCAGGATAGTGGCGTCTACACCCTTCAACATTACACGGTACCCCCCGGGGCCTACCCTCAGGTCCAACTCCCCGCCCTCACCTCCTGCTCAGCCACACAACATTCTTCATCACAATACCGCCCGTCGGCTGCTTCAGCCCCCGCACACCGGCGGCTGCAGCGGCCGGCCCCGCCGCCGCCGCCGCTGTTGCCGCCGTCGTCGACGCCGTCTGCCACCTCGCCCCGGGGTCAGCCTCGTCGTACAGTTGCCGTAACCAGTGGCTGAGGCCAGTCGTCACGGGGCTCTCACAGCTGACCGTGTCGGGGTTGGTGTTGTAGCCGATGCCGGCGGCGAAGGTGTAGACGTGGTAGGCGGAGCGGAAGCAGGTGCCTGGCGGGAAGGGCTCCCGCGCCAGGATGCGCAGGCGGTGCGGATGCGAGATGCGCGCCCAGGTCTCCAGGAAGCCGGTGGGGGGCGCCATGTCGGTAATGACCACCTACAGAAAAAGGACAAAGCGAACGCAGGGAGTTCAGGTACACGTGAACGCCGCAAGGAAAGACGAACTGATGCAGGAGCGACAGAGGCACTTCATCTCCTTCCTGCTCCCTCACCTGTATCCCCCGCTTCGCCACGTCCTGCGGCTCCAGCGCGGCAAGGAAGGAGAAAACCATGGAGACCACCTCCAGCTCGTGTGCGTAGTTGGCGTGGCGGTCGCGCATCACGAACAGCGTGGGGGTGGTCACCAGTCTGGGTGAGCCGGGCGCGCAGGCGTTGCGCACCGCGGCATCGTCCTGCGGCGCTGCCACAGCGGGTTGGTGGTGAGGTGGGGCACGTGCCAGGCCCCAAGTGGAAAGGGCACAGCGAGGAGAGGGGCAATAAGCAAGGAGCAAGCCTGGATTGTGATGCGCTTCGCATTTGGGTTTGCATGCACACAGTCGCCATACCCTCTGCGTGACGCACCCCTGCAATCTGTCAGACATCGTGCTGGATGCAACAAGCCGACGCCAGAGCGCCTGCATACCCCGCACGCACCCGCGTTGCGTTGGCCCACCACACATCGTGGTGGATGGAGTCAAGCCAGTGCAGCTGCGGTTCCTCCTGCGCCAGCTGCGTGGCGTTGGTCACGGTCAGCTGACAGGCCAGCTTGACCGACCCTGGCGCTGGCAGCGGGAATTTCTTGGCCAGGGTACCTGCGCGGACATCGTCGCACCGACATTGGGGAATGGATGAGGACGCTGAACGTGAGGCAGGAGGATGACTGCCTAGAACCGAACGGCGCGGCTTTTGGGCGCATGGCCAATGCACTGTGGATTGCCCAGCCCTTTGTAGGTTACCTTTTCGTCGTCCCGACAAGAAGCCGCAGCTGTCGAGGACTAGGTTGGTGCTGTGGCAAAGGGATATGGACGCCTTTGAGGCGTTTCCAGTCCTGACAAAGGGTGCGGTGTAGCACTCTACTGCGGAGCCACAGTTCTGCGGGGTTGTACATGATAAGCTTTCCCCCTGCCGCCACTTCTTCGATGCGCTGCCTGGCCGGCATATTTCTAACTTGCTGTTCCGTATGTACTCTAGGTATCCTGGGCCGACGTAACTGTCACATGCTGGGCTAGACGTATAACCTTCTGACTGCTTGCGCAGCCTTGTACGGACTTTGGAGACAAAAGCTGAGGGCTGCAGGTACCGCACGCGCGTGCGGTTCAGGCGTCAGCATGGCAATGTGGAGGCGAAACGATGGGCCGCAACCAAACTACGCTGCGCACCTGGGTCAAGAGACTGCTCCAGTTCGACGATCGAGACAGTACGATAGGTCGTTTATATTGTTTCTGACAGACGGATGGGCTCGGATACAGCGAGCACAGTATGAGGACAGCTACAAGTATAGGAACAGCTCCGCGCCTGATCATTATCCTTCACCATGTCAATAATTTGAATTGTAGTGCTCATACTACGAAAACAAACTCCTTTAGGCCGGACGCATAGGGTCGGTTAATCATGATGTCTCAGAAGGCTTAGGGAAGGCTGAAAGATAGCAATGGCTTATCTCTATTGAAACCTAATAAGTAATTCATGCCGCGCAGCATCTATAGTGGTCACGCTTCCGTTTAGCCCCATGGTTATTGCCGTTGTTGCCGTACACATGGCTTATGACGGCCCGTGGTCGCCATGGAGCTGTGCAAGCTGTCAACGGCATGTGACCCGGAAGATGTGTGATGTTCGACCCATTGTGCAAGGGTTGCGAAGAGGATACAGGGGTACGACGAGTGCTGTCCACGATTCGCAGGCCCCTTCCAGTTATTACGGCCGCGTACCTCCCCCAGTGAACTTCAAATCCGGTCCACAATTTGCGTCCTTACGTGGGGCAAGGCATATGCCGTGGGCCTGGAGCGTGGCACAGAAGTCGAGCGCGCACCGTCAAGTGAGAGGCTTCTGCAAGCCAATCTTACTGAAAGGGGGCTGCATCGGCAAAATGCGGCAGGACTCATGGGGAGTGGGAGAGGGCAAAGTAAGAGTGCAGTCAACGTAGCTCCTAGGGGTGCCAAGGTCTTGATTGGGATGTGGTTGTGCGACTGGGTATCGGCTGGCCGCACAGCAACGGGTGCCAACTTAGATGCAGTTGCTAAGGTGCCGACTATGGTTGGGATTCGCACATGAATAAGGGTCGTGGTGTTCATAGTGTGCGAGAAAAGGGGATGGATATCGGTGAAGGGGCACGAACTGAACAGGTGTGCCTGCTGTGGTGTATCTCTTGGGAATGGTAGTGCCCAGTCGAACGGCTGGCGGTTCGAAGTAAGCGTTTGAGCGTATTGTGGGACACAATCAATGCACTAACAGTATCTGATGTGGGTTGGGAATGTTTGCGAAGGTCTCTGTACCGGTACTGCTGCGGTTATGTACACCCGCCAACGGCGTCTTTTGCCTTGAATATTAGGAATTTATGTGTGTTCAGTCGCCGGTGTATATCCTATTTGAGCTCATTACTTCCATAAGAGCAGTTGTTTGGCTGTTAATAAGGCGTAGCATTATGTCGGCACTCCAAGCCCATGTTCAACACCCATCATGCCGCCGTGCGCTTTTCCCAGCACCTTTGAAGCATAGGCATACGTCTCTTGTCCACCGAGCGGTCGTAGACCGTGAAAGCTCGCAGGACGTTCAGAGCCTTCTAGCACTTTATGATGGTGACGGTGATGGGCGATTGACTCTTGCAGAAGCCCAACAAGCCTTTGCGGCAATTCAGGTAATACCTGGAAGACGCCTCGTTAATGCTGTGCTGTGGCTTTTGACATGGCATCATCTCAAAGGAGTAAAGGGCCTAGGCAGTGACAGCCAATATTGGTCACATATCCATGCGTTCGTATGCGTAATACTATTATGTGACACCAGTCTGCCATGCAGCACATTCCCGTTTGCAACACCCATTACAACTTACCATCCTGCTGCGCGAGCCACAGACCCTCGAAACCTTGCGCGGATCCCCTAAAGCGTCTATACAGCCTTTGCGACCTGTTGCACAGCCGGTCGCACCTGCTTCCTCCACCGCACCTTCTGGGCCGGCAACTTGGGATGTACAGGTGACAAGGGTTTGACGGGAATACAGCTTCAGGATCTAACGGTATCTGGTTTTGGTTCAGCCTACGCCTTAAGGACTGATCGCTTAATCACAACGTTACGTCTTCCCCCGCACACACCCCTGTTGTCAGGTCCTCAATGGCATCCGCGCAGCAAAAGCGCGCGGTCAAAGCTCTGCCTCGGCGCTGTCCTCCTACATCGCCAGCAAGCTGCGCAACAGCGGCAAGTCGCGCGCGACCGCTTCCGACGTGGTGTGGTCCTTTTGCGGCATGTTTGCAGCGGTTGCAGCGCTGGGTGTCATGAGCCTCCATGTGCGTAGCTGGCCCCTGGTGGGCGAGTGGCACCAGCAGGTACGTCAGCAGGCGAGGCAGAAAAAAGAAACCAGCATGGAGAAGGTGGACAGCAGAGGTTTGCCTACAGTATGTAAGAGCGCGATCATTAACACTTTAAAGGTCATCTGGGTCAGTTGGCAAAACTCACCCAACATTGCCCTCCATGCACCGCACCCCTTCCCGTCACCGCTTCCTCCCAGGGCCTGAACCTGCTGCTGGGGTCCTTTGGCACCATCTGCGTGCTCCTCTTCGCGCGGCCGGAGGCGGAGGCCATGCGCATCTGGAACTTCGTGGTGGGTTACGGGGCCGCCCGCGCTGTTAACCGGCCGCCCCCCGAACCTGCGGAGAGAGAGAGAGGCTAGATCTATGGTCACCAAAGCAAGCAGCTTGGTGGATTTACTCGCACTTGTGCGCAACTCGCCCCCCCGACCATCCACTTCCCTATCATCCCGGCCTCTGCCCACTTCCCTTTCCTTGCCGCCCCCCTCAGGCCGGCCATGTGATCGCCACTGCCACGGTGGTGCTGCTGCTGCACCTTCTGGGCCCGGGGGTGTTCACGCGCGCGCTGGCCATGGGCCTCATGGTCGCCTTCATGCTGCTCACGGACTCGGTGCACCCGCCGGGCGGGGCGCTGGTGCTCATGGCGGTGGACTCGGCGCCCATTCAGAACATGGACTGGTGGGGCGGGGAGGCGGTTAGGGTTGGGACGGGGACGGGGCCAGGGGGAAGTTCGGGGGCGTTGTGTGGCAGTGGGTTGATCGGGGTAGGCGCGCTCGTAGTTGATTGAGATGGGATCGAGTTCATTTGGGTCGATGTGGGTCGAGCTTGGATCGGGATGAGGTATTAAGTTGTCTCTGCCGTTTAAGGTCTGTGAGGTGTACTGGATTTTGGTAGCTGATGGCCGGTGTTGTCGGAAAGGTTGGATTCGTACGGTACAGCATTCATAGGACCCCGCGCTAGTCCAGGCCATAGCAAATTCCAAGCCCCACCCCCCCCACTCCTGCCCGCTCAGGTCCCCACCCCCCCACTCCTGCCCGCTCAGGTGGTTTATGCTGTACCCCTCGCTAGTGGTCACCGCCGCTGTACTGCTGCCGCTGAGCCTGGCCTGCAACTGGCTCAAGGCCCACGCCAGGTGCGAAACATTGGGACGCAAGGGAGGCGCTGGTTTGGGGTAGTTGTGGTGATAAAGCTGGCTATGGTGCTCCGGGCTGCTTAGCGGTGCTTCATGCCCATGATATGTGTAAGCATTGCCGTCAACTCTTCCTTTTGCGCGTTCCTTTGTCTGCCCCATGCAGGTTTGACTTCCCAACCGACGCACCCGCATCGCCTGCACCGTCGTCGGCGCCCTCCACGCCCCCGCGACCCCACCCCTTGTCGCCCCCGTCGACACCGCCCTCGGACCTGCGACCCAAGCTGGCGTAATTCTACCTCTGCGCAGCAGCTTGGGATGCTGAGACGCTCTTGCCTTGCTGCGGAGCGGATGGCATATGCATGCACGGCAGCAGCAGGAATAGCAGCGTTGGCACCGAGTCCTGCGTGGCCTATGCGGCTTTGGCAATTAACATGAGCATTTGAGGAGAGAAATCCTTGTGCATTATGGGGCTGTGCTGTGATTGTGGCTGTTCGTTAGTCAGCACAGCGGTGTTCACCGTGCGTGCATGCGTGCGCAGAGTTGAGCCCTGATGATGTTATTTATCTAGTAATAAAGGGTCTGCTGACAGCGTGCTCAATACGGCCGCATTACACGTGGTCCTGACGGCTGGCGTCGTGGCTTACGTACTTGTTACATGGCTGTTTGGTTTACGTGAATTTGTGGATTAGGACCGCGCATTTATTCTTTTCCGCGCCTGTGAGCAGGTCTCCCCGTGGGGGCGTTACACGCTTACACCTCATGTGTGCATCAAATGTTGCAGGGATGTCATTGCTTCCTTGGCTTCATCTCGGCTTGCTAGTTTGTCAACTGCACGTGACACCTACCCTAGGCGGTATCTGTGTGATTGGGGTCTGAAGGTAAGCAACCCTATGATTACTGCCTTTAGCGGCTACTTCCCTGCATAGCCCACCGTGCGTAGCCAAAGTCTGGATGCTTATTGTCCGTTACCGGTTTGTGTTTTGGGCCTTTGCTCTTCAAGGCATGTCCATGTGACCACCATGTTTGCCGCAGTTTGCGGTTGGTTGACTTATCACTTGCGGTTTCGTCACTGTTCACTGCGTTCGGGGTTCGGAAAAGCACGGAACCACCGAATGACTTCATTGGATTGCGTAGTGGTCTCTATCAAGTATGCCGTAGACTCGGACCGCAACAACATGCTGTTGAGCCGTACAGTCTCGTACGCCACATCTGAATCCGCCATAACTTGTGTTGGCACGTCATTTTGCTAATGGGCTTTGCGTGTTGTGTGCAAGGCTAGTTGGCATACATGGCTTAAAGATGTTGTCGAAAAACGCTTGCCCGGCTTATCCTCAACAACAATGCTGACTGGCGGGGGTACTTGCCTGGGGCATATCCTGGCGGCCCTATCCTGCCCCAGAGGCCGTAGCACCGAACTGCAACTCCATGGCTTGCGTTACAACGGCCCACCAGCACCTTTCTTGCTAGCAAGAAACCTATCTATTAGTTAGCAAAATGGCTGACTGTCCTACCTACTACATCGCTCCATCCTGCATCCTGCGGATACACAACCCTACCGCAACACAACCTTTCAATTCGTATTAGTAACGCACGAGTAACCCCGGGACAAGCTGGTAGCTAGGGTTTCATAGTGAAGAGGACTAGAACAAGTTCAAATTCATCGAGGACTTGCAAACAAGAACGGCGTTGATGCCGGCTGAATGTCTTCTTGCTTCCTTGCCTTGCCGCAAAGGCTGAAGTACAGGTAGACACCTGTACTTCAGCACAAAGTGCATGCAAGGGAGTTGGTCATTCTATGGAGCGGATGGAGTATATGAGCTGGGTGAAGCTCAACAGAGAACTTCGTCTGAAGCCGCATGACCATTGGGAACGCAAGCGCGTTACATCGGCATGAAGGGAACACCACATGCAACTATCCTGATAGCATCTGTCAAAATATACTGCGCAGCGACATTCATCTCGCGAATGTTCCCGAGCAGGCCATAAACAGTTCGGTTGCTGGAAATCCAACTTCTACAACGGCCGAGACGTGTGGTGGAGGAGCTTCTTGCCGTACATTGATGAACCCGGAGGTTGATAGGATATCACATAAAAGGCGGCCCTCTCTGCTTGAAAACATTGTGGAGTTCTCTTGCTCAGCTTAACCTTCCTGCTCTAATATACTTCGAGGTACTTATCAAAATGAGCACCCTTCGCTCCGTCGCTCAGAAGGTTGGCGCCCGGCCGGCTGCGCGCCGCTCTGTCGTTATGCGCACCGGGAACAACATCACTGGCAAGACCTTCTCTTCGTCGGAGCCCGCCAGCGTTGAGTGTAAGTCGTGACACGTAATTGATTAGTCGCTTTTCTAATAGCCCAAGCTATTGCTCATCCGAATGTCTTTCTTGTCTTTAATGCAAGCTTTTAGCTTGAGTACGCAATTGATAGCCTGCTAAGGGTATTGCAAGCACTAGCGTGTGCATCAGCTCAGCGAATTCGTTCCTTTCTGCTTTGCAGACCTGAAGACGCTGCCCGGCGTCACAGCTCCTTTCGAGGGCGTCTTTGACCCTGCGGGCTTTGCGCGCACGGCGACCGTGCGTGATGTCCGCCGCTGGCGCGAGGCCGAGATTACCCATGGCCGCGTCTCCATGCTCGCCGCGCTGGGCTTCATTGTGGGCGAGCAGCTGCAGGACTACCCACTCTTCTTCAACTTTGATGGCAGGGTGTCAGGTGAGACGAGGGTTCATCCGTACCCGTACGCCGTTCGGTAACGCAGATCTTAGCCGCCGCTTTCTCCTTTCTCGCACAACCTAACTTGTAGCTTCACTGTTCCTGCTTTAATGTTCCTCTGCTGTATCCTTCATTACTTCCCAATATTAATCGTCACCTTCTCGCTTTCCCCCTCCAGGCCCCGCCATCACGCACTTCTCCCAGATCGGCCAGGGCTTCTGGGAGCCGCTGCTGATCGCCATCGGCATCGCGGAGTCCTACCGCGTGGCCATCGGCTGGGCTACCCCCACCAACACCGGCTTCAACAGCCTCAAGGACGACTACGAGCCCGGCGACCTGGGGTGAGGCCGCTGGACGGACGGACGGCTGGGGCACTTTTAGCCAATATTGTATCAGGCTTAGGATTTTGCAGCGGACTGTTAAGATCCAAACGTGTGTTTGATGCCGTCTGTTGGCTTGGGTTTCCACTGGCCGAGCACGGCACTAAGCATCCGACCTAATTCATTTCCCTCATTCCTGCTTCCCATCGCAGCTTCGACCCGCTGGGCCTGAAGCCCACGGACCCCGAGGAGCTCAAGGTCATGAAGACCAAGGAGCTCAACAACGGCCGCCTGGTGAGTAGGGTTGGGTGGTGAGGGAGGCAGCGGCAAGGAGGCAGCATGGGGCCGTACTCTTTAACAGTCAGTCTCGTCGACCTACTGCATCATGTGGCGGGCTGCAGATTGGTCAATCCCTCTTATCTGCCTCGTGCATGCTGCCCTACATCCTCTACCATTCTGGCCCGCACTTCACCCAGTCCTCCTGTAACCCATCATTCCTCTTTCCTTCCTCCCCCTCCCCCCCCGCCTCGCTCCTCCCCTCAGGCCATGATTGCCATCGCCGCCTTCGTGGCCCAGGAGTGTGTGGAGCAGACCGAGATCTTCGAGCACCTGTTCCTGCGCTTCGAGAAGGAGGCCATCCTGGAGCTGGACGACATCGAGAGGTGGGGTAGCAGGGGGCCGGGGGGTGGAGGCGGGGTGGCAGCAGGGGCCGGGGGTGGGAGTAGGGCGGGGGCGGGAAGAGGGAAGGGGGTCGGCTGGGATTTGCTGGGACTGCTGGGACCTTGGCGGCGAGATTTGTCATGTTAGCGCGGGATGGGGCTTGTCGATGTGCCATGCAAATTCGAATGGGATTATCTCAACTAATCTGTTGGAGAGGCGGGTACTGATGGTGTTGTTGTTGTTGCTGTTGCGCAGGGACGTGGGTCTGCCGCTGACGCCTCTGCCCAGCGAGCTGACCAACCTGTAAGGGAGACGCACGTACGGACGGGCGGACAAGAATCAGGAGGCTACAACTGAGATTGGATATCATTCGAGACTAACTAGCCAGCGGCGGGGTTCGTCCGCGCTGGAAGAGGGCTGCAACGCATTTAATTATGCCCACTGACTCGTCGACCATTTACTTGTGCTACTTGTCAGAGCACAGAGTTTGAGAGCTCTGCTATATGTGTATGCTCGTATTTGCAATACATTTCAGTTGATGATTCTATTACTCGGTGAGGTGTGAGGTGAGAGAGAGTGCGCAAGATACGCGATGTGACCTGGACATTGTTTGGTAAAGCCTGTGGAAGAATTCAATCGAGAGGTGTTCCGAGTGTATTCGGGCTGTGACGTCTTCGCAGCTAACATCGCACAGGGCTGTGAAGGTGTATGCGCCATCCATGTACCCGGTTTTACCCAGCAGGGCCACTAATTTGCACCGGGGAATAATATTATTGACTTTTGAATCGCTCCGGATGTATGCTGGTGAAGAATTCATCCAAGTATTTCATGCACACTAACGGTGGAGTGGAGAGGAGAGAGTTGGATGTTGACAATGGCTGGCTTGAAAAGTACATACGTGAATAACACGCCGGACCCGATCACCATCTATTGTAATGACTTTCGGTATGTGTCATCCTACACTTAGTCTAGAAGGCCATCCAGTACAGATTAGCAAGTCGATATTACGGCAAAAATTTAAATACATCTCACTAAGTACATATTTCCTATTGCACCCTATCATACTATTAATAATAACTCCCCTGGACAACCATGTGTTGCTACATACTCCAACATGTTGAAGCAACATCCACCATGTGCGGAAAGGTGAACAGATGGCAGATACCTTCGCATTCGAATTAACCAACGGAAGAAATATGGTAGGAGAAGCCGTGGTAGGTGCGGGCGAAGCTAGCCCTGCTATGCGTGCAACAAGGGAATCCAAGCGGCGCGACCTACGCTATCTGACCCATGGGTCACTTACGGTAGCGTCGAACGACTCATCACCACTTGGGCGAAGGTGAGTCTCGGTTCGCTGTACCTGTGTAGATGCTGTTTGTGCACCAACAGCTTTACACGTATCTCTAACTGTAAAGTGCTTACTTGGTGTGTTAGCGCTTAGTGGTGGTCGTTCTGGGCAATCCGAGGCACGCCATCGGGATTAGTCGGTCGAATGACGCACTCGACCGGCCAACGTACGTGAGATTCCAGGTTCCGAGCCCTTAGTATCCCCAAAAGCCCACCCGCACTCGCTAATGCCGCAAACGCAACTTACAGATAAGCATCAAACGTGCTTGATACCCGCTTTCCCCACTAAATCGCCGGCGTATTGTGAATTTCGGAGTAGTAGCCGCACTGGCAGCTACTGCAGAGGCTTGCAAAGTCATGCGCCGCCTCGGCCATGATTCCACCTCCACCTCCACCTCCTCCGCAATGAGAGCAGCTCATCTGTCGTTGAGCGCGCTGTTGGTCTTCCTCCTCACGTTGTCAGGTGCGCGGGCAGTAGACAGGCTTGAGGTTTGGGTGGCTGCTGGGGACACGGACAGCCGTTCGGCTGCAGCAGCGCTCAAGCCTTACGTGCAAAGGAGAGCTACTTATTAGAGCCAGCCGTGTCCACAGCAGCACTAGCGTAGCGATTCGCAGCGGGCCGTCATCAGCCACACGCACTCCAGCTTGCATGCAACTAACCTGCTCCCATGCATTAACGCGCCCGCCGCATGCCCTACGTACGTCCCACGTCCCTGGCTCGTCTGGGCCTTACGAGCCTTTAGCTTGTAATAATCATCATTATCAACCATCTACCTCACAGCCTTTTTTAGTCAGGAGCCCACGCTCCATTTTCCACCTGCTGGAACCTTCCTTTATGGCTAGCCCTAAGCCCACAATCTTACTCCCTCTTTCCCCTCCTCGTCCGGCTGCGGCCCGCTCTCAAACCCTCCCCAGTCGCACCCCCTCCAGCCGCCGCCAGCGAGCTCTGGTTGCGCAATGGCACGCTGGTAATCGGCAACGGCACCTGCACCCCGGGCTCGGGCGAGGAGGCGGCCTTCTCGGCCGTCCTCTTCGCTGCTGGCAGCAACAACACCGCACGGACGGAGCGGCAAGAGTACGTGCAGGTGGGGCAACCAGCGGCTGAGCTTCCGTACACCGCAACAAAACTCTCACGTGCACCGCACCAATACCCGCTTTATCAGTTTCCTAAGTTGAAGCCTTACGGTATTTGTTGGACCCAATGCTAGAGGAGCCGTGCGGGGGAAACACAAATGGCCGCTGTACTTCTGCCCTAACTATCGGCGTGATGCACGTACGCCTGCTCAGCAGCTACCATAACCTAAGAGTCTCAACTTTTCCCGCACGTTGTGTTCACAGGCCTACTTGTGCCCCGACGGTGTATCGCTCTGCAATCCGATCGCCGTACTGGAGGTGCGGTGGGATCTGGTGGAGCGAGGTGGCGGGGGCGGCGGGAGAAGCAGGCACTGGGTACATGCTTTGGGAGCCCATGCTTGGAGGGCGGCAGAACGAAGAGGCTTCTTACCGTGCTTAACATGGGGGTGAGAGAACTGATGACTGGAATGCGATCCTTTCTTGTTGCCTGCTGCTGCTCCCTACCCTCTGAGCCGCCGCCCTCAGAACCGCGCCACCATCGAGGCCAACAACTCCTACCT
Organism: Astrephomene gubernaculifera; assembly: GCA_021605115.1. Lineage (NCBI taxonomy): Eukaryota > Viridiplantae > Chlorophyta > Chlorophyceae > Chlamydomonadales > Astrephomenaceae > Astrephomene > Astrephomene gubernaculifera. The sequence goes on along the minus strand of BMAR01000028.1, from coordinate 509,680 downwards.
GGTGCCCCCGCCCGCCGCCGCCGCCGCCGGCAACACCACCTTTGAATCCATGGAGCTCATTCTGGTGCAGGTGGCTGAGAAGGAGAGGCTGAGAGGGGGGCCGTGTGGGGTGGCTGATGAGAGGGGGCCCTATCTGTGGGATGGCTGAGAGGCGATGGGCCCCTACGCTAGCAGCATAGGGGGAAGAGGTGGACGGAGGTCGCTAAGGGAGAAAGTCAAGGGAAAGGACTTGGGAATGCCCCCACAATAAACTCATATCTTATACCAGTACCTGCCCTGTTCCTCTCTTCATCCGTTCCCGCTCCACTCCCGCCCCCCAGAACAACACGCTGGGTTTCTCCACCGGCACCTCCTTCACTCTCTACCGCACCTCCGCAACACTCAAGGCTACCAACTGGCTAGAAGTAACCAACGGAACGACCTTGGTGTTTGACAATTCCCGGCTCAACTTCTCAAACTACTTTGCATGGTAAGGCGGGGTGATGGTTTGGTGGAAAATGGGTTTTGGAAGGGCTGTAATCCATGAGGAAAACGTCCTTACGGTGACCCCAAACCCGAGGCAACCGGAATACGGATCCTGAAGGTGCCGGTGGTGCCGGTTGGGATCAGCGATGAGCTGGATGTTAACAGCGTGCATGCGTGTGTCGTCTGGTGCTAATGCTCAAATGTGCGGGGGATCCTGAAGGCATGTTAGCTGATGCGCTGATGCCGCACTGCGCACATGGCACAACCTGTTACTGCAGCAGCCACCCACGGCGGTGATGATTGCGGAATGCACATCGAACAATCCAAATCGGACGGGTCATCACGGGTCATCACGTGCATGAACCCGGAGGCCACATGGCGAACTACAATGATAGGTCTGAGCCGCCGTGGGTGGTGAACCAGCGTTGCATAGCAAATTGGGCAGCAAGGAAAAGCTGTTCTTGTCACGACCCATGGGTCATGGATGTGCACACCTTAGCCCGCAAGGAAGCATGCATGCAAGCGTCCCGTTGTCAGGGACGTGGGAGCGAGAGGCGTTCCTCAACACCTGAATACGGTGCCTTACGGCGGCTGTGGTTGAGATTATCCCATCTGACGGCTGCTGCTGACGGGGCCGGATGGCGAGCAGCATACTTGGATAGAGCCGGCTGAGCCGCATTGGGGGAGCAAGGGGTGGCGGCGGACACATGGGGAAATGCTCCATCCAAACATCGACGGGAACGCCGCGCGTTGCATTAGGCTCCTGCTCGCGGCTTGGTTGATGCACGCACGTCCATGTTGCGGCTTTGATGAAAGGAAACTTCGTCTGACGGCATGAGATGCGCCCGCATGGCGAGGATACACTCATGGCACACGGGTTAGTGCCGGCTGAGCCGCGTACGGCATGGGGCAGAGCTGCGGAAGCGGTTTGTGGCCACTGCCGTACCGATGTACAAGTGAAGGCAACTGCTTACCGATCTGTCCCCACGGCATTCAGGCGCGCGGCCATGATGTCAGCACAAGTGGAGGTCTATCGATGACCAGAAGATACAATGCTTTGCCTGAGCCGCCGTCATTCCTTCAATACCCTGCTGTTCCCCGCACCTTTGCAATGGGTTAAGCAAATGTCCGTATCCCCCCCCTTCTCATTACTGCACCCCGGTCCGCACTCACCTCACCGTTCCCCTTGCACGCAGGACGGTGGACAACAGTAACGTGCAGTCCATATACAGCCTCCTGGAGCTCAAGGATGTCCTCTTGTACGGCAATCGCAGCCAGATCTCGCTCGAAAACACCACCTGGTATGTTCGTATTCAGCATCATATGGGCCCTCAGACCTGCGGCTGCATATTATTCCCGTATGCAGACCACCGTATGCGAAGCTCCCTTTCACCTACCTCGATGCATCTTACCTTAATTAACCCGCCATTTTACCGATTTAAATTAGACAAAAGCATGTATACGCCTCCAGGTACGCCCACGCCGACCCCGCCACCCCAGCCCCACCGCTGTACGAGGGCAAGCTAGCACCGCTGGCCTGGTACGATAACTCCGCATTCAACGCCTCAGGTGGGAGGGCGGGGAGGCCCATGCATGCGTGGATGCAACGCATGCGAAGGTCTGCGTAGTGTGTGGGACGAACGTCAAGGACACTACCGGTACTCCCTAGCCGTTGCTCCCTAGCCAGCGCACCGGTATCATGCTTACCTTACCCTTTGTAGGTATGCAGACTGGCGAGGAGCATGGGCATACCCTGAAAACCCGCTTACCTTCGGTCCTGCCGTCCACTCGCCACCACTGCCCCCTCCAATGCCTTCTCCTTTCCTTCCAACTCCTCGTCTAACCTTACCCCTCTCCTCTCCTCCCTGCTCGCTCCCCTTCCTTCCACAGGCAGTCTGGTTATCTTCGCCAACTACACGGGCGTGCTGCTCACCAACACCACCCTCAGCCTCACCAACTCCAGCCTGCAGCTCTACAACACCACTCTGGAGCTGTGGGGCGGCAGTCTGGACCTGGTCAACTCGCGAGTGGAGCTCTACAACGGGAGCACACTGGCGGTGGGTGGGTGGGTTGGGAGGCGTAAAGGCGAGAACGACAGTGCGGTCGGGTCGGGAAAAGGAAGTGCGCGGCGCTGGGGTTCGTAGCAGAGGGTTGAAGACAGCAGGACGGGCAGCTGCAAACAGTAGCTGCTGTGAGCATCCCTTGGCATCTGGCAAACCTGCCTGTTACCTCTCTGCCGCGCATGTAGGGCATGTTGCGCTCGCCATGTACGATTACATGTGCCAATCCATCAGCATCCTTTATCGGTTACCGTACACTGTCCTCCTCACGATCGCTGCCCCTTGCCTAAATCGCACCCGCCCACGTACGTCCGCCATGATGCAGTTGTACTGCGGTGCCTATGCGGGAGGCGAGGGCACGCTTAGCTCCGTCACCTTCGCCGACCCCACCCGCCAGACCTCCGCCCCGGCCGTGGGGCTGGTGCTGGGCAGCGCGGATGGTGTGGTGGTGGATGAGCCCTCCGGCAACTTCAGCCTCACTGCGGTGGGATACCTAGGAATGCGGGTGCCAAAGTATTGCAGAAGGGTATTGCAGAAGTGTGCCTTGTCGGTCCATGTTTCTTTGTGATCCAGCGCCGCGCCTCTCCATAAGATGCCTTGGCAAAACAGTCGGTGAGCCTTTGAATTGGTGACTGAGTTCCGTCTTGCTCCCTGCCCGCCTCTTGGAACTTACGTGCAGGCGTACTAACCTGCGACTGCTAGGGGCGCATGCATCCCCTGCGCGTGCGGGGAGTTCATGGGCCTGAGGTCACAGTTGTACAGGTTTCTGCTCCGCGCTCTGGTGTACGGTGCTGCCTGTGTGGGTTAGCTGTTTGCGTGGCATGATGCATGTGTCCTTAGTCGTCGGTAACGGTAGGGGAGCCTAGTACCCGATATTATCAAGAAAATCCACGTCGAGGGAGGCTGTGGCGGAAGTCACTGTGTGTCAAAGCTAGCCATAATGCTGAAGTGCTCCTGTGCAGGAGCGGGTGTAGCGTCTGGCGTTTTGTGTCCCCCATGTTCTGTACCATATGCTCTCATCTACCCGTACATTATTGTAGTACAAACCTTCTTCCTGATTCAGTGGATCCTCCTGTGCCGTTATCTTTGGGTTCTCGTTCGTGGTGGGCCTCTGAAAGCACAGTAACTCTTCCTCGTCTTCTTTTACTTAGGGTTTGGCCCAACTTCAAAATCTACCTTTTCTGTAAAGGGAGGAGAAGCACTGCAGACATCCGTATCCCTGTATACCAGATAACCGTTCATGCCCATGCCATGAAGCGCCCAGCTGCTATCCTTACAACACAACTAATTGTGGAGAAACCACAGATCCGAGTGTGAACAGGCGACCGTCCAACGTGCAGTAAACCTTCCGACGACGTGTCTAGCGCTCAGGCTTGTAACCCGAGGCCGCGGCGAACAATTCATGCGCAATAACCGCAGCATAATCCGGCGTCCGAGGTTTCAGTTGCGAGATGCGATGCACGCAGCAACAGGAAAAGCTAACCGTCGACGACTAAAGTGTCATCCCAACACCCTTTCGTACCTAGCGCACTTGAAAGTCCGCAAAAAACCTCCATGTAAAATGAGCAAACACCCCTCAAACGGCAACCATACGGATCGAACCAGATATGAACACACCAACGCCATGGCCAAGTAGTAGGCCCAGCAACGCGACAACCCACCCGGAACGCCTTGCTTGCACGTCATTCCGTCATCAATAAAGCATATGTCAAGGCAAACGGTTAGGTCCCGCAATGCATAGTTACTTGCTCGCTGCTATCCGGGCCGTCGACACAATCAAAAGGTGTTGATGTACGGCGCTGTGCTTCGTGTCGTGACGCGACGTGGCAGTAGAATGTGGTCGTGAAGTTGAATTTGCAAGGCGGGTCGTGTCGTGCCGTGTATGTCGTACACAATAAATCGTACGTGGTGCTCGTGCTCTCCGGCAGAACGCGTGTGTCAACTGCTGCTGTTGCTAAAGTGAAGTTGCCAAGTGTGTGTCGTTGCTGCAATCCGCGTGCCGTGATGCCCAGTGCCGCAGGTGCGTGATGGTGCTTCATCAACGTAGATCATCAATCACATGGGGTCCCAGGAAACATGTCGTGCGTCCCGAGCGGTGAGCCAACAACAGCCACAGCAGTGAAGTGCCAGGCAGCAGCAGCGGCGGGAATGGTGCGCCGCCCAATTTGGTTGTGTGTGTGGTATTTGTAACGTGGTGTCATGGGCATGGCGCATGAGATGCCAGTGCGCACACCAAGCGGGGGTCCTGCGTGAATGCAGCAAGCGCACATGCGGTGGTGGTGCCGCGTGAAGGAGCGTGGGGCGGGGCTCGTGTCAGCGGCGGCGTGGGAGGTGAAGGGGAGTGCATACGCAGGAGGCGGTGAGGAAGGGACCCGTCTAGCAGCAATGAAACACCTTTTCGCAAGCCTAGAAGTATCCTTCCCTCTAGCCCCTGGGGCTTACCTTTGCACCTACCTGTAACATTGAAGGTGCTTGGAAGCTCCTGCCTACCCAACTCGCACTTACCGTTCGTAGCCTTCCGGAACCCCCACTCCCAAGTAGCCACTGCCACTAAGGACGCCCAACACACCGCACAATCCCCGTACTGACGCGGTGCGCGTGCACCCGCACCTGCCAATGTCGCGCCGCCGCCCGCATGGCCAGTAGCGTCCTTATTGGTTGCCGCCGGGTCCGCCGTACTCGCCCTGCGACCCGCCGTACGCCCCAGGCGCTCCGCCGCCGTACGAGGGCGGTGCACTGCCTGTCGCCGGCACGATGCCCTCCCGCGTGTTCGGCGTCTCGATCATCCTGCGTCCGGGATGCAGTACAAAACCAGGTCATGCTTTGCTCTCTCCTACTTAAGATTGATTGGCAAAGAGGCGTCCCTACAACTCATGCAGCAGAAGTCCTTCCGACAAATTGCACGCTACCCAGGGTGCGCCCCTACACGAGCGAAATCCCCAACGAAGCCTGCAACAGACCCTCACCTGCCATCCGCGTCACGCTTCCGCCCAAAGGGGTTCTTCGAGTACTGCACGCGAATGGGTCCACGGTCGCTGCTCGCAAGCACCGCTCCTTGCTGCGCGGCGTGGGCAGCCATGGCCGTCGGCACGTCATCAAACTCAACAAACCCAAGCGTGGCCTTCGGTCCCCGCATAAGCTTAATTTGCCGGAAGCCTGGTGAGCCCGAGAAGAGGTTTCGGAGCTCGTTCTCGTCCACCGTGTCCGCGAGGTTGCCGACAAAGAGGGTGTTGCAAGGCGGGTTGTCGTCGCGCGCTGCGGCGCCAGCGGCACCGCCGCCGCCACCGCCTGCGCTGCCGTACGAGGGCGGCGCAGGTCGGCCGTACCCGTGACCGCCACCACCACCGACTGAAGGGAAGAGAGGGGGAGGGGAGAAGAAAATGACTTAGGCATGGAATGACAAGCTAGACGGGGAGGGTGGTTTGGGGCTGTAGGAGACGATTAGCAAGCTTGCATGCAAGGTGGCAGCATGGGAGTAGAAAACGATGCTCGGCATCTGCAAATCAGTGTACCTACCCGGTGCACCATAGCCTCCCGGCGCCGGCGGGTTGGGCCTCTGCCGCTTGTTCGGCTCCATGTCCCGGATGTACATGTTCTTGCGCGCCATCTCACAGCGCAGGGTGCTGACCTCGTCGAACCTGCAGGTGGCAACACGGGGGCAGGGTGTAGGCCAGGGATCAGCAGGTTCGCTAGGGCTAAGGCAGATGCTGAACGCCAGCGTTCGACACCGGATTGAAAATGAAACATGCATGTACCATGACCCAAGTGCGAAGGAGACTGTGTAATGGTGGCATCACCATCGCACCCTCCTGGGGGGATCACATAACATTCCCGACACTGCTTACCGAACGTGCTGCAACTGGTCGCAAGCTGCACGGGCCATGGCACCCGTCGTGAAGAGCGCAAAGCCCTGTGCTGCTCCCTTGCTGTAGTTCATTTGAGAAGCCTGGGGTCCAAGGCAGGGTAAGCAAAACACAACTCCATGGCTACTTTTTTCAGTATTAAGAATCACCGCATGCAATGGCATACATAAGAAGAAGAATTAGTAATAGATGGAATGGTCTGCATCAGAGGTGAGCTTGACCTGATTTGCTATAGCACTGTTTGTGTAAGATCTGGGAACACCGGCAGCCCACATACGCTACCAGAATCCCCATCGACACCAATTCAACTTTCCTATGCATGATGATAAGAGCATAAGCAAGAAAAAGTCCGGCATTCGCCATACCTCGTAGCCCGGCAGAAACCGAAGCAGATTGTTGAGCTCGCGCTCCTTCACATCACCGGGAAAGCCCGTCACGAAAATAGTGCGGACCTCCTCCGTGCCAGCTGGACCCGAACCATAGCTCGGGGGAGGAGCAGAGTAAGGCGGCGGGTAGCTATAAGGGGGCGGGGCATAGCTGCTGTAGGACGGGGGCGGCGGACCGTAGTGGTCTGGGGGAGGAGGACCATGGCTAGAAGGTGGTTGATAGCCTCCTCCGTAAGGTGGTGGCTCGTAGCTCATTGTCGATGTGAAGCTCTAAGCACCAAGAGCGTCAGGGGATGCAAGTTCCGGCTTTATAGCTATTGCACTAAGACTTGGACAACAAATCGAAACCGTCTAGAATTTATGAAGATTAAAAGCTATGGAGACGATGGCATCAATAACGACTGCAGGACAACCTGCACTACAAACCCTTGCCGCTGCTGCAGTCCGGATTCTACGCAGCACATTGCATTAATATCTTTGAACATATAACAGCCATGCACCGTGCCGGGACCATGCTGAACCGCACGGTGCTGAGAGGCCGAGTGCCTTTCAGCGGGGCTCGCCTATCCGCTCAGTCTAGGATGCACATAGTTCATGTAACTCCTGAAGGATCCACAGCGGGAACACCCTCCAAACCCAACATTGCCGACCTTGCAAAGATGGCCCAAATTAGCATTTCGGAGCAAGAGGTGTGCAACTTTGCCCTCACACGCCGCGCACATTGGATTACCTGACCACCGCCACTCTCAATTCCATCGCTATTGTAGGCGGCTGAATGGGCACCAAAGATCAACAGTGTCCTCGACTGGTACGAACCGTTCCTAAGCCCCCATCCAATCCACGATGCTCACCCCTTGCGCTATGGAACATACGGCGGGCCGCAGGTTTGGGCAGCTGCAATCCGTGGACGTTAAGGGTGTGCCACCTGCCATCCACGCGTTCTCTGAAGGAAACCGCCTGCGACCAGACGAGCCCCAGCATTACGCTGCCAGGCAAGTGCGCTATCCCACACTGACACGGACCACCCCTTGCCGCTACACGGTTAGTACCCCAAACCGGTCCCTGCCCCTACTCCAGGATCCATACTTGGTCCGCAGCCAACAGCCCCTGGTCCCCACTCTCGTCCATTCCCCCAACCCCTCGCACCCCTGGCCCCCTGCCCTGTCCTGGCACGGCGCAGGGCACAGCTCCTGGCGCAGGCCCCGCAGACCGAGAACACCTACGTGCGCGTTCCCAAGACGGCCAGCGGAGACGGAGAGACGGCCGCCGCAGCACCCAGCAGCAAGGCACCAACTCCCAGCGGCAGCGCTGCACCCGCGGCCGAACCATCCACAGCCGCTGCAACGGCGGTCGCACCCGCGGCAGCAGCAAGCACTGCGGCTACAGGGTCAGCAGCCGCAGCCAGCGGCAAAGCCCCTTCAGCGTCCTCGTCAGGAGGAGCGCCAACCTCAACACCGGCAGTGACCCCAGCAGCAGCGGCGGGTGTTCCTCGTGAGGCGGTGCATGCGCTGGACATCCGCGTGGGTCGCATCGTGAGCTGCGAGCGGCACCCTGACGCGGAGAGGTGAGCGGGGGGCGGAGGGAGCGGGGCTGCCGCGGGTATCGCAGTGCAGCTTGAACGCAACGGGTGACCTACGCTGCTGGGCGCAGAAATATACTTTTGCAGAAGTAGAAGCTCTCCATTTGCTCTCCATTTTCTGAATTTGGGGGACCAAATAATCAGTCTGGTGCGTGAGCTTGATGTATGTTCGGCCCCAGCCCCACCTGTCCCACCAGTCGGGATATGGGATTGGGACTCGTTGTTTCACTTATTTTTTTCCCCACCTGTCCCCACTCGCCCGCCCCCGTTACCTGCAGCTTGTACGTGGAGAAGATCGATGTGGGCGAGGCGGAGCCGCGCACCATTGTGTCGGGCCTCGTCAAGTTCGTTCCGCTGGAGGACATGCAGGTACGGCAGGACGGGCGCTGCATGCGGCGGTACGACAATAGTACTGCTCAACTAACTCCTGTGTTGGAAGCTGCAAAACCTCTTTCATTCCCGCCGCTGTGCACCCCCGCTGTTCCCCTGCTGCTGCGCTGCAGAACCGCATGGTGGTGGTCATCTGCAACCTCAAGCCACGCAACATGCGCGGCGTCAAGTCGTTCGGCATGCTGCTGGCGGCCTCCGACGAGCCGCACGTGACGGTGGAGCCGCTGGTGCCGCCGGCAGGGGCGCGGGCGGGGGAGCGCGTGTGGTTCGGAGAGGATGCACAGCAGGTGGGGGGGGAGCGGGGGGGGGGGGTAAGCGGGCGCATTGGGGTACCGTAGTATCGGGAGCGGGGAGCTGGGGAAGGGTCTGACGGGGCTTTAGTAACTGCACTCCTAAAAGCCGTGTCGTCATTGAATCCGCAGCTGGACGCCACACGTCTTTCACGTCATGAAAGCGGGGTCCATGCCGCCACCTTGTTTAACCTTGACGGCTGACGCCGACCGTGTTCTCATCCTGCGCTACCCTTTTTCTTCCCTCGCCAACCGCCACTGCCAGCCCGCTGCCGCCGAAGCCAAAGTGGTTGACAAGAAGAAGTACTGGGAGGCGGTGCAGCCGCTGCTGCGAACCAACGCCGCATGCGTGGCGACGCTGGCGCTGGGGGGTGCGGGTTCGGAGCCGCTGCCCATGAACACGAGCGCGGGGGCCATCCGGGCGCCTAGCTTGACGGGGGCGCGCATTGCATGAGGCAGGGTGTGAGAGGGTGGGTGGAGAGACGGGGCTGGGGCTGCATGGGCGCTCTTGAGGGGTGGGGGTACCGATAGTAGGTGGTGATGGGGCTGGAGGGAGTGGGATAGGGACGACGGGGTACGGCGTAAGTATGGTTTGTGGCCGGGAGGGAGTGGAATGGTGCTGAGATGGTAATAAGGATAAGGCTCGTGGCACATAGTTAGACGATCCCATGCATTAAAGCTGTGTTCACAGGCGCTGTTGTGAGGGTGGCGAAAATCGTTTAAAGGCCCCGCATTGCTCAGCTGGTCTCACCCGGCAGCCGGGAGTCTGTTCGTTACATGTTACCCGTTCCTCAGTTCGGAATGCGAGATCCTTCTGTGCAACCGACCTCATGAACGACCAGCTTCTCCAATTTGGCACAAGGGAAGAAAGCCGTGCATTGCAGGGTAGGGTTATCCAGTATGAGGGCCGCAGATGTGAACCAGTTCCTTCCCAATCCGTTGTACCGGCCTCCATGCCGGCTTCATGAACGATAAGAATGTGCTCCCTCCTACACCTGGATTACCCGTACCCTTGTTCCTTCGCTTGCTCCGCCCTATCAGCCTCTCAGTGGCGGCATTGCTGCCCTTCCGCCGGGCGCAGGCGATGGGGCGGCCTGGGCCCTCCTGTCCCGCCAGCGGCCGAACGCGCGGCCAAGCTTCTCCCGCAGCAGCGCAACGAGCCACCTGGGTGGGCGTGTGGGTAGGTGTGGAACTTCCTTTCAAGCCGGTCATCAGCTCACTAGGCAGCAACCAAACCCCAAACCCGCGCTTTATCACACGGTTCGTTAGTCGGTTCCTCTTTACCCGCCTACCAGAGGACCAGGGAGACGCAGAGGGCTACGGGCAGGGCTGCATGCATGGCGACGGTGAAGAGCTGTTGGGAGCGTGTAGTGAGAGGTTGGGGAGGGATACGAGAGTGAGGACATCGCAAAGGAAACGATTTGCGGCATACCTTTGCACTGAACACTCTTGGGCCGATTTCGGATTCAATCATGTTTGGCGGGTTGGGACGCGCGCAGCATGCTGGCAATATAGCAAGTAGCAGCATGAGTGAGTGAGAGGCGTAGCACCCATGCCGATTGGCTGTGAAGTGACCAAACGGTGTCCAAGCACCCTACGAAGCTGGCCGTGATTTCCTGCACTGAACGGTTTGGTACGGTACTGCATCCCTGCATGGCTGCCGTACCTTGCGCCAGTCGAGGCCGTAGCGCCAGGCACCCGCCAGGTTGCCACTGGGGACATGGGGAATGGGCGGTACCAACTGTGGGTGAATGGGGATAATGCGGTTTGCAGCTCACGGGCTGACTGCCATGTGCCACCACATGGCTTGCTGGCTAGGAGACAACATAACAGGTCCTAGGAAACCCTACATGATTTACTCGCTCAGGTAAGGCCACTGGGCCCAACATTACAAGCAAGGTCAGGAGTATGCATTCTTACTAGATCCAGGAGTATGCATACTTACTAGATCCAGACCAGCAGCATGTAGCCGGTGCCGTACAACAGTACGGCTTGCGCATGGACGCTGACGATGGGCATGCGTGTCAGCAACACCTGCAGGACAGCGGGCCAAATGTTATACGAGTGTATCATCCAATTGGGCCGCCGTGGTGTCTGCGCGTACAAGGCGGAGACAAGGCGGCATGGGGCATGGGACGCAGACCTTACTTGGACTCCGTGCCTCCCGGCCTTGTCCCAGCTACTACAGCTATGCACTCCGTTATTCACACTCACCACCAAAAGCGCGATGCCCATGTTAGCCGCGTGCTTCAGGAACGTGCCAGGTGCGCCTATACTGTCGCCCTGTATGTCGAATACAACCCATTGTTCCAAGCGCCAGAGTTAAGGTGACCCGTGGGTCAGGGAGGGGCCAAGGGCATATACAGCTGACAACACGGTTGGCAACGACACTACAGCTCACAACCCAAGCCATACAATGCATCCAGACCATTCATTAACGTTGGTTACGGAGCACGACTAGAACTTCGTACGGGTCTCCAAAGGGGTGAACCGCTGAAAACGCGACTTGGACTGAGTAACCAATGTACGGTTTAACACGTTACCTGCTCAGTCTAAGCAAATCCCCACCTGCAGCAACACCAGCACCAGCCAAAAGTAGACATCCAGGAAGAACGCCGCCACCACCGCAGTCTCCATGACCAACAGGTAAGGGATGCTTAGCCAATCCCACTGCGCGTGCATGTCGTACAGCAGTCGTGGAACGGAACGGAATAGCACAGGTTGTGGTACAAGGCACCTTTTGCGCTTACGATGGTGGTTTCAGTCAGCAGGACGAGAGCCACAGGCCTCATGGGTTCGTGCTATACGCATTGGTGCATGGAGGAGCGCATTGTGCAAACTGCCAAGCAGCCTCAGAAGCCATGCATGGGCGCCAGCATGGATGGCGACATCCTTAGGAATGCCGCTCCCAGGTTCCGTCCTCCCCTGCAATTGTCAACCCAACATGCGCACGCATCTGCACTTGTCCATCCAACATACATGCACACGCACCCACCCGTGCGATGTAGTCGCCTGTGTCGTCCCCAGCGGGAGTCACCACCTCGGCTGCAGCAGTGGGGTGCCAACCTGAGGGCGGTCGAGCCGCCTCTGGATCCGCCGGATCCGCGCTGACGGCCCCGCCACCGTACTGCATTGTGAGCTGTATCGCTGCTGGTGCTGCTTCCGCTCCTCGTCCTCTACCACCATCGACCCATGTGGTCATTGCCCCACTGCCAACCTGACCCACAGAAGAAGCCGCCGGTTCCTGCACGCGGGCAGGTGAGCAGTTGCAGCCATATGGTGTTCGACATTACATAAAGACGCACTGTTAGATGGAATGGTGGCAGGTTAACTGGTTGGGCGTCCCGCAAACTGCATGACAGCAGGGCACGTGAACCATGCCGTGCGGCTCCGTGAAGCCGCAATCCACCCAGCTCACCCGCTGCAGCAGACGCGCTTGGAGCGTCCGCCTCCGCCACCTCCGCATCCACATGTAGCGCGCATGCAGCAGCGCCCCCAGTCCGCCTGCCAGCGACAGCAGCAGCAAGCTGACGTTGGTGAAGAAGGTGAGCCAGGCGGCGTGCATGCCGCCATCTGCACGCACGGCGCCAGAACACATGACGTTCAGACACAGTGCAATTTAGGCCTTGGACAAGCTTGCCATCCAAGCTTCGGTACGTGCTGCAACACGTCTCATCATGCCTCCATTCTCTTGTCTCCATGCACTGCCGGTACCTAGAGGAAACCCCCAGAATGAACCCGGCTCGCTTACGTTTTGTTTGGTCCACTGCAATACTGATTGGCAGCCAGAAGAGGGCAAGCAGGTGCACGCCCAGCAGCGGCCACTCGCCGACGAAGTGGGAGCTCACCTGCAACAGCAGACGGACAGAGGGGGGGTCCGCTGGGTACTGTTTGTGGGCAAATGGGAATTACTAGGCCAGTACGGGCCGTCAGAGCCGCTCGTACAGCATCAGTAATACGAGCGTTTACGCCTACACGAAGACTTGCCACGTTGCCAGTTATCCATATGAGTTGTGTAGGCATAGACAATCTCACCACAGATGAAGGTTCGAGTACGTCGAACGCCCAAAACTCTTGTGGCTTGGAGTGCCTCCAACCGGCGCTACTAAGGGTGTTCGAGGCAAAGAACAAGGAGTTGCCCCGGCATTTCCATAGCCGCCTTCCAAAAAAACTGTTGTCGTTAAAGAAATAGCAAAGGAAGTTTGCGAGGCCGACCAGGAAGACGGACGCGTACGGGCCCCATGAGTAGTAAGTGACGCCGTGAGAAGGCGGAGCAGGCATCAGTTATGTGTGTTACTAGATAGAAGAGTCAACGGCCTGACCTATTTAAAGCATCAATCGTTTCGCTGGGTCGTCCGGCCTGCAACCGACGACTTTGTAACCGACGCAACATCCTAGACAGTGCACCGTCCTAACCTAGTCAGTTAATCTAGTCTGCTGGGCAGCATACCCGCATACCCCCAGACCAGATCTATGTCACTTTCCCATTGGACGTTTTTCGCTTGCAGCACTTTCGCTTGCTGAGGTAGGTGACACGCCGACCAACTGCTTGAAGCTGACCCGCAACTGCGCATGCCCCCGCCAGCTCCGACCACTAGTGCTACTGCGGCCCCTCAGTTACAGTGCTCTCATGGCACAACATGTCGTACATGTTCTTTAGCTGCTTCAGGCAGTCCAGGCTTGCTTGTCCAGCAGCACGCAATTCTTCTGTGAACGCGCATTACGTTAATGGATTGCTATACACATGAACACGTGCATGCCCTACCATGCTAGTGGCTAACCTCCTGCACGCCGCTCACACCCAGCCTCACACACACAAAACATGTTGCGGCCAGCTGATGTGAACGCATACAGCTGCCGCAGACCCACCGCGCCCATTCTAGGCCCGTCCTATTATTGGTTTATTGCACATGGCGCCCAATCGGCACCAAATACTGAGCGATAGCGACGCGGTGGCTAATTCCAGCCACACGCACGTACGTCAACTACACATTACGCGCCACCTTCACCAGTCCAATACACGCCTTTCCTGCACAAAAACTATGAGCGAGGTCAAGTTATACATGGATCCTGGCCAACCCGCAACAGTCATCCTGCATGCCGTACAAGGCTTATGGTTGCATCACATGATTAACCTGCACTGCATCGAAGCTGCCTGTGTGTCGTCTAACAGTACGACACACGTCCGAGGATAAATAAACAATTGCTTGGACGATAACAAGAGAGAGAAACCTGATAACGCTAGCTGACAGAAGCGCTTTATTTTCGCAGAAAATTGTACTATGAACGCATTCTGACCTTCTTACACACATCTGCTGGTGCTCTTACCTTTATCACATCACTGCAATGTCGACACATCTCAATAACCGTCACGATCTTAATAACCTCATGATCGTAGTTACGACACCATGGTAACGGACACTGAAGCCAGTCAAAACAAGGAATCCTAAGCTGCTCTCCTGCAACTTGACAACTGTTACTGTTGAACCCGTTTGTACCTCGGCGGGTGGAGTTGCCAACGAGCGTCCGACCGCTACTGCTGCTGCTGCTACTCCTGCTGCTGCTTCCCCTGCTCCTAATGCTCCTGCTCCTACACCTGCTGCGAAGGCGGCTGTACGGCGGCGGCTCCTCCTCGCTTGGGTGCTTTCCTGGCCTTTCCCGGCGCGCGCTTGGAGCGGCCCCGGTTGAGTAGCTGGCGGTCCAGCGAGGGCTCTATGAGCTGCAGCAGGGTGCCGGCGGAGGCGATGAGCTCCATCTTCTTGAAGTCCAGGTGCGTGCATGCCTGGGGACGGAGGTTTCAAAGCAGGGGGTGAGACGGGAATGGAAGAGGGGTTGTACAGAAAGCAGCAGCCATGCCCAGCCGGGAGGAGGGATGTGTGTCGGGTTGCAACATACGTACGACCGCTGCTGTTTACAAACCAGGCGACCTCTCTACCGTTACCAGCATCTGTCCTTCAGTCCCATAGCACCAGCAAATCGCATGGAACGAGTGGGCCAGGCGAGGCACTGACGAGGCGGGCAGTCGCAGCAGCAGCAGCTAATGTTGTTATTGTTGTAGTACCCACCATCGCTGTGGGCAGCGCTGCCATGAGGGAGATGTACTCATTCGTCGCCGGCCCCTCCACCACGGCATCACCTCGGCTCCTGATGTGCTCGATCAGCCTGCGCCAGTCGAGCATATGGGCGGCACACACGCACATGCCCTCATAAGATCATCCCTCGTGGGCCTTTGTTCCCCTGCCCTGCCTGTACTGTGCATCCATGCATGCCCGGTACCCAGTGCCTGTTCGTAGCTCAGATTGTAAACACGCGGGCACCCCGGGCGAAGAACAAAGGCTGTGAGCTACCCTGGGCTCGCAAGCCCAATACAGCTCGCGATCCCGTAATTCAAGCGGTCAGCTACCAGGCAAAGAAGCAGCAGGCACCACCCCGGCTGCTTCTAGTACAGGCCCCTCCCCTGCTGCTTGGGGAGCTGTGGTCAGGCTGCGCCAACGATTACGCCTGCTGCTGCCACCACCAACTGCCACCACCAACTGCCACCAATCAAATACCAAGAAACCCCTGCCTGTCACCCAGCAGGCGTGTACGACAGGCCCCCTTCTGCGTGTAACCCGTGCGTCCTCGGCAATTACGTACCGGGGCCAGTAGTTCGCGTAGCGGGGGCCGCCCTTGCCAGCGCAACCCGCCAGCGCCGACTTCAGCGTCCGGATACTGCCCACCAGCAGCAGCGCCCGCCGCGCCCGCGTGACGGCCACATTCAGGCGCCGCTCGTCCGCCACGTGGCCCAGCCAGCCGGCGCCGTTGTTGCGGACCGTGGTGATGATCACGACGTCCGCCTCGTGGCCCTGCAGTGGGAGAGGTTGTATTTAGGGAGTGAGGGGTCGGGTGGGGGATGCGTGGGGTGCTTGCAGGGGCTATAGGTACCGGTGCTGCAGGTAGATTGGGCGATGGATTAGGAGGAAAGGGCTGAGCTGCTGCGGCGGCCCTGCTGGGCTGCTGCTGCTGCACCCGCCCCCACCTGGAATCCGTCCACGGTGGCGGCCTTAACGGTGGAGGCGTGGAACTTGCCCTGCTTGCGCAGCAGGCTGAGGAAGCCGCGTGCTGCGTCCAGGCGCTTGTTGATGTAGGTCGCCTGGCGTGCATTGAAAGGTGAGGGTGGGCGGGCGGGCGGCGTCACCCGACCCGAGGAAGGGAAGTAATGGCGCTCAAGGCGACGGCCCTACGGACGCGACAGATGCTGCGTAACGAACGGCGCCCACCTCCTGCATGCATACCTGCACGCTTTGCCCAGTGCATGCTGCGGACAGCCAGCTCACAGCTCATTTCAACTGACAAGCAAGAAGCAGGAACACTCTACTCCCTTTCCCCTTCCCTTCTACTTCTTTTGTAGACATGCTACATGCATACCGGCAGTAGGCATACAATGCATAGCTCAAAAAGCATCGCATGCCATATTGACCCACACCCCCGCCATCCAGCAGATCACCTGCATCTTGTACGGCGTGATGATGATGATGCTCTGCACAGTGGGGTCGCACGCGAAAGCCATCATCAGCTGCATGGCCAGGCTGGCCTCCTCCTCGTTAAAGTACGACATGTTCTCCTGCTGCTCCACACCGTACGGCACATCAAAGAAGGCCAGCGGGTACTCGCCCCGGCCTTGCTTCTCGGATGGCCACTTGAAGTTGCAGCCGTGAAGGCTGCAAGCAGAAGGCCCAAACAGAGGGCCAAAACACATGACGCAAACAACCTTTGACAGGGTTGTTGGTAAGGGGTGGTGCCATCATGACGTCATTATGTGTAAGTTCCGGGTGGCTGGGCAAGCAGCCGTATACAACATGCGAGCGAGGTTATGAGTTCTTGCAAGTGCGTGTCGAGCCGACAACGCCCAACTGCTACCAACTGCGTAAGTTCCCTACCCCACTAAACCTAGACCCACCGAGGGGGCCCTCCAGGGCCAAACCCCCGTCCACTCTTTACTGCACCTGGGTCCCCAAGCCATGTTCCTACCGTGGCTGCGGCACGCGCATGTCGGGCGGGCGCTGCGGGTCCTCGAACAGCTTGTTGTCGTAGAAGCAGCGGCTGGGGAAGTCCCGTATGGCGGGGTGCATGCGGTACTGGCGGGACAGGGACAGCTCCAGCACGTCCAGGCTGGCGAACCTGGGAGAGGGGGAAAGGGACGAAGAAATAGTGCTTTGCTGTGAACGATAACACTGCTGTGAGGGAATTGAAGGCGAGGGAAGGAGCTGAGTACGCCTAAGGACCTGCACAGATCATCTCGCGAAGTCTAAGAGTTGCAAAAGCGACTGCGAACGAAGCTGCGTTCGTCCTCATACACACCAGCAGCAGCCGTGCCCGTGGCACCATTCTCTTCCCGCAAGCAGGAAGCCAGGCAGCATGCACTCATGCATGCATGGCCCCCCCATTACTCACCTGCCGTACTGCGAGGCGGCTGTCTCTGTGTAGAAGCCCAGCACCTTCCTGGCCACATCCGTATTCAGGGTGGGCGGCAGCTGCTCCAGGTCGCCGCCCATCAGCACCCACTCCGCACCCAGCGTCAGAGAGATGTTGGACGAGGGCTCGGAAGACTGTTTGGTCAGTGCCGTACGCCATGTGCCGTACGTGCATGTGCGGTCATTGGTAGGGTTAATGGAGAGGCATCCACAATAGGGTCGACCCTTGGGTCACAACCAGCACCCTTCCGTTCATTCCAACAAACAACACGCCACACAGAGCAGAGCATGCGTGCGTGCACCGTATCTCCACCCTGTGTCATGCCGGGCATGCGCGCACGTTGAAAAAACCGCACCTGTCCCGCCTCGTCCATGAGCACGATTGGAAAGGAAAGATTGTTTTTCTTGCAGATGTCTCGTGCTTCGCCAATGCTGGTGTTAGTGCCAACCACCACCTGTGTACGGCAGGAAGCCGACTTGAGGGAGAGTTCGCGGGGTGGCGTTGCAGCATGCATAACAGAAATAGCGGTACACACCAACCAGAACTCTGTTTTCCAGACAATTGGGATGTGAGCAACAACACCGCGTGGCTTTAGTACTTTTGACGTTGACCGCCCTGTTTCCGCTGCCATGTACGGCTGGTGTACGGCATTATCTCACCTGTACGGCGATCAAGATGTCGTGCAGAGCGATCTCCCGCAGCTCCTTCACGAATTTCATCAGGTCCTTCTCAGCATCCTCCCTCTCCATGCGCGTCTTGGCACGCAGGCGCTGCCTGATCAGGCTCTCCGCCTAAGGCAGTAGGAAAGGAAGGGAAAGTACTCTTTGCGGCGAGTCCTCCTATCGATCGCTTCGCCTTTCTTAGTCCAAGTGAAGTGGATGGGTCGGAATTATACATGATGCAACCCAAGGTGGTGCCTTGCTTCTAACAGGATTAGTTACCGTACAGTCTTCCTCCTTACCCTACCCACCCGCGGACTGATGTCGGTTTTGACCTTAGTCGCCAACTCTTTCCAGCACTTCTGGACTAGCACTCGGTGGGATTGCTGCATGCAGCAGCCGTGAAGGGGGGGGCGTCAGGACTGGACAACCGCCTCAGTGGCTGGCAGCGAATTTATATACAGCTGCAAGCATGCATGCAAGGTGTGGGATACACTTGACGACTTGAAGGTCTGCAGGCCTCAGACCTTCAAATAGTACTGCTGAGCTAGAGCATTAGAGCCAGCATCGCTACAAAATGTGTACACGTAAAGACACAACGCATACGTACCTTGTCCGCCTCAATACGCTTGCGCTCAGCAAACGCCAAGATGTCATCCTGCAAGTGGTGTAGCATGGTGTGTGCATCTGAGCATGAGACTCAACGCACCGTCATGCACAGGTTGCGCAAGCCTTACCACATGAAAGGCAGGCATTGCATTGTGACAAGCACACAGTGCCTCTCACGATTGCCTTGACACACACTCAACTACCCTTCGCACCGTCATTACGAAAGGGGCACTGCTATCGGGACCATCCATAAAGCGACTACTTTCCATTAAACTGAACCCACCGTCAGCTCGGCTGCAAGCTTGTTGGAGAACTTGTGCTCCTTGATTGCGCTGTATATCCTTTGGCTGGCCTGTACATTGTGCATATACCGGTAGTTATGACCCGACAGACCCATGGGTCGAAGCAGTTAGGCCCCATTGCGGGTACACACCTGCTCCAATGGGTGGTTGCGGCGGCGGCTGTCGATGTGATACTTCTTCGCCGCTAAATGGCTTTCGGAGCCATCGCCGTCAGCCAGCTGCACAACCAAGTAATAAAGGCCCAGTCACGGACGGGGCTCAGCAGCTGTAACGGTCATACTTTTTAATGCAGCGCCAGTTAAACAGCTCGGAACCAAACGACTGCAATTCGCCGGATGGAGATTTCCTCCCCGTACGGCAACAACCAAGGGGAGAAGCCAGTGGCAACCCTTGGGCCGATCCGTGCATCACCCTTTCACAGCGCCACTTACATCTTTGCCCAACCTGCACCCGCCCGTGCAATGCCGTCGTCCTCGCGCACCAAGCACGCATGCATGAACGCATGCATGAACGCATGCATGCATGCTTGCAACCCCTACCTCAAGCAAACCAACCACCGCATCCCACCCTCCGCCCACCCGCCCACCCCGATCGCAACCGCCCACCTCATCCATAACGCCCATGCGTACGATGCTGTACGAGGACTCTGGCGGCAGCAGCCCCACCAGCTGCTCCAGCAGCCGGTTAGCGGCGGTGTTGGTGTCGGCACACATGATGATGCGCATGTCGCGATCCGCGGTGCGCCAGAACCCCGTGGTCCACCGCCCGCCCTTCTGCTGGCACTGGAAGATTAGCTGCAGCGCTGCGTCCCGCAGGCGCTTGAAGTCCTCGGCGTAGCGCTTGGCGCGCTCGAGCTCTTCGGGGCTGTCATCGTCGTCGTACGAGGAGCAGGAGGAGGAGGAGGAGCTGCTGCGCGTGAGGAGGTGGCGCAGGCGTTTGGTTTTGTGGTCCACGACGGCTCTTCCGGTGTGGCCCTGCCGAGGGTGCCGTCGGGTGATAGGTTGTGCAGAGGGATGGAGCAAGCAACAGCTCCACGAAGCGGTTAGGGAATGGCGGGTATGATTTGTTTTGGATGTGCTGGTAGTTGCCTGCAGCGGCTGGACATGCTAAATCCCAGGAAGCATCCTGGCAGGCAGTATCGAACTCCCCAACACCAGCCACGTATACCACAGCCCACATACGCGCACATGTACCCCCATGCCTAGCAGTTGGTTCAACATACATACCCGCATGCCCTCCAACGCGCGCGCCACCAGCTCGGGATCTCGGAAGGAATTGATCCAGCGGGTTACCTGCAGCAGCATGGTGGCAAGCAAGAAGTACGTGGCTACGTTGGGACAGATTGTTAAGACATAGCTTTGCACACACACGTGCATGCATGCATGCAAGGAGCATGGTATGGGTACCGTACATGCATTCCAACCAATCGTGAGCTCGTGACGCACGGCAATTGCAACACATCAATATCCAACCTGCTTCCTTGCATGGCGTACGCCGCGTACCCCTTACGCTATGTTGCTATATACAAACACGGATACCGGTACGCGGCATCTGCACGGTTGCAGGTAACCAATCCACGGCGCGCAAACCCGCTACCACCTCCTGATTCCAGTCACCTACCTCCTCCTGATTCCAGTCCTCCATGCTTTTGGTGCTGGGCAGCTCGAACTCCCGGTCGCCGCAGTCCCAGTCGCCGGTGCCGTTGGGGTCGTGGAATACCTGGCACAGCGCCGCAGCCATGGCGGCAAGCGCGTAGGTCTTGCCCGTGCCGGGAGGCCCCTGTGGTTGCGACAGGCGGCACAGCAGCAGCGGTAACGGCTTTACGTCTGTACGATAGATGGCGTTGTGATGCATTTCTTTCCGGGCAGGCAGCAGGCACGCACGTACGCAGCAGCTGTCATACGTGCATGTAGAGCAGTTGCGACGCAACCATACCCAAGGCCCTTGCAGGTATGTGGCGTTTGTGTTCCAGGCAGTTGCTAAGCGCGTTGTAAGTTATATGTGTGTTTGCCATCCCTGCTCTGCCCCTCATTGGCCCCATCCAGCGTCACCACCCGCCCCACCTGCATGAGCGTCAGCGAGCGTCCCGCCGCCTGCTTCAGCACGCTCAGCTGCTCCCCATTCAACCCCAGTCGCGGCGACGCCAGCACCCCATGCAGCTCCGCCTGGAATTCCTCGCCCAGCCACTCAACACCCTGGGCTGCAGCACTGCGCGCGAACAACTGATCCTCACTGCGCTCCGGGTCGCTCAAGATAACCTTGCGCAGTCGGACCTCCTCATCGCGTCGTACGGCACGGCCGGTGGCAGGGGAGATATCCTTCTTGGAGAAGAAGGTGCCTAGAGACTCGGCGGCGGCGGCTTGGCGGCGGTAGGTGACGTCTTGAAGGTCACCGGCAATGGCCCAGCGCGCGAGTTTCTGTCCGAGAGCATGGGTATTTTGGCCTTACAGTGTCAGGTATCAGCTATGGGCGTGCTCATTAGGTATCTGGCCAGATAGCTGGCTGCCAAAAAAAATGAGGCGGTACCCGAGGAGTGTCTTAAGTAAGGCCCATGTGCACGTGGTTTCCTATGTCGTGGACCTTCGCTCGCCAATTCAACTGCTACGACCTGCCATACCTTGGGTGAGGCGACGCAGCTGCCATTGTCGCTGTCTGACTCATCATCATCATCATCCCTGACCGGCCCCTGCATGTACGCCAGTGAGTCGGAGTACGGCGACCTCCTTCATTTCCTGTAAGCCTAGTGCAATACACCCACCGGGAAGACAGGGGCTACTCCGAGTCGCGGTGCATGCCAAGTGGCCGTACAAGTATGGTGCGGCATGCGTGCATGAAGGACAAGGTGTCTAGTAAGCTAAGATGCCAGTTAGCCGGTATCCCGACCAGGAGTGCAATGCTTTCCAGTTGACCCCAACTAACCTCATTTGCGTCATCCACCTTGCGCCCTGCAGATTCGTCGCGTGTCTTGATCACAATTTCCTTCGGACTGACGGTCTTGACGACCACACCGTCAAACGCTTTGATGATGCCGATCTCCAAAAGGCGGCTGCGCACGTTGTCCTGGAGGGCATTAGATGCAGCCTTGTTGGCTTTTGCACTGTTCGGCGCCACGGCGCCTCCTCTAGACAGCTCGTCCTCCTCCTCGTCCTCCTCCTCCTCCCTTTTTCCACCTTTCACAGTTGCGCCGCGGTTGCCTCCAACTGCTGGATCACTTCGTGGCTGGAAGGCCGTGGGTGCAGGCGCTGCCGTCGGGGATCCATCCTTAGGCTTCTTAGGGGTTGGCTCCCCGACGTCTTGGAAAATTGTGATGCGCGTGCGAAGGCCGAACTTTTCTTCAAATGATCCACTGTCTTGCTGCGCAGGCAAAGCACTTAAAGTACAGTCAATTGCCTCAAGTTGAGCCCTTCGGCAACATGCCGCTGTTTACGGTACTTATCAAACTCACCCTCCTTAGCGTGAAGCAGTCTAGCCACTCGTGCGCCTGAATGCTGATGCCAAAAATAACGATGTTTTTCTCTTGCAGGGATTCGCGGTCGCCACACAAGCGGCGGCATTGCTGCTGAAGTTCGTAGTTATGCTCAGCATCGATCGCCTCCCTGAGACGACGCCTGGCACATTCCACCTGTACATTGAACGTAAGTTGGTGGTCAATCCGTATCAAGGCCTTGCCCACAACTTGTAGCCACATGTTAACACCATCTCCGGCACCTACCTTCTCCGGTCCGGCACGCTTGTTATCGTCCAGCCCCAGCATCTCCACGACCATGTTGTGAACAGCACGCAGCTCACTACCCACGTCCCTATCAGAGTGACTACTGCAGCCGACGCTTGCTTGCGAGAAGCAATCCTCGTCGCTGATGTCTTCGGTCAGTCCCCCACCAGTACCGATTCCTGAGCCGTTGCATCCGAGGCAATCCGTTTGGTCTACAGGGCATGCCTCCCGTGCTTTTAACTCCTTCAATGCCTTTTTGCTGAGGGGTGGCATTGTTACGCGTTTCGCCGAGCGAAATTAAGCTATCATTGGGCCTATCTCGAATATTCACCATAAAAGCGCACGCAGCTTAATTCAACATGCATTGGTCTACCATCGCCATTACCCAGCTATGCTTGATTTGGAAACACCGTACAAACGTAGGATATCCAGACAGAAAGGTCTCAACTGTATCGAATGACAATTACACTGTATATAACGTCATTTATAGGTGGTCGGAAAGCCCGGTATTCAGCAATTACCGTCCGTGCCGCTTCATCTTGCAATTCCTATCCATTGGGGCGCCTCGCAGGCACGCGAACTTGCCCACATGCCCCTGTCCCTTTCCAATTGTTACTGCGTGGCCCGGGCCATGGTGACAGTCTAAAGTTGTTGCATGTGTCCGCTTTTGTCGACACCAACCCATGGATTACAAGTTTGCAAGCACAAATTAATGTGGCACATACACCGGGAGTATGTGCCCTCGCCATCCCGCGAGAGCGAGCTTGTCACTGCTGCCTCATCTTCTCCCTGCTATATGGCTTGCTAACCGCGCCTCATCCTGAAAGAGAATAGAGGTTGTGGTCGGCACTACATGGCACCTGATGACATCCGCCTGCCATCCCATCTGACACACCCCGTTCCCACGCTAGTGCCAATGGCATTGCCGACTCCACCATTACTACTACTGCCGCCTCAGACAAGCAAGCGAAATGGTATCAGCTTCCCATCGTGGTACAACAGCTGCGCCAGGATGTCCAAGTTTGCTTGTGCAGAACGCAGTCCTTCTGTGAACGCCATATCGGAAACTGCCTTACATGTCACGGATGCTGGGGAGGCCTTACAACCCTTCTGCACATCCCCGCAAGCCACCTGCCCGTTCCTGCAACCCTCCCTGCAGTACACTTGTTCACCGACACCCATACACCCTAATGTACAGCTGTGTGGATAGCTATGAGCATGACCACGTGACCCTACCGTGTTTATGGCTAACCTGCTCGTCACAGTAAACTGACCCGCATGCACCCGTTCCCACTTCAGCAAGGCCTTCGCTCGCTCCGTACGTCCACGCCTGCTCTCACGTCGACCGTACCATCTCCTGCTTCGTTCGTCCTCGCCCAATCCAGCTACAGCCATACCCGCTCCTGCTTTCGTACATGCTCTCGCCTGCTACAACAGTGCCCAACGGCGCTTTATTTACACACTGCACTTACAGATGAATACACACTCGGTACGTGCTGCATGTTAGCTTCCCACTTCCTGCTGCAAGTGGCTGAAGGGCGCACAGCTTAAACTGCTAGTC
The DNA here is from genome assembly GCA_021605115.1 of Astrephomene gubernaculifera. Taxonomy (NCBI): domain Eukaryota; kingdom Viridiplantae; phylum Chlorophyta; class Chlorophyceae; order Chlamydomonadales; family Astrephomenaceae; genus Astrephomene; species Astrephomene gubernaculifera. The sequence goes on along the minus strand of BMAR01000028.1, from coordinate 485,350 downwards.
ACTGGCCACCATCTGACTTGTAACATGCCAATGGCAACATGCATGGGAACTACGCACCAACCCTTGCACGCCTCCATACTTCACCACTACTCTGCATGAATCGTCCGCAACTTGAGGGCGCTTTATTACTCTTCCCACCTGCATGTCATATCTAGAACCCCAGTAACTCGACTACAACTCTTCATGCCGGTATCCGGGCTCGTACGAACGGCCCGATTGAAGACCGGACGACTGGCGCACGGCGGCCGACCGTTACTCATGCTCCTCCTGATCTGCGCTGCCGGCCTCCGCTTCCCTCCTCTTGGGCTGCTTCTTCCCCTTGCACTTCTGGGCCTCCTTGCGCTGGCGGTCCGTGGAGGACTTGGCGTGATCCAGCAGCTTCTCGGCCGCCTTCAGCAGCTCGAGCTTCTTCAGGTCCTGGTACGTGCAGGCCTGCGGGAGCGGGTAAGTAGGGAGGCAGGGAGCGGAGGCCCAGGAAAGCAGGGAAGGACCCGGTCAGGTCGAAAGGCTGACGTATTCATCCACAACATGGAACACCAACACGGCACGCAAGGTCATGCTACTCGACTTCTGCCTACTCCCATGCCTCCACCTGATCCTCGCAAATACACTTTCAAACGTGCATGCGAGCGTGCGTGCCCTGCGTGCAACAGCTATGCGCAGGAGTTTGTAGAGACATGGTCATGTCACTGCTGCTTACTTGCAGCAAGCATGCTGCGGGGCTCACCATTTCCTTGGGCAGAGCCGCCACGAGGGTGGTATACTCGTTGGCGTCCCGCCCCTCCACCACCGCATCGCCATATCTCCTGATGTGCTCAATCAGCCTGATGAGTCGGTACGGCAGTGAGGCCCACATGTTAGCTGCAGTACAAGATGACGCATGCACGCATCGTGAAGCAGGGTGGCTTTAAATTTTGAGAACCGGGTAGCTAGGCCTAAACAGTTTAAGCTAGCTGAGCTAGCCGAAACAGCAGCAGGCCACACACGTGCAGCGCTGCTCCTCCTGCTGTAGCTCTCGGGTCCTCCTCCCATACCCACTACGCAAGGCGGCGACCCCCGCCGTCGCCAAGGCGGCCACACCTTCCTGCCTACGAATCCTCTCTCCGCACCCTAAGATCCTCTTCTTTATATTGCGAACAAGCGCACGCGCATCGACACCTAGCAGGGTACAGAGTCTGCTACGTTGAGCCCTTCTCGGTACAAGGCGCATACCGGGGCCAGTAGTTCGCGTAGTGGTAGCCGCCCTTGCTTGGCGTCCCCATGAGCACCGAGTTCGCCGTACGGATACTGCCCACCAGCAGCAGCGCCCGCCGCGCCCGCGTGACGGCCACATTCAGGCGCCGCCAGTCCGCCACGTGCCCCAGCCGGCCGGCGCCATTGTTACGGACCGTGCTGATGATCACAACATCAGCCTCGTGGCCCTGCAGGGGGAGTGGGTAAGGGAACGGGGACGTTTACTTGTCTTGCACCATGGGTACAGCTCAATCTTCTACTGGCGGTGCCGAGCGAGGCATTGCTGGTTAGCATCTGTGTGCATACCAGTGCATGCAAGAGGATACAACAGGATGAGGTGGTTTCCTCTGTCGCCATTGCCAATCAACCTGCCTGAAATAGACGTGCAAGCCGTAGCATAGGCAACTGGCTGCTACCGCAAGCAAATATCAGAGATCGGCAGAAGCTGGGTTTGGGGCTGCCCGCCCCCCAGTAGCGCCACCTGCTACAAATGCGTGCGCGCTGGTCGTACAAATGCGTGCGCCAGGTCACACATGGCACGACGATCTAGTCAGTATTCAGTGCGCGGAGAATCTGCTGTGTTATGTGTACGGCCCCAGAATGAACCCACCCACCTGGAATCCGTCCACGGTGGAGGCCTTGACGGTGGAGGCGTGGAACTTGCCCTGCTTGCGCAGCAGGCTGAGGAAGCCGCGTGCTGCGTCCAGGCGCTTGTTCATGTAGGTCACCTGCGAGCAAGGAAAGGAGAGGGGGGCGAGGCCGGGCAGGGCAGAGGGAGTGTAAGCAGCAAGTTAGAAGCCTGGAGGCTGTAAATGCGGCCAGCGAAGACCGCCACCTGCCAGGGACCGTAGTAATGTGGACAGGAGAACGGCTGGACTAACGTAGCTCGAGTAGCTACGGCACGACATGCATGTGCTAGACTGCCCACTGCGGGCTGCGCTAGCTTGGCACACTCACACTGGGACCATGCTTCATTCCATGCTACATGCCTTGATTGTACGGCACAGGCCCATATGTGAAGCCAACAAACTCATACGCCAAAGCATGTTATTAACAGCAACTGCATGCACAGTAGCTACCCTACCGAATCTGCCATCCCACATTGCCAATCTGCCATCCCACTTATGCGGCTCGCCAGTTGGCTTCCCGCACCTGCGCCTTGTAGGTTGAAATGATTACTATGCTTTGCACAGTGGGGTCGCACGCAAAAGCCATCATCAGCTGCATGGCCAGGCTGGCCTCCTCCTCGTTAAAGTACGACTTGTCCTCCTGCTGCTCGACACCGTACGGCACATCGAAGAAGGCCAGCGGGTACTCGCCCCGGCCTTGCTTCTCGGACGGCCATTTGAAGGAGCAGCCGTGCAGCCTAGTCACGTTACATGCGCATTGAAGGGCGGCGGGCAACGAGCGAAGGCAACGGGCAACGTAGGATGTCTTCCGTTAGCTAGTTAGACAGCCGATAGGGTTAGTTGTCCGTACGCAACATTATGCAGCGGTCAAAACGTGCATGCTGCAAAACATGCAGCGGTCAAAACGTGCAGCTCGCCAAACCCCTGTCCACTATTTACTGCACCTGGGTCCCCAAGCCATGTTCCTACCGTGGCTGCGGCACGCGCATGTCGGGCGGGCGCTGCGGGTCCTCGAACAGCTTGTTGTCGTAGAAGCAGCGGCTGGGGAAGTCCCGTATGGCGGGGTGCATGCGGTACTGGCGGGACAGGGACAGCTCCAGAACGTTCAGGCCGGCGAACCTAGTTTGCGTTGGGGACCAGGCATGGGTTAAGGAAGCAGGCGGCGAGGGAACAGCAATGGCCAGCAGCAGTTGCTAACGCGCACAGAAGCGGAGAGTTCAGTGCGTGCCAGTTGATGGCGGTGTGCATGCACGTGGATTGACGGCAAGCAAGCCGCACGCCTTAGGCACCTGCTGCGCTCTCCTGCATGCCGGCCTGCCGGACTGGCGGAAAGCGGCTGTACAAAAGGCCTAGTAGCGCACTTTCTTACCTGCCGTACTGTGAGCCAGCTGTCCGTGTGTCGTACCCCAGCACCTTTTTCGCCACATCGGTGTGCAGGGTGGGCGGCAGCTGCTTTAGATCGCCGCCCATCAGCACCCACTCCGCACCCAGCGTCAACGGGATAATGGACGACGGCTCCGATGACTGACCGTACATGGAAGGCGGAGCATGATGCGTCGCACATAGGAGGGGATGCGTAGGGGGCGGGGTTGTGGGCTTGCCTGACACATGTGTGCGGCTTAATGAAGTGGATGAATGAATGATCGTTACAATGGTGCCCTAAAAGGGAACACGGGTGATGAACCCAACCCTACATGGACCAACCCAACCCTACCCAAGTGGATGCCGTCCGAGGTTTCACCCTGGGGTGCTTGCAAGTTATGCGTGTCACCAGTTATAGTTACGGGTAATCAGAGGAAAGACGGTCTCACAGGTGCCTCTAGGACTTCATTACTTAGGAACTGCGACGGTGAAGGACCCCGCTGTGAACTTGTCGAGCTAGCTGCGGGTCGGTCCCAACCATGGCACGCAGCTATGCCCCCCCAAATCCCCATTGCGCCACATTCCACTCCACCCGATGTTAAGAGTACCGTAGGCTGAAGCTGTCATGCATATCGCATTGTGACACGACCTAGCACGCACCTGTCCCGCCTCGTCCATGAGCACGATCGGAAAGGAGAGCATCTTCTTCTCGCAGATGTACTGCAGTTCGCCAATGCTGGTGTTGGTTCCAACCACGACCTGTGTACGGCAGCGGTCCAGGTCAGTGCGTTGACGCAAGGCGGCATGTAAAACAAATTAAGAAGTGCATAACGGCAGGAGGCTTCAACCATGATGCGGTTACGTATAAACACCGCTCGCAGGTAGAACAATAACAATGGTACCGGTAATGAAACCCGTCAGCTTCGCAGACAAGAGGGCTCGCCCCCAAAAAAACGCGTTTTTCCTAACGGTATATCACTCTGAATGCAAGTTTCAAGGGTGACCGGACCTACATGCCGGAGCGAAAGCATGTACGACTATAATTGCTTTCACATACTCTCTTCATTACCACACATTCCTGCCTAACGTGAGTTAAGCTGCATGTTGGTTCTTAAATGATTACTTTGTTCACGCCGCGCCTGCATATCGCTAATCGCAATGTTACCTCAAGCTTCGCATGACTACGCAGACTTGACAAGCCAAAACTACACAATTATGCCTTCACCATCACATCTTTATTTCCTCATTTTACATCCTCGCTGCAGGTACATACACCACGTACAAAAGGACAGGCATAGGACTGTTCACGGTACAAAAAGGACAAAAGGTCTCGGTCTGGACAATTAGGACCGAACGCTAAGACTACGCCCCATAAAGGGGCGAGCCAACCGTGCGTCTCATGCTCGTCATGCACATGAACATCGCGCGCCCACCTGTACGGAGATCATGATGTCGTGCAGGGCGAGCTCCCGCAGCCCCAACTGGAGGTCCTTGAGTGCCTGACGCGCCTCACGCCGTGTATCGCCTTTTCTGGAGCTCAAGAACTGCCCGGTCAGAGTCTCAATCTGTAACCGACGGGGCACATCTGACTGCTGAAGGTACAGGTACACTGGTAATTGGCTATCACCCACAAGGCAGGGCCAGGGTGAAAGCATGCAAGCCACAAGAATGGGCCCTCTTTAGTGTCATGGGTAACCCTAGCCGTTATACCTCGCAGCAGCTGCGCTTGGTCGCGTTTAGCGATCCGAACCACCAGTGCGACACTCAAGCCAGCTCGGGCTATCCCCACCCTACCCACCCGTGGGGCGATGTCGTTCTTGACCAACGTGGCCAGCTCCTCCCAGCTCTTCCGCACGAGCGCCCGATGGGATTCCTGCATGCACGCAGCGAACCGGAACTAAGTGTTGGAGTGGGAACGTAACTATAGGAACAAACGCCGTAGCCCTGCTGCTGCTGCTTAGATACAGCAGCAGCAGTGTAAACAGGTACACGGTGCGAAGTGAAGAAGAGTCACATCAGTCCCCAGTCCCCGTGCGTGCTGTTAGTGCGTGCTGTGCGTATTGCTGTGTGTAATATTGCTGCACTGTCTGAAGCACCTCAGAGCGCGCGCTGCTTACATTTTCCGCCTCCACGAGCTTGCGTTCAGCAAACGCCAGGATTTCGCCCTGCACATACATACATGGTGTGGCGAAGTTAAGCTTGATTTATTGCAGCAGCAAAGGCTTCACCACAAACCCAAGCAGGCATGGCATACCGGGATTCCCGGCCGCCGAGTACTGTCCCACATAACCCACATCCACCTTCAGCTCGGTAGCCATCTGCTTGGTGAGCTTCTTCCTCTCCATGGCGTTGAACATTTTCTCCCTGGCCTACAGATACATGAAGCCGCGACCCGTGGGTCACCACACGCGTTACACCGTGCTACCGTACCCCAATTCAGCAAGCATTCTATGACAGTCATGGTGAGAATTGTGCATGTATGTACTTCTCCCTAGCAGTCCTGTTGCGTGGCTGAAAGCCACCCATTGGCTCCGCACGGCCCGCGTGCTCCGTACATACCTGCTCTAATGGATGGTTGCGTCGGCGGCTGTCGATGTGGTATTTGGTGGCCAGCTCTTTGCCCTCGAGGCCACCGCCATCGGTGAGCTGCACGGCAGATAGAAGAGTGGCGGCTTTGTAATTAAGGAATGCTGCTTACGTCATTGTAGCCTAAATCAGCCCCCCGGCCAGCAATGCGCTAGCGGAAGATATTTTGCACCGTCTGCTTTGCTTCGCGTAAAGCCAGTCCATCACCCGCCCCTAATAGCTACCAGCTTGGCACAAGATACTTCTGTGCAGTCATTCATAGCAGTGCCAAGCTGGTTCCCTCGTGCCTTTGGTCCTGCAACTCAAGATAACAGGGATTTTGTAGTGTGGCCAACTCCCGTCAACACCACCCACCTCATCCATAACGCCCATGCGTACGATGCTGTATGAGGACTCTGGCGGCAGCAGCCCCACCAGCTGCTCCAGCAGCCGGTTAGCGGCGGTGTTGGTGTCGGCGCACATGATGATGCGCATGTCGCGATCCGCGGTGCGCCAGAACCCCGTATTCCACCGCCCTCTCTTCTGCTGGCACTGCTCGATGGCCTCCAGTGTAGCGCTGCGCAGGCGCTTGAACTCCTCGGTGTAGCGCTTGACGCGTTCGAGCTCTTCGGGGCTGTCATCGTCGTCGGACGAGGAGGACGAGTTGGAAGAGGAGGAGCTGCTGCGGGTGAGGAGGTGGCGCAGGCGCTTGGTTCTGTGGTCCATGATGGCTTTTCCGGTGTGGCCCTGCCAAGGGTGCCGTCGGCGGTGCCAGGGTGTTATGGAGGGAAGGGGGATGGAGGGATGGAGGGATGAGGGATGTGCAGGGTAACGCGGTACTACGCAATGGTCGGAACATTACAGGTAAGTTGTTGCTTCCACAAGGGGCAAGGGCTCAGTAGGTTGGTGGTAAGAGATTCACGCAAGCCTACCACGCTGCATGCATCCCCCACAGCCACACCATGCCATCCCATGGACCCATGGGTGCGGAGTGCATGCATGAGCTGGTTGCTTAATAGGGACCATCCGCTACCTTTTCGTGTTCACCCTTAGGTATCGTTAGCATGTCGATAAGGAGCTCGGGATGGAGGAGTGAAAGCTATGCAGCCCAAAGCCCGTACACATGCACATACCGTCGTGCCTCGCAATGCGCGCCATACCAGCTCCCGATCTTGGAAGGACTCAATCCAGCGGACAACCTGCATAATGCAGCGACACATACGTTCAGCGTATTTCTAAATTGAGTCGACACCTTCCTATCCTCTCTACTATCACAGTTGATGCACTTCCAAGCTGGCTTGCCTACCCCAGTAGCGTTCATGCTTGCCCGCATGCTTTGCATGCACCCTCACCTCCTCCGGGGTCCAATCCTTCATGTCCTTGCTGCTTGGAATCTCGAACTCGTGCGTTCCGCTCTCCAGATCGCCGGTGCCGTTGGGGTCGTGGAACACCTGGCACAGCGCCGCAGCCATGGCGGCAAGCGTGTAGGTCTTACCCGTGCCGGGGGGCCCCTGTGGGTGCGACACAGTGGCAAACATAGGACCGTATTCGTCGCGTCTTACCATGCATGGGAAAGCAGGCAGGTGGATAATAAGTACCGGTATCGGCAACAGTGGCAGCAGTAGGCGCAACACAAAAAGGCCCCAGCCCGACACGCATAGATGCCTCACACCTTCTGTTCTGTCCGCTCACCTGCATGAGCGTCAGCGAGCGCCCCGCCGCCTGCTTCAGCACGCTCAGCTGCTCCTCGTTCAACCCCAGCCGCGGCGCCGCCAGCACTGCATGCAGCTCCGCCTGAACCTTCTCACTCAGCCACTCAACACCCTGGGTGGCGGCGCTGCGCGCAAACTCCTTATCTTCACCGCTGGCTGGGTCGCAGAGGATGATCTTGCGCAGCCGCACCTCCTCATCGCGTCGTATAGCACAGCCGGTGACTGGTGAGACCTCTTTCACAGAGAGGAAGGTGCCCAGCGACTCCGCGGCGGCGGCTTGGCGGCGAAAGGTGCAGTCTTGCAGGTCCCCGGCAACAGCCCAGTGTGCGACGTCCTATCCAGCCCACAGGGTTTGCACATCGTTAATGTGTCGAGCATACATGTTTTACGATATGTTTTAGGGCACCATTGTAACGATCATTCATTCATGTAGCGGAGGCGTGGCTGCCCTGGCTAGTTGGGGCTGTATATATGTTTGTGACTTGCATATAATCCCTAGGTGCGTCCCCTGCGTGTGATGCGCCATTACCCCTGTCGTCCACACACCATCACCTTACCTTGATGTTGATCGGTTTTTCGGTGTCGCTCTGTTCTCCATCGTCCTCTTCAACCGCCTCCTGGAGGTCCACAATCGAGCGGAAGCAACAAGCAAGTGGTTATCTAAAGTGTACCACGAACGGTTTCAGCATTAGATGCAAACCCTTCTAATATTAGTATGCGAGTGTTCAAGGGCCTTTCTTACGCGCTAAAACTGCCGTACATCTATAGTGCACGTTTAACGCGATCAATACCGATAGTAGGTTACCAACCTCATTCGCGTCATCCACCATGCGTGCAGCAAACTCATAGCGGGACTTGATCACAATCTCCTGCGGGCTGATTTCTTGGATGACCACTCCATCAAATTGCCTGACAATGCCAATCTCGTTAAGGCGTTTCCGCACGTTGTTATGGAGGGCGTCGCGTACTTCAGATGAAGACGTTATGGTTGTGGATTTGTCAGGCATCCCAGTGCCTTCTCCAGGCAGCTTCTCCTCCACCACCACCGCCTCCTCCTCCTCCTCTTGCTGGACGACGCCCCTTTCGGCCTTGGCACAACTGTTGTCCGTAACATGTGCTTCCGAGGATGTCGGCTGGGATGCCGCAGATGCTGCTGCCGTCGAGGATTCTTTTGCACCAGTTGGCTCTCCGAGATCTTTGAATATCGTAACCCGCTTGCGTAGGCCAAAGTGACCTAGGAACGATTCGCCATCATGCTGCGAGGACACGAGCGAGGGCATGAAGTAGTTTCCAAGTTAAGGATGACATTCGGAAGCCATTCTCAAGCAAGTGCATTTAGCTGGCCTACCCTCTTCAGCGTGAAGCAGTTCGTTGATTTGTGATTCTGGACGCTGATTCCAAAGATAATGACGCCGTCCTTGTGTAAGGACTTGCGGTCACCGCGGAAACGACTGCAGTGCTCCTCAAGTTGGAAAACATGCTCGGCGTCGATAGCCTCCCTTAGACGACGCCTGGCATATTGTACCTAAAAGACATTCACAGATTGTCGTCGGTAATCCTTACATGGCTATGTTGGGCACTCACGGCATTCACATGGCGACCAGGAAATCTACACACCTTCTCCTTTCCAGCACGCTCGGCGTCGTCGTGCTCCAACAACTGGTAAATTGTGTTATGTACGTCAAGCAGCTCACGACCGTAATCCGCATCGGAATAGCTGCTGCGTCCAAGGCTTGCTTGCGAAAAGCAATCTTCGTCGCTGAAGTCTCCAGTCAGTTCACCAGCAGTTCCGCTTTCGGACGTGCACCCGCCTAGGTAGTCGATGGGGTCTTCATGATTTGCTTCCCTTGCTCGTAAGCCCTTCAGCGCCTTCTTGCTGAGGGGCGGCATAGAGTTGGTGCTTTGCGGTACGTTTTGTTCTTTTCAATTGCCACTACTGCAGATGTATATGAACATTCTACGAAGAAATCTCAATTAGCTAGGGGCACATGTACGTCGAATTGCCTCTTCGTATACTCCTTTGATCAAGCCTTGCTTATTTAGGACATGCCGTACAATATCGGTAGAGTGTAAAGCATGTGACCTGAAGGCTTCGTGCTGCCTTTAGGCATGTTTATTTAGTGCAGGTGTCTGAAAGAAAATAGATGCCCCTGACTTCTGGGAAAATCTCTTGTAGTTGCAACCTATCGATGCTACCTATAAAGGCGTGAGCCGGTTCGTATTAAGACACCGTATAAGAGCGCTACTTCAAGCCTATGTGACTAGGACAGCTCGCGACCTTTATAGGCGTGCAGTTCAAACACAGCAGGCTCGACAGAGCGCCTACGCGCAAGTCTGCTAACCAACTTTAAGTCGTTTATTCTTAGGACAGCTCTCTGGAATGTTCCGTACACGGCTGAGTGGATTGTATCTTTGCATGTCTCCTTTCGGTTGGCACCAGGAAACCCGCCAAGCAACCAAGAGATGCGCCAGGGCCTTGGTGATCTTGGGACTTTTAGGGTTCTTATGCATCGGGGGACACAACCTGTGCGCGACAGGCCGCAATGAATGTAAGCACACACGTCTCTACCACCGTATAACTCACTACACTTCCGCCCGCACCCACACAGTCCACACACCCACCTGCCAAACCAGGCCACACCGCCATTCCAAGTCGGCTACAGCAACGAGACCTTCTGTTGCGCTCTCTCAGCCCCAAATATGGATTTTATCCTACCGGTGCCTCCTGCTTCCCCCAAGACGGCCTCCCTGCTGCCTCCTCCACCCTCTTATCTAGTGACACCATATTGCCAGCAGCCCAACCCTTATTTGAGCCCAAATCCCTGCGCGTTCTCGATGGCCGTCAGCAGCTTGGCTCGCAGCTTGCCTCGGCTGCCGTACTCGGGCAGCAGCAGCGTGGTGAAGCAAGTGTGGGCGCTGGGCAGCCGGGCGGAGTCGGGACTGGGGGCGGGAGGCGGGGCCGGGGGCCGGAGAGAAACCAACGGGCGGGGGAGGTTGGAGGCGGAATGAGTCAGATGGAAGTGGAAAGAGTACGGGCGGCGAAACGGGATGGGAGGGAGAGGGGAGGCAATGCAGGAGTGCCTGAGAGCGGGTACAGCGCTTGCACAGACAGCCCTGCCCCTTCAGTTTCGCTGCACCCACGTACCCTGATCGCTGTATGGTCAGCACCAGCGCCCCCAGTCCCGCCACCGGGGCCCGGTCGCAGCCGGTGGTGAAGGCCAGGAAGCGGCGCTTGGCGTCCAGGTCAAGCTCGGACAGAACCTGAGAGGGGGGTGGAGGCGAGGGATCAGGAGGTGGGAGGTCGGCCGGCAGTGGAGAGTTGGGTGTTGGATGCATGTAGCGCAGGCCAGGCCCATGGCGTGCACCATGTACCCGAAGTTCCACCTAACAAAGGTGCAGAGCATTAGGCGTCCTGCTCAGTTAACTCGCACTCCTGCCCACATCAGCAAATCGCTCTCAGCTCCCCCCCCCACAACCTTCCTGCCTGGCCCCGCCCACCTGCCAGAACCACACTATGACGGGGTGCTGCCGGTGGTAGCCGCCCTCGTAGCGCGCGTGAGCCTGGGATGAGGGTGGCATACATGGGGGCGACAGAGCAAAACGAGGGCGTAGAAGGGAGCACGTCATTAGGAGAGGGTGCAAGAGGATGCAGGCCAAGGGAGTTGAGCAGGCCACCCCCCCAGCTAGCACTTCAATCGAAGCGATGCTAGCTAGCTAGGAGTCTCCGCCTGCCGTACCTCCAGCGCCCCAAAGTCCAGGTGCGGCAGGCCGCACACCAGCAGCTCCAGCTCCTCGTGGCAGAAGAGGCTCAGTGCGGGGCCGCCGCACACCTGGGCGGAGGGAGGGAGGGAGGGAGGGGCGTGATGCGGAGGGGTGGCCGGAGGGGGGGAGGGGAAAGAAGGGGTAAGCAGATGCGGCCGTTCAGGAGAAACAAGGGTGCGTGTTGGGTTAAGAGGTAACAGGTACGCATCAGGGTGCGGTAGTCCTGTTACCACACAGCACACTGGTAAGTGCCAGGAAGTCTTTCCGCTCACCTGCCCCTCACTCCCCAAGCCACCCAACTACCTACCTTGCCCCTTCGCACCCGCTCCCCACCCCCGCCCACCTACTGGTTTTCCTTATTTTTGCCCACCTGGTGGAACCCACCCCACCTGGTGGAACCCACCCCACCTGGTGGAACCCACCCCACCTGGTGGAACCCACCCCACCTGGTGGAACCCACCCCACCTGGTGGAACCCACCCCACCTGGTGGAACCCACCCCACCTGGTGGAACCCACCCCACCTGGTGGAACCCACCCCACCTGGTGGAACCCACCCCACCTGGTGGAACCCACCCCACCTGGTGGAACCCACCCCACCTGGTGGAACCCACCCCACCTGGTGGAACCCACCCCACCTGGTGGAACCCACCCCACCTGGTGGAACCCACCCCACCTGGTGGAACCCACCCCACCTGGTGGAACCCACCCCACCTGGTGGAACCCACCCCACCTGGTGGAACCCACCCCACCTGGTGGAACCCACCCCACCTGGTGGAACCCACCCCACCTGGTGGAACCCCGCCGCGAAGGCCCTGAACTGCATGTCCACGCTCTCCCCCAGCGTCCACTCCACCAGCCGACCCACGTACGACACCACATTGGCGCCCGTCACCGGGATCGAGCTGCCGCCGGGGATCAATGGCACGCTGCGGGTCTCGCCGTAGCAGTCGTACTGCACCTCGAAGTTCCTGCGGAATGAGGCGAGGGAAGGGGGAGGGTTGGTGTCCGAACGTGCAAGGCTGTCGGTGGCAAATACCGGTCAGTTAGGGTGGGTTGTGGCTGCTGAAAGGGGAAGCGCCTGTCAGGCAACCGCTTTCTGCATGCACCCACTTCGCATCTTCCTTTGCTTCAGTGCTTTCTGAAGCCGTCCCCTAGCTCCTCAACCCCTACCCGCAACCCTCCCAAGCACCGGGCCCCCATTCGCTCTCCCCAGCTACCTGCACAGCGCATCCTCCACCAGCTCCGGATCCATGTCCAGCAGCGCCTGCAGGGGAGCTCCAGGGAAGGGGGGTTCCGAGTAGACCGAACAAGTGGAAACAACGAATGTGGGCAAAACAATGGGGGAATGCGGCGGCAGGGTTCTACAAGAGAAAGGGAGGGTTAGCGGCCCCTCGGGGGGAGGGGTGATGAGACTGATGACGGATGGGGAGTCAAAGACCCTACTATAACTACACTATAACTACGACAGGTCAGAGCAATGGGGTTAGGAGGATGCAGGGAAGAGATGGGAAGGCACATGGCTAAAGATATGGGGCTCACGTGGGGCTTCCTTGCCCCTCCCACGCTGGAGCTGCCCCCACCTGCAGCGACCTGCCCAGGCTGGGGAAGGCCTCCGTGAGGTCGGGCAGCCCCACCGGCTCCCCCAGCAGCTTCTTGTAGACAGCCTGGGAATGGGAGGGGCAGACGGGTGGTGGCAGGGCGGGTTTTGGGTGGTTTCCCGGGTTGCAGTTAGCGCCAGGAATCACAACGAACTGTCACAACGTAAGGGCGAGGGGGCAGCCCAATGCACCTCCACCCTTCCACCCTTCCTGCCTCTGGGTGCATTCCGTGCCCAGCGCTGCTCTTCCTTCCAGCCCCCGCCCCTTTCCCACATGCTGCCTCTCCCCTCCTCCTCGAAGCTCCTCCCCGTCTCCCCTCATCCCCCAACCTGCGGGAAGTGCACGTCCAGGATGATCCCATTGTAGATGGCCAGCCCCAGCAGCGCCCCCACCAGCCGCCACTCAGCCACCGCGCCAGCTTCCTCCAGGCAGGCGGAGGCGGGGTTGAACCAAAAGGTACGGCTCTCCTCATTGTAGGTAAACATGCCGTACTGCGGCTGGAAGATCTCCGAAACCTGGTCCCGGCATTGTTGGGCATTGTTAAGGCATGCAGGGCAAGGGTTGGAAGCATGGACAACGTTCTCCAACGACACATACAACATACCAGTGCACTCCCACGAGTGCCGAAACCCGCACGTTGCTCTCCTCCTCCTCCTTGCTCCTCCCTTTCCCCCTTCCCTGCTGCCCGTCCACTGTATACGTGGCGACCCACCAGCAGTTGGAAGAACTCCCGACTGACGCCCCCTTGGTCCACCCCCTCCTCCGGCACCCCCTGCGACACGAACGTCACCCGCAGCGGGCGCTTCAGGTGGTGCGGCGGGCGGCCCGCCAACTGCTGCGCCGCGTCCCGCAGCAGGCTGCTGCGCCGCACCGCAATGTCCAGGAACACGGAGGCGGCGGGGTGCAGGCCCTGGTTGGGTTGCGGAGGGGCATTCGTACGCGTTACAATTCCCATTGACGCAGATGATCATGCGTTAACCTTTACTTGCGTTAACGTACATTTAGTTGTTGAGGTTCAACACGGCTAGGTGTTGTTGGGTCTAGCCAGCAAGCGTGCACTTGCATGACCAACAGCTAGCGTCCTCGCTCCACACCATCACAGCCGTGGTCACCCCCCACCCCGCCCCCCGGGCCCTCCCAGATCCCTCCCCATTTGCACAGTAGCGTCTTACCCCCACCTGCATCAGCGCCTCGCGGGCACTTGCGCTCATCTCCGCCTCCTTCTGCAGGTGCGCCTCACCCTGAGGGGAAGGAAGTGAGGTGGAGGGCAAGAAGTACGGTGGCAGGGGCAAGGGAGCGGGTGGGGGAGGGAAAAGGAAACTCCAATGTGTGGTATGATAGTGGTAAAACAAGCTGACAAGCCCTGAGGGGTGGGGGAGGGGTGAGGAGGATGACTGAGGGCCTGAGGGGTTCAAGGAGGGTACGTCCCTGGGATGTGACCCGCAACGGCCGCGGGTGAGGTCGTAACAAGCACCCATCGGCATGCCCCATGCCGATGAAGGCTCCGTTCCCTCGCACTCAAGCAACCCCTCACATTGCTGCCCCCTAACCTGCCCCTCACTCGCCTGCAGTATGCGGCTCTTTGCCTCGGGTGTCAGCAGGCAGGGCGTCTGGCACAGCGACACCAGGGGGGTGGTCGCATGGGGGTGGTGATGGTGGTGCTGAGTGGAACCGCCATCACCGGTCGGCAGGGAGAGTGGAGGCGGCGGCGAGCGGCCGTCGGCGGCCTTTCCAGGGGGGCCCAGGGGAAAACCCAAAGGAGAAGTCAGGGGAAAAGGAGGAAGGGGATCTGGTGACGCGGGTAGTTATCAAGGAGAAAGGACACATTTAGCCAGGTAAGGCCAACACATACGGTAGAGGACAAGGACCGGCATGAGCGCAGAGAAGCAGAGCACAACCGCCCAGGGGTTTGTCCTGCGCTGCGTGATGTGACGTGTAGAACGGCAGCGCGCCCAAGGCAGATCCCCCTGCTGCAACCAGCAAGGAATGCACGTGTCCGGAGCACTTCTACTGACAGTACTGTGTCAGATACGCTGTAGGCTGCTGCCCCTCCTCCTCCTGTCCGCCTCCCCGCAAACCCTCCCCCCGCACCTGCAGCCACAAGATGTACTCCCGACGCAGGTTGACAGCGGCTGAGAGCTGCGGGTTGTGGAACTCTGTGAAGGGCAGCTTGCAACCCGCCTGGTAAGGAGGTGGGAGAGGAGAGTGAGAGTGTTAAAAATGTGGGTTGGGGGATGCAGAAAGGGAGGGAGGAAGGGATTGAGGGGGCGTGGGAAATGCGAAGCGTTGTAGAACTGCGATACCCAACCGTGGCCACTTCTGATCCGTCCCCTCGTTTATGCGCCCCCGTCCCAGTCCCAGCAAAGTAAGGCTCCCACGCCCCTTTCTTCACTTCCTCCCTTCCCCCTCACCCTCTCATTGGCCGCATGCAGCCCCGCAAGCACCCTGACAGCAGCCAGCACCTCGCCCCGCCCGCCCCCCTCCCCCAGCAGCCCCCCCGCCTCCCCCTCCCCCCGCTCCGCGCCGCCCTGCTCCGTCAGCTGCCCCAGGTAGTGCTGCAGCGGCCGCACCACCCGCCCGCCCAGCAGCTCGGGAGGGAGGGAGACGAGCCATGTGTATAGCAGCTGGGGTGAGGGTGAGGAGGGTAGCGAGTATAGGGGGGAGGAGAGCGGACGCAGGTCAACGGGGATGGTGTTACAGAATCCATCGGGTTACGGAATAACGAACCGGACAGGGGGGATCAGCAGACATGTTTGTGTCAGAGGGGATCGAGGAGTTGCAAAGGAGGGCGGAAACCGTTGCGCTACGAAGGGTTGCTATGTCACTCGCTCCAAGGGCCGTGTTTCCCGCTCCCACTCCCAACCCTCCTCCCACCCTCCAGCCCCCCGCCCTCCAGCCCCCAGCTACCTGCTGCGCCTCCGAGGGCAGCCGTGCAGCGGTGGCGACCAGTCGGCTGGCCAGGCTGCGAGTGGGTGGGTTCAGGGGGGGAGTTAGGACCCCGGGGTGGGGGGTGAAGAGGGGTGCATGGGGCACGAGGGTTTGATAATGGCATGACAGGGTGGCAAGGAAACATCACACGGGTTTCACCCCAAAGAGCCGTTATAGCGGCGTCGGCCGGATCCGCAAAAGGCCGACATGTCCGCCCACCAAAGCCCCTTTGCCCCTTACCCAAACCTCCCTACCCTCCCCAACCCCCTCACCTTGCCCCCACACCCCTCCCGCTGCCCGCCCCCGCCAGCAGCGGGCACTGGAACACCACAAACAGCACCCGCAGCAGCGCCACCTCCCCCGCCTCCGCCCATGCAGCTGCCGCGCTCCCGCCGCCACCACCACCTCCACCGCTACTGCCTCCTGCTCCTCCAAGTCCGACAGCCCCTCCTGCTCCCCCCGCTGCCCCTGCTGCCGCCCCAGCCACCGCCAGCTCCAGCCCCCTGCCCAGCGCCGCCCCCAGTGCCGCCACCACCTCCCCGCTGTACAGCCGCAGCAGGGACTCGAAACAGGACTGTTAGAGTAGAGAGGCGGGGTAGGTAAAATTAAGGAAAACTGACGAGGCAACTAACGAGCTAGGCTGGGTGGGTGGGATACCGGTAGGTGGGAGGGTGTTGTACGTCAACAGGTTGTTGCAGAGATGCGGGTGGCGGGATGCTGATGAGGGCTGTACTGTGCAACAGGAGAAGGACGCTTCAAGGGTAGCTGGCACCTGGCAGCAATCCCGCTAGTAATACTCCACAAGGTGGAGTGACAAATGAAGAGCCTCACCTGGATAGCGCCCACATCTAGCCCATGTGTGTCGAGGGAATCCTGTGTGCCCTCATCCAAACGCCGAAGCGAGGATGATGACCCATGGGTCCTTTGCATCCGACTGGTGAAGGAACCCGAGGACATAGAAACAGCTGGGACGGAAGACCTCTGCTGCTGCTTTGTTAGCGGCGGCAGAGTGGGTTTTGGCGGTTGGTGCTCTGTAAAGTGGTTGGGGTCATGATGGTCGACGACCGTTGCTTGCGAGGAAGCTCCTCCATGCGAGAATGCTGCCAGCATATACCCCGGCGAGGACATGACTTCCTCAACCGCCACAACCACCTCGCGAATGGCCCGTGGGTCTTCCGAGGCCGTAGCGGCGGCGACCGCAAGGCGGCGGAGATCTGGAATTTCGTACGGAGTATCGTACAACCCGTGACGGCGCCCTGGTCGGGGTCCTGCGGGTACGGACATCTGGAGTGCCGTACTGCCTCCCCTGGAAGATGGCTCCTACATGGGGGGAATAGTAAAATGGGAAGGAGTGAAACAACTTCATACCACTAACAGCTTCAACACCGATATGGAGACTCTTTCTCATGCGGACCCCCCACCTTCACCTCACCCTGCTTCTTCATCTCTTAAGCAGTAAGATCCTACCATTCCCTAGCTTGGTCATCTGTATCTCCTTCCCACCACCCACCTGCAGCAGCACCATGCTAGCGTCCCCCGCTGCCAGCACCGCCAGCACCGGAAGCGGGGGCAGGCAGCCCACACGGCGCGGCGAGGGCTGCACCGCCCCCGCTCCGCCGCCCTCGCCACCTGCTGCCATGCCTCCTCGCCCTGCTGAGCCCGGTCGACCCGGTCCCAGCTGCCCAAAGTCGTTGTTGCCGAATGCAAACACGGCGTGGGAGGCGGTGAGGGCCAGGGAGTGGCGAGAGCCCGCGGATACCTGGGGGCCGGGGTGAGGACGGAGCCGTGCGGGGGTGTCTGGACGGGGCGTGCGTGTATGCCTAGAATGGCTGTACGGCGCCCAAGTGGCACCTTTGCTAGGGTCGCCCAGCGGCCTGCCCCCTCCTGTACTGACGCCCTATCACACGGTTTGTTAGTTGTTTCCTCCTTAACCTCCTGTACTGTGCTTGGCCCCCTGATCCCACCTACCTGCACCACATCCTCCCCTTCCAGGCCTTGAACCTGGGAGGGCCTGATGGAAGGGGACGGGAGGGGACGGGTGATGTAAGGGGAGGGAAGGACTTCGAATGGGGCTGGGAGGAGCGCTTTGGTTTAGGAATTGGACGGGCTAACAAGTGAGGGAGCCGGCTGGCAGCTTCCAACCACGTGACTGGATGCTCAGGTGGCCCTCTCAGCTACCCGTGTACACCGCTACTCCACCACTCCACCCCTGAGTTATCGTCCACTGCCAAACCGGAGGACCAACCCCAGATCCTGCCCCAATCAACACCCAAACCGACATACTCCTCACTCTCCAAGCTCCAACCCCTGAACCCGCTCCACCCCCACCTGCATGTGTTGTCGGTAGCCCCCAGCCCCGTGGCCCCCCAGGTGCCCCGACCGAAGCTGTACACCACACCCCCGCCTCCTCCTCCTGCGCTGCCACAGCCGCTGATGCCGCCCTCCCCTCCCGCCGGTGCGGCAGCGGCCATCAGCACCAGAGTGTGGTCCCCTCCGCATGCCACCTGGGCGAGGGGGGGTTGGGAAATTGGGGTGACTTGGCGTGCTTTGTGGAGGTTTGGTTCGGCTTTGATGCTGGACGTTGGATGGAGAAAGGCCGGAAGGAGCGGGTGACTGTGATACGTGCGGTATTGATTTCCAGCTGGCGAGTCCAGAACACCGAAAGAGGAGTGGTGGCAACTGGCAAGTAAAGGAGGGCCCACCTCCTCTCCACCCCCCCTCTCGCCCACCTGGCTGGGTTGGCTAGCAGCCATCACAGCCAGTTCTCGTTACCCCTGTCCCCCCCCCGTTGCATGCTTCACTTTTCATTTTTGTCTCCCCTCCTCCCCACCTGCACCGCCCGGCGCCCCCGCAGAGCTGCCACCAGTGCCGGGCTGCCCCGGTTGCCCCACTCGCCGTGACCCAGCTGCCCGTACTTGCCGCGACCTGGGAGGGGGGAGGTGGGTGAGCTCAAGGGCAACAAGGGCATGCAAACTCACCTCTGCCGCACCCTACCCCCTCCCCTGCCCTCCCCAGCCTCACCCCACGTGAGCACCCGGCCATCCGCTGCCAGCGCCGCACTGTGGTTCTCCCCGGCGGCAACCTGAGGCGGGGTGGAGGGAAGGAAGGGAAGGGAAGGGTGGGGAGCGAGAACAAAGACAAAGAGGGGACCAGGACTTGGGGCCCGGGTGGGGAAAATGGGGTTTAAGAGGTGAAGACAGAGGAAGGCACGGCATAACAGCTACTTGCACACAACAGCACCTCCTCGTTGCTGCCGGCCCGCTACCCCTTGCCCACTAGCAGCCGGGAATCCCCTGCGTTTGCCACCCCCGCGCAACCTCCCGCCAGCCAGCCGACCTCCCCACCTGCACAATACCCAGCGGCAGCAGCAGCGGCACAGGCACCGGAGTGGACCGGTTCTCCAGCCGCCCCTCGCCGAGTCCTGGCAAGGGAAGGGGAGCGGAGGGGGGCGTGGAAGCGGGACGAGCGGCTCCCAGCAATACAGGTCTCCTGCACCCCTCATTTCTTTCCTCCTCTCCATGCCCATCTTCCCTGCCTTCCTGCTCTTCCTCGCATTCGCATCATGACGCGCTGTCATACGGTTAGGTCGTTTCTTCCGCTCTATTCCCGCATGCACTCCCAGCCCTGCCCGCCAGAACCACTAATACACCACACATTGGATATTCTTTTTTGCCCGCCAGAACCCCTCACCCAGCGCTCCGAAGCTGCCCTGCCCCGCCGCCAGCACTGCCCCCGACCCGGAGAGCAGCAGCGAGTGGTTGGCACCGGCCGCCAGCCTGAGGGAGAGGGCGAGGAGAGGAGGAGGAGGAGGAGGCAGAAGGGGAGGATGTGAAAGAGGAGCTTTGAGAGGAGGTTTTACCGGTAAATGGATGGGACAAAGGGGAACAGGGCAGTCTCCTGTGCGCTGAACAAGACCAGCGAAGCTCACCCCCCAAACCACCATCCTTTCCCCTGCACACCATTTATTCTCCCCGCCCCACCTCACGACCCGGTGATCCCCCGCCAGCGCTCGCAGCGGGCGGGGGTGCAGCTGGTCCGCCCCCGCCGCCCCGCAGCCCGTCTGACCGAACTCGTTGCCACCCCAGGACACCACCAACCCCTGGGCGAGGGGCGGCGGTTGTGGGCCAGGGGTAGGTGTAGGGGCGGGCAGAGGGATGGGTGAACAAAGAGATGGTGAGGAGCTGGGGCTCTGCAGGACGGCAGTAGGAGGCAATGCATATGAAAGCCGCTAGCACGTATGGCCAGCCCTTCCCTTCCCTCCCCTCCCACCCTTCCCCTCTACTCCTTCCCCCCCGGCGCCCCCTGACCTGGTCGGTGAGAGCCAGCGTGTGCGCGCCCCCGCACCCCACTGCAGCTACGCCGTACGACTCCAGCGCTGTCACGTGGCCGGGTGCCAGGCTGTAGCTGCAGGCGGGAGGGCTGCTACTGCTGGTGCTGCTAGCGCCGGCAGCAGCGGCAGCAGCGGCGATGTTCGCGGGTGTGATCCGTCGCCCCAGCTGGCCGTTGTCGTTGCAGCCGGTGGTGTACAGCTCTCCGTCGGCTGAGGAGCGGAGGGGAAGGGAGGAAGGATGGAAAGAGGGTGGAAAATAGAAGAGAAAGGCTGGGTGGAAGTGACAAGGTTTGGATGGAAGGGAGGAGAGCCAAGGGAGACGTGGGGGGAGGTTTTGGGCGGGTAAGGTTGCATGCGACATTCCAAGTGTCGGAGCAGAGGATAGGAGCCTCGTTGTACAACAACACTACACAGCTTTATGCTTTTGGACTGACCGATACGTAGCCATCTATCGATACCCCATGCATCTTTCTAACCCAACCCAACCGCCACCTGCCCACACCCTCAGAATCCCGGGGCCGCACCCGTCACAAAGGCCGAGTGGAAGGGGCCGGCCGCAAAGCCCACTACATCCTTGCCTGACAACGCCTGAGGGTGAAGCGTGGGTTGGCGTAGGTTAAATTGCATCAGGTTAGATTGTGCCGCATGGCAATATGCACGAGGGTAGTGCAACAGCAGGCTGGGTAAGGGTGGGGTGGGGCCGGGTCGGAGACGGGTGGCGCCCCTCGAGAGAATGGGCGCGAGGGGATGCAGGCGAGTCGACGTCTTCTACGGGTGGCCACTGGATCGGCTTGCACTCCCCCACTCTCTCTTACGGTTGGAAGGGAGCGGGCGCCCCTTAGTACTTAACACTTATTACGCACTCCTGTTCCCTAGCCGCATCCCCTCCCCCGCCCCTCCGCCGCACCTCCAGGGGTGTCGGCAGCGGCACCGCAGCCCCCGCATCTCCCACTGGGAAGCCCTCAGAAGCCTGTGGGCAGGGAGTGGCAGGGAAGGCTTGGCAGGGAGTACGTACCGGGCCCGCCATCGCGCGTGGGCAGCCAAGTGCCGCTGGCAGGACCGGCTGCAGCAGCAGCGACAGCACCAGCAGCAGCAACAGCACCAGCTCCTCTTACCCTTAACCCATAGGCTTACTCATTACTCCCTTCCATGCGGCCTAGAAGACCTCGGCCCCGCTCCCCCCCGCAGCCCGGCCCCCGGACCCAGCTTCCCCACCTGCCCAAGCCCCAGCTGTCCAAGGTCCGCGCGGCCCCACACCAGCAACCGCACCCCCGGCCGCATCAGCTGGCTCAGGCTGGGGGTGGGCGGAGGCGGGGAGGCGGGCCGGCCGGGGGGAGGGGTAGACGCCAGTGGAGGCGTGGCTGTACGGGGCGCAGAGCGGCAGATGGAAACCCGGGTCGCTGTGTTGCCAGCTTAGCAGGGGCGTATTTGGGGTCGCGAGCGCCGAAAGGTGGCTAACCAACTGTAGGGGCAGGGCGGGATGCGAAGGGACGGACAGTGAGGATAGATGCAGCAGCCCATGCCACCGTGGCTGCTGCCGCTGTGGCTGGAGCGCGAGATTCGCCTATGCTGCTTGCCCCACCTCCTTCCTGCTGTTCCTGCTGCTGGTCGTGCTGTTCCTTCGTCTGCTGCTTCTGCCAAAGAACCGGCTGGTGAGCTGCTGGCGCGGTAGTGGACGTGGCTGCCTGCCACACGTGGCTCCACGCCGCAGGCCCGGGCGGCCCCACAACTTCACAGTTGGGTGATGGTTTTGCAAGCCAAGAAATCTCTTTTTCACTTATTGGTAAAAAATACACTTCAAATATGTATTGAAGTTGGAGTAAAGCTCTCCAGGCGCATTTGGCTAAGGCATGGCCGCTTCTTTGCTCTGCAAGCAATGCAAGTCGACGACGCGACACAGGCAGATTATGCTCTGTAGTAGAGAAACACTTAAAATGCTTAAAGCTGTGACAAGTTTACAGGTAACCCGGTAGGATGAGACATAGAAGCAGAAGGTTCGGCTTAAGGTTCGACTGGCCCGCGCGAACAGCCATCTGATCCCGTTCCGTCCCGTACAGCTTGCACATTCACGCCGCTTTTGTATATAGACTATATAATTTAATTGTTGTCATGCATTGAATACGGTGCGATTACGCGCGTTTCTCGCTAGTTACCGGTATGTCAGGCCTAGTAGGTTCCTCAAAATGGTGTAATTGGCTACAGGCATATTGTTACAATCGGAAACGCAGTAGCATTCTTAGGCCTGCGAAACTCTGTGTTGCGGAAGTCAGACCCGGGGGTCATTTGTCGCTCGTCGTAACGCCAACCACTGCCAAACTCATCTTCCACTGGAGTGACAGCACCGCAAGCCGTGTTCATAACTTCCGTTCATGCAGGGTTTAGCCATGACACGCTGTCCCGCGATAGCTACGCTGTAGGTGTTGGCCTTGCTGCTCCTCTCCCTACTTGCAGGCTGGCTGGGCTACGGAGTTTGCTGTGTGCATCCACACTGTTATTTCGCTGCACTGCGCAGATTTTTAAGTATGGTCTGGATATGGTACTGTACCAGCACAAACGCGCCCATAGCCATCATAAGAACGTAGGCTACTGGCCCATATACTCTACTGTCCTCTGGCATTGATAGTTCGGTTACATGTTTGCTTCGACTGGCTCACATGTGTGCAGCGAACTGAACTCCATGCTGGAGAGGCCTTCCATGCCGCCTTAAACCCCCCAAAGCAAGGCAGGCCGTTGTGACACTGAGAAAGCCGGATGCCGCCGTGTCACCAGTTTGGGGCTTACAGTCTCAGCCACGCATGCTTACAGGCGCAAAACACACCTGCTCGAACGAATTAATGAACGTACAATGACTGTCCCTAGGCAGCCGTCGCAGAAAGTCCTTTCAATGACGCCCGTATACCGTACAATTCACCATGCACGCGACACGCTTTGAACAGGTAACTAAACTAATAGCTGGACCGCCACTGTTAATATAACCCGCGCGAGTACCAGTCAGGACGTACAGGCAATTCTTTCACCAATAAGATCAGCATTACGATCTACTCTTGTCGTACTAGCGAACTACACATCATACACATATGTGTAGGAGCGAGTCATCGAAGAGGGACAAGACGCTTCTGGTATGCGTTTGCACCCACCAACAAAGAAGATACACGTTGCGGTATTTGCATGGGTTCCACAGCATGTCGACACATGGGAAAACGGTAAACACAAGCACAGGTACCTGTGCCTGGCCAGACTCACTACCAAGACGGCGATGTTGAGAGGAGCTAATGAAACCTGGAACAGAAGTGCATATTACTCCCGCAATAAATGCTATAGTAGCCGCGGCGCAAACGTGCTAAAAAGGAAAATGCCCTCGGAGCGAGCCCATGGGACACCACCTTCCCGGACGAAAAACCAACAGTCGCACATTATGATATGGGCAACAAACTGGTACATGGCATAGAGGTGCAGGGCAAAGCGCCACCCCCTGCTCCGCATAAAGATGTTTGCTTAACAGCGTAAACTGTACAGGTCAGCACGGATTGGTTGGCGCATGTTGCCGTGCCATTGCCGCATACTGGAACTAACGGATGTCCGCCGCCTCTGAACCATGCGGCGGATTCTACTACATCTATGCTATTGGAATGAGGTCGTAGCACAGCGCCAGCAGATACCGGTGCGCTCTAAAGCATGCCCTTTCCCGTGTGTCCCCTTCCGGGGACTAGCATTCTTAGCTCATTGACAGGGCAATTAAGACTAACCGAGCTGACACCAGCGTTAGAAGAAGGTGAGAGTCGGAGCCTAGCTAGGGATGACAAGACACATCCGGGACCTGGTCGCCCAACAAGGCTTCTTTCCGGCGCTCCGCTTCAACAGCAGCTCCCGCAACAGCAACGGTTCCGCCATACATGACGACGTTCCGCATGGTAGCCATCATGCTTACAAGGTATCGCATTGCAGTGAACATTCTGTTCAATACAGCGGACGCACGTGTAGCTTCAGCAAGGCTGTTTCGGAAAGTTTCACTCGGTTCCCCTGTCTCCATAAATACGGCGATGAAACCTATTGGTCTACGGCCGGACCCCAGGGCCTTCCCTGGAGTCCGGCCACCTTTGCCCTGGGACTAAAGCCCCGGCCCACGCCTAACTCGACCCTTCGGGACCCAAGACAAAAATGCGCGCTAAGGTCAGTGTTGACTCTCTGCTGCTGCACATGAGTCTCTTGCTAAGTTGCATAGGACGCCTATTGCGCCGCACTTGGCGCCGCCCTACCTCTCGCCACATTGGCTTTTTGAAGCTGTTGCTGACTCCTTTTCCTCTTGTGTGCCCTTGCAGTGGAGGAAGAAGCGTATGCGGCGCCTCAAGCGCAAGCGCCGGAAGATGCGGCAGCGGTCGAAGTAAGCTGGAGCCTTGCCCTTCGGGCAGCCCGCATCTGAGGTCGCCAATTGAGGATGTCCTCAAACCTCGAGCCTTCTGTCTTCTACTCGTTTAGCGGCACGGAGCTCTGGTTGGGAGCCTGTTGTAATCCAGAGCCCCATCCGATCGTCCCTGGTCCCTTATGTCCCTAAAGCATTACCAGCACGGCACATTTGGACTATGGTAGCTCTTTCATGCAGCCCCGGAGCAGAGCGTTTAGGGATGGCTTCGTCTCCTTGGCAGCGCTTTGGCGGCGCAATGGCGGTCGCTCCACAGACGGTGGGTCTACCTCTTCAGCCAGCACCCTTAGCTATGTTCTCAGCATACGGTATGCATTACCGTAAGTGGCGAGCAGCAGCTTATCATGTCAGTCGAGTGAGCACGGACTCAGCATGGCGTGTTTCGCTCCGGGCTAAGCGACCTCATACTAGTGACGGTGCGGTCAGTGGCAGCTAGCTCTGGGACTGGGGCGGCAATCACGAAACCGGGGAAAAAGTAGCACACCGGATGGGCGGGAGTTCGGAAGAAAGGGTCAAGGCGCATGCAGCATTATAGGACGGGGAAGGGCGTCATGCAGCTATAGGAGAGGTAAAAGGCACATGCAGATTTTAGAACGGGGGAAGGCGAATGCAGCATTCAGGTTGTATTAGGCGCAGGCAGGTCAGTAACGCACTAAAATACTTTGTCTAGTCATAATGCACGCCAGTTCCTAACAAACCAGGGCCTGCAGATGGAGACAGCCTTCATATTTATGCTGTACCCCATTCCTTAAGCCATCAGGATAATGACAGGACATGGTGCAAATGGAAGTTTACAAGTACTACAACAGACCTGCAACCTCAGTCACTGGCCGCAAAACCTCAACCTCATGTGATTGCATGCATGCAGCCGCACGTCTAGGCAATGCAGCATGGGAAAAGAGTACGCAGCACAACGCGCGTCGGGCAAGTCCTGTTAAAGTAGCCGCAGCCCTCCAATTTGGAGAGAACTGAGGCTATTGCCTTGGCGCGTTGACCCCTCACCCACAGACGCAAGCACGAACCAGGTCGCCCTGCTCACAAAGCCCGAACCACAGTCACAGCTGTGGCGCGCAACAGCATCCCGTATTGCAGCTGTGGCGTCCGCTTTTCCATGCCCCCAAACACCCCTTGAGGATTTCACCCCCTACCCATCACGAAGCTGCTGGCACAGGTCCCCGCCAACTTTACAATCCATACGAGCTTCATACTACCAGACCGCTACAAGATCATGCACCACGACCATGCACGATAGTAAAAATGACTACCGGCATCAGGAACGGGCCGAACGGCGCAGCTCAGCCAAGGGGCGTCCACATTGCTTGCCTTCCAGCCCAACTACGTGCCACAGCACGCACGTGTACAATGCCCATGCAACCGATCCAGCCGTCCCATGCGTATACGAACAATGCGTCAGTGAAGCGCACTGGGCGCTCTCCACTGGGCGACATCGAGGGCATAAAAAGCAACACACATTGGCGCTGTTGAGCTGGTGCGCATACGCAAACACACAGGCTCCCGCGCATGTTTGCTTGAGAACAACAAAGGCAATGTGCCTCACACGCAAACCATACATGCGCCCACTTAACACATGGCTTAAGACCCAGCAGAGCTCGCGTAAACTTGCACGGGATCTTTCTTCTTTTGACTCAAAAGGCAAAGGCCTCAACTCCACAAAAGGCAACAGCTGCCTTTCGGCTCACGCTTGGAGGGTTCGATTACGACGGCCCGCAGGCTTCGAATCATGGCTCACTAGCATCATCACGCAGATCCCACATCTTTGGAAGGTAAGCAATGTAACTATGTAAGGGATTGCGACGCTAAACAACACAACAATCGGACCACGGAGGAGCTTGTGTGATCAATACTCGCACGCTTTTGCACCGGCGCCGTACAACGTTAATAACCTCGGTCGCGGACATCATAGTCCATTGAACACTACCGCCCGTGCGCGCCAGGAAAGAAAGCCCCACATGCATAGCTTTTTTACTAAAACTTCCATGCACATACGTGTAATATTTTCTAAACCTAATAGTGGAGACCTCTCGCATATAACTTCGTAACTTCGTGCATTGCCGCATTCCCCCTTGTGCAGAAGAGGCTACGCGCAAATCCACACTCATCCAACACACCTTTCTCCACATCTTCTTCGTCTACCACGTCCTCGTCAACCCCTTCTTCCTCACCCGTACTGCGGCACCTGCCGCATCAGCCCCGCCAGCTCCGCCTGCAGCTGCGCCGCGGTGGGACGCTCGCGCGGGCGAGGCGACATGCAGCGCTGCCCCAGCGCCCGCACCCCCCCGTGCACCCAGCCCGGCCACTGCAGGCAGCGCTGCTTCTGACCCACCTCCACTGACACCTGCAGTACGCGCATGGTCAAACCGACCATGCGTAAAACCGACCAGGGTAATTGACATGTGAGGGACGGGGTTGGCGGAGCGCAGCGTGGGCCAGAACAGGAGCGCATGAGGCGTGAGCAGGGGACGGGTCATTGGTTGTGGTCCAGGGTACAGGTCAACCACAGGCGAACGAAGGGGCGGCTGAGGGCAACCCGGGGCCCTGAAGGTTTCCCATGTCCATTCCCACCACCCCGCCTCCACCCCACCTCACCGCCCACCCCTTCTCACGCCCACCTGCAGGTGTGACAGCCCCGCCCAGGGCCGGCTGCATGTCACCATCTGCCACAGCAGCACCCCCACCGAGTACACATCTCCGGGTTTGGAGAGGGCCGACTCGCGTAACACCTCTGCGGTACATAACGGTTGGGAGGAGCTGGTTTGGGAAGAACCGAGAACTTACATGGGATGTATGGATGCAGAAAGCCCGTACAAAGGCTACCGTTATGCGTAGTTGGGGTGGGTGACGGGCGCTCAGCACCTATTCGGACATCGGATGGCCACTGTAACAGGTGCCTAGCATGCCATAAAGGGGCTACGGGTTAAGAGCTCCGGTGCCAAGGGGCCGAGTAGGCCACGGCACAACTAAGACCGATGACAGACAATGACCCAAGCACGAGCCACCTCATCCTCCTCTCCCAGACCCACCTGGCGCCATGTGGGTGATGGTGCCGTACGAGCCGGTCTTGATCGCCTGGTCAGAACTGGTCAGCTGCATCGACAGCCCAAAATCGCTGATCTGCAGGGCGGCAGGAAACCCAAATAGAGGCGTTCATAGTGTGAAAACATGGGGCGGACAGAACTACGGACGCGGACTGTAACGGTACGCACTGGCACGTGCGGTTCACGACAGCGGGTGCTGCTCCAAGGAGGCGACGTCACGGGACCGCAACTCAGCACTTCCCGCCCCCTGCTCCTCCTTCCCGCCTACCTTTGCGATGAAGCCGCGCCCCGCGGTGTCCACCGCCTCGTCCTCGCGGCGGACTCCATCCGCATGCGACCGCACCGACTGCAGCAGCACGTTGACCGCCTGGTAGGAGGGCGAGGGGAGGGGGGGCGGCAGGGGCGTACAGGAGGTTCTGACAGGAAGGTCGTTGGAGGGAGGAAAGTTGCAGGAGGTACGGCTGCTGGAACACCTTCGGCTACTGCGCAGTCCCCGACCGCTAGGTTGTTGTTGGCCAGTGTAAGCCGCCTGGCCCCATAGGGCCCCGCGCGGCTTGCAGGGCGGCCCTCAGCTGGAGGGAAGGCCGCTACCATACCGGCAGTCTGGGCGCTGGTACCGCAGACCTCAGGCACGCCGATACACGCAACCCCCCTATCTGTACGCCCACTGCCATGCTCCTTCCCCCTGCCTGCATCCATCCCCCCCACCGAGAGGTCCCCATGAACCACGTCATGCGCATGCAGGTAGGCCAGCGCCCCCGCCACCTCCCCCGCAGTGGCCAGCACGGCGCAGTAGTCGGGGCCGTTGTCGGCGGCGCGGCCCTCGCGCAGCCAGCCGCGGTCGATGGCGTCCTGACAGGGGGAAAAAGAAGTCAAAATAAAGGCAACTGACAGGGGAAGTGGATTTATAGTGGCAGCCGGGAAGGGGAAGGGGAAGATGGAACGCGGGGGAGTACCGCGTGCAGGTAAGAGGGCGCCGGGGTGGAGGAGAGATGCGCAAGGACTGAGCAGCGGGGGAAGCCGCACCCAGCCCGCGCAGTACCACACCACACGCCCCCGCATACGCCCCCACCTGCAGGTTGCCCTTGTCCATGAACTCCAGCAACATCCACAGCCGTACATCCAGCGGGTACGACACGCCGGACAGGTCCGCCTCAATAGGGCCCTGCAGCCCCTCCATGGAGGAGCCGGGCGCCGGCGCAGGCACCTTCATGACTGCGAAGGCGCCGCCGCCACCGGCGCCGCCGGCAAAAGCAGCAGCAGTCTCAGTCGTCACCGCTGCGGTCGACTCGATCGCTTCATTGGCGTCGGCTGGTGATGCTGCTTCTTCGCCCTCCAGCAGTACATCCAACTGCACCGCCCCGACCTCCACCTCCGCATCCGCCGCTGCTGCTTCCCCGGTCACACCTTCATCACGCTGCAGTACGCCGGCAGGGTCCGCCGCAGTGATTCCGCTGGCAGTGCCCCCTGCTAGGCTGCTTGCGGCCTGGCTGTGCACAGCGCTCGCGCCGCAGCTCAGCACTGTAGCGAGGTGCACGGACGAGCCGAATCCGCCTTCCAGCGCCGAAACACCGCCAGCAATTCCGCTGGCGCCGCTGCTCCTAGCGCCGCCGACTCCGCCGCAGTTCAACACATCAGAGATTACCCCGCGCGCCGGCACCGTCGACAGATGCTGCCCGGAGGAGACGGCGACGTGAGCGCTGCCCACAGCCCGGGCGTGTACGGCAGCGCATGTCCGGCGGACGTCCGCATGTCCGGCGGACGTCCGCATGTCCTCCTCCTGGTGCCCGGGGTCCACGGTTGTGCAAAACGGCGACAGCGCGAAGCCGTAGTTACCTTTATTGCCTCCGCCACAGTCGTTGCCTTCGCCAACATGGGCGGCCCTCACCTCGGCGTTGCTGCTGGCCGTTGCAGGTGGATTGGCGACGGATGAGGACTGTCCCGCCACCACACCCTGCGAGGGCTGCCGTGATGACCCCGGAGCAGCAGCAGCAGCCGCACCGGCGCTGCCCGAGGCCGTTCGTGTCGGCGTGAACAACATGCGCTGGTTCGTCATCGACAACGCCGTCGGCGTGGCCGCCAGGTTGGGAGTACTGCCGGCTGCGTAGCCGCTGTGCAGCGAGGCGGAGGAGCCGCGTGCCGCCAGCAGCGCTGCCAGAGGCGGCAGCAGCGACGGCGCCGCCATCCGCGACTGCGTGCTACTGCCTAGCAGTCCCACGCCGGTGCCGCCGGTACGCTGCTGCAGCAGCATGGGCACATGCGCGCCCGACGGCAGCGCCACACGCACCATACCGCCGGTGGCACCGCCGGCGGAAGAGCCTGCAGCTCTGCAGTAGGACATGGGGGGCATGAACTCGTTGTGGGGGGTGGATCTGCCGGAAGCACCGGCGGCGGCGGCGGCGGCGGCAGCTACTGCGGCAGCTGTGGCGGCGTCACCGCCGGCAAAGAAAGGGATGAAGGCGGGTCCTGCGTCGTAGCTGGCGTCCAGGGAGCTTGTGGGCATGCCGCCGGCGGCGGCGCCGCCGCTGGCGTTGGATGCGGTGCCGAGCATAAAGCCTTGAGGCGTCAGCGCCAGCCCCGCGTTCCAGTTGTTGGAGTCGTTGGTGTCCAGAATGGCTGTGTGCATGTAACGCGGCAGCAAGGGAAGGCAGAGAGGAAGATGAGAGAGGGGTGATGTAGAAAGGGAAAAGATGCATCCCTCATCCCTTCCATCATCCACCACCGATACCGCCGTGGCAATGCATCCAACTAACCAGCTAGGCAGCAAGAAAGCAAGGCAGCAACGATCAACCGCAGCAGCAGCATACATCCACCCCCACCTGAGTTGCCTGACCGCTCCAGCAGCGCCGAGGCGTGTGCTAGGGTGTGTACGACGTTCA
Organism: Astrephomene gubernaculifera; assembly: GCA_021605115.1. Lineage (NCBI taxonomy): Eukaryota > Viridiplantae > Chlorophyta > Chlorophyceae > Chlamydomonadales > Astrephomenaceae > Astrephomene > Astrephomene gubernaculifera. The sequence goes on along the minus strand of BMAR01000028.1, from coordinate 454,875 downwards.
GGTGGTGCAGCCGCTCGCCTAGACCCACCTGCGGGCAGCATGCGGACATGGCAGGCGCGGACAGGATACGTATATCGTACTTTGACCTCGTATCATAACTTCAAAGCCTTAAGTCAAGCAGTATAAGCACCCTCCTCCTGCTGCTCAGCTTCCTTTCTTCCTCCTTCATTCCCACCACTGTCCCACTCCTTTTACCCGCGGGCTATCCATCTCCACCAAACCCCCGACCCAACCCTACCTCAAACTCCGCCTTCATCCGCTCCCCATTGCTGCGGATGTGCATGTCCTGCACCTTGATCGCCACGTCCACTCCGTGCCACCGCGCATGGTACACGGTGCCGTAGCTGCCCTGCCCCAGCACCTGCCCCACCGTCAGCCCTGCAAATATCTCCGTAAGCCCATGCACCGGGTTGATGGCGATGGCGGGCGGAAGGCGGCGGCCCGTGGTGAGCAGCGCGGAGCCGGGGGCGGCGGTGAGGGTGCGCGAGGCGGCGGGCGGGTCGGGCGTGCAGTGCAGGCGCGCGAAGAAGAGGCGGGAGGTGGTGGCGGATGCGGCCTGGGTGGAGGGGCGGGTGAGGTGGAGGAGGATAGAGGTGGAGAGAGTGCGTGGGCAGGGAGGAAAGTGCACATGAACCAGATATGGCAACTGAAAGGTGTGTTTCTCCAGCGTTTCTCTTCAGGGCGGCGACACATGCGTGCCTCCTGCGTGTTGCTCTTCCCCCTACCTGCGGCACGCTGGCCGGCACTCCCAGTGTGACGGTGTTGTCATCCAGGTCGTCCAGCGCGGCGGGGCGGAAGGAGAGGTAGAAGGTCACGGCGGGGGAGGCCTTGATGTACACCTGGGGGTGAGGTGGGTGAGGATGGATGTGTGAACCATCCAAAACATGGATGGAAGGGACAAAGACAAAGACAGCTCATGATGCCGCAGCAGTGCGGCCTGGAGCGCAACCTGCTCTGTCCGGCCTCCCTCGGTAGTGCAGCCCCTCGCCTGCACACCCGGTTGCAGCTGCCAGCTCTGCCAGCCCCGGCCGCCCTGGCCCTCACCCTGGGCGTGACGAATGCCTTCCCCGCCGCCGCCTCTCGCTCCACGCCCTCCCACACGACCCGTGGGTCACCGCTGACGTGCGCCATGACCTGGGGGCCGCAGGGACGGCGGGGGGCTGGGTGTGAGGCCAGGAGGGCTACGGAGTGGGGACCGCGGATGGGGCCGCAAAGGAGGGCTTCAGGGCATGCAAGGTGGCGGGCGGAGTCCGCCCGCAGGAAAGCCCACAAGGACGCGCGGTGGTCTGGAACATGGCCTACTGCTGGCCAGGGCATTTTTACACAGGAGTACGGAGGCGGCGAGAGCCGTACTAGACATGTCCACACGTGCGGTAGTCCCCTTTCCACTCCCAGCCCCACCTGCTGTCGCCTCAGCCCTTGCTCTCCCCCCCAGCCTCCCTGGGCTCCCTCCCTCCGCCCCACCTCCCTCCCTCCGCCCCACCTCGTTGAGCGTGGCGCCCATGGCCTGCTCCCGGCTGATGCCCGTGAAGGCCTCCCAGGCGGGCGACACGTAGAGGATGGCCCAGCCGGGACTGCGCGTGTCCAGCAGCAGCACCACCGCCTCGTCCGCCTCCGTCAGGTCGCGGACGCGGCTGCAAGGAGGAAGAGGAGGATAGGGGGTGCGGAAGAGCCGGGCGAGGATAGGGGCAGAGGCGCATGAGTCAACAGGCTGCAGCACAATGCAGCGACACGTAAAGGGCTAGTAAGCCCGCCATCCCATCCGCTTGATGCCATGCAGGGTGGCATTGCCGTCTCGCAGTGCAGTCAGCTGCTCCCCAGCCCCCTCAGGCTGTTACCCAGCCCCGTGCCTTCTTTCCCCCTCCCAGCCCCACCCCACCCCCTCCCAATGATTACAATACTTTCGAAGTCTGGAACACCATCAAGCAATTTCCGGTAATCTACGGTCAGGGTCAGTGTTTCCGCGGCTCAGTTTATCTAACCCCCTCCCAACGCACTTGCAGTACTCCTCCATGAGCGCTCCGTCGTCTGTGTCCAGCGAGGCGGAGGAGGAGGAGGAGGAAGCCCGTGGCCGCCACCCGCGCCGCCGCCGCTGCTGCTCCTCCTCCTGCCCCGCCGCAGCCCTCCCGACATTGCCGCCGCCACTGCCAGCCTTGCTGCTGTCCTCCCCACCATCGCCCGCACAGGGAGATGCTGCTGTTGCTGGGGGAGGTAACAGGCGGTCCAGCGCGGGTCGGGGAGGGGAACAGGGCGGGGAGGCGCCGCCCTCCGCTGAACAGGTGGATTGCGGGGAGGGTCCACTGCGGAGGTGGGATTTGGCGGTGGCGGCTGGCGGGTGCAGCTGGTGCTGGTGCAGGCGGGAGGCGGCGGTGCCGAACTCCCCGCACAGGCCCAGACGCCGGCACACGCCCATGTGCGCCTGCGGGGGGGGAGGGCGCGGTAAGCAGGTGATAGATGAGAGTGAAGGGGGGAGGCGAGATAAGGCCCCGCCGGGCGACCTGGAGGTGACCGGTGTTTGCAGCAGGGTGTCAACGCAGGGTGGCAAATCCCCTGTCCCCCACCTCCAGCGCCCGGATGGCCAGCTCCGCGCAGTTGTTCATCATGCGGCAGTCGCCCGCGTCGAACCTGGTGGTTGGTGTGGTTGGTGTGGTTGGTGGTTGATGGTGGTGGTGGGGGGGCAGCATGACGCACACGTGCACCCCGGGGAGGGGAACAGGGAAAGGTCACATGTTGAGGGCAGCGCCCCCACAAACAAGGACGCCGGGCAGGCAAGTAGAAAAGCAAGCCAGCACCAGCCGCTCAACCAGAACCCCTGCTCCATCCCTCACCACCTCCTGCTTCTCTCACTTGCGCGGCTTGTTGTCTGTGAGGCAGATGGCTCCCAGGCGGTGTCCGTTGGATGCCACCAGCGGCGAGGTGAGGTAGGAGCGCGTGCCCGCCTCCACGTGCGCGGAGCGGGCGAAGCGCGCGTCCGCAGTGAGGTCGCCCACCGCCATGGCAGTGGGGTGGCGCGACAGCAGCATCCAGGGGCACATGGCGATGGACCAGGGGCGCCGGGCGGGGACCATACCTGGGCGCCGGGTGGTGGCCCATGCCAGGGGGAGGACGGAGGAGGGAGCTGGTTAGGTAGCAGGCGGAGGGTGATTAGATCAATTAAGACGGGAGAGAGGGGGTGTCAGCGAGGGCGTGCATCGTAGTGTTCTTGCCAGGTGTGCCTTCTGGCAAGAGGGTTTCCGGCATAGACCTACGGGCAGGCGCCTGGTGCCCATTTGCCTGTCCGGACGCTGTTTTGTTGCTGCCGCCACCAACCAAATCCGACCTCTCGCACGACCCACATCTCCCCACCTCCGACCCCTTCCCCGCCGCCCGCCGCACCTCCCTCCGCGCTGCAGATGAAGACCTGGTCCGAGTCCAGCATTGTGATGCACGCCGATGAGGCCGACCAGATGCGGCACACCACCTTAACGACAAAACAGGAGGGTAGCATGGCGGTCAAGGAAATACATCATGCAGAACCCCTCATATATGATGTATCCCCCCATGTTCCCAACCCATTTCACCGACGTCCTCATGCCGCCACTGCAGAAACTTGAGTCATCCATCCCGGCTTTGACCCACACACCTGAAGGACCAGGTTAAGCTCTGGACATTCGTTGATTTGCATGTTTCGCAACGCGCGAACTGTGGCCATGCGGGTATCCTCGTTGGCAGGGCGGGGAGCGCCGTACCTGTGAGATGAGGTGCGGCAGGGCGGCAACAAGCCGCGTGAGTGCAAGGCCGTCATGCTTGCTCAACAGGGACGCCGGATTTGACATGAACTCATGCCTTTTGCAGGAGCCACCCGCATGCCTTGTTGTATCCACCATCAGAGGGGCCACGGGCTCACGGCACATAACCCTCGTTTTACCTGTATGCCACCGTTGGGTGCGAGGGGACCACTTACTTCGGAATGTCGTGTGGCATGCCCGATAGTGCCACAGCTAGGGCCTCCTCTGCAACGTTGATGTCGTCAGGTTTCACGTCCACGGTACCGCAGCAACACGCGATGGGAACTGTAACAAGACCATTATCTGCTGTCTGGTCAACTGTCGCAGTGCTCGGTGCTGGAGCATCCTTTTGTGGTTGGCAGGCTGTCCCGCAGGCTTGGTTCTGTGCAAAGATTGCAATCCCGTGCAACCCTTGCCGTCCCGCCGAACCCCTATTAGGCTCTGTAACATCCTGGCGTATGTGCGCTCGCCGCTGGTCCTCCAGTCTAAGACCAGCGACGACGTCTAATGTTCCGGCTGGAGAATCTCGAACTGCCGCACTCTCAGAAGTCACGCATGCTGAATTAGATTGCGTGGAAAATCCTTCCGATACAACGCTAGCTTTACATGAACACGCAGCCTTCTGCGCTACCAATTGTGACTGGACCAGCGGGGAGACCTGCAAGGGTTTCGCCAATACCGCAGGCGAACGCGTGTTTGGAGAGACTAGGATATTTCTCGCTTCTGGATATCGTGGACCAACGTACTTGTTGCTGAACGCCGCTTGCAAGCAAGTCCGACCGGTCCACACGTCCTCCTCCAAGACCCTTTGCTGCGATTTCCGCTCCTCCATTTTGACTGAGGCATTGGCCCATTTTGTATATTGAATGGTGGGTTACTTGTTCCGCAATTCAAGGTGGGGGGCCTTGAGTTATGTGAACCAACCCGAACTTGGAGACATTATCGCTTTGCAAAGGATTTTCCAGTGGTATTTGTTAGTCCTAGGAATTAGCGCGCTCTTTGCTTGCCTTGTATGCCTGAGGAATGTGAAAGCACAGCCTGCTGGCAGTCTGCCAATACGAAGCGCCTCGGCAAGTACGTGTATCTGCTTTTAAAATCGGGAACCAAGTTAAAATCCATATTATAGTCGCCTAATCCTAGCATACTGTGGAACGGTAAGTTATAACCCTGCCGTACTTTTGCAAGCTGGATTTGGACGTACGAAGGGCACGGCCATCGTGCACCTTATCAATGGCAAGTAGCTTATTTTAACTGCCGGTACAAGGCAGGATTCCATTAGCTTCCGTGTTGTGCCGAGCCCTAGCGTTCTTATCGCTGCCCGCACGCCTTAACATACGGGCACTCACATGCAGCTCCGCCCTGGACGTGCGCACATGTACCCGCAGCGTGTGGCCACGACCGTTTACATACTATCGGTACCTCATGGCGCCAAGGCAGTTCCCTATTAGCCGTTCCCTTCAATTTTACGCCGTGCATAGGGCCTCGGGTAACCATAATGCCAACCTTTTAAAGCTGTGAAACGGCTCCACAGGTATCTGCTGGACAACTGGGAGAAGGTGCTCCTGAGCCTTGAGGAATTCAGCAGGGCCCTTGGTACCAAAGCGGTTTCTTCTAAGCTGAGCGTGGCCTGGCCCTGACGGCCGGGCGGGGCGCCAGATTGGGAAGGCGGTGCGTTGTAAAGGTTTGGTTGTTACGATTGAAAGGGTCTGGCCTGCTCCCTCGTACACGCCCCACCCGCGCCCTGTACGAACTTACTAGTCCATTCCTGCCTTCATGCAAGACCCCCGCCTCCAGCTCAACGCTTCCCCGCCAGCAATGTATGCAAACGCATTTGCCTTAGAGCCCAACACCCACTTACTTACAAATCTCAGGGCGAATGTCCTGCGACGGGTTCCTTAGGCGTGAGGTATGGGTTGGGGCGTGGAGTCGGCAAGGGTGTATTCCATTGGACCACATTGATTCACGTGGACCCTCCAGCTCACGTGGACGGCCCAGTTCACGTGGACCCTCCACGCCCTCCAGCTTGTCGTCTAGATGGATGCATGGATTCGTCTTGCGACCCGCTTTGTTGATTCCGACATAGGGGATACCTCATTTGTCCACTTTGCGCAACTCTTATGTAGTTCTCTATACCACGCCACGCACCGCCATGTATGCCGCTACTAGGCACGCTAATCGTAAACCTCCCCCCTTGGATAACTCACATGAAACGTGAGAGGTGCAGTGCGTTTTGGCAGTGCCTTTTGCCAGGCAGGTGCGGCCCTCTAGTGTACACTGGACCCGCGGCTGCGCCTTGCCTTAGCTTCCCCAAACATCGTCTAGCGGGTGCCCAGTAGTTAGGCCCATCGGTGCAAGACAGCAGGTAACTGAGAGCGCCGAACAGTCAACTATGGCATGTTGCATCGCAGTGGTCAAGTCCGCAGGGTTAAGCTGCGACGTATAGGCATAACGTTCCGATAATAGTGCACGTATGCGTTTAACATGTACGCTTAAGAGTCCAAGCTTCTACACAGCTCCTGCATTTACTGAACGATGTCAGGTAACTGCAGTCGATGGTGCAACGATGGTATAACAAATGTTCTACCCAAACACATTCCTGACACGAGTAAGGTCACACACGATAAATTGAACGACAACACGATTTTTCCTTTAACGTGTTTGAGTCTACCGTACAATGTGGACGAGCGACAGCGTGAAGAGTGCGGCGTGAGGCGCAAAGCCATACGATGGAACGGGCTATATGCCCTGCTTTTAATCGCCTTTCTAGTGCGGCATATAGTTACTGCGTAGGGGCCGCTTATAGCGAGGAGACTTGTTGGCGCCGCCCCGCCAGGCACTCCGAAACGAAGATGCAGCTTCGCGCACCGGCAGCTTTTGCTGCCCATAAAGGGCAACTGCCGACGTCTAGGCGGGCTACGGTGCTGCCAAGGTTAGGACAAAAAGCTGGGGTGTTTCATTTGTACCCTAGTTGCCATTTACCAACTACCAGGCTAATTTGATGCTGCAGAGCCGTGCAGCATGTTCCAGTGGGCACATCGAGCGTGGGTGCACTTTTGCGGCAGAGTAAGTGGAGCGGGAGCCCATGTGCAGCATGCGCAACGTGCCGCACATCGAGCCTGGCCGATGTATATCTTTCCCCTTTCGCAGCCTCCCTCGCGGTCTACCGTAACCGCCGAGCAGTCGTGGTGCCAAAGGCTGTGCTGCAGGAGCCGGTAAGCCGTTTCCAATCATCTTGACCTGCGCCATGCACGTGGTTGCCGGGCTTCTTAGTCGTGTGAGGCACCCCGTTGGTTTATTACATGTAGGCTGTGGGCGCGGGTGTTGTGCAGCACCTGAAAGCTGGGAAGCCGGGTCAGGTGGTGCAGCTGTACCGCTACCCGGGCCTCAGCGAGTCAACGCTGAAGACGCTGCTGCGGAAGGTGGGTTGACGGCTGGGCCAGGGAAAGCGGGCCGGAGTACGATGGAAGACGGGGGGCAGTATAGACGTACTGGAGAGGGTTGAGGATGAGCGGATGTGTGTGCGGATTGCGGATTGAGGATGTGGGTTAGGCAACTGGATGGCAAATCGGCGGCGTGTGTTTTCTCATGCCCCTCCTATTGAGCTTATGCACAGTTTACGATCACTAGACCAACGTATACCGTCTACGGGCGCCCCACTCCTTCCCCACGCAGACCCATGAGAAGGTCACCTCAGCCATCACACAGATCGACGGCGAGCAGGTAACCAGCGGACATGCAGAACACGTTTGCTAGCGAATCCGGGGAACATGAAAGATCAATGCTCTGAATGCGAGTTAGGGCATGCAACACGCACAGACAAAGCCGCTACGGTCCCTTGGCCCGTACAGTCCCTTTGCCTCACCCTCTGCCTCACCCTCTGCGCTGCCCTTGCTTGTGATACCGTGCGGCCTACGCCCGCAGTGCTACAACATCTCCCTAACGAAGCCGCTCAGCGATGCCGAGTCGGAGACCCTGGCCTGGTGGGTGGTGCTGGCCTGTCGTTGCTCGGGACGTTTGGTTTGGGCGTATGGACCCGCGGGTCTGCAGCGGCCAGGGTGTGGACCGAGGGGTTGACCGAGCAGTTCCTCATGGCTGGCTGTTGGCCTGCGCTTTGCCGCCCCCCCTCCCCCTGTCGCTGTCCTCGTCTCTAAGCGGCTTGCACCCACCTGACGGCCACCTGGCGCCCAGGCTGCTGCGTGAGACGTTCGAGCCGGAGCTGCTGACGCCCGCCAGCCAGCTGCCCGCGCCCTCCCCCGCCGTGACGGTGGTGGAGGTGGGCCCGCGCGCCGCCTTCGCCACCGCCTTCTCCACCAACGCGGTGTCAATCTGCGCCTCGGTGGGACTCACGCAGGTGGGACCGGGGCGCTTGGGGCGGAGGAGGCAAGGAAGCGCGGGGAGGGAGGGGTTGCAGCCACGGGACGATGGGAGGAGGGGAAGGTTGAGCGGGGTTGGTGGAGCGAGGGCGGGCGGATGGGGCGGGGATGGGGACGAAGGGAGCAGCGCAGGGGTGGCTCAGAGGGTTGGCAAGTGGAAAACGCCCCACAGACGTCTCGGCAACACCGCTTGGGGTTGGTTGGGGTTTGGAGTCGGCTGGTAAGTTTGTTAAAAGGTGGGAAGCAACTTTGCGGAGCCGGGAACGGGATACAGGGTAGGTATACCATGCGGATCTTAACAGGCGATGTGGGTCGTCACTGAACAAGAAGGGCTCCTTGGCTTTCCTGGGCTTTCCCCACCCACCGCCCCCCCAGGTGGACCGCCTGGAGCGCAGCCGTCGCTTCGTGCTGCACAGCAGCCGGCCGCTGAGCGAGGGCGAGGTGGCTGCGTTCGCCTCGCTGGTGCACGACCGCATGACGGAGGAGCTGTACCGCCGGCCGGTGCGCTCTTTCAGCGAGGGGCTGCAGCCGCCCGCGCCCACCTTCACCATCCCCGTGCTGCAGGAGGGGCGGGCGGCGCTGGAGAAGATCAACAAGGTGGGTGGGTGGGTGTTTGGGGAAGGGGCGGCTGAGGGTGCTGAAGGAAAGCAAACGCGTTGGCGTACTAATGCTGTAAGGAGAGAAGAAGCGGGCGTCTAAGAAGGGTTTGATGGGGTTAGAGTGTCATCAGCGGCCCATGGACACCGCGGGCTGCGAACCGGCTACGGTACTGTCCTGCCGCCCTCACGTCTCACCCCGCCCCCTCCCCCCTTCCCTACCACCACCACCTCACGCCGCAGGAGATGGGTCTTGCCTTCGACGAGTGGGACCTGGACTACTACACGGCGCTGTTCCGCGACGACATGCGCCGCGACCCCACGAATGTGGAGCTCTTTGACATTGCGCAGTCCAACAGCGAGCACTCGCGGCACTGGTTCTTCAGGGGCAACATCGTGATCGACGGAGAGCCGGTGAGGGGGGGGGGGCCGGAAGGACGGCGGGGAGCGGGAAAGAGTAGTACCGGTAGTACAAAGGAGGAGGGTTGATTCGCACGGCAAGAGCTGAGGGGGATGGAGGAAAGGTGGATGGGTTGGTGTACTCGTCCCACTCCTCACCCCGCTCCGCCCCGTCAGATGAACGACACGCTGTTCAACATCGTGAAGACGCCCTGGAAGGTGAACCCCAACAACTCCGTGGTGGCCTTCAAGGACAACTCCTCCGCCATCCGCGGCTTCCCGGTGCGCCCGCTGCTGCCGCGCAGCCCCGGCGGCCCCTCCCCCCTGGAGCCCCAGCCGCGCGACTGGGACCTGCTGCTCACGGCGGAGACCCACAACTTCCCCTGCGCCGTGGCGCCCTACCCGGGCGCGGAGACGGGCGCGGGCGGCCGCATGCGCGACACGCACGCCACCGGCACGGGCTCCATCATGGGGGCGGGCACGGCGGGTAGGAGTGGGGCTGGGGAGGGCGACTGGGAGGCGGGTGCGGTGGGCGGGCACGATGGTTGGAAGAAAGAAGATGCACGGGGTGTGAAGTGCGACAAAACGTGAACGTGGGATGGCAGGTCGGGAGGGAATAGCCTGTAACCTCGGGCTAGCCTGCCCCTCCGCCAAGCTCCTTCCTTATGTATCACCCTCACCCTCACCCTCCCCCCCTGCCCCCCTCCAGGCTACTGTGTGGGCAACCTGCGGCTGGACGGCTACGTGCAGCCGCACGAGGACGCCTCCTTCGTCTACCCCGACAGCCTGGCCTCACCGCAGCAGATCCTCATCGACGCCTCCAACGGCGCCTCCGACTACGGCAACAAGTTCGGCGAGCCGCTGGTGGCGGGCTACTGCCGTACGTACGGCCAGCGGCTGCCCAGCGGCGAGCGGCGCGAGTGGCTGAAGCCCATCATGTTCTCGGGCGGCGTGGGGCAGGTGGGTGTCGTGGCGGGGTGGAGTTGCGTGGAGTTGTGTGGGAGGTGGCATGGGCGGGGAGGGCGGCATTGCATACGAAGGGGCTTCACACGTTCTCGGTCTCCCCGGCTTGCTAAACACACCTCATCCATTGGAACCCCACCCCACCCACCCACCTACTTGTCGTCAGATTGACCACCGGCACCTGGAGAAGGAGGCGCCCGAGGTGGGCATGCTGGTGGTCAAGATCGGCGGACCCGCCTACCGCATCGGAATGGGCGGCGGCGCGGCCTCCTCCGTGCCCTCCGGCTCCAACAAGGCGGACCTGGACTTCAACGCAGTGCAGGTGGGTAGGGGGGTAAACAATTAAATAAGTAAAACAACGAGTCCCAATCCCATATCCCGACTCATGCAGTGAGCGCATTCGGAGACACTATCCTAGAAGCACGCATCTCAAATTACTTATCGATCGTTGCTTACCGTAAACCGAGACGACTTGAGGAAGAAGCCGCCTTGCGTGGTAGCACTGGGGAGACATGTGCCGCGCCGCCGGTCACGAAATGTCAAAGCGACAAGCATATTGGGTATACGAGTATACATGTTATCGAGACGCGTTACCCTGCTTCTCTTGGTCTCCATCTTCTCCCTCACCCCGCCCCGCCCCTCCCCACCCCGCCCCCCGCTGCAGCGCGGTGATGCTGAGTACAGCCAGAAGCTGTGGCGCGTGGTGCGCTCGTGTGTGGAGATGGGCGAGTCCAACCCCATTGTGCAGATCCACGACCAAGGGGCGGGCGGCAACTGCAACGTGGTGAAGGAGATCATCTACCCGCTGGGCGCGGAGATTGACGTGCGCGCGGTCAAGGTGAGGGCGGGGGGGAGTACCGGTAGCACGATGCGAGCCCGCGAGGCAGCAGGGAGAGGAGGGGCTGTGATATCGGTAGTGGGTGAGGAGTGGATGAGTGGATAAGAAGGGGTTATGTAGGGATTGTAGATCTGGGCGAGGAGAGGAATGCGCTAGGCCCATGCAAGAGGCCCATGCAAGACTTGTTGGGGAGTCAAAAGAGCCTAGCGAGGTGCGCGCCCGCCTTCTTGCTCCTTTCTTATCATCCCGTTTGCTAAACAACACCCCGCACCCCCCCACCCAGGTTGGCGATGAGACGCTGTCGGTGCTGGAGATCTGGGGCGCCGAGTACCAGGAGAACGACTGCCTGCTCATCCGCCCCGACAAGCGCGACCTGATGCAGCACATCTGCGACCGAGAGAGGTGCTTCATGCAGGTGAGGGGGGAGCGGGAGGCGGAGGGGGGCGCATGGGTGCATGGGCGGTGCGGCATGTCGTCTGGGCGGTGTTGGATGCCGGTGTTGTCCTGCGGGCTTGGGCCCAGAGACGGTGGTGGGTTACCTAGCCATGTGTGGGCGGCGGTGTGCTCGTTGGAATGCGTTTGTATTGCTGCGTCCTCATCCCAGCCCGCACGCCCAGTATATCCCCGTACCCCCGTTCCCCGTACCCCAACTGCCATCCTCCTCCCCTCCTGCTCGTCCAGGTGATCGGCACCATCGACGGCAGCGGCCGCGTGAAGCTGGTGGACCGCAACGCGCCGCCCGGCACCCCCCCGGCGGTGGACCTGGACCTGGAAAAGGTGCTGGGCAAGATGCCCGACAAGACCTTCCACTTCACGCGCGGCTCGCCCGAGCTGCGCCCCCTGGAGCTGCCGGCCGGGGAGAGTCCGCAGGCCGCCCTGGAGCGGGTGCTTCGGCTGCCCTCTGTCTGCTCCAAGCGCTTCCTCACCAACAAGGTGAGGGGCGGGGCGCTGCGGGATTAGCTGGGTTGCTGGGTCTAAACACACTAGACAGCGTCACGAGAGTGAGGTGTTGGGGACTTGCAAGAAGGGTTGTTAACGGGGGAAGGACCTGGAGTTTTAAAAAAGAGTTGCACGGTCTAGTCAGCGCACCTAACACCGCACACCCTCCCTCTCTCCCTCCCTCCCGCTGCTGTTGCTGCTGCTGCTGTCCTGCAGGTTGACCGGCACGTGACGGGTCTGGTGGCGCAGCAGCAGTGCGTGGGGCCGCTGCAGCTGCCCGTGTCCAACTGCGCGGTGTTTGCGCAGTCGCACCAGGACACCACCGGCCTGGCCACCTCCATCGGGGAGCAGCCCATCAAGGGGCTCATCGAGTGAGTGGGGGGTGGGGAGCGCAGGGGGGTAAAGAGGGGGAGATGCCTGTAAAGGTAACGCCTGTAAAGGTAACACACCCTCTGTCATCTCCCGCTTCCTCGGTCTCACTAAATGATCCTTTCCCCTGACCACCCCATTCCCTGGCCCTTTCCTCCCTCCCTCCCCTCAGCCCCTCCGCCATGGCCCGCCTAGCCCTGGGTGAGGCCCTCACCAACCTGGTGTGGGCCCGCGCCACCGCGCTGGCCGACGTGCGCGCCTCCGTCAACTGGATGTACGCCGCCAAGATGGGCTCCGAGGGCGCCGCCATGTGGGATGCAGCCACCAGCCTGCGCGACGCCATGCTCGCGCTGGGGGTGGCTTGCGACGGCGGCAAGGACTCCCTCAGCATGGCCGCGGCGGCGGGCGGCGAGGTGGTGAAGGCGCCGGGTAACCTGGTGGTGTCCGCCTACGTGGGCTGCCCGGACATAACGCAGGTGGTGACGCCGGATCTGAAGCTGGGCGAGCGCGGCGTGCTGGTGCATGTGGACCTGGCGGGCGGCAGGCGGCGGCTGGGCGGCTCGGCGCTGGCGCAGGCGTACGGGCAGCTGGGCAGCGACTGCCCGGATGTGACGGCGGAGGCGTTGGCGGGCATGTGGGCGGCCACGCAAGGGCTGCTGGCGGAGGGGGCGATCAGCGCGGGGCATGATGTGTCGGATGGCGGCATTGCAACGACGCTGCTGGAGATGGCATGTGAGCGCAGGGGGGGGGAGAGGTGCAAGGGGTCGGAGGAACTAACCGGAAAGTGGGACAAGCAGCAGGGAAAGCAGCACTGTGTACATTACTGCATGTTTTCCTCTTCTCAACCCTGGTGCCAACCTTCACCCACGCCTGCCCTCCCTCTCTCCCTCTTCAACCACTCCGCCCCTCCCCTCCTCACCCCCCCCCCTCCAGTCGCGGGCAACTGCGGCATCAGCGCGGACCTGCCCGCCCCCGCGCACCCCGCTGACGCCCCCCACGGCGCCATGGGTGCGCTGTTCGCGGAGGAGCTGGGGCTGGTGCTGGAGGTGGCGGCGGGCAGCGAGCAGCGCGTGGCGGAGGTGTACCGGCAGCACGGCATCAGCGCGGCAGTCATTGGCAAGGTGGGGGCCGAGGAAGCGGAGGAGGAGAGGAGGAGGGGGTGTTGCAGGCGAGCGGGTGCAAGCTTTGGGATGAGAAGGGCAAGTAATGCTCTCTTAACGCTGAGAAATCAGCGCTGGGCCTTTTTCCATGCGCCATGGTAACTCCCCGCATCGTCGTCGCCCCCCCACCGGCAGTTCGTAACTTTCCTCTTTCTTACCCCTCCCCCCCCGGCAGGTGTCCTCGGGTCGCGGCGTGTCGCTCTCCGTGGGCGGCCAGCCCGCCATCTGCGGCGACGTGGGTGCGCTGCGCGACCTGTGGGAGGAGACGTCCTTCGTGCTGGAGCGGATGCAGGCAGCGGAGGAGTGCGTGGCGCAGGAGCAGGCGGGGCTGCGGGAGGCGCGGCCGCCCGCCTGGGTGCTGCCCTTCACGCCCGCCTTCACGCCGGCGGAGAAGCTGGAGGCCAAGGATAAGGTGGGGCGCCGCTGTGCGGTGGGGGGTGCCACTGGGTGCTGGTGTGCGCAGCCGTCATGCCCTGCAGTGATTGGGCCCGCCATGCCCTCTTACTTCCTTTTACCCGCGTGCCAGCAGTTACTTAAATCTCCTGATACAGGCCGGATACCTAAACAATCTCCCTAGATCACTCCACCCACCTTTCTCACCCCTCCTCCTCCCCCTCCCTGCCCCCCCTCCAGGTGCGTGTGGCCATCATCCGCGAGGAGGGCTCCAACGGCGACCGCGAGATGGCCGCTGCCGCCTTCGCCGCGGGCCTGGAGCCCTGGGACGTCACCATGAGCGACCTCATCAACGGCCGGGCCACCCTGGAGCAGTTCCAAGTGGGGGCGGGAGGGGGGCGGGAGGGAGGAGGGGGGTGGTGGTGGGCGGGAGGAGGGTGGTGGTGGTGGGGCTAGCAGGGTTGGAAGTGCTGATTGAAGTGAATGGGGGAGGAGGGAGAGGAGTGTTCGGACTGCATGCATGGATTGTCCCGGCCTTGGGAGGCGACTGATGGTGCAGATGATTGCCGCTGATACGGCTGATGCTCTGGCCTCGCCAACATGACCGCGGCTCCTCCTCTTTCTCCTCGCGCCTCCTCCTAACCCCCAATCCGCCACCTCTCTTATCTCTCGTCCCTCTCGTTCACCCTTTCCTCCCCCCCAGGGTATCATCTTCGTGGGCGGCTTCAGCTACGCCGACGTGCTGGACTCCGCCAAGGGCTGGGCGGCCGCCATCCGCTTCAACAGCCGCGTGCTGCAGCAGTTCGCCGCCTTCTACGCGCGCCCCGACACCTGGTCGCTGGGTATCTGCAACGGCTGCCAGCTCATGGCGCTGCTGGGCTGGGTGCCGGCGCCGGGCGGGCAGCAGGTGCCGGACGCGCGGCAGCCGCGCTTCGTGCACAACGCCAGCGGGCGGTTCGAGAGCCGCTGGGTGCAGGTGCGTGTGGAGGGGCGTGGAGGGAGGGTTGGGTAAAGGGGGAAGGGTTCAGAGGCGGAACGGCGTAGGGGGTCGCAGGGTGCACGGGGCACGAGGCAGGGCGAGGTACGCGTGCACCCCCACACGCGCGGCAGCGGCGGCTCCTGTCACCACATGTGGCTTTCATGCCTTCAGGCGGCGCGCCTTTACCCTTGCTTACATCCTCCCCTTCCCTCGGACCTTTCCCTCCCCCTCCCCTCCCTCCCTCCCCTCCCCCCCTCAGGTGCGCATCCAGTCCAGTCCCTCAGTGCTGCTGAAGGGCATGGAGGGCTCCGTGGTGGGCGTGTGGTGCGCGCACGGGGAGGGCAAGTGCCTCTTCCCCGACGAGGCGGTGCGGCAGGAGGTGCTGGGCAAGGGACTGGCGCCCATCCAGTGAGTGCGCAGGGGGCAGGCATGGAGGGACGGAGGATGGGGAGGAGGAGGAGGAGGAGGGAAAGGTGGAGGGGGGAAGGGAGGTGCTTAGCTTGGTGCGCTCTAGTTGCATTCCCCAGCTACTGGAGCTGCTGGGCAGGAACTCCAGCACCGTCGCTCTCTCCTTTCTGCTACCTTCTCCATGAGCCTCTATTCCCACTCGTAACCATTTACCCCCTCCCCTGCCCCGCCCAGGTACGTGGACGCCGACTCCCAGCCCACCGAGGTCTACCCCGCCAACCCCAACGGATCCCCCATGGGCATCGCCGCGCTGTGCTCCGAGGACGGGCGCCACCTGGCCATGATGCCGCACCCCGAGCGCTGCTTCCTGACCTGGCAGCTGCCGTACGTGCCGCCCGAGCTGGGGCTGCAGCCCAAGGGCCCGGCGCCCTGGATCAAGCTGTTCCAGAACGCCCGCGAGTGGGCCGAGGCGCACCGGGAGGGGGACAGCAACGGCAACGGCACGCAGCAATGAAGAAGGGGTGGGATGTTGGGGCTGGGAGAGGGGTTTGAGTTATGTGGCGGGCGAGGGAGGGTGTGGGCATAGTGGGGTGTGAAGTCCGGGCGAATTGACGGTGTCGCATGTCAGGGATGTTGGTGGGTCTAAGTGCAACCCGGTGGGTGAGACGTGGGGGTTTGTGGCTTGTTTTGTTGCCCTATTGCGGGTGTGTGTCATTGTTCTTGGGACAGATTGGCAGGAGGTTTGGGGAATGGAGCCGGGAACGGGTTAGGGGGGCTTAGGTTGCTTGGCGCTCGGGGTAGAACACAGCTGACAAAGTGAGGTGACACCCGGCGGCGCCTTTATGTGCACAGGGTTGGCAATGAATGTTAAGACAGGGAGACGTGCAAGGAGAGGACAGCATCTACTTTGACACGGACGCATTTCCAGATTTTGCGTTGGTGGAATGCCAGGTCGCTGACTGTACCTGAAGTTCTGAGGACTAGTGCTTAGGACGTGACGTTAGTTTTGCAAGGGAAATGCGTGTACCTTCCTATTGGGGCTTAGCCACGCAGTATATGACGGTTTATTGGGATGACCTTGTTACGTTACAACAGGTGTAGGCTGTGTACGAAACAATACTTAAGAACTGAGAGGGTGAACGTATTGGTGGCTTTAGTACTTAGCCCATGTTAGGGCCTTTTAATCCGCTCCTGTGCGTATGACGCCAGGAGGAAATCGCGCAATATCCTGTCAAACAGCAGCGCGGACAACAACGCGTGCTTTACCGGTGCTCCGTGGGACAACAAGCCCGCGAGCATATCCCCGTGTGGGTATCACACTCTGGTTCTTTGTTTCCTGCAGCAAACCACCAGGTTCTCAGCTGTCCCTCTTCTCTTCAGATCAGGAGTTGGGCGTGCCCCTCCATGTGTGTGAGCGTGCTGGTTGCTGTTGCAGATACCGGTATATTGCCGCCAGCATAGCAACAACGCGTTGACGTCTTTGCCGTAGCCTACAGGCTCCGTATGCATGTACGGCTGTGCTCCAATGCATTGTGCTTTAGTAGGCAACCGCCCATTCCGTTGTCAACTTTCCCAGATTGAAAGTTCTGTCATGGGAAAGGGACTGATGGGGCGAAGTACGGCGCTCCTCGACGCTCGCTCAGGCGAAGTCCTTGTACATCTCGCATTCCCTGAATAGAGAAGCAAGCAACCCTGTCACTACTGCCATGCGGGTTTCTTTTGCAGAGCAGCAGAGCAACTGCTGTTCATATCTGCCGCTGTCCACCGCCGGCGAAAGGACGCAAGTTACTTTGCTCACGCATGGGATGGCCACAAAATGAACATTTTTATAATATTACTAGCCTTCGTTATAGGAGGACTTTGCGTCAGTAGTTCGCGGCAGGCAAACACTGGTGAAGGACCTCCTCACCCTGTTTGTGATTCCCACTCCACAGTTAACCTAATACCTCCAGTCGCGAAGAGTGTGACGGATGTGACGCCACTCCTACATGGAGCCGGGGTCCCGGAGGGCGCTTGCATCTTCAACCCAGCCCTGGTTCGCCTGTCTGGCGACGTATATTGCTTGTTTGCGCGTGTATACACCGCTTCAGTTCCTGAGAAACGCTGTGCTCCCGGCCATCGGGATCGCGCCCCTTTCCTCGACGGTTGGCGTGGAAAGTCAACCAACGTAATGGTCGCCCTTCGCCTAAATCAGCGCAACAACAGCCACACGCTCCAAGCAGAAGTACTGGGGCATTCGTACCTGGGCGATTCCAACCTAGAAGATGGGCGTCTGTTCAAGGACACCCGTGGACGCACATTTGTGTACTTGGCGCTTCCGGTTGGCGTATTCCCTGATCGAGCGGTCATCAACTCCGTTTACCGTGTATATAGCCGTTGCAGCCGCACTTCTAAGCGCTGCATCCTCTCGCTGCGTTTTCCACGGGCCCTCACCTACACGGGCAGCCACAATGTCATGGACAAGAATTGGGTTCCATGGAACGGCACGCAGTTCATGTCCTTCTCCCATTTCGGTACCCTAGGGCCACAGTCCATATTTAATTGGGTTTCCTACGAAGAACCCAAGCCCCACGCCACATTTGATATGGTCACGGAAGATCCGCTGTTCCGCAAGCTCGGCCAGCGGTATGGCAGTCTCCTGCACCTCGGCGGCGGCACGCCAGCAATCCTGGAGGCCAGCCGGCACTCCTACCTGGCGGTGGGGCACCTGAAGGCGCACCCCGGCTGCTTCCACCCGGAGATGCTGCCGGCCTGGGTGGACCGCGGCTGGTTCGGGCAGCAGGTTGCGGAGCGGACGCAGAGCCGCTGCTCGCACCTGGTGCAGTCCAGCAACGACACCACCCGCACGGAGGTGCTGAAGGAGGCCTTCAAGTACAGGTGGGGGCAGCAAGGGCAGGAGGGTGCGAGGCGTGGGGCTGCCGTGGCTGGAGGTGAAGCCTTGCGCTTTGTACTGCACGACCACGTCTGTGACAACGGAAGCTAGCCCTCCTTAGCCCTTGGTTAATCCGTTATCATGGAGCGTTTGCTGCATGCTAGGGCACGTGAACGCGTTATTGCATACGTCCGTGCTTATGCCTCCTGTGCCTGCCCCGCTTTCCCCTCTCGCATGCAGCTAAGCCCCACACCTCACGTGCCCGCTCCCGCCTCCCCCGGGCCCCCGATGTGCTGCTGCTGCTGCAGGCACGGAGACCAGGAGGGAATCCACTACCCGCTGGAATACGCATTCTTCTTCTACAGGTGAGCAGACGCTCGTGCTGGGGTTACCGGCATGTTGGGGTTTGGAGCGGCAGTCTTAAATCTGCGGGGCACAACCGGCTGTCTCCTGCGAGTGTTCACAGAGGTAGCGGCGCAGGTACTGGTTGGGGTCTGGGTCAGGACGCCGGGGTGGGACCTGGGTGGTGAAACGTGGAAGGGGCAGGACGGCTGGACCACCACCGTTTCCGACCTTGCCCTTTCCAAGGCCTTTCATGTCGGTCATGTGTCACGGGTATGCCCGACGGGTCCCTGCAGCTGCATAGGAAAGCATCCAGCACCTCAACCTCCCCCCGTTCGATTTGTTGCGCTGGTTGCGGCCAACGCAGGTTCAACGCATCCCCGCCGTACAGCATGACCCACATCAGCCATGGCTTCATGCCGTACACTTGGCGCAGCGCAGCCGACCATCAGGGCATCCTGTTCCCAGTTGGGCTGGAGCGGTTTGGGGCGGAGGATTACATCATATCGTACGGTGATGAGGACCAGCGCTCCTTGCTGTTGCGCATGTCATCTGCCCAGGTTGAGGCCATGCTGTTGCCAATTCAGGAGATGAAGCGAAGGCTGGATGAGTTCATGGTCTGCACGCTTCCGTGCGAAGGATTAGGAAATTGCGATGTTTAGTGCGTAGGGGGAAGGGTGAGGGGGAAGGGGCAATGCGAGCCGGTCGAGGTGTCTTGCATCACTCATGTCCTGCCACCGTGTTACCACTGTGGCTGCATGCGATGTGATGCATGCTGTTGGGGGTGGTAGCATGGGTTTGAGGGCCTCAGGGTTCCCCTGGCGTAGTCTTGGGCAGGTGTTAGGGAGCGAGCGAACTCTCTTGTGTATTGCGTTATCAGAATTTGGTATAGGAAACAGCACGCACAGTGTTGCTGTATGCGGACCTGCATTAGTCCTTAAACATAGTCAACGTGCATTCAAGCGTGCTTGAAACAACCAACCGCATTGTCGAAACGTCCCTGAAGCCCTTATCCTATACCACGGCGTCACGTGGAGAAGTGATTATTGTGCTCGTCTTGCAGCTGGGTTGGTATTAGTACCCTTATCCTTGTCCTAAAATTTGAAGGTCCACGAGGTTGTGGATGAGGCCGGGTTTCTTATTGATCGGTGCAAAGCGATGGGTGCCATACCTCATAAATGGCTTGGCTTCTGAAGGTTTGGACTGGAACATCTGTCCCAGGATGAGGAAGCCAAGCGCGTAGCGGCGCCGAGGGGAGATTGCCATGGGTAGATGACCAGTGCCAACGCGCAGTTATCATGACGTGATTGAAGTAGCGCAGGGTTTTCTTTATTGTTGCGGCAGTTGATTGTTTCAGGTACCGTACTTGTAGCAGTACGTACCGTATTGCCCATAATTTAATTGACATGCGTTTTGAGGCCTATTTTCCAGCCCCATTTGACAAAGCGGGAATAATTTATGCCCCATTTGACTTCCTGATGGCGAATTTCTAGCCCCATTTGACATGCGCAAAACGCCCCCAAAGCCACCGAACGTGTTGGATGTAACATGGTAAGGAAAGGAGCTGTTCAGCTGTATGCCGCTGTGCAGCCCAGGAGGATAAGTGAAACACCGTTTGGAAACCCCGACTGGGCATGGCGCGGTGAGGATGCAGCGCACTGGAAAGTCAGTTGCCCCCTACCTCTCCGTTCCCATCTTAGTTACCCTGCAGTCACCCCAGGCGGATTATTTTGCCCCCATTTGAATACGGTATTGGTGGGGGCAAGTACTGATATCTACCTGTATGTCATGATGGCATCGATGTCCAGCAATGCGACTGAAAGACGTGGTGTATCCGAATATGGTGTATCCGATTTCACAATGACAAGTCTGGTCAACGGGTTTTTGCAGCCTGGGAATTCCGCTAGGGGGTAAGGGAAGTCGGGCGCACAAACCCAAACCGCACGCAACGCATGGTCGTGGAGGATCCGCTGACGGGCGACAGTCTAATTTGCCAGGTTGTCATTTACATACGCTGACCAGTAGCAGCATCGCTCCGCTTGTTTGTCTTTCCTTGCGGAGGGTTGCTAATTGCCACATGGCTTACCGTATGCTGAACAGGGTCACTTTTGCGAGCGCAGTGCGTGCGAACCTTTTGCAATCTTCATAAGCACCAAGGGTTCAGACCAGGCACGAAGGGGCAACCGATGTGTGTCCGTCATTTACAAAGTAAACCGACCATCGCCAACATCTAAATGGCGTGTGATGGCAGACCAACGTTCACACGTCTGGACTGGTAGGTAACGATACGAAGGTAGCTGCTCTCATAGTTTCAGTGCATGCAAAAGCGGCTCTTAGACCAGGAAGGACTGCATGAATAAACGTAGTCCTTAGTTGCCCATCGGCGACTTGAACGCGTTTGGCCAGTAACCATCCATTACCTGGTATGAACATCCCTGAATGGTTTTCCACAAAGCGTAATCCTACCGGCGATGACACGGACAGGGATGACCGCAACAGGGATGCCGCAACGGGTGTACGTCAACCGCTAGTCAGACTCTGGGCGCGACAAACAATAGATAAAAGGAAACCTTTGCCGCGTTCCAATCATATAACTAGTCACTTACCTAGAAAGGTTGCGCAGACTAAAGACTGGCTGTCTGAGTTTGGCTAGTTTGCGAAATTATCTTATTTCCATAAGTGCGGCCTGCAACAAAATTCTGCTGTGGAAGTATACTTGGTAGCATGGCTTCCACCAGCTCCTTGGCGCGTTCGGCGCTTGCGGTGTTTCTCATCCTTGGCCTCGCTATGACCGCCGAAGGCGCCCGGCGTTTACAGCACAACGTACTTGCTTCTGAAGGTATGTCAGAAGTCTTTGAAGGCTCTATGGTTTAGTTTCATGGAGCGTTTCCATGGAGAGTATCCATAAAGGACTGCAGGGAGTTTTAAACTCCATGCCGCATCGCCGCACAGTAGGGATTGTTTCAAGCACTAAGTGCCGTTTTCGGCAGCCATGTATTAACTTTATCCCGTATCTGGATGCTCCCGCGCAGTCGGTCTTGCCGATGTCATGGAGCCCGAGGATCAGCACGAAGCCATTGAAGATGTTGTCTCCGCCCTCAGCAACATGAGCGCCGACCGCCTCGAGCGCATGCTCTTTGCCACCGGCACCTATCCTTCTCCTCCCTCTCCGGCTCCCTCTCCAGCTCCGTCACCCTCGCCCTCTCCTGCTCGCTCTCCTCCTCCCTCTCCCACACCCTCTCCTTCGCCCTCTCCTCCTCCTCCCGTCGAGAAGGTCAACTTTATTACCTTTGACGGCATGCTGGGCCATGCCAGCATCACCGACGACACCGAGCAGGTGGTGTGGACCGACGACCCGGCCTTCAGCGACCTCCGCACGCCCCGCAGCGCCCTCAACCTAATCTACGGCAAGCACCTGCAGTGCAACGTCACGCCGGGCGTCTGCACGGCCTGCATGCGCGCCTGGATGCCCGCGCCCTCTCAGCGCACCGTGCCCATCTACTTCCGCGAGCCCATGCAGCTGGACTCCATCTCCATCCTTGAGCTCCAGAACCCCGGAGTCACCAAGGTGCAGCTGCTGCCCTGGCCCGCCACCGCCATCCCCGAGCTGCCCAACCTCGCGCCCAAGTCTGGTACCCTAGGCAAGGCCGTCTGGACTGCTGACGAGGACACGACGACATGCGGCACCAGCCTCGTCATCAACCTGCCCAGCGGGCGCTCCGGAACCAACCTCAAGGTCCTCAAGAGCGGCAGCCAGGACGCCATTCCCAGCAACCTGCGCTACACGGTGACTGGGGGAGTCCTCATCACGGTGAAGCAGCAGCCAAGGGGCGCCAAGTTCGATCGTACGGCAATCGAGTCGGTGCTGTTTAGCGGGCGAGTGCTGTACCCACGGGACCCAAGCGTCTACAAGAGCTCGGATTAAGACATGTAGCTGGTGGGAGAGTGGGGTTAGAGAGGGGTTTCAAGGAATAATGAGGGTTGCTGCAGGGTCAATTGACTGCACATGACATGAAGGCAGGATGGCGATGCAGGCTTGTGGGGTTGTCCAAACTAATGGCTGATCCTATTGTTGCTGATCCTATTGCGGCAGTTGATTACATTACCTGTCACTGCCGTCCATGTTAGGAAACAATAGTTAAGTAGCATCCCTAGGAACGGTAGGCGCAATTCATTGTCTTCATTAGTGCCACGGTGGTGGCAATCGGCCTTAGGAGTGTGTGTGTATTGATTCATGATACTGTTACGGGCTGCTTTTATCGGCCCTTTAGGCATGGAACAATGAGGACTATTAATCTGTTTGCCCGTTTAGGCGGGCCTCTTGAACGCTTGGACCCATGGGTCGGGATACGATCTTGATCCCTGATTGGCGCTACCGCAGCTCCTGCATATGGCCGTAACCAGTGACATACGGCGAATATTCGGAATTATTTGTAGGTGACACTAGGAATGCGGTTTATTTTGACCGTATTAGTAATATGACAACCAGTGGTGTAGCTTATGGTGTAGTTTATGGTGCATGGGTCAGCACGAAGCTTGCAGCTGAAACAAGCTTTTGACCTTGCATTCCATGTGGTTCGGGTGTGCGTAATGATGCCTAGCGCGAATAAAGAATGAAGTATGGACTATGGGAATAACCGATATGTCGAACGGTGCCATGGAATTTTGGTTGTGTCTTGGAGCCCAGGAACCTGGCCCCCGGCAGGGAGTTGGTTGCTTTTCTGTGTAGTGCTTTGTGGATGTCAAAATAATTTGTGAGGCAAGACGGGTTGGACCACGACGTTAAAGGAGGTGTCTTTAATGCCATGTGAAATACAACATTAAAGAATCAAGAACCACAATGTTTCCCGTATGCAAATTTGTAACAGTTGGCGGTTGCCCTGCTCTTAGAACGTACTCCTTATAACCATTGACATGCATTGCTCAAGCAACTCGCCTCCATGGGAGTGTTGGCGCAAGGCACCCGCCTGCATGCAAGCTCGCTTGGACCTGAAGCCCGCTGTCCTCCTCCCGACGTACTTGCGTTCCTTAGTCACGGCTCACGGGGCATTCCTTCCAAAGCAGTTCGCATAGGCGCAGACGCCACAAGACGTATGCCACGTTCCCCGCTGTGTTTCCTGCGCTTTCCGTGTCCCCCTCGGCGTGCATCATACACATGTCAATCCTGCCTAGCCCAACATCCGGGCCGGGTATTGGCCTACTCGCAAGATCGTACCAATCTCCCAATGAGCCTTCCGCGCATCAGCGCAGGGTAAGTAGCACCCCATACCGGTACAGTGGATACAAACCGAGTTCACATGGACAGTTGGCATCCCCATTAGCCCTGCATGCGAGGGCAGGCTGTGCACGCCTTCGGACAATATGTACTCGTGGCGCCGGCTACGGCCGTACACGCCCTACAAGCCGTGGAGTTTACAAACGTTAGATTCTAACCTTGTTCTAACCGCCAGCACGGCTTGAAGAAAATAGCATCAATATACTACCTGCAAAATTGGCAAAACACTAACACGCCATCCCTCTTGCCGCCAACCCGAAAGCATTGCGCCAGGTCCAAGCATGCATGTAAGCTAGTCTCCCGCCCCCGCTTGCTTCTGCTTCTCACCTGCACCCGCCGCAGCACCCCATGGCATGACACCACACCGGGCTGGCTCGCCCGCATGGCTCCCTCAACCTAACCTAACGTGGCCCGGCTGCTGCTCGCCATGACACCCCGTGGCCCGGCAGCCCGCCCTCGCTCCCGTACACACCCCCACCTTTCCTCGCAACCTGCCCCAGCGTCCCAGCTGCACCAGTCCCAACCAGCCCACCACCTCCAACCCCACCATCGTCTCCGCCGCCGTTCGTTGCTGCCGAGGCCGCTGCAGAGCCGCCCCAGCCGCCCAGGATCCCTACCCCCTGCACCCAGTGGCCGAGCTACCCCCTCCGCCGCTGTCGCTGCCGTAACCCACGCCAGTAAGGGCCGCAATGGACAGGTTGGAGCTGCGGGCGGGCGCTGCGTCTGCAACCGCTGCCTGATCTCCGCTGCTGGGGTAGCGGTGGCCTGCCTCCTGACGGCCGCACTGCTGCTGCGGCTGCGGGCCAGCTGCGGTGCTGCTCCCACCGTGACCCATGGGTCCCAAGGGCAGCAGCGCTGCGAGAACCTCTCCCACGCCGGGCTGACCGTTGGCTAATGAACCGCTACACAGGCCCCCTACCAGCGGCCCGGCCGCAGCAGGATGCTCTAAACGGCTCAATCGCCCTATCCAGCCACCGCCTGCGGTGTCACCGCCGCTGCTTGAAGCACCACCACCGCTCGGGCCCAAGCCCCGATCCCGGACAACACTTTTTGGAGCTCAGTGCGCTCAGGTCGCCTGCTGCTGTTCCTCCACCGCCAAGCAGGGCTTGCAGCCCGGCAAGCTGTTGTTGGTAGAAGGGCGCGGGCCAGTACGGCTGGGGGCACAGCTTGTCAGGGTGGTGGGGCATCGCCTGCTGGGGAGTGCCTTGTTGCTGTTGCTGCTCCGGTTGTTGTTGTTGGTGGGACGGGTGGTTGCGCTGCCCCTGCTGCTGAGAGCCCAGTTGAGGGTTCTGGGTGGTGCTGCGGTGCTGCTGCTGCCGCTATAACTGTTGCTGTTGTTGCTGCAGTTGCTGCAGCAGCAGCCGTTGTTGCTCCTGCTGCAGCAGCAGGGGTATGTGACTCATTGCCTCTGACTGAGGCAAGTGCGGTAGGATGGGTGGCGACGCCAGGTCTAATCCACGTTGCTGCTGTTGCTGCTGCTGTTCTTTTTGTTGCCGCCGCCGCTGCTGCTCCTGCTGCTGGTTGTGGTGACGATGCGGGCTGGTCCCCTCCTGGCGGCCCTGCTGCAGCAACTCCGGGGGCTCCTGGGGCTGTGGATGGTTGTGATTTCCCCCCTGCAAGGCGCTAGCTGCGGCTGCAAGTATCGCATCCAGTCCGCCGATGTGTGCGGCCGCCGGCAGCAGCTGGCTCCCACCCAGCAACCCAAGCCCACCACCACCACCACAACTACCACCACCGGCGTCATCGTTACCACAGTCTGTCCGTCTAGGGGTGTCTCTTAAAGCGGCGGCGAACAAACCCCTGCCCGGCGACCCTGCTCCCCTCCTTTCCCCACCCCTCGGAGTTGCCTCCCTCTCTTCCTCCCCCTCGCCACCCTCCCTTGTCGCCGGATAAGCACGCTGCTGCTGCCGCTCCTGCTTTGTGGCATCTGAGGCATCCCTCTGAGCGCCCCTCTCCATCACCCCCCCTGCTGAAGCCGGCGCACGACCCCCGTCCGGCGGCGGCGACGACAGCAGCCCCAGCTGCCCCGTCAGCTCCAACCCGCCTGACAGCCCCGGATGCAGACCCGCATGCGACAGCGCCGCCAGCAGCTCCAGGGAGTCCAGAGAGGGGAGCGAGACGCTCAAAGCCAGCGGGGACGCCAGTCCCGGCCCGGCAGCAGCAGCAGGCGCAGGCTCGGGTGGTGGCGACGGCGCCGCGGCGGCAGCGGCAGCGGCGACTGCGCCGCCCAGGGCGCCGAAGGGGCCGTGGGTGGTGCTGTGTGGAGCGCTGTGCAGCCGCGCGCGGCGCGACGGAGAGCCCTCTTCGCCACTGTCTCCAGCGCCACTACCGTCCCCTAGCTGCGCGTTTCTGGAGACCTGGGGGCTACCCACAGCTGCGTCCTGAGTTCGCGGCCGCTTCGCTCGCGTCGTACAACCGCTACCAGCTGCCGTCGGCGCTGCGAGGGTGCAGACGCCGCCACTGCTGCCGCCGTCACCATTACCAGCGCCCGATGCAGACGCCGCCTGCCCTGCTACGTCCGGTGCGTTGCGAGCCTCATGACGCCCGGGAGGGGGGCTTCCGTGAGTAGATGTCTTTGGCTGTGCCTGTCTTGGGCAGCCGGCGGTGGCGGAGGGGCCGCGGGGCTGGCGTCGAGCTGCCTCCGCCTCCGCCTGCTGCTGGGCTGCCTGGGAGGCCAGCTCGCGGAGCAGATCCGGAGGCAGACCGCTGCTGAAGGGTGTGGGGTTGAGGTCGGCCGCAGGCAGGGGCAGCTCCTGGCCGGGGGGAGGAGGCGCAGGAAGGTGGGAGTGAGGGCAGGGCGGGAAGGGGGTGAGGTAGGGTAAATTGTTGAGATGAGAAGGATGTGAACGAAGGGTGTGGGGCGCAGGTAAGGTCCTAGCAGGTTCGGGGAGCGCAGCGATTACAGGCGCGAGCGGCAGCTGGCGATGTGACACCGCAAAGGTAGTGGTGCCGTGCTGCAGCACCCTCCACATAACCCTGGCCATTGGCTGCGCGGGTTACGAACCGGGGGCGGCTTCCCACAACCCCTTCCGGACCCACTCACCGCTAGCGCGGACGGGTGCGGAGGGGCGGGCACGTCGGCACTGCCCCGCAGACCTAGCTCCTCGGGGCGCCAGAGGCCGCTGCTGTCGACAGCGAGCCTGATGGGGGCCATGCCGTGTGGCGACAGAAGGAGAGAGGTGGGCGGGGCAGGGCAGACGGCGTTGGACAGACGGGGACAGTCGCACGGAGTTCAAGACGTACCGTACATTCAAGCAGGCAGGAAGAAGCACATGGTTAAAGGCAGGAAAACAGACTCTACGGTATGTTGGACTCTCAGGCCCCTACCTCACCGCCACCTCTCTCCCGCCACCTGCATGCTCGGCCCCCGCTACTCCGCCGCCGCCTCCGTCCAGCTCCCTTCCCTGCTGGCCCTCAGCACACGCCACAGCGGCAGCCCCCTTCCCCTGCTGGTCGCGTCCGGCCGCAGCAGCAACGTCGTTTCGCTGCCGGCCGTTGGCAGCCCTAACATTGAGTGCGTCCCCGAGCTCAGTAGCTCCCGCCATGGCCTGACCTGCGGGCGACTCCCCATCCCTAAGCTCTAGGACGTCTCCGTCCTTACCGCCGCCAACTTCACAACCAGCGGGCGACTCCCCAACCTGCGATAGCGTCGTCGCCAGCACCACACGGCCATCAGACCCAAAGCTGAAGCTGGGTAGGAGCGCCGCCAGCCCAAGCGACCCATGGGTCAGCTCCTGCTCGGCTGCCCGCGCCTGCTGCTGCCCGTCATACCCTGGTCCGAACACGCATCCGGACCCGGGGCCTGCTAGGCACGAGGTGAGGGAGGGGTTGGAGGTGATTGTGGCTAGCAGCTGAGCTGTTGGGGCGCCGCCGGTGGTGGCTGTGTGGGTGGAGGGACTGGCTTCGCGGGAGGCAGCAGCGGCAGCTGGGGACCTGGCAGGCGACTGCTGCTGCAGTTGCTGCTGGCGGCGGCTGCGGGCAGGCGAGCCGGTGCCGGCACTCGGGGAGGTGGGAGAGGGGGGGCAGGGGGATCCTGAGGCAGCGACGTGGAGAGGAGGAGAGCGATGCAGCACGCGAGTATTCCCGGGGGATGCGGGTGAGCGGGCGCGCTTGCGGGTTGCTGGCTCCGGGCTGCACCCGGCAGCAGGGCCTGCAGCTACCGCCCTCGCAGCGGCAGCAGCAGCAACAACAGACAGCAGCGGCGAAGACAGTCCTGGGCGGACGGCGAGTGGAGTCGCGATCGTAGCTTGCGCTGCCGGTGCTGCTGATGCGGCCTTCACGGTCGCCTGGCCGGGTGGCTCCAGGGTGGCGGGCGCACGTGGAGGTGCGGGGAGCGGCTGAGGGAAGGCAGGCGGGGCAATCGGCCGGCCTGTTGTTGAGTTGCCTCCGCCCCCGGGCCCCAAGCCCGCCAGGGGTCCGGCCCCAATCGCCGCCAGGTTGGCCGCCGCCAGCGCCGCCAGCTCCCCCTGCAGCCGCCCGCCCTGCAGCCGCAGCGCGGCGGCGCGGGCCGCCAGCGCGCCGCCGCCACCGCCGCCACCGCCACCGCCACCGCCAGTCGCCGCGGCCGCTGCGGCGCAGGCTGCCGCCGCCACGGCAGCGGAGGTGGCGGCGTGGGCCGACAGGACGCGCCTCAGATGCTGCTGCTGCTGTTGCTGCTGCTGCTCGCCTGGGTTGACAGGTTGCGCTAGCAGCGGCTGCTGCGGCGGCGGTGACAGGAACTGCTGCGGTGGCGGTGGCGGCTGCGGGTTGGCCGGCAAGCGGGTGTGCTGCTGCTGCGACTGCGGGTGTACGTGGGAGGAGCCGCCGGGGCCGCCGGGGGGGTCGCCGCCCCCGCTCCCGCTCCCGCTACTCCGGGCGCGCAGCAGCAGCGGCACCTCCTCCGCCTCCCTCGGAAGAAACCCTGCGGCCTCCTGACGCGGACTGCCCTGTGCCCGGGTGCTGCCACCATGGACCGCCCCCTCCCTGACACCACTGCCACTGCCGCCGCTGCTGCTGCTTTTCCCAACGAGGTCTGTCTCGCCTCCCATGCCGGCACCGGAAGCCACCACCTGAGGCACTGGCGGCCGCTGCAGCTGCAGCTGCTGCGGAGCTGCGCCGGACTGCTGCAGCTGCACTTGCGGCAGCGGCGGCGGCGCAAGCGGCGGCAGGGCGTGCCGTACAAGACCCGCCGCTAGCAGCTGTGCCAGCGGCGTCAAGGCTTTCCCAGATGCTGCTCCCGCCGCTGCCGCCCCCGCTGCCGTACTTGGAGCTGGTGAGGCTGCCGTACCTCCTGGGGCGCGAGCGGCGGCGGCGCCCTTGCTCCCTCCCGCTGCCATCAGAGCCGCCGCAAGCAGCTCCGCCAGCCCTACAGCCGGGGTTGCAGCGCCCGCAGGGATAGCAGCAGCGCCCGGCTGGGCGGCGGCAGCTCCGGAACCACCGGTAGCAGCAGCGGCAGCAGCAGTCGGCGGTGCCGCCGCGGGGCCCGTGCTGGTTGTGCTGCTGCGCCGCTGTTGCTGCTGCTGTTGTTGCTGCTGGTGCTGGAGCAGTTGCTGCGCCAGCAGCAAGGAGCTCAGGGAGGGACCAGCAGGGGAGGCACCGGGCGGCGGAGTCTTCCCGCCACCGCCACCGCCACCGCTGCTGGTGCTGCTGCTGCCCACACTCCCACCGACGCTGGCACCACGCGATCGGAGCCCCGCCGCTGCGACGGCGGCGGCCGCCGCCGCCGCCACCGCCGGCGTTAGGGCCAACGGCGGTCTCGGAGCCCTCCTCACCGCTGCAGCGGTAGGATGTACGGCAGCGGCAGTCTCCTTGAAGATGGCCCAGCCGGGGTGTCCCGGTTGCATCCAGGCGGCTGCTGCAGCCTGCTTGAGCTGCCGTACCATGGCGAGTGTGGGTGGGTCCAGCCAGTCCTCCGGAGTGAGGCGGAGGCCGCCGGAGGGGCCGGGGCAGGCGTGGAGCAGCGCTGAGGAGGGGGTGAGGGGGAGTGGGGAGAGGTGGTGGCAGGGAGGAGAGGTACAGTTAGAGTAGGAGGACGGTCTTCTCGAGGTCAACGCAGGGTCGGCGCGGCGGCGGGCAGCAGTGCAAGCAGCAGTAACTGGCTTCAGGTCTTCAAGCCTGGGTAGGACTAGCCTGGTCCAGTCGTAGCAGAGTGGGAACCCCGCCCCCCCCTCCTACCCTAGTTTGTCAGTGTTTCTTTATTTTTACCCTCCCCTCCCTGCCGGGCCCCACTCACCCACCGGCTCCCGCAGCAGCACCGCGCCGTACTTGCAACCGAAAACCAGACCGGCACCCGCACCCGCACCCGCACCCGCACCCCCAGCAGCCCCTTCCCCAGCAGCCCCGCCGCAGGCAGCACCCCTGCTGGCGGCCGCTGCTGCCTCCCCGCTGCTGCCCTCTGGGGCGACAGGTGGTGGTGCGGCGGAGGAGGAGACGAGGGCTGCTGTGCTGCTGCTGCTGCTGCTGGTGGCGGGCGGGTACCACACACGGCGCCTGAAGTCCGAGGGCACTGCCTGGGCGGCGTGGGCGGCCGCCTCCTCCCACTTCTCCTTGCTCAGCTTGAGGATGGTTTGGAGCTGGGGGAGGAGGAGCAGGAGGAGGCGGCGGGGTAGGTGGTGGGAGACAAGGCTGAGGGAGGTGCAGATGGTTCTCCTGGTAGCCAACCTCGCACCCCGCTGACCTACACGCGGGCACACCAGCACGTGCAAGCCCTGCCATCCCACCCCACCCCACCCACCCCCTCACCTCCTTCTTCAGCTGCGGCTCCCGCTCCGCCGCCTCCGCCAACGCCAGGAACTGCCCCACACTCGTAACACACACCACCCCCGCTGCCCCTCCTCCTCCTCCCCCCGCTGCCCCCTTGCCGCCACCGCCCCCTCCCAGCTCCCCCCCCGGCAGCCGCAAGCCCAGCTCCGCCGCCGCCGCTCCCAGGTCCGCCAGCTTGCGCACCGTCTCCCGCCCGATGTGCTCCAGCCGCCCCACCGGCTCCTCCAGCAGCGGCGTGGCGGCTTTGTTGGCGTGCTTCACACGCCGGGTGGCTACCTGGGGGAAGGGCCGTGAAGAGGGGGTGGGAACAGAAGAAGGGGGAGTCAAAGTGATCCCGCATGTTAGGGCAAACAGCAGGAGTGGAGGAGAAGGGCAAGAGGTACGTAGCTAAGGTGCCCTGCCGCCATCCCTCGCTCCGCTCTCCCTCAACGTCCTCGCCTCCTTCTCCCTCCTCTTTGTGCTTCCTACCAGCCAGTGCACCCCCCGCAACCCACCCCACCCCACACCCCACCCCACACACCACGAACTCCTCCGACACCGCGTAGCTGCAGGCGCCAGCAAGCACCCGCTGCTGCTGCTGTTGATGCTGCTGGAGCGCCGCCCCCATGTCCGCCTCCATCGCTCCCACGTCCTCCGCCCCCACGTCCGCCGGCAGCGGTGACACCAGCAGTCTGAAGGGCGGCTTGCGCCCCGTCAGCAGCGCCTCGCTGCTGTCGGTGAGCGCCAGCTCGGGCAGCAGCGCAACACCGCGCTGGGGGCAGGGGGGAGGAAGAGGAGAGGGGCGGGGGCGGCAAGGGGCGGGAAAAGGGGTGGGCAGGAGCAGGCGAGGTGTGAATCAGCCGGAGAAGACACGGCCTCCATGCAGGCTGCTCCAACTGGAGAGCGCCTAGTCAGCTGACGTGGTCCCGGTACCACTCGGGCGACACCGGGCCGCCATCCCCCCCCTCCCACGCCCGCCCCACCTCCAGCCTCAGCAGCACCCGCCGGCTGCTGCCCCGCAACACCACCGCCTGCCCGCCGCCGCTGAAGCCCGCTCCACTTCCCGACAGTAGGGCGGCGCTGCTGCCTAGTCCGCTGCTGCCCGCAGCTGCTGCCGCCGCCCAGCCCGTCTTGACGTGCAGCAGCGGCTCCTCCTGCGGACCCGGAGGAACAGCGCAGCGGCGGGAGAAGCATGGGAGTAGCAGAGGAGAGGAGGCAGGAAGAGGTAGGGGCCCACGCTCCTTAACCCCCCACCGAACCACTCGGAACTCCTCTACACACCCCCGCTCCTCTGCTCTTCATGCTCCTGTCCCGCACCCACCTCCTCCCCTACACCCGCCCCCCTGCGCCCGTCTCCTCCCCTGTCACCACGTGCCTTGTGGTTGGTCAGCCGGGTGCAGGCGCGCAGCTCCTCCGGCCCCAGCAGCCGCCCCTCGCCGCCCCGTTCCTTGAACATCTGCCCGTCCAACACCGTCAGCTGGGGGAGGGGGGGCGGGCGGAGGAGGCGGCTGTGTGGCCAAACACACATAAGAACAGTTGAGGAGGTGTGAGCGAAGCCGGGCAGTCAAGAGCTGGCAAGCCTCCGCCCCCTCCCTCCTTCCCTGCCCTCACCACCTTCCCTCCCCCCCCGCCACCTCACCTCCAACAGCAAGCTGCTGCAGACGCGCTCCTCCTCCACCAGCGGCCCCACCTCCTCCCCCGCCTCAGCCCAGCCCCCCTCCTGCGCCCCCGTCCCGCCCCCCACCACGCCCTCCCCCTGCACCTCGCCCCACCTCCCCCTCCTCCTCCTCCTCAGCTCCACCCGAATGGGCGCCCCACACCGCGCCCTCAGCGTGTCGCCCACCAGGTACTTTCGCGCCAGGTTGCGACAGCAGCGGCGCAGCGGGTTGGCGGCGCACAGCGAGCAGCGCGGCTCCAGACAGCCCAGGGCGCTAGGAGTGGAGGAGCGGTGGGGAAGAGGGGAGGAGCATGTGTGTGGGGGGGGAGGGGAGGAGGGCACAAGGGGTGCGTTAGTGAGGGTCTTGTCAACCAGCTCCTCCCTGTCACTCCTTTCCCTTCATCACACTCCCCGTCCCGTCCTGCCGTTACGTCACAACCTCCCACGCCCATACCACCTCACCACCCACCAGCACTCATGCCGAAGCACCAGGCACAAGCCGCCGCCCCCCATCAGCGCCTCCTCACCGCCCGACAACGCATCCTCACCGCTGCCATCTGGAGCAGCAGCAGCGGCAATCGGCACCGCCGTTGATGCAGCCAACAAGGGCAGCCGCTGCCCCCCGGCTGCTGCTGCTGCTGCGGCTAGCGTCGTTACCGCCTGTGCTGCTTCCGACCCTGTCGATAAGCTTGCCGCTGCTGCTGCTGACGTCACAGCCGCTGTCGTACCCAGCGTAGGGCTCCCAGCCGAACCCAGTGCTGCTGCTGCCGCAGCCGCCCCCGGGGCGCCCCCTCCCGCTGCGGGCCCCAAGCCACCCGCCGGGCTGCCAGCCGCCTCCCTACGTAGGCACCCGCTCGCGCCCCCACCCGCTGTCTGCCCCTCTGTTTTTCTGGTGCCCCCTGCCGCTACTGCCGCCGCTGCTGCTGCCGCCGGTGTTGCCGCCGCTGCATGCTCCACCCTCGCCGCACCTGCCTGAGCAGCAAGCACGCAGGAGGACCCAGCCAGCAGAGAGGTAACACCCGCCTCCGCCCCCGCCGGCGCCGCCACCTCGGCAGCCCCCGCTCCTGCATCACACACGGGGACATGCCCAGCACCCCCCGCCACACCGGCCGCCCCCGCTGCCGCCCGCGTCACGCTGCTGCTCCCCGCCACCGCCTCCACCGCCTCCGCCGTGCCTCCGCCCAACACGGCCGCGTCGCAACAGCCGTCCTCCTGCCGCCTCCCCTCCCCCTCCCTCTCCTGCTGTGGCACCTGCTGCTGCTGCTGCCGCAGCGCCTGCTGCTGTTGGTGTTGCTTGCAGGCCCCCTGTTGCGTGCCCTGCTGCCGGCATTCAGGCCCCTCCTGCTGCCCCTCCTGCCGCGGCGGCTGGCTGCCATACGGAAGCGCTTGTGCAGGGAGCCGCGCAGCTGGGTGGGGGCGCCCTGCCACCAGCGCTGCATGCGGCAGTGCTTGTGACGGTGATGATGATGGCAATGGTGGTGGCGACGGTGGCAGGCCCCGGTGTTGCTGCTGAGCTGGTGGTGGGGCCGCTAAGGCACAGCTGCCTGGATGCTGCGGCTGCTGCTGCTGCTCCCCCGCCCGCAGCGTCGTTGTCGTCGTCAGCAGGAGCAGCTCGATGTGGGTCCGCGGCGGGGCGGCGCGCAGCTCCTCCTGCACTGCCTGGTGCACGTCGGCGGGGGGCAGGTGCGGGGCGTGCTGCGAGGCGAAGCGGGCGGCGAAGGAGTGCAGCCGAGCAGCCACGTAATCCTGAGCAGCGGGTGGGAAATAACCGAGGAACGAGGGAGGAGGCAGGGTGGAGGTAGTTCATGTAAGTTGGGTAAGATGAAGGGTTGCTGGGATAGGCCATAGTCTCATGCGCGGGTGAAGGGTGGGACTTGCAACAGTGCCGCTAGGGTTACCATCCGTACAAGATGGGCTTGTCGCGTTGTCACCGGCATAACCCTTGTAAACGTCTGCGTGCTCTCGCTCGCCGGGGTCTTTCTAAGCATACCTCGAGCCTGTGCTTTAGGTCGCTTGCCATCCCGGGGCACAAACTACTTCACAGGTGACCGATGCCCCGCGGGCGTGCGGCAAGCGCAGGCCAAGGCCCGCCAGCCCTAGAGTGCTTCAATGTGGATGTACATCTTCGTTACGGTGAGAATGCTGGGTGACTGGTAGATGGAGTGTGCGTGGGTCAAACCTGACTGTCCATCGTAGCTTCCCAGCTTCCCACCCACTTTCGTATCCATATAGCCCGAAGCCTGCCGCTGTCTGCAGGGCCGTACACGAAAGGCAAACGTGTACCTATTCATCCATCGCCTTGCCTGCCTCCAACAGC
The DNA here is from genome assembly GCA_021605115.1 of Astrephomene gubernaculifera. NCBI lineage: Eukaryota > Viridiplantae > Chlorophyta > Chlorophyceae > Chlamydomonadales > Astrephomenaceae > Astrephomene > Astrephomene gubernaculifera. The sequence continues at coordinate 420,508 of BMAR01000028.1, read as the reverse complement.
GCATGCAGCCCGCCTTGGAAAGCCCGAAACTTGTACTGCAATGACTCCTTGTCGTGCGACGACGGAGGCCTTCTTTGTATTTCCTTCGCGAATGGATTCCCATAGCTGCTTTGTTTGAAGAACATTTACCTCGCCTAAATGGTATATCTTAGCTGTTAGCGCGAAGAGTCGTTGGCTGCATTTGGATCGACGACACCCCAGCTTGTTCACTCACTCGCAACGCCGTGTTGGCTGCCAGCATGTACGGTATATGATAGTATTGATCTGTTGCTGTGTCAGTCGGGCGGCTTGGCACAGAGCAACATCACCGGCAGCCAGGACGCGCATGCGGAAGAGTTGGGAGTCTGGTGTGTGATTGCATCAGCACTAGCCCTTCGAACTACCTCGTTGGGCAAGGCGCAAAATTCGGGGGCAGACGAGATATCGTAAACGGCACTCGGGTTGGTGCAGAGAGACAATCGGTGACAGGTGACACAGCGGGGCATCAGCAGCGGTTCATACCTAGGCTTCGTGTACCGTGGGATGCGTGGGAGTTAGTTGTCATGGGTATCACACAGCGCCGGCTGGTTTGGTTATGGCAGGGGTTAACATAGGGGGGCGCCATTGCTGTGAACGGAGGAGCACGGCAGGCAAGGACTACAGGCAGGGGAGATAACATGCCAGGATTTCAAAGTATGGGCTTGTACGCATGGTAACCGGGTAACAGGAGCGGGGTAGTGGCTGGGCCTAGTCTTAACAGTCTACTCATGTCGCTAGCTTGCTGTCTGTCGACTGAATGTACCGGGATGCAGCGAATGCATGGGGCTACCCTCTTACCCATGCGCGCAGCAGGCTAGGAGAGCATTATGCAAGCTTACATTGCGGCTATGCATGTGACTGGCACTGATTGGCTCACGAAGAGGTACTTACAGCTGCAGCTCTTACTCAGGTCTGAGCCAAGTGTACCGCACCAAGCCGCTTAAGCTTGTCACTAGCGCCAAGCAGCTAGCTATGCCACGGCGCGACGTGCTGCAGCGCCTGTTGCCACGACATAACTACCTCTTTCTAATATGCCCAAACGGCAAACGGCTAAGCCGCTAATCGGTAGCATCGTCACTCGCCCAACAATTGGGCGTGACTAAGGTTTAATGAATAAGAAAATGCTAACGTTTCACTGATGAATCGCTTAAGGGCGCTTTGAATTAATAGCATCCCTACCTAATTGCCATGTCCATAACAGGCACGCCATGCCACAATTGGCCTACCGTATAGCTAAGCCTACGCGTCAAATTGCAACGCCTAGACGTCTAAAGTGCCTAATCAATGTTGGTTTCAATGCAACAGCTAACCACCTAATACACAACATCAATCGGACACAGCCTTGTCAAGCCAACCTGCGCCAACATATATGCCTTCTCAATAAGCTCAGCAGTGAGACACCCCCGCCAATCCGCAGACGCTCAACTTCCTGCTATCACTGTCGTCCTGCAGCAACCTTATTAATCCTTGAACACCCTGCCTAACTCCTTTCTCCCACCAGCTACATATGTCTTAATCCGAGCTCTTGTAAACGCTTGGGTCCCGTGGGTACAGCACTCGCCCGCTAAACAGCACCGACTCGATTGCCGTACGATCGAACTTGGCGCCCCTTGGCTGCTGCTTCACCGTGATGAGGACTCCCCCAGTCACCGTGTAGCGCAGGTTGCTGGGAATGGCGTCCTGGCTGCCGCTCTTGAGGACCTTGAGGTTGGTTCCGGAGCGCCCGCTGGGCAGGTTGATGACGAGGCTGGTGCCGCATGTCGTCGTGTCCTCGTCAGCAGTCCAGACGGCCTTGCCTAGGGTACCAGACTTGGGCGCGAGGTTGGGCAGCTCGGGGATGGCGGTGGCGGGCCAGGGCAGCAGCTGCACCTTGGTGACTCCGGGGTTCTGGAGCTCAAGGATGGAGATGGAGTCCAGCTGCATGGGCTCGCGGAAGTAGATGGGCACGGTGCGCTGAGAGGGCGCGGGCATCCAGGCGCGCATGCAGGTCGTGCAGACGCCCGGCGTGACGTTGCACTGCAGGTGCTTGCCGTAGATTAGGTTGAGGGCGCTGCGGGGCGTGCGGAGGTCGCTGAAGGCCGGGTCGTCGGTCCACACCACCTGCTCGGTGTCGTCGGTGATGCTGGCATGGCCCAGCATGCCGTCAAAGGTAATAAAGTTGACCTTCTCGACGGGAGGAGGAGGAGAGGGCGAAGGAGAGGGTGTGGGAGAGGGAGGAGGAGAGCGAGCAGGAGAGGGCGAGGGTGACGGAGCTGGAGAGGGAGCCGGAGAGGGAGGAGAAGGATAGGTGCCGGTGGCAGAGAGCATGCGCTCGAGGCGGTCGGCGCTGAGCTGACTTAGGGAAGAAACGACGTCCTCGATTGCTTCTTGCTGGTTCTCAGTGTTTAGCAGCTCCGGTTCAATGACATCGGCGAGGCCAACTGCGCGTGAGGGGACAAACTGCGCAAGTGAGAAAACTAGCACACTTATTCAGCATAAGCATAGGCAACGTTGTCTGGTGTACCAGCACAAGGCGCACCAGCTTTAATCCCACCCAGCGAAGCCATGCGCTCCGTAGCAAGCAACTAATAAGAGCAGAACCTAGGCGACCTTGCAACTAGACTTACCTTCTGAAGCAAGAACTTCCCGCTGTAGCAGTCGAGCAGCATGGACTATGCTTGTGAAGCAACCAAGAATGAGCAACAGCGCCAAAGCGCTTGGGCATCGCGGCATGGACTTGAGAGCCGCCATGTCACAAGAAAACCCTTCTGGCCAAGAGGGCTGATATAACTCAAGGGTTGAGCCTACGCAAAGCCTTTGGGCAAAGCTTTGAGGCAGCTCTGCTGACTCCTGCTTCAATTGCGACAGGACTTCGACCTTGTAAATATACTTGACTATATGAGCTCGATGTCTACCTAGTTGCAGTGGAGCCCCTTATATCGGTTTCCCGCCCCCAGCCAACCGACTGGGTAACTGTCGAAGTACACCCCGTTGCGCAGTAATGGACAACACCTGTTGCGCTTATTCGTGACTTGCCGTAGGAACCCGTCAGCTTCGCAGACACCGAGGCTCGCCCCCTATAAAAACAAAGACACAGACAGTGCCGGCCGAGTATGTGGTGTTGCTGGCTGCTTTGGAGGGGAGTGAATACGTTTATGTTACATATAAACTGGTTGGCCTTCGACTCTCTCGGCGACAAAAGCGTGATTAAGGGCAGCCGCAGTCGGGCATAGGGTACATAACGTGTTAGCATTAAGGGCAGAAGACCATATTACTATTGCCATCTTGCTTCGTTGAGGTCAAAATGGCACTGTTTAACAACAACCCTTAACAAGAGTACACCTTTAGGAGTTGTGCCAATATTAGGGAATGCCACCAAAATGTGGTGCTGGGTCGGATTATCCGATATAAATGTCTTAAGAGATATAACCTTTTGCGCTCAAGGAACTGGACTCTCCAGGGCGCATGCCGGCGCGTAATGGAAGCAAACGTATACCCTTTTCCGGGTGTCCACAGAACCAGGCCCAGCCCGTGCCATCACGAATTGACGTCGCACAGGTTATAGAAGGCAGCATACAAAAACGACACCATACAAACGTTTGCGTCGATAGCGCCCGCAGACAATCCAGCCATTTCGGTCGAACTAACCGTCCCTAGCTTTAATGTGGAGCACCAAAGAACCTGGCACCGCCCTTCGCATCCACCAATCACGGCATGCAAACAATAGACTAGCAGCCTCACGCTCCTTGCTCTTCCGTCTCTTCATTCCTCCTGCAACCCATGCTGGAGCCTTGTCACACGGTTAGCTAGTTTCTCCCTCCTTACCCCTCCTGCTCCTCCGGCTTCGCAATGCTCTTCACGCTCGTAGCGCACAGCCACCACACAGCCGGCTCGCGCGCTACCGCCCCGCCACCTCCATACGCATGCAGCCCCCCAACACCCCAACCACCTCCAACACCGCCGCCCCCCAAACCGCCACCGCTACGGCCCCTGCCAGCCTCGTCCGTATCCATCTCCTCCACACCTCCGACTCCCTGGCCACTACCTACATCGTCTCCAAAGCCCCAGGGCGACTCACGGGACTTGGACTGCGGGGTCACGCATGCGCCCCATGCAGCCGCAGGGGGGCCCATCAAGGTGGTCTGGTGGGGCTGCGGCTGGGGCTGTGCGGCTGGCGGCTGCGGCGGCCCCTCCAGTCGCAGCTTGGAGGTGGCTAGCTGCAGGCTGGAGAGGACCTCTGGGGAGGGACAGCAGCGGGAGCCAGGAGGAGGAGGAGCGGGTAGCGGCGCCTGGGCGGAGGGCAGGGGGAAGTGGGGAATACATTAGAAGTGAAGCAGGGGGGAGGAGGAGGGCGGAAGAGGACGTGAGCGGGGGGCGGGGCCGGAGGGTGCACGTATTCAGCATGAGGTAGAAGAGTAATGCCAGATGCGGCGGTGAGGGGGGGAGGCCCTTCCGTACTTCCGCTTGCGAACTACAGTTACGGTAGTCAGCAAGCCGGACAGCACAGCCGGGCGTATCGGACGCCGCTCTCCTTACCTGTCCCGCCGCCGGGCCGAGCTGTGGCCGACCCCAACCTCGGTCGCCCTCCTCGCCCTCGTCGCCCTCCTGGCGCGGGGCCGGCCGCCGGGGCGCAGCGCCCCCACCGGTACCGCTACCCCGGTCTGCCTTGGTGCCGCCCGGGGCACCGGCCCTTATCGTGATGTACACCTGGGCAGAGGGAAAGGAGGAGGGGGGCAGGAGGGCAGGAGGGCAGGAGGAGGGGAGCAGACAGGGGCGGGGAGTTAAAGACGCGTGATGTGCAGGAGGGGGTGCGCCAAGAACACGGTGGGCCCGGGCGTACACGTGCTGGTGCGGGTTGCGAAACCCAAGACGCGGCCATGCGGTCCCGGAGCAAAGCCCCGCAGGAAGAACACGCCAACACCACATTTACCCCCCCAATGCATGAGTCGGGATATGGGATTGGGACTAAGTTGTTTGCACTTAATATATAAACTTCTCCCCAGCAAGCGCTCCCCCACACAGCTAGCACTGCCACGGCCGACGTAACATAACCTGACCGTCCCTAGCCAACAGCGCCGGTACGGCTGCATGCTAGCAGCAAGGCTGCAGCACCAACACCCCCGCACCCGCAGGGTCTTCCGCAGCGCTCGGGAGCCGCTGCTGCCGCCGCCTCCAGCCGCTGCCGCTGCGCCCCCCTCGCCCTGCCCCTCCCCCTCCCCCTCAATATCATCCTCCGGGAAGGTCAGCCGGCTCACGCGGAACGCCGCACCGCCCGGGACGTGAGCGGGGTGCAGGGGCGCCTGCTGCTGCTGGGGCTGCTGCTGCTGGTGGTGCTGGTGGTGGTGCTGCTGCTGCTGTTGCTGGACGGGTACACCCCAAACCCAGTCGCCGGTCCCCACCCCGCCGCCATCCCCGCCGCCAGCTCCCCCCGCGCCACCACCGCACCCGGCGCCCAGTGCGAACTGCCCCAAACCGGCTGATGCAGCGGGTGGGGCACCACCATCACCTCCACCACCACCACCTCCACCACCACCACCTCCACCACCACCTCCACCACCACCACCTCCTGCTGCTGCTGCCGTTGGGCCCCAGCCCGAGCCGGGTGTGGCGGCGGCATGTGGCGCCCGACCCCAGTGAGAGGCGCCTCCGCCCCCACCCGGGGTGCCCCCCGGGGTGGAGGTGGAGGCGGCAGCTGCTGCGGCGGAGGCGGAGGCGGGTCCTGCGGCCCCCGCAGCCGCCGAGTGCTGGAGTGCCAGGAACATCTTGGTGGGCCCTGCGGGGGGAGGGGGGAGGTGGAGGTAGCGGGGGGCAGGGGGCGGGGCAGTGGGTAGCGGCCTTGGCGTGTCCGACAGCGTGGGCACCTAGCTCCCTCGCATCATATTGCGGTAACGCATTCTCCAACCAACTGGCAACGCCCCTCCGACGCCGCCCTTAGCTATGGCGATCCCACCATTTTCCTGAACACATTCCTATGGTCTGGTATGGTCTTTGACCCCCCCCCCCCGCCTCACTCAGCAGCTTCTCCCAGCCCTGCACGGAGGACTGCGCCACCACCAGCCGCCGCAGGGCCCGCTGCACCGCACCCCGCTCGCGCTCGCTCAGGGCGGCAAGCGAGCAGGCAGAGGGGTCGGCGGGCAGGCTGAGCGGGTGAGGCGGAGGAGGAGGAGCAGCAGCAGCAGGAGGGGCCGGCTGCGGCTGCAGGGGTGACCACAGCGGCGGTTGAGGCGGTGCGCCTGCGGAAGGGGGAAAAGCCGTGACACAGCTGAAAACAAACGCATATTGGGGTGGACGTACCAGCTACGGGAGACGGCGTAAAGACGGCGCGGGGCAATCGCGTGGCTTGGCGTGATGCCCGGATGTGGACCGTTTCTTGGCAGACAAGGCCCGTGTTGCAAAGTAACCCAGTAATGACCCACGGGTCGCCAACTGACAAACATCTACCACGGCTACGGTCCATACCAGCAACCCCTTCCCCAGAACCTAGCCCCGCACCCCTACATACCCTGGCAAGACGGCCCCCCCCCTCTGCGCCCGCCCCCGCCCCCGCCCCCCCCCGTGTGGTCTCCTATGGTTTGGTATGGTCTTTGACCCCCCGTACATACCCGCGGCACCCTCTCGCTGCATTTGCAGTGGTTGCTGCTGCGGCGGCTGCTGCGGTCCCTCCGGCATTCCCCTCAGCGGCGCCCCATCGGGCCCCACGAACCTGATGCAGTACAGCTCCCTGGGTCGGTGCGGCGAGGGCCCCAGCGCCAGCACCAGCCTGCCGGGCTGCGAGGCGGCCAGCAGCTGGGGGGTGAGGCTGCCCAGCAGCGCGTCCATGGAGGCGGAAAACTGGGGGGCGGGAGGGGGGAGCAGGGGGACAGGGGGAGAGGAAAGGTTGAAGGAAGGGGCGGGTTGGGTGATGGGTAGCACCGGACGGAGATGAGAAGTAGGGGTGAGGAGTGGGGGTGAAAGGGTGCACCCTTCTTTCAGGATGAGGCGGAGGCAGTTGGTTGCGAAGGTGCTGCTGGAGTGCTGCCGGGGGTGCCGTACCTACCTTCATGGCCCGCTTGATGGAGGAGGGCAGGCGGGGTGGGCGGCCGGGACGTCCGCCGCTGGCCCCGCTGCGCTCCTCCGCCTGCTCGCGAACCGCATCCAGGAGGGCCTGATGGAGACAAGAGGCGGGTTGCGTCAGCCGAGGGCGTTGGGCTACCAATGGCGAGCAACGTGAAGCAACGCAGAGCGGTTGGTGGGTACCAAGTTAGACTCCTGGAAACAACAACTCCTCCTTCAAATAGGTATCTTGCGTGTAGAGCTAGGAGCTTTCACCTTTAAGGTGGACCTAATTTCCTCGTATGGAGTCTCCGTTTGCCCTCGGCTGTACTGGATGAACTTTATGATCTCGTGCAGCAAGCTGGTCGCTAGGCCCGCGTGAAGCGGAATGTCGCCAAGCGGCACGTCCAAGCGGACAGGTGGCAGCGCAGCAGTTGATTTGGCAGAGCGCCGACGTGAGGCATGTGCGCTAGACATTTGAGCAAGTAACACGTATTCTTTTGAAACAGTATGATATGCCTTTGTAAGTGTGAGAAAAGGTTTTATAAGAGGCGCCCAAGCTGTCTTTCGCCAGGTCCGCTTGCGAAGCTGTTTGGAGGTGCGCGTTTGGACGAGCACCTCGCTAGCTTCCGGCGACAACACCAACCTTGGTGCGCATGTGGCGTCACAGACCTGTGACGAGCATGCATGCGTACGAGCGACACCGTATATAGCATTAACTTGAGGAACCACAGCTGACCATGGCGTGACTTTGAAAGTACTGACCGATCAGGACTTCCCGCGGGTGACCCGCGGGTCCACGTCTGGATTGGCTTGCTGTTCAACAACGCATCCACTAGCCAGCACAAACCTCCTGTTGTCGATGCTGGGTTATTACAAACGGGACGAGGCCCCACTCCAATGCCGCGCCAACCATCCTAAAACAACACGACACCAAGCGAACTCTTGCACCTTGCAAGCGACATGCCCGCCCACCGTCCACATTCGGCCACCTCCTCTTTTCCCCCACACCGCCAGGCTCCTGTCTGCTGGCTAACCACAAGGGACAAAAGGCGGAGGAGCCAATAACCCAGTTGAACAGCTCCCCTGGTTGCCAAAACATGTGCACGTCTGTCATACAGAAAAAACGTCGTACATGTGTGCTCGTGCAGCTCCTCCGCACAACTTCATCCAACACAACTCCCGCACTCAGAAGGTGCGAGAGCAGTCGCCAGCGTATGCTAAGTGAAGGCCATGTGTGGCCGTAACAAAAGCCCCCTCTTTGCATTCCAAGCTATACTCGTGTACTCCCCTCTTGGGTTTCGTGATTCACTAAGGACAAAATGTGAACCTGTACAACCCCTCTATGCTGTAAATGATTTCCAGATTCCAACCAGCATTCAACCTAGCGGGGGCCTTTCCAACTACGTCAGCGGCCCCGCACTGCCCACACCGAGCTTGAACAGTTAGCCCACAGCTGCATACAACTCGAACATTTGCTGTGACCCTTCCAACCTCACCGCCAGTGCGGGCCGAGTCAACCGACCTCCAGCGCTGAGGCACGCAAAGACTGGCAACCAGCGCCATGTGGGTCTGCCCAAAGCTTAACATCTGAGGCTGCATGACATGCCGCGTGGACCAATCTACTTCTTCTTGCCCTTGCCCTTCTGCTGGGACGCCGAAGGCTTCTCCTTCGCCGTGGGGTCCTCTGCCTTGCCTGCTTGGAGGACGGGGATGACGCTCAGCTCCTCAAGCTCGGCGAACCGCTTCTTAAACTTGCTCAGCTGCCCATCGTCAAGCACCAAGGTGGTCTTGCTTCCCTGGTAGAATGGATGGTTGCCAGAGTAAATATCCACGTTGTACGCTGATTTGGTGCCGCCCACGGTCATAACTTCTGCACCATTGCAGATGACCTTGGCCTCAGGAAACCACTGCGGGTGGATGCCCTTCTTCATCATCACCGCAGCGGTCACGCCACGGCTCGCATGACCAATTCGCACATTGTTAAGGCGCGACCCTGAAAAAGCGGTGACGCGCGAGCCTGTGCAGGTCGCCATGTTCTGGGCGTAAGCGCTTCTGGCCCCTGCAGCGCCAAAGAATGAAGTCAGGAAAGGATAGTAGTAAGTTTCGCTACTGCAAGTGCAAAGGGCACAGAGCTGACGACTAACGAATTGTGGCTGTGACACCCTTATCCCTACGGGCTTCCTGACCTTAAGATGGTAAGCTCCTATGCGAATAAATCTGCTGCTCCGTATAGCAAGGGAAGCTAACCACTACACTTTCCTGCTTCTTTTTGGCCGCCGATCGGACGTCGTACTGCGACACTGACTGGACACCAAATCCTCGCTGCAGGTTGGCAGGAACGTTACAAGGTAAGCGGGTTGCTTAGTTGTCTGATCCCACTTTAATGTTAGGTTGCTATCGGTTGTTATCCCAAGCAAGTGGGTAAGCGCAATATACCCGAACAATATAGGGTTCGCCGTCCTAATTGGCTTACTCAAACTTGGGGACGTCATCAATTAACTGGGTGGGGTAGGGGACGCGCGTATGGACGGAGACATCTTTCCATGCCCAGGGTATGTGCCAACAGGTTGCGTCGTACGAGCCTTAAGCTGCCCACGCAGGCCCCAAGACCCGAAACCAGAAGCTAGTGCTCCTTAGTCGGTGACAAAAAGCGAGCACATTTCGACAGGTTGAGGGCCCTTCTTGGGACTAAGTTGGCGTGCAAGGTAGCTACGTGTGGGTAACCCCCATCAGTCCTATCCACTCCCACCTAAGCGGCAGGACCATCTACACGCAAATAGAGCGTCTGCATTCCAAGCCACAACGTTGCTGGTATCTCTTGTGTACGCAGGCTTCGGCTAGCTCTGGGAATATATGATACAGGATCAGCGGCTTGCACAGTAGGGAGTACGCCGTACGCTTAGTACAGTTGGGTCGATCATCTCGTGTCGTTGTGCCCAGCGACGATAGACGTCATACCTTACCGCGCACGGGATCAGGCTGGATGTCCGAAGATCCCAGAAGTTGCCTCTAGTCTTCTCCCCGGAAATTAGGGCACAACCACAGACCGAATGACAATGCGCGAGAGTTATTAAAACAAATTCGCAAGAAGCGCCTTAGTCGAATACCATGGGTCAATTTTACTCGCGTGAGTTCGATGGCGACCCCTACATTGACCTCATGCGCTCGCTCCCGGAGCGGGAGCTTATATGGTGGGCCCAGAAGGTTATCTGGGTAAGTAAGGATTAAACTTTCCTCCCAATTGAGCCCTTGTATTTGCGGAATGCTTCGTGGTGCGGCGGCTGGTCTCCGAGCGACTGACGATATGGTCATGAACGTCGTTCTCACAAAGTCGATGCCCGTCCTTAGTTCCATCTTATATCTATATGTCATGTAACCTTTACGGGAAAACGCCTGGCAGGAGAAACGGATCGCTTGCAACCCCTTCAGCACCATGCGTTGCCCTTCCTCCGCCACGGCCTTCCCACTCCCCCACCTGCGCTCCCTTCGTCCCCTCCATAGCCCGCTCCCGCTTACTCCATGTCCTCACAAGCATCCCATCCCTTCCTCCCTCCGCTTGGGACTCCGTTACTGCACTTCTCATTTTTCCCCACCGCCCCTCTCCCCCCCTCCTGCAGCTAGCCGAGGGCTTCACCTTCGTGGACCACTTCACGCGCACCTACCCGCGCCTCTTCCAGCACACTTGTCCGCGCTGCAAGGGCGCCGGCGTGCTCACCTGCCCCACATGCGCCGGCACCAAGGTGCCCCGCGGCGTGACACCCAGCCCCCGCAGGGCGGCCCTGGCGGCCGTGGGCGCAAACGCAACCTCCTCCGCACCAGCCCCAGCCTTGGCAGGGAGAGTGGATAGAGGGGCCGGCTCGGCGCGGGAAAGGTAGGGTTGGGGGCTTGGAATTGGCCCGGGAGGGGGGTCGTGAGCCTGGGAGGTGGAGCCGTGTCACGATGGGGGGGAGTAGGGATGTCGGAGGTCTGCCGTACGCAGGCTGGCAGGCGGCTGGACATGTCACCCACATCGCCACACATGCGGTGTGGTGTGGTGTGGTGCGGTGTGGTGTGGTGTACTGTGGCCGTGCGGGTACGTGCATGTGGGCCGCTGTGCTGCCTGCTGGCCCTCCTGCCCCCTCAGCTAGGCAAGGGAGCACTGCGGCCTCGCTGCATGCAGGTCCTTCTGCCCTCCTCCCGTCCTTTCAACGCACGGTATCTACCCCGCACCCCTCCACCCCTCCACCCCTCCACTCCCCCTTGCAGGCTGCTATCCGGCAAGCCTGCAGGCGGCGGCGGCGGCAGCGAGTCCGGCAGCTGCTGCAGCGGGGAGCACGCGGGCGGGCGGCTGGGCGAGTGCCGTACGTGCGGCGGCTCGTGCGCGTGGGACGCTGAGAGCGAGTGGATGGACAAGTGGAACGAGTGGGAGGGGCGGCTGGCGTACTACGACAAGTCCACGGCGCCGCTGCTGGACGAGTGGTGCGGGGGGAGGGGGGGAGGGGCGGGAGGGGAGGGGCGGGCGCGTAGGAAGAGGGTGGGAGGAGCAGAGGGTTGGGTATACATGAGCAGGTTGGGGGCTGGGGATTGGGGCAGAAGGGTGAGCGAGGGGAGTGCGTGTGTGTGAGGCAGCCTCATGCGCTGTGGGGGGGGAGGGGGAGGGTGCTGTCGGGTGCCCAGCAGCAGCAGCAGTCCTGCCGCCCTCCAGGAGCCCTCTTAACGCATTTCGCAGCAGAAGCAGCTGTTGCGGCCACACACATGCCGCCCCCTCCCCCTCCTCCCCTCCCCCTCCTCCCCTCCCTCCCCCTCCTGCCCCCAGGTACGAGGACGTGGTGCACGCGGGCAACCTGGAGGAGGACACCCCGCCCCTGGAGGACGACCCGCCGGGGCCCGAGGTGGCGGGCGCCTGGGCGGATGACGAGCGGCTGCTGGCCAAGGACAAGAAGCGGTTCGCGGCGCTCATGCGGCGGTACGGACACCCGTACGACTCCGACCTAGTGCTGGGCTACCAGGTGGGGTGGCGGGAGGTGGAGGTGGGCGGGTGGGGTAAGGAAGAGGAAGAGGGGTAGCGGGCGGGGCGGAGGTGGAGGTGCGGGGGTTCGCCGGTAGGGTGGTCGAGCATTGCTGCCGTTGCGCTGACTTATCCCTCAAACCCGGCCGCCCCTCCCCCCCCATCGCCCCCCCAGGTGGTTGACCCCACTGCCACGGTGGGCGAGAACGTGTGGAACCTGGCGCAGGCTCTCAACTCCGTGCCCCCGGAGTTGAACCCGCTGCGAACGGAGCACCTGCGGGGGGCGGAGCAGCTGGCGGCGGCAGGGGCGGGGGCGGGGGCAGCGGGGGGTGGGGAGCCGGCGGGGCCGCACCAGGCGTCGCTGGCGGCCCTGGCGGCGTTTGACCGGGAGGTAGGCGGGCGAGGGTGGAGGGGAAAAAATAAATAAGTGAAACAACGAATCCCAATCCGATATCCCGACTCATGCAGGTTGGGGGGGGGGGCACGGGCGGGGTCTTGCGCATGCCTGGGCTCTGAGCTTGTGAGGCTTCACGCTCCTTTGCTTCTTCCTCCTCTGCCTTGCTGCCCAACCAAGGCACCTTCTCTCCATCCCCCCTCCCCCCCAGATCACCATGGAGGCCGCCATCATGCAGAACCTGGAGGCGGCCGCGCAGGACCTGCCCAAGCCACACCGCTTCGGAGCCACTGCGGGTGGGGTTGGGGGGGGGATCCAGGGGGGTGGAGCGGGGGGGGGCCGTTACCCGGGGAGCCGTAGTGGGTGTTTGCATGGGTTAGGCAGGACCTGACGCGAGTGGCGTTCGGGCGGGCGTGGCGGAGCCGGGGGGATCCGGGGAAGACGAGCTGGCAGTCGCTAGCCCCGCAAGCGACGAGCGGCCGCATCCCTACCCCCACCACTCCCTCCCCGCTCCCCTCCCCCCTCCCCCCCCGCCCTGTCCCGCCCCAGGCACCATCCCCTGCACCGACTGCGACGGCGCCGCCTGGCAGTACTCCTTCTTCCCCAACACGCTGCGCCTGTTCGGCATGGAGCGGCCCAGCTGGACCACCACACTGGCGCAGCTGAACAAGTACTGGTGGGTGCGGGGGGGGGGGGCAGCGGCAGAAGAAGGGGGGCTGAGGGGGGGTTAGGGAATAGGTGGCCGGGTGGGGGCATGGGAGTGGCAAGGGTGGCGCGGGTTGCGGGGGCTGCAGCTCCTCCTCTTCGTACCCACCGCTGTACCCGCTGCAACCCGCATCGCCGGTTCCTGGCCAACCCTAAGCATCGGTACCGAGCATGGACTGCCTTCCCGACTCGTCATGCCTCCTCTCTCATTCCCCAACTCTTCCGTTACAAACCCCTCCCCCCGCTCCCCCGCTCCCCGCTCCCCCCGCTCCTCCCCCCCCACAGGAACCCCACCAGCCTGGCCGACCCCGACCGCACCGGACACATGCTGCCGTACGGGGAACACGGCCTCCGTACACTGCTGGCCACCCCCGGGGGCAGCGACCCGCTGGAGGCCTTTGTGGGGCCCAAACCCAAAACGTGGGTGTGTTAAAAGAACTGGCCGCGAGTAGGAACGTAGGAACGTGGGTGTGTATGAAGCCAGGCTCGGCTTCTTCCTTACGCTCCTTGTTTGCCATGACTGTCTCTCTGGCCGTGTACACTGCCTGCCTGCACGCGCTCTCTCGAATCCCCCCTCAACTCCATTCCTGACACCCCCTGTTCGCCTCCCTTACCTCTTTGTCATCCCCTTGTACGGCAATCCCTTTCCCGCCCCGCAGCACCCGTCGCTACCGGCACGACCTGCAGCTGCTGGTGCAGCAGCCGCAGCTGCGGGACAGCCGGCTGAGGGTGGCCCCCGGGCTGCGCAACCTGGGGGAGCACCTGGACTGGGCGGCGGAGGGGGAGGGGGAGGGGGAGGGGATGCAGCAAGGGGAGCAGCAGGGTGGGGAGAGGGACCTGGCGGCGGCGGCCTCACCGTTGCAGCTGGTGGGAGGGGATAAGGGCGAGAAGCGGCGAGGGAGGAAGTAACGGGAGGAAGGGTAACGGTGGTAGGTGGCAGCATGGGGAGGTGGTGGTGGGGCATGCAGGGCGAGGGGTGAGGTGAGGAGGCGGGTTGGCAGCTGCGTGGTTTCTGCTGTGTAGAGATGCACGTCTGCTACTGTAACGCGTTCACTGGGGGTTGTCGGTTGTTTTACCGCAGGTGTCAGGATTGGTGCCCCAGTCGGGTTGTTCCGTGTCCTCTTTATTCGTGGCTAGGCAAGGCTTCATGCATGTTTCGTGATTACGAAAGCCAGGAGTGTGGCGGCGTTGGTCGGATGAGCCGTTATGACCCATGGGTCGGCAGCGGCTTATCAACAGCAGCAAGTGTGGGGAATGGCTCCCAGGGGCCGATCCAATTGTTAACGATTTGCGGAACGCTGACGTTGAATGAACAAAGAAAGCGGGGGCGTAGAAGGATGAGTCTCGGTGGCTTTTTAACAAAGAAGTGGCCCATGGGTCAACCCCTCACAGAGCCTGATAGAGCCAAGAACTGGACTACCAGGTACGGCAGCCTTGCACGGCAATTACAGTAGGTACGGCGCCGTGCGCGCTTACACCAGTACGACGCTGCCGTACATTTGCCACCTGGGGCTTTCCAACGGCGCAGGTGGCTGCTACACCTAGCAATGTTACTGGGGCAGATTTATCTCCCCTCCCCCCCCCGAGTCCCGCCCAGCAGGACGGTCTCCAAATACAAAGCAGCACCCTGGGCTGCGTCTCAGCGCACGGAACAACCCAAGCGATGCTAGCCCGACCTTAGTCCGGACCCGACCTTGGATGTTGCTTTGGACAGCAGCAGCCGCCGGGCGGCCCCGGGCAGCCATCTCCCGCAACAACACACCTCCTAACGCAGGACACGAATGCGTGCCCGGCGGTCGTCCGAGTATGGACAGCAACAGCAGCATATGCAAGTAAAACATGTGCGGTGGGAAGGAAGGATGCGCAAACAAACGTCATCGAGGTCAGCAGCAATATAGGCAGAGTCATGTAGTCGACGTCACGTATCAAGTAGCATGCACCAAGAAGCTCGAGTCCTAAAGGTCCCTACACACACAATCTGGTCAGTTATACATAGGATGAAAAGGCCGTTGGGAAAAGGCCGTGTCCTAGCGTCTCTCAAAACCAAGATGTAAGAAGAATCAATACAGTTCCCAAGCACGATTCACAGATATCCAGAACATATCCTTTGGCTAATCGGGGCCGTCCCAACGGGGCCACCAAATGTGAAGCATCATGGCTTGGTCGACTCCCGCTGACCCCCCCTCCCCCGCACGCATACCACCTTCACACGGCGACTGGAGCTCGCTTACCCCCCGGCAGGCCCCCATTGCGTGCCAAGACTCAATACAACCTAGATACCTAATACAACACCCACCACACAACGTCCCCACTGCCCGCACTTCGCGATGCTCGCAGCCCAACAACTCGAGACACAAGCAGCAGGAGACCAGCGCAAGGCCCCGGAACTACCTGCCCTCAACAGGGCTGTCCAGCGGCGACTCCGCCATGGCAGCTTGCAGCTTGGCAGCGAGACGCTGGCTCGACCGGGTGCCCACCACTCGGGGGACGTCGGGGCTGTCCTTGCCCGCCTTCCCTTGCGCAGCCTGGGTAAGAGAGGAAGTTCACAGAGAGAGCGAGAGAGAGAGCGCGGTCATTGTAATAGTTCACATTGCAAAGATGTTGTTTCCTCATCACCATGAGCCTCGACAAGCTCAGGTTAACGTCCGTACGGGACTCCCCCACATGCGCCCCCGTCAACATGCAGCCCCCACACCCCCCCTGCCTCCTCCGGCTCCTCCTCCCCACCTGTTTCGTGCGGCGGCTGTACTCGGGCACACTGGTCAGCAGCCGCTGCTGCAGCGACCCGCCGCGGCGGGCAGCAGCAGCAGCTGTTGTGGTGGTGGTGCCAGGCAGCTGCGGCTGCTGCTGCGGCGTGTCGGAGGCCTCCTGATCCCCTCCGCTGCCGCCGCATGCTGCGGGCCGCGAGCCAACGTCTGGCGAGGAGCAGGGCTTCTTGGTGGGGGATGCCGCGACCTCCTGGCCGTCTGTGAGGGGCAGGGAGGCAAACACAGGAGAGAGGTCAGACGGGGCTGGTGTGTGGGGGGGGGCCTAGGCGTGCATTCGGCGTACCAGCCCTCCTTCCATGCAGTCGAGCAGGATGCGGTTTTGACAACTAGGGGAAAGCACGGTAAGATGATTCCACCTATAAGCATTATAAGCAGCAACGCAATCCGGCTATCAGCCAGCTCCTGTCCCTCCTCGGCCACCCCAACTCACCCGGTCTGCGGGCCTTGGAAGGCGAACCCGTCTGGGGCTGCTTGCAGGGCTCCTCCCCCTCCTCCTTCTGCCGCTGCTGCTGCTTCTCGTCCGCCGCCTGCCGGGGAAGCAATTGCCAAGCCAAGCAACATTCAGTCACTGCTTCGATCTGGTCCTTCACACTCCGAGTTAAGGAAATACGCATGCACCCAGCCCCGTGTGACCCACGCCCTCCCCCAGCACCTCTTCGCACCCATCCCAGCCCCGCCCAGCTTACCGCCCCGCAGCTCGCGACCTTGATAAGCCCCTCCAGGATCTTGCTGCTGCCCGCCGCCTTCACCGCCGCCGCCTTCTTCCCAGCTGCAGCAGACCCCTTGGCGGCAGCCCGCCGCGGCGCCCCCGCTGCACCGGGCCTCGCGCGCTGCTGCCTGGGCTGCTGCGGAGGCGACATGACGTCGGCGGCGGTGGGCGAGGGCGGCGGCAGGGGTACTGGAGCCAGGGAGGGCAGCCCCGCGGCGTGGGCCAGGAAGGTGGCGGCGGCGGGGGCTATCTTGGTGAAGACGTAGGCGGTGAAGGAGCGGCCGCTGCCTGGGAGGCGGGAAGCGAGGGGGAGGGGAGGTTGTTTGAAGTGTTGGAGGACAGTTGTTGGGGCCCTTGGGGTAATGAGCAGCTGCTACGGAACTACGGAGCTCAGTACCCGGCTGCAAGCCCACCCATCATCCACCCTTGGCCCGTCACAGCAGGGCGGGGCTCGCACCCTCCCCCCAGTCGCACGCCCCCCCCCCAGGTGCCACCCGCAGCCGCTCCCACCCGACATCTTGACGGGGAAGCTGGCGATGAGCAGCACGGGTCCGAAGCCCAGGTCGCGCATCACGGCGGCCGGCTCCTGCCCGCGCATGGCCCGCTGCACCACCGCAACCGCCTGACCGTCGGGAAGAGGGATATGGTGTGCATGGGGTTACGGAAACAGCCAGGAAGGGCAGGCGGCGGTGCGGAGGATGAGGGCAGCTGATGGGTGTTTGGTTACAAGACGGTTCTTAGCCTAGGGCGGGCGCTGTGGGCGTCCTTCCGAACAGCGAGAAGCTGCTACCGTTCAGCCACGTGCACTCAGCCCAAGGTCAAAGCGCTCTTTCTGAAACACAGCCGCGGCTGCAGCACCAGGCCGCGGCCTCTCCCCACCCCGTTTGTTTGAATAGGGTTCTATTTGGTCCCAAAATTGACCCCCGCCTGCCCACCCGCAGTGTCCTGGAGGCTGCGAAGAGCTGCCCGAACGCCTGCTTGCCCGAGCCGGGCACTCCCTCCCAGAACGAGTAGGCGTGCGTGGCGGGGTCCAGGGAGGGAATCTGGGGGCAGGAGGAAGGATGGCAGGGGGCTGAGGGCTTGACCGACTAGCTAAACAGCGCTCGGACTGTACGCATCAGCTACCCCCACTCACCTTCTCGATGGGCGAGCATATGACGGCGGGGACCCGGGTGTCCGCCGGCAACATCTCTGTTGGTAAGGTGCGTAGGGCGGGGTGCGTGTGAGCTGGGTGTGGTTCGGGACCAGGTTGCGTGGACTTCGGGCTTGACAAGCAGAATAAACGGCGAGTGAAGCCTGCTGAGATCTTGTCTTACCCTTGGTTTTGAGGTTGTCAATGACGTGCTCGCAGAAGGCAGCGGCCTTGTCGCATTTTACACGGTCAAGCTCCACGCCCCATGTCGTGGAAACCCCGGCCGCGACGAGCGCGTGTAGCAGTGGCCTGCAAGGACACGACGGCCCGACAGCGTAAACACTGTACTCGTTTGGTGGTTCTGTTCCCGGTGTCATGTTGGTCGTGGTACCTGCCGAGCCCGGCGCCGATGTCAATGAAGACGCTGCGGTGGTCCAGCGCAGAGTTGTGCTTTAGGCATTCAATAACTTTCTGCATACTAGCTTGTGTAATGCTGCCGTAGAGTCCTTCAATGCCTTCTCCACCACCAAGCTTATTCTGCGTAGACGTTTAGCCATCGCGTGTTCAGCGACAGGTTTGGAACAATAGCGCCAACAGCCATGTATGCGCCGCTATACCTCATAGGACTGCATTAGGTTATAGAGAGCGTCAACCCTGGGGCCACCCCGGTCACGCGCGACGGAGGCCATTCTTGCGTTTGTCTCAGTCAAAGCCAATGGCCTTCTAATGAAAATAAGCAAGCAGAAAGTACTAAGTGGTTCGTAAAAGAATAAACGATAGCATGTATTGCTTATAATGCTCATGCAGGCTTCCGTCGTAAATCCCAAATTCGCGCCTTTCCCGATCCAACGAATTTGTAATGCGCACTTCCAGGGCCTTTGGAGACGATACCACCTCCTCAGCCCTATATAAACATGGATTTCTGATATAAAGTACATGCGCAGCAGCTTTCCACTAGTTGTTAGGCGAGGCCCTTGACCCACGGGGCCTACGCACAGGTCCATGTCCGGTCCACACCGTCTTGCAGATAAGAGGCATCGTGGGTATCGTTTACAGCACGGCCTAAAGGTGTGCGAGAGCCCAACGCAGGGGAACGTGCTGTTATATCTCTTGGTCCATCCCCGCTAGCTAGATGCTTCGCCCATAATAGTCACCAATGCTCACTGCTTACCAAAACATACTGGCGAGGAGGCTTAGGACGATACCAGTGCAGGAAGCCTCAGCCGCCATGCCGCTTATAGCCTTGTCTGCCATGAGTTTTGAGGATGTCACCATGTGATGTCTCCTGAGACGAGGCCGGCGCACCTTAACACATCGTGCGCCGGTACCACAAACACACACTCCTCTTTGCTACACTGTGGCCAAGAGCAACTGCTTCCCACTTTTGGACACGCTCACACTTGTAGCATGCCTAACCAGCCTAAGTACCGCTAGCCCTCGTCGAGCCACGTCGCCACCTGGCTGAAACCCCCCGCGTTACCGTAATCTGTATCCGTATTAAGCCACAAGACGAAATGGTCAAACAAGCCTCAACACGGCACTCGTCCCTTTCCACTCCTTTACACCGTGTCTAGTGCTCACCAGTACGGCACTTGCACACTCATAGGTCCCCAGGTAAAGTACGCATTACGTTTCTCCCAGCTCGCTTAGCTCCCGCAATGCACCGGTACTCGACTCGTCATGACACCAAGGAAACGTGCCTGGGTGGGTTCGATTTGCAACTCCGACTGCTGGCCCTCTCCGGCCCTCAACTGCTGCCGCTCCGCTCCGCTTCACGCCCTCTCCTCCTTCTCCCTGTCGCTCCTTACCATGCAGACTCCCTCTCATATCCTCATAAGCAGCCTCCTACTCGGCGCTCCTGCTTGCCCGCATCCCTAGCCTGCACCAGCACCTCTCTACTGCTCCCCTCATTGATTGGGACTCGTTGTTTCACCTATTAAAACACTTCTCCCCTCAACTCGGATACTCCTCCTCCCGCCCCCCTCCTCCTCCTCCTTCCGCCCCCTTCCCCCCTCATGCGGTCCCCAGCCGCATCACCACCACCGTCACATCGTCCGTGGAACCAACCTGGCAGGGCAGGGGGGTGACGGCAGGGGGGTGAGGGGTGAGGGGTATGTCGAATGCGTACGGATGAGGATGTCCTCACACGCCAGGAGCTAGTGCTACCACGACTCAGCTACAGAAACGCCACCTCGGCCCCCGCCTCCCAAGCAGCCCCACCAACCCCTCCTTTGCCCCACGTGCACAACCCCACTGCCGCCCGCCACTCCATCTTAACCGCAAGCCGCAAGCAGCCCTCCTCCCCTCTGCCCCCCCAAACTAACCAAAACTCTGCATTGTGGCACCCTGCCATCTTCTGTCCCCATTGCTTTGCCCTGACCTGTGGTTTCCTATGGTATGGTACGATCTTTGACCCCCCTGTCCCCCCTACCTTGACCGCCGCCGCCCCCAGCGCCGCCGCCACTGCGTCCAGGTCCGCCCCCGGCCGCACCGCAGCCAGCACCTCCGCCAGCCCCGCGTTGTCCAGCCCGCCGCCCCCGCCGCGAGCCTCCTCAGAGAACAGCCCGTCGCTGGCAACCACCAGCCAGCTGTCCTCGGCTGAGGGGGGGAAGGGGAATAAAGAAACGTAAAGCAGGGGACCAGGGCTGTTAGCGATAGGGGCAGGCCCTCATGATGGAAGCCACATCAGCACGTCAGGCTGCAGGCGGGAGGGGGTAAAGAGGAAACATCTAACTGACCGTGTGATAAGGCATCATCATGGTTTGCAACATGTAAGCCAGCCCGACCCGCCCAGCCCAAATTAGCCAAGCCGGGAGGGGGTGTGGGGGGCAGTGTCCTCGCTGTTGGGCCGGGCCGCGGGTTGTTTCCGGCCTTGCGCCCCAGCAGGCAGGCAGTGGGTGTGCGCAGGAGGGCGAGCTGGGGTTGGGGTGCTGCACACACGCCCACGCTCACCCAACGTCCGAAGTCGCCAACCTCCCCCCCTCCCGCTTCCCCTTCACCTGCGTTGGCGTTGAGAGTTTCGCTTTCTTTCTCTTTCCTCGCCTTTCCTCCCTCCCCACATATTGGAATTTTTCCCCCTCCCCCTCCCCCATCCACCCGCACCCGTCAGCGGCGTCAGCGTGGTGTACGGCTCCGCAATCACTCCGAAACCGCTGCTGTACCCGTCACTGCCCGCCGGCAGCCCCTCGAACTGCAGCGAGCCCTTCATGTACGCGTCCCCGAACGCGCGGCTCAGCGCCAGCAGCCCGCCCACACGCCACGTGCCGCCCACGTAGCGCACCAGCGGCAGCTTGCGGTTGGGGTTCATGCTCTCGATGCGCGCGCGTTCCTCCTCGCGGTCGGGCACGTGGTCCTCCGACAGTTGAAGCGGTTGGCCGCCGCGGATGAGGACGTTGCGCGCGTCGCCCACGTTGGCTGTGAGGAGGCGGGTGGTGGCGTCGGGCGCGGGGAAGAGCAGCGCGGTGGCGGCGGTGGCGCCGCACTTGGAGCCGCCCACGCCGCGCTCGCCCATGCCCAGGAATCCGGAGCCGGCGGAGAGCAGCTGGCGGTCGGCCGCTAGGAAGGCCTCGGTGATGGAGAACTCGGGCTGCAGGGGGGGGGGGGGTCAAAGACCATACCATACCATGGGAAGCCACAGGTTAGGGCAAGCCGGCAAGGAGAAAAAGGAAGAAGGATATGAAGGTTGCCCAGTGGGTTGTTGATGATGGGGAAAGGGAGGAGGAGAGACGGTGAGAGCTTTGTAGGTATGGGCAGCACGGCGCATGCGTGCGGCTTTGCGGGCTGCACTTGTCGCATGCATGCCCTCGCCCCCTCCTGCTTCCTCCTCCTCCCGCCTGCCCCACCTTGTAGCCGTTTGCCCACTCCTTCTCCACCACCCCGAACAGCTTGTTCTTCAGCCACTCAGCGACCGCGAAGCCGCCTGCGGAGGCAGAGGCGGGGAGCGGGTTTAGTAGCGCAGGGGGGAGGTAAGGGGAGCCGGGAGTACGGCACCCAAGATACGAAGCCGTCCTCCTTGGGGTTTGTCTTTTGGGATGCAAGGGTGTAGATCCTGAGGAAACATGCCTTTGTGCACCTTTCTTTACAGTCCACGCCTGTGGAAAGCTTTAACCACCAAGCCAAAGGTCTACTTACCGTGGCCATCGTAGACACCTGCCCAAGCGAACGGCTCGCCCACATCGCCTGGAGCAGCGATCTGCAAGATCCGAGAGGTCAAATAGTAGAAGTTGATTCACAGGAGGCTGAAGTCCTTTATTTGCTGGCCATCGCGTGGTAATGACGCGCTAAGGTTAGCCCTACCTTAACATCGTAGCGGTCCTGAAAGCGCGGGAGACAAGAGAAGGCGCGTTATTCCTGATGTTAATGTTAATATGCAATTGAAGATTCAGCGCCTTCGAAAAAGTCGCTTGCAAGCAGCGCTCGCACCTCATTGACTTTTCGTGTCGTCCCCTTCACCGTGTAGGCCCCCGTGCCCTTCACAACAATGCGCGCAGGAGCTGCTGTGACAACTTGCTTTGCAGTCGCATTTGTGCGGATGCAGCGAGGTCGTGCGCCAGTGCGGAATACTGTTTGCTGAGCGAAGGCCATTTTTGTTAGCAAGCAATATCCCCGAACACTGCACACGGAAGGCCCCTTCAGCAATCGTCCGACCTTTGGAACCTCATCAGCCTACAACCAACCGAAAACTGACTTCAGATATCAGGCAGATTATCCTGCCGTAGCCTTCATGCAGAGGTTACAGAGATGCTCATCTCGGTTTGTGAATGTTCTTTGGGTTACAGGCAAACGGACAGTGTGTCATTCGCCTCGTTGCATGAAGATGGCCGCCGCTGCCAGTGCGTGTAGCGGCCTGCCAGCTACAACAGGGCTATCTCTAGAGCTCTGGCAGTCTGTGCAGTATGAAGTATACTTGTCGCTCCATAATCCATTCGTGCAAGGCTTAGCCCAGGGCACATTGGACAGGTGCGAGCTGTGCAAGTAAAATACATGGTAGCTATACACCATTCCTGATTAGCTTGTTATCGGACACCAGCCCTGCAACATTCAAAATTCCGAGTAACAGCATCGCCCTCCATGTCCCCGGCCATGTCGGCCATGTCACCGCTTCCCTTTCACGGCTCCTCCAGGCAGCCACGCTCAGCAATCCCCACCCAACCTCACGCACGCTCACTCCTGCCTTCTGAGCGAAGCCCTATGCACCTCTCAACCCGCACGGCACCTTCCCCTTTCCCCTCACTCGCGCCCCTTCCCCTTCCTTCCTTCCTCCCTCTCTCTCCCCCCCAAAACAGGCGCTCCTTCCAGCACTACGTCGCCCAGGACGCCTACTTTCTCAAGTACTTTGCGCGCGCGTACGGCATCATGCTCAGCAAGGCCCTCGCGCTGGACGACGACACCTACTCCGTCCTCAGTCGCCTGCTGCGCGGCGTGCACGCAGAGCTGCAGCTGCACGGCGCCTACGCAGCCAAGTGGGGCGTCAGCCTGGATCTGGAATCCGAGCTGGGGCTGAAGCCGCTGGCTGCTGCGGGTGCTGCTGACGGTGGTGGTGATGTGGGTCAGGTTGCCGCTGCTGCTGCTGCGGATGCGGATGCGCCCCCGGCGGTTGTCCCCGGCAGTGGCGGAGGCGGCTGTGAGGAGGTGTTGGTGTGCGGGGGTCCCAGCGCCGCCACTCGGGCGTACACGGACTTCCTGATGGAGGTGGCGGAGGTGGGAGCGGGGGGGGGGGGGGGGGGGGGGGGGGGCGGAGAATTCCCAAATGCGGGGTGGCGAAGGTGGGGGCTGGGAGGGGGAGGGAGGTACACCAGGCTTGCGGGCCGGGGGAAGCGAGGCACACAGCGGGGCGGGGATGCACAGAGTTGGGGTACTGTCACGTGCTGTGCGCCCTGCACGCCGAGCCTCAGCCGCATGTCCCACCACGTCTCCCCTCGTCTTTCCCCACGTGCCGCCCTTCCCTTTACGTCCTTCCCTCCCTCCCTCCCTCCCCTCCCCTCCCCTCTTCCCAGTCCGGCAGTGTGGCTGACGTGCTGGCCGCCATGCTGCCCTGCTCGCGACTGTACGGCTTCCTGGGTTGCAGCCTGGCGGCGGCGCACGGGGGGGAGGAGGGGGCGGGGCGGGGGCACGAGTACTGGGAGTGGGTGCGGACATATTCCTCGCCCGAGTACCTGGTGAGGGGGTGAGGGGGGCAGGGAGTGCGGGGGTGAGGGTGAGGGGGGTAGGGGGTTGCTGGGACATGCGGCCCGACTGACTGGCCCTCCGCGTCAGCCCACTGAGCTGGTGCATCCGGACTGCTCTGGCTGCTGGCCGCCCTCCCTAACGCATGCCGCGCCTGCACCGACCTCCCTGCTGCCCCCTGCCCTCCCCCAGGCCATTCCCGCGCTCAAGGAGGCCATGTTTGACAAGCTGGCAGCGGGCGAGGACAAGGGTGAGGCGGGGGGCGGGTGTGTAGGTCAAGGGGGCGGGTCGTGGGTCCGCCTCAGGGTGCTGTCTTCTTCTCAATCCCCTTCCCTCCCTCCCATGTCCCACCCCTCTCCCCCAGCCCGGCTGCAGCGCCTGTACCGCCGAGCCATGCGGCTGGAGGCGTCCTTCTTCTCCGCGCAGCCGCACCCCCCGCCGCCCCGCCGCCCCGCCGCCCTGCTGACCGACTTCGACGGCACGTGCAGCCCCGCGGGGGCGGACAGCAGCGGGGCGATCCTGGCGCTGGCGGAGCAGGCGGCGGGCGGCGGCAGACCCACGGCCGGGGACGCAGCCTGGGCCGCCCGCACGCGCGCCGCCCTGGCTGCGGGCTACCAGCGGCAGTACGAGCAGCTGGTGGGGCCGCTGGTGGGGCCGGCTGAGGGCCCCGCCCCGCAGTCCGACCCCGCGGGTGTGGCCGCCCTGCTGGAGCGGCTGTCGGAGTTCGATGAGGAGATGAACCGCCGCGTGGAGGAGGCGGGCATACTCAAAGGTGGGGAGGGGGAGGGGGGGAGGGGAAGGGGGCGTGCATGTCCCGTCGGGGCCGGTAGGAGCACTGCCTTGCAGCCGACCGCAGCCCCACTGTTGACTCCGCTGGGTGGGCCCCCCCGCCACCTCCCTCCCTCCCTCCCTCCCTCCCTCCCTCCCCGGTTCGGGCTCCCTACTTGCTCAGGGATCCACCCAGGGGGGACGTGCCCGTGATCCAATGTAATGCACCAGCCTTCCAACTTTGTCCCCCGCTCAACACATGCACAGGCATCTTCACCACCTTCACGCATCCCCCATCAGCCACTACCTGCCTCGCCATCCCGATCCGTGTCTCTAACCTTCCCTTCCCACTTCCCCGTTCATGCACCCTAGGCGGTCCCCATCCCTGCTGACCCCTAGGCTTAGTAGTGATGTGGGGATCCGGGACCGGACCGCACACTGCTGCCATCCCTGTCTTCCTGTCACACCCCCTCTCACCTATCTTGTACCCTTACGCCCATTCCTGCCCCCATGCGCCCCATGCCTTGTCGTATTTCGCATCCCGCACCACTACTAATTTTGACCCTCCCCACTTGTTCTTCCTTCCCATTGCCGCGCCGCCGTGTCCATAGGAACCCCTACCACGCCATATTCGCATGCTTTTTGTTTCCTGTCTCGCCTCCTGACTGCTACTTAACACCTCATTAACGCACCCTGCCTCTCTTTCTTCCCTATTTCTTCCGCATATTGACAACCTCTTCCTACGGGACCCTGGACACGACCCTGGTGCGGCTCTGTTGGTCTGCGCCTCCAATCCCTCGGACCCTGGCAATGGGCTTTCCCTTTCCAGGTAAGTTTCCCGTAACGCGTCTCGATAACATGTGTGCTCGTATACCCCATATGCGTGTTGCTTTGCTTTTCGTGACCGGCGGCGCGGCGCATGTCTCCCTAGTGTTACCACGCAAGGCGGCTTCTTCCTCAAGTCGTCTCGGTTTACGGTAAGCAACGATTCGGTAAGTAATTTGAGATGCGTGTTATTAGTGCTTCCGAATGCGCTCACTGCATGAGTCGGGATATGGGATTGGGATTTGTTGTTTCACTTTTATATAATTTTTTCCCTCCCTCCCTCCCTCCCTCCCTCCCTCCCTCCCTACCCCCAGGCTCCACCCCCGAGGAGGTGTGTGCTGCCGGGTCGGCCGTGCCGCTGCGGCCGCACTGCCGGGAGGCGCTGAGGGCGGCACTGGACCGGGGTGAGGGGGGCGGGGGGGGGGGGGGCTAGGTGGGAGGGGCACTGAAGCGGGGTGAGGGACTCGAGGGGGGGATGTCGAGGCATGCCCAGCTGTTCCGGACGGTCCGCCCCGCCCACCTCCTCCTCCCCTCACCCCCCTCTCATGACCTCACCCCCCTGTCATGTCCTTCCCCGCCCCAGGCATTCCCGTGCACGTGGTGTCGGTCAACTGGTCGGACCTGCTGCTGCGGGCGGCGCTGCGACTGCCGGCCAGGAGGGGGGAGGGGCAGCAGGAGGGGGAGCAGGAGGGGCAGTTGGTGCTGCACTGCAATAGCCTGGAGGTGAGCGGGAAGGAGGGGAGGAAGGAGGGGGGGCAGGTGCATGCAAGTCCCGAGGGAGGGGTGTGAGATGTAGGCCACCTCAAGCGCCTCAGTCAAGGGCCTCAGTCCACACCGCTGCTCCCTCCAAGGATGTCCCCTCCCTTCCTGCCCCGCTCCTGCCCCTACACCCCAGCTGGGTCCCGACGGCCTGACCTCGGGTCGGCTGGTGAAGCGCGTCCAGAGCGCGCGTGACAAGGTGGCGGTGGTGGCGGCGGTACGGCAGCGGCTCAGCGGGGACCAGCCGGGTGGCGGGGGTGGCGGGGGCGGGCAGGTTGTGTATGTGGGCGACTCGCTGAGCGACCTGGGTGCGCTGCTGGCGGCGGACGTGGGGGTGCTGCTGGGGGGCGGGCGGGGGGTGCGGAGGGCGGCGGAGCGGGCGGGGGTGCGGCTGCGGCCGCTGGCAGCGGCGCCGCTGAGGGGCCGGGGGCGCGAGGGGGAGGTGTACGAGGCGGCGGGGTGGGAGGAACTGCGGGCATTCCTGTTCGGGATGGAGGGGGCGGAGGAGGAGGTGGGAGAGGGTACTGCCCCGGCCCCCTGCCCGCTCCCCTCCCTGCCGCGCGTGCTGAGTATCGCGGGGTCGGACTCGGGCGGTGGAGCGGGCATCCAGGCGGATATCAAGGTAGGGGGGAGAGTGGGGAGATTGGGGAGGAGCCGCGTAGTTGTGTGGGTGTGGGTGGAGCGGGGCAGAGGGCGGCATGGCCGTGTCGGGATACCCACCCTGCCGGACTGATGGAGGGGCGAAGTGCAACCTAGCTCCCTTCAAAGGCCGCTTCCCCCCATCCCTCCCCTCCCCCCCCGCCCCCCCAGTCGCTTCTCTCCCGCGGCGTGTTCGCCATGACCGCCGTGACCGCCCTGACGGCGCAAAACACACACGGGGTGGCGGCCGTGCTGCCCACCCCGCCCGACATGCTGGTGCAGCAGATCGACGCGGTGCTGGGAGGTGGGTAGTGGGAGGGGGCTGGGGTGCGGCATGAGGGGTGTGCGCTGCGGCGTTACCTGTCTCGCCCGCTGCATGCATAACCCTCCCCCCTTCCACCTCCCCTCCGCTCCCCCTTCCCCAGACCTGGGTGCCGACGCGGTTAAGACCGGCATGCTCCCCAGCCCCGAGGCGGTGGCGGCGGTGGCGGGTCGGCTGGCGCACTGGCAGGGGCTGGCTGCCCCCCTGCCGCTGGTGGTGGACCCCGTGTTGGTGAGCACCAGCGGACACAGCCTGGCGGGGGGCGGGGTGGCGGGGGCGCTGGTGCGGGAGCTGCTGCCGCTGGCGACGCTGGCCACACCCAACATACCCGAGGCGGAGGAGCTGCTGGGTAGGGGGGGAGGGGGATGGGGGAGGGTGACGGGACGCGGGGCATGCGTGCCAGGGAAGGGAATGTCAGCCCCTGTTGCGTTGCTGGGCTCTGAGCTAGTTCGCGTGCCTGTTTGCCCCGTCTTGCTGACACCCCCACCCACATGCCCCCCCTTAGGCCTATCCCCCGGCTCCATCCGCTCCCCCTCCGCCATGGCTGCTGCGGCCCGGGCGCTGCAGCAGCGGACGGGGTGTGGCGCGGTGCTGGTCAAGGGAGGGCACCTGGCGGCAGCGGGCGGGGGGGCGGAGGCGGGGGCGGGGGACGAGGTGGTGGATGTGCTGTACGACGGAGCGGAGGTGCACTACCTGAGGGGTCCGCGGGTGGACACGCAAAACACACACGGCACGGGCTGCACGCTCGCCTCCGCCATCGCCGCCGAGCTGGCCCGTGGGTCGGCGCTGCTGGCCGCCGTCCGCTCCGCCCGCGCTGCGCTGCAGCGGGCTCTGCGGGCCAGTACGGGGCTGCGGCTGGGGGCGGGCGTGCAGCGGCCCTTCGACCACCAGCACATGCGGAGGGAGGCGGGCGGGAGGCAGCTGGGGGAGGGGCAGCGGGCGGAGGGGGAGCTAGCAGCCACCTCCCCACCACCATCCGCCTCAGTAGCAGCCGTCCCTCCAGTGGTTGCCAGCCGCGTGGATCGTGAGGCTCTGCGGCGGCAGCTGCGCCTGTACGCGGTGACCGACCCGCACTGCAACCAGCGGAGCGGCCGGTCGCTGCTGCAGGCGGTCACGCAGGCGGTCCGGGGGGGCGCCAGCATCGTGCAGCTGCGCGAGAAGGAGCTGGAGGGGGGCGACTTCCTGCGGCAGGCGGCGGAGGCGCTGGTGGTGTGTCGGCAGTACGGCGTGCCGTTGGTGATCAACGACCGGGTCGACGTGGCGCTGGCGGTTGGCGCGGACGGCGTGCACGTGGGTCAGTCGGACCTGCCTGCTGCGGCGGTGCGGGCGCTGCTGGGCCCGGGGCGCATACTGGGGGTGTCCGTCAAGACCGCGCAGCAGGCCGCCGCGGCCGCCGCCGCCGGTGCCGACTACCTGGGTGCGGGTGCCGTACGCCCCACCGGCACCAAGGCCACGGGGGTGATCGGGCTGGCGGGGCTGGCGGAGGTGTGCTGCGCGGCGGGGGGGCTGCCGGTGGTGGCCATCGGGGGGGTGGCGGAGGACAACGCGGGGGAGGCGGTCAGGGCGGGAGCGGCGGGTGAGGCAAGGGGGGGAAGGGGGGAGAGTGAGGGGAAGGGACATGGGTGGGTACGGAAGCTGGTGGAGAGGTGTGGTGGCCCTGTTGGAGTTAGTGTGCTTGACCCTTTCCCTTGACCCCATATGGTCCTCTCCGGGACCCACCTAACGCCCCCTCTCACCCTACCCCCATGCCACCCTGCCCCCGCAGGTATTGCGGTGGTGTCGGCCATCTTCGCTGCGGCGGATGCGGAGGGGGCGGCGCGGCGGCTGCGGGCGGCGGTGGACGCGGCAGTGGGGGAGGCGTAGGAGGGGGGCGGCCTCGGCCGGGTGCTGCATCCCCTGCATGGGTGTGGCTGGACGCCTGCCATCCGGTTTCGCAGGGGCCACCTGGTTGGCGCACTCCTCCGGGCATCCAAGCGCCAAGCGCATGCAGTTGTGGGAACCCTTAAGAGACCTGAAAAAGGGTGTGCTGCAAGAGATGCTGGTGTGTGAGGGGTCCGCGTGTGAGCCGCCTTCTTGCCTTGCGGGGCTCGTAAGCGTGGAGGCCACCTACCGGTATGCGCACCTACCTGCCATGACACGGTTTTCAAGAGCGGAACAGAGCATCGCTCCAAGACTGTACAGCTGTGGGGTGCACGTTTCTCATGAACATCCTGGCGCTGTCCTTCTCCCTCCTGCTTCATTGCACGCCATACCAGCGCCTCTCGCGTCTAGTCAGCACACGACACCTCCCTCGGTACCGCTTGAGTCCGCAGCGGAGGAAATCCAAAAACGTACGTAAGGGCCACAGGGAATGTCCGCCTCTTCCCCTGGCAATCACTTCCCGGTGCCGCCTCTCATCACCCCCGAAACTGTGAAATAATGAGTGGTAGGTGCAGTGCTTGACCCACGGGTCATCTGACGTCCTGGCCGAGGGCCCCATCTACACGAATTCAAAGAATAAAAGTCCACGAAAGAAAAAGAATGCAAGGCAATATAGTATAAACACGAGGGGTCGGCTTGATAACCTATAGCTACACGAGACCGGCATGACGCTCGGCGCCCTCCGCCCCAACATGCTGCAGGGGCGCCCAGGCCTCAGAAACACGCCTGCACCCGCCTGCACCCGCAAGACAGGAATAGCACCAATGTGCAACAATCCGTACACCAACATACCATGTACAAGGAGACCTCCTCTTCACGACATCGCGCGCCGTCTCCCACCGCCACCGCATGCCGCCTGCTCAGTACTCACTATAACGGGTACCACTACCGTACTACTACCAGCGGTATTACCACTGGACCACAAGCACCGCTCCTCTCCACACCCTCCCTCCCCCCCAACACACACCCCGACACCGCCGACGGCTGCTGGCCATCAGGGCTTGAAGGTGGGCGCCACCCGCCTCGGTCCGAAGGGCGGGTTCTGCTCGTACACCAGCCTGCGCAGGAAGTCGCGGTGCGGGTCCTGCTCGCGCTTGCGCAGCAGGTAGCTGATGCCGCCCTCCACCTCGGCCCGCACAGCCTGGTAGAGCTGCGGAGGGGGGCGGGGCGGGGGGGGAGGTTGGGGGTGACGAGGAAACAACCAACTGACCATGCGATAAGGCATCAGGGGGTGAGGTGGGGTGGGCAGGTGAGGCGGGGGCGGTACGGTAGGGCAGGTTCAGTAGGTTCAGGGAGGAGCAGGATGCAGGGCCCAAAGCGGTACCCCCGCCTCCACGCCAACTGGTTAGGGCATGCATGACCAGCAAGTGAGTACTGCATGATACCGGTGCACGCAGTGGCCGCGCCACCCAGGGCCTCCCTTGACACCCCCCCCCCATGTTGACGCCTTATCCCTCAGTCAGTTAGTTGTTTCCTCTTTACCCCCCCCCCCACACACACACCTGGTCGCATGCTGCCTTGTCGCGGTACATGTGCGGCGAGGTGCGCAGCGGGCGGCCGAACAGGAAGTAGAAGCGCGAGGGCACGGAGGGCGCGATGAGTGGCGGGATGAAGCTCTCGTCCAGCGCCGAGTCCGCACTCACACCCACCCGCGCGCGCGGGGCCGCAGCCACCTGCTCCTGCGCGCGGGCACCTGCGGGCGGGGCGGCGGGGGGTGGGGGTGATGAGGCAGGGATGTGGTCCTAAGTGCTTACAAAGCTTCCCTCTGCCCCTCCTACCTTCCGCCAACCGTTGTGGCCTCCCTCAACCGGCCCAGCCCCCTCCCCCTGGTGTGTTTGACTAACCAATCATCCCCGTGCACCAAACCCTTCATACGCCTACACGGTACCCCGGCCTCCCCCTCTCCTTCCCTCCCCTCTCCCGCATCTCACTCCACATCGGGCTGCGCCGGATGTCGTCCGCGTCCATCACGATCTGCAGCGAGTCCTCCAGACCCACCGCCGACACGGGGATGATGGTGGCGCCGAAGCGAGCGGCCATGCGCACGAACTCCGACCTGCAACAGACGTCGGCAGCGGCGGGGGCGGGGGAGAGCGGAGAGAGGACACTGAGGAGGTCGAGGTTAGCGGTGTGCCCGCCACCTCCAAGAGCTGAGACGGGTACGCGTATGGAGCTCGCACCCCCTACCCACCCCCATCCCTCGCACGCCATCTCCTCGCCTCCAGCGGCACCGCTCCCCCCAACCCCCATCCCCCCTGCTGCCCCACCTGGCGGGCCAGAACAGCTCGTACTTCTCGTTCCGCCGCTTGAAGCCCTCCCGCACCCCCCCGGGGTACAGCAGCACCGCCTCGCCTGCGGGGGCGGGGGCGGGACGGGGGCGGAGAGGGGTGCAGGTGGGGGGTGGAGGCCAGCGTGAGGAGAAGGACGCAAGCGAGCAAACATCGCAGCGAGCAGAGCGCATGCGGCTGGGGGAGGGTATAGCGGTGTTCACATGGCATGTGACAGCCGGTCGACGTGGGCTGCTGCATGCAACGCCCCTCCCCGTGCCTGCCCTCCCCGCACCCCGCACCCTCACCTGCCGCCAGCAGCCGGTACAGCGCGGTGGGAGTCACCCGCACCGCCCCGAACGACTGGAACATGTTGCCCATGAAGGCGGGGGGCAGCATCTCCTCGCCCTCGCGCCGGCCCCCCGTGCTGCTCGGGCTGCTGTTGCTACCCCTGTTACCACCGCTGCTGCTACTGCTACTGCTGGCCTCCGGTCTCCTGGCTTGAGGCTCCGCCCCCTCCGCCCCCTCCCCCTCCCCCTCCCCCTCGGGTGCCGGCTGCCTGAACAGCCCCGGGTGCGCCAGTCCGCGCATGAGGATGCCGCGCTGAGTCAGCACCTCCTCCACCATCACCTGCGGCAGGGGGAAGGGGGGGAGGGAGGTGAGGGGGGCTGAGGGGAGCTGTACAGTGGTTAGGGAAGACAGAGGGAAGGGGCGCGCAGCCCTGCCAAGACGTGGACATTGTCGCAGTTCGGGATCCGCATCCCCCTGTCCACCCCCCTCCTCTCGCCTCCCAGCCATCCTCCCCTTCACAGCAGGTAACGTCCTGTTCCTCCCACCTCCCCCCCACTCACCGACATGTCGAAGGCGTACAGCTGGTGGTTCCCCACGAACAGCAGCGGACCGTCACCCAGCGCCTCGCCACCGCCATCATCGCTGGCCCCCGCGCCGCCCCACCCCTCCGCCTGCTGCTGCCCCCCCTCCCAGCCCAGCCGCTGCGGCCGCCCCCGCCAGTCCGGCAGCCCCCCCAGCCCCAGCTGCCGGCTGCCGTCCGCGCGGGTGGACAGGAAGACGGGGCTGTTGAGCTGACGCAGGCGGGAGGTCCAGGCGGCGGCGTAGCGGCGGATCTCCTGAAGGTGGGAGGGGGGAAGGTGGGAGGTGGGAAGGTGGGAGGGAGCGTCCACAGCAGGGCGAGCGGCGAGGGCGTGAGCAGAGACGGAGCCCCAATTCAGCCGCCATACACACCTCCCACGAGTTTTGTAGCACCTCTTCCCCTACGGTAGCGCCGACTCCCTCCTCTTCACCCTCCCCCTCCTCCACCTCTCCCTCCCTTACCTGCTCGTTGGGTACCTCCACGGGCCCCGCGCTGCCGAAGCAGTTGCCGTCCGCCCCGGCCGGCAGCGGCGAGCTGAAGCGGCGGGCGGTGAGGTAGAAGCCCTCCGCCGCCAGCAGCGGCAGCAGCGCCCCGCCCGGCTCGTGCAGCAGCGCGTGGCCGCACTCGGGGAGCACCTGGAGGGGGCGGGGAGGAGGGGGGTGTGGTGAGGAGGAGGGGCGGAGAGGGGGAGGAGTGGGGTGGCCAGGTGGGGCATGGCGTATAGGGTGGGACCCCCGCTTCCCGCAGAAAAGCCAGCGCAGTTCTTCTTGCCTGCTGCCGCCCACCCCTCCCACTGCTGCCACCGCACCACCCTTCCCCCACCTTCCTAAACGCGCGCTGCAGGGTGCCCTCCAGTCTCCTCGCCTCCCGCTCCGAGTCCAGCAGCACATCGCCCCCGCCCGCCAGCAGCAGGGTGCGCTGTGGGATGTACGGCAGGCGGGGGGACACGGACCTGGGGCGGGGGGGCGGGTAGGAGGGGGGTGGGGGTTGGAGGCGGACTACGAGGGCGTCTTGCTCGTATAGCGCTGCCCCATGCGTGGATCAGCGTGCTGTGTGCGGCTCAATCCGCAGCGCGCTTGCCCCGGAGGCCCCAGTCGTGCTCCCCCCTCCTCCTCCTCCACCCTCCACCGGCCCCCCTGCTGCTGCTCACTTGATGCCCTGCTGCAGCATCCTGAGGCGGTGCAGGAAGGCGGCGGGTGGCAGGCGGCTGGACAGCAGCTCCACCTGCTCCAGCGCGCGACGGAGGGCCTGCGGGGGGGGGGCCGGAGCGGAGGGGCGTCAGGGCCCGCAGGCAGGCGCTCAGGCGGGGGTGTTTCGCGGCGGCACCCGACCCCTATACCTCGCGCTTCTTCCCTTCCCTTCCCCCAACCAGTCCAGATCCCTGCCCCCCTTCCCCCTCTCCCCTCACCCACCTGCACCGCCTCCGCCGGCTGCTGCGCGCTGATGCTGCCCGCCAGCTGCCGCAGCAGCGCCCGGGGACTGGTGCCCAGCACCGGGGCCAGCGCCAGCGGCAGCGCCAGCGGGCCCGAGGAGGGCAGCAGCAGCGGCGGCAGCTGGGGCAGCTGGGGGAACTGCGGCAGCTGCGGCAGCGCGGGCGGCGGCGGCAGCTGCGCGTTGAGCAGTGCGGGCGGCAGGCGCTCCAGCAGCGGGGTGAGGCGGGCGAGCTGGGAGTCGGCGTAGGAGGTGGCGGGGTTGACCAGGATGAGGCGGTTGACGAGGCGCCTGGAGGAGGAGGAGGCAGAGTGGGGGCCGCGGAGGGAGGAGGGGGGAGGGACAGCCATATGTTACCGGTACATCGCTGTGTAGAAGCGGTCCTGGCAGCAGCGGTGGCTGGTCTGACCCGCACCTGCAGTCCCACGCCAGCTGCAGCGCCAGCACGCCCCCGAATCCCTCGCCCAGCAGGTACACCGGCCGCTGCGGCGGCACTCCGGCCAGTGCGCAAGTCAGCCAGCGGCGGATGCCTGCAGCCAGCTCGGCAAAGCTGCAGGTGCACTCCGGGTCCAAGAAAACCGCGTGCATGTCGAAGCTTGCGGACCATTCCTGCGTGTTGAAGCAGGATTTGGGTAACAGAAACGAATCAAGCTCTAATAATGCTTATGATGCTGCTTGATAGCTATCTGCGACTGGCCGAGGGCAGGTGCATTAGCAACCAACCGTTGTGCTGATACTACCTCAGAACCAGCTATTGCTCCGCTTTCAATGCACGAAGCGGTAGAGGTCCGAGTCGTTTACGAATACACGTTTTAGACGGGGGAAAAAGTAAGGCTTGTAGAATTGAACCGACAGTTGACTCTTACCTCCCATTGTCGGCAGCTCGTAACCCCAGCGCCATCAATGTCGGGGAGGTACAAGAGGAATGGTAGGGCTTCCGCAGGCTGTGGAGTAACGGGCTCAATGCGAGCGCCCGGAACATCGCATGGAGGGGGCCACGCCAAAGCGGAGAAGTTGTCCGGTCCCGCAGTATCAGGGTATTCTTGCCCGTAACCATAGTAACTTCCATTTGAAACGTCAGGCGCAGTAGCTGCCCTTAGAGGCCTGAGCCTCGGCGAGCATGCTTGCCTATCGTCGACTGCTGTCCTGACGCACCGCTTGGTAAGCGCTGGCGAGAGACGTTTTACGCAATATAACCGCGACCCATCAGCTTTCTGGAATTGGGTCGCTGTGTGCATTTTCAACTGCCCCATGCTTCAGTACTCTTATGTGTCCGCTCGCCCTCCTTTATGACTAAGCAGCTTGATGTTCTGGCAAGGAGATGATCTAGTACCGAGTCCTGTTTCGATACGTATGCTTTTGTACGACGGGCTTACCAATACATGTACAGCAACATGACCAACCGCGTATTCCTGCTGCTTACAAAATTTACGATATGAAGGCCAGGCAACGGGTTACCGCGTACTCAGGACGGATACTCAGCTGCCATTGACAGGATGTGGCACCCCGATACACGCCAGTGTCAGTTATGCGGTTCATTTGACTTGGACAGCTGACACATGCCCGCGTCATGGGCCCTAGCTGCAGCGCCTACCCGGCCCCCCTGTGCGGCCCCCACCACCAGCAGGCGCACACGGCTTGTCGAGGTCCGTGCGAACATGACCACTTCCAGCCTCCGAGCACGTAGCCCCATGCATGCGTTCCGAGGCCCCACGCAAGAACCCGGGCGGCCAACCTCGACTGCCACACCACGCCTGGACGCGCCAAGCAACTCCGGCCTGATACAACCCACCGGACGACTAGCTACGCTTGTGTCGACCTGCCAAGGGACCTGGCCGTCTCTTGCATGGGCCCTTTTGGCGAGGTACGGCGGGAGGAACGACCAGCCAACCCGGAGCATCAAAGCCCTGGCAACCCTGAGCATCAACCCACTCCTAGCTGTACATCCCGTATAATGGGCGAATGTAACAGTTCCACATTCTCATGGATAGCAACAGCAAAGCACGGTGGCACGTCCGTCCAGTCACGGGGCATGACAAACCCACAGAGCTCACTTTTTGAGTTGCCGTGTGGTGCCATCTTATGTGAGGTCTTGAGGATGTACGTTTACGACAAGGCTCCGACAATGAATGCCTTGCAGCGCAGACTCATTCAGTGCAACGCGGAAGTCCCGCAACAGATGCCCTCGCCGTACCTGGCGCATGCGGCTGCCTCCGCGCTACGAATTTGCACGCATTCTTAGGTTTCTTACGTACGGGCCCGCGAACACGCAACCAGGAAGCACGCCCCGTGGCAAATGTGGAAGCGGACTCCCGACAATGGGGAGACATATCGCTCACGCTTCGGCTTGCTGACGAGACAGAGTATATTAGCACAAATGGTGTCGAGCAGCAACACTCAACGGCACAACCTCGGCACGAATGCATGAACAAATGACCGCTGCCACTTCAACCGCAGCCCCACCAGTCAACCACCTGTCAACGGTTCCAACCGATCATGTCCGCCGACCAACATGTGCGCTGGCAAGGTGTGTACGGCAGCAAATCCCAGTGCAGTACCTGCTGCAATACAGGAACAGGACATACGGCACGCTGCACCCGCAGTGCATTGCGGTGCCGCTGCTGTCAGCAGCTACCCGCACCACCGCTCAGTGCCGCTGCTGCTGCTGCTGCCGCCCCAGTGGTGGCTGCAACCAGGCAGGCCATCTGGATCGCTGCATGAACGCCTGCGGGAGTGGGAGCGGGAGCGGGAGCGGGAGCGGGAGCGGGAGCGGGAGCGGGGTCAGGGGAGTGTCCAACAATCAGTGCACAAACGTGTCTTAATAAGGCCAGGCCGGCGCACGGGATCCTACTAGGACAACTATCGACGCTTGGAGTGCTTGGAGTGCAGGTATTGACGGCTGATCCCTCTAGCTCCCCAATTCCCTCCCAACGGGACCCCGCGCCGCACCCCTCTGGCTCCCACCTGCACCAGCCCCCCCGCACACGCTGCCAGAGCCGGCCGCAGCAGCAGCACCCGCCACCAGCCGCTCAGCAGCCGCCTGCCGCCAGCTGCCAGGCGGCGCAGCCTAGGCGGGGTGGGGAACGTGGGGAGTCGGCACGAGCAGGTGAGCCGCGTGATGAGGGACAAGCAACACGGCTGGTGTGGACGACACGGGTGGGATCTCACCATCCCATGTCTTTCCCATGCCCCCAGCACCACTTACCCCAGTATCCGGCCCTTGCTGCGCCCGTCTCCGCAACCGCAATCACCTCCACGTGCGCACCCCCGCTGCTCCTCTCCGCACTGCAGCCGCAGCTCCCGAACGTCCACAGCCATCCCGCTCTGCGCCGCAAAGGCCGCGGGAGGCGGCATGCCGCGCCCCTCCAGCCCCCACAGCTCCCGCGCCTCCGGGTAGCTCCGCAGCACGTGCCGCGCCAGCCGCCCACCGTCCCCCAGCACAGCCACGTAGTGCAGCGGCGTCAGGCCGTACACGTCGGGGGAGTGCCAGCCGTACAAGCCCACACTCAGCCGCGGACCTGCTGGCGCCGCTGACGGCGTCCCGCCAGCCGAAATGGATGCAGAGCAGCCCTTTGAGGAGCAGCGTCGCTGCTGACGCTGCTGCTGCTGCTGCGCAGTGTCAAGGGCGGAGGAGACGGGGGTGGCAACTCTGGTGGCGGCGGCGGCGGCGCGAAGGATGAAGTCGACGGTGGCGGTGTCGCCGCTACGAACGGCCCGGTGCAGCAGCGTCAGGCCGTCGGCGCTGGCAGCGCGACTCGCCTCCGCCAGCTCAGCCAGACAGCCCGCTGGCTCGCCATCTCCGCCACCAGGGTCGTCCAGCAGTGCCGCCGCCAGCGCCACACAGCCCCGCTCCAGCGCACACTCCAGCAGCGCCCTCTGCACCCGCCGCATGTGCTGCTGGTAGGCCGGGTGCGCGAGGGGCGGCGGGCAGGCCCGCTGGTGCTGGTGCTGCTGGTGCTGCTGGTGCTGGTGCGGCAGCTGGCCTTGCGTTGCGGGCGGAGGCGACTGGAGTGGCCGACCCCGCTGAGCGGGCGGCCGCTGCGGGTGCGTGTCGGCGTGCACGTGGACATGTGCGCATGCTGGGTTGGCGCTGCTACTGCTGGCGGCTCCTGCAGGGCCGCCTTGGTCGCGCACCATCCACGGGCACGAGTGGTCATGCACGTCCGACGCTGTTTCGCTGCGTTGTTGCCGTGTTGCAGCGGCGGGCGGAGGGAGAGCCTCTTCGTTGTCTTGATAGGTGCCGGGGCATCGTGCGTGAAGTGCTGATGACATCTCCCCCGGCGCAGGCGCCTGCGCCTGCTGCTGCTGCTTGGGTGGCACCGTCGGCTGCCCGCATGCGCCCTGTACGGCATCGCAGCTTGGAGCCTCACCGCCGCGGCTGCCACGGCGGCCGTGCAGGCGCCGGAACGCCCCGCTCAGCACCGATACCAACCTTGACCCCAGAGCCAGCAGCCGAGTTAGCATGCCGTTAGGGCTCGGGCGCTTTGCTGGTAAGTCCTGATACAGCCCTCCGCCCTCCGCTGCCGCTGCCGCTGCAGCCTTCCCCCTCCGCCAAAAGTCCCGATACTGCAGCCAGCGGCCTAGGTCCGCCACAAACCGCTCTTCCGCCCCGTCAACCGCTGCTGATCCGTAGCTGCCCGCGGCACCAATCGGGCTCTCCCCTGCCACCCTGCCGACCTCCGCCGCCAGCGCTGCATCCGCCTCCTGCAGCACCAACAGCGCGCGGCTGGGCCCCACCGCACCCCGCCGCCGCACCAGCAGCAGGCTCACGGCACCGGAGCGCCCCAGCGGCACCGCCACACGCGCATGCAACACCCGCTGACACAGCGGCAGGTCTGCTGGTTGCCTGGCGGCTGCAGCAGGTGCCGCGGCAGCAGCGGGGACGGTTCCGACCCATGGGTCATCCAAACGCACGTCGCTGACGCGCAGGAAGGCCCCATCAAAGAGCGCCACAAGCTCTAGGTCGGGAGGCGGCGGGGCCGGGCAGCAGCGCAAGGCGCCGTGCGGCGTTACACCAGCAGCAGCACTCGCTAATCCTAACTCCTCGGCCGGCCCGCAGACTGTCACACGCAGAGGGACGGTGCACCACTCAAGCCCGCCAACACCGTTGCCGTCAGCGCCGTCGCCAACGGCGCAGCCTACGCCGGCGTCACGCGTGGCATGCACGCCGCCGATGCCGCCTCCAGAACTACAAGCACAACTTCCAATGCTGCTGCCCCCGCCTCCGCTGCCCCCGCCTCCGCTGCCCCCGCCTCCGCTGCCCCCGGCCCCCCAGCGGGTCCTGGTGACCAGCAGCGGGGGCTCCACCCGGGCCACCCAGGGCACCTCCCCCGCCTGCATGCGCCGCCAGCCCAGCACCGCCCAGCCGCTACTGCCGCCGCCGCTGCTGCAGCCCTCCATGCGGCTGAGGTCGCCCCCTGCCTCCTCTCCCTCTTCCTCCTCCTCCTCCATCACCTGCCCCCACGAGGACGACGACGACCAAGACACCGGTTGCGGTGAAGGCGACGAGGGCTGCGGCCGGGCTGCTGCTGCTGCTGGCGCCAGCGTCAGCACCCTCGCCCCCACCTGCGCCCGCACAGTGCCGCTGAGCCCCCGCGGCAGCCCCAGGGCGCCCAAGATGCTGCGGACCAGCCGCTCCTCCGCAGGGTCCGCCAGTGCCGCACCCTCCGCACCCTCTGCCGCTGCCGCCTCCATGCCTCCGCCACCTCCTCCCCCCGCGTCCGCCCCCCCCCTCACCATCAGCTCCAGCTGTACTTCCACGCAGCCCGACCGTACGGCAACATTCACCGCCGCCACTCCGCCGCCCAGCGCCGCCACCGCCGCCGCCACCCGCTCCCGCAGCCCCGCCGGCAGCTCCGCGGGCTGCACCCCGGACAGCTTGCCGTACACGTGTACGGCGGTGACGGGGCTGCGGTACTGCAGCAGCGGTGGTACGGCACCGGTGGCTGCTGAAGCGGAGGCAGCGGCGGCGAGGCGGCGAGCGATCTGCAGCTGTTGCAAAGGTGCAGGCGCTGGGGTGTGTTGGCGAGGGGCGACTGAGGAGGTATCCGGGTGTGGCGGGTGGGTTGGCGGTGGAGGTGCGGGGATTGGGGTTTTTGTATCTCCGTCGGGTGCCGGTGATGATGCTGGTGACGCTGCGTCGGAGGCGCTGACGATGGGACCGACAGCTTGAAAAAGAGGAGGTAGTGGCGATGGTGGTGGCGGTGGTGCAGGTGCTGCTTCACCTGGCGGGGTGCGGCGCTGCTGCTGACGTTGATGATGTTGGCTGGGGAGGCGGCGCTGCTGGTTGTTGCCGCCCGGCGCTCCTCCTGACCTCACCTCGCCACCTTGAGCCCTGCCCGCAGAGCTGCAGTCACCTGCAATCCGAGCCACAAAAGCACACAGCATTGGCCCAGCCAGACCTGCCGTACACCTCGCAACCCCGGCCAACCCCCACGCTGAACCGCCTGAAGCCCCCACCCACACCTCCGATTACGATTCGGTAAGTAATTTGAGATGCGTGCTTCTAGGATAGTGTCTCCGAATGCGCTCACTGCATGAGTCGGAATATGGGATTGGGACTCGTTGTTTCAGTTCTATAATTTTTTCCACCCACACCTCCCGCTTCCATCCTTCGCGGTCCCCACCGTCTGCACCTCTCACCTTGTCCGCCCTCGCACCCTTCGCACCCCCCACAGCCCCCTCCGCCGCCGCCGCCGCTGCCCCCTCCGCCGTACACCAGCGCTGACGCCAGCACCGCCGCCGCCGCGCACAGCGCCTGCCGCGCCACCAGCCCGGCGGGCGAGGGCGCGTGTGGCCAGCGGCTGCCGTACAGCAAGCAGATGGCAGCCACCTCCGCCAGGTCCCCCAGCGCCACCAGCGCCTGCAGGGGGGCGGGCATCTGCCGCGGGGAAGCGGGGCAGCGGGGGGGAGGGGGAAGAGGGAAGGCGGACGAGCTAGCTAGGTGAAGGCATGACGGCAGGGATTGGACGATTTGGTGTGGCACTGAGGTTTCTATGTACGATGAACAAATATGTGAAAACCCCAAAGGCAGCGCGTCACGTGCACTGAAAGTTTGTGTAGTGTGTAGTTAGTAGTGGGGTCCCCGCCCCTCGCCCCCCGCCCCACCTCCCCGCCCCCCGCCCACCGGCAGCGCCAGTGCGAAGAACAGCGACGCGGCTCCCTCCGCCGGCAGCGAGCGCTCCACCGCGAGCGGCCAGGGGGTGGCGGGGCGCAGCGCGCGCAGCAGCAGCGGCACCGCCTTGATGTGGAGCTTGGAGCACACAGCCCACAGCTGCCTGCGGAGCGCGGGGGAGGCGGGGAGGCGGCGACCAAGAGCAGGGCTGGGGCCGGATGAGTGGCGGCAGCGTTGCGGCAGGTGGTGGCGGGTTTGCTGGTATGGGCATGGGATAAGCGCTCCAGTAGGGTGGCCCGACAGCACCGGACACGACCGCACCACGGTACCGGTATTGCGACCTCCTCCCACCCCTCCTGCCTCCCTCCCAGGATTCCGCATCCGCACCTGCGCCTGCTGGTGACGTAGCGGCTGCCCCCCCGGGTGGTGAGCACCGCCGCCAGCCCGCCCACCACCGCCGTGTGGAAGGTGGTCAGGAAGTGAAGCTCTGCGGGGTGGGTGGGGGGGGGGAGTGGCAGGAGCAGCAGCAGGAGGGAAAGAGCGCGTGGGTGCAGATGCAACTACGCAGTGTTCCCTGTCACAACTACGCAGTGTTCTCTTCCTAAGGACTACCCTTGTAACGGGCATTCAATCACACTGACGGGAGCAGGTAGAAGCAAACGTTGCGGGTACTATCTACTATGAACGCTACTGCCGGGATGTCGAAGGGAGGTACCGGTAGCTAGCGGCGTATGAGAGGGCCCTGCTGCGGCTCCACCGCAAGCAGGTGGAGGGGTAGCTGCCGGCCGTACGCCCGTACCCCTACCTGAGAGGCACATCGGCCACAGCAGGCTCCGCAGGAAGGGCCCAGGGTGACAAGTCAGGTACAGCAGCTTGCTGAGCTGGCTGCCCGCGCAGGGCCAGGACTGCGACCAGCGCTGCGAGGGAGGCCGCATGACCCATGGGTCGTTCCTGAGCGCTTCGCCGCCGCCGCCGCCGGTGGAGCATGTACGGTAGTCCATGATATTGATGAAGTACAACGGAAAGGTGAAAAAGATTGTGAGGATGTAGAGGAGGTCGTAGGTGCGGCGGTTGAAGAAGCGGGGCTGCATGAGCGCTGGAGTGGTCGGGCGGGCAGGCGCGGAGTCGGTGCGCAGCAGCGCCCGAAGGCACCTTTGAAGTGCCTGACTGATTTGAACTTGAAGCATAATCACAGGCTTGCAGTCATCAAATTTTTGTCATAATAACTCGTAGCGAGATTAGGAGCGGAGGCGCGACGTAAGCGGTAGCAAGCTGACAGAAAGAGTCCAGTATTATTGTGTTGTATTGTGCTGTGGTCGTCGGTATACTCCCTACAGTATAATCGTCCTGCAGGCAACAAGTGTGGGACGCTTTTGTGGAAGCAATGCAGGCAGTACAAGGAAGTAAGACGCCAACCTTGGCGCAAATGGTGACCGAGCTAAGCAGACACGCTATCAAGAGACATGCAATGTGCAGCGTGGCAAAGAAGGGCCCCGTTAAATTGTGTAAGGCATTGACGGAGACTAAGCTAGCACTCCACGTACTGTGGAGTTGGGCGACATCATAGGAGCACGAACTCGACCCATTTGCAACTTGCATTGGTCGGACTGCACACCGTTACTGCACTCTGCGGTTTTGAGGAGGTAAGCCAACTGAACTATGGTTCGCCTGCCCGACACCCTCAGATGCGCGCCACCACCCTACCAGCTCTTTCCCCTTGCAGGTGTAAAAGCTAATCCCTGCCCACTGGTATAGTGCTTCGACTCCTGCTCAGCGTCCTGCCGCTCCCGTCTTCTCGCTGCCCGCTCCTGTTCGAGGAAGCACTATCAGCAGAAGGTGAATCTTTGTCGCTCGCTTTGCTGCCAAGCCGCTTTCCTTCCTTCAATGTTTGGGAAGCGGCTGGCTTTTACCACTACTGTTGTAAATCAATGTACCCGTATGGTTTGCTGCATATCCTGCAGGTCATGGAGCTGGGAGGCGGCGACTGAGGTCCATGCTGTGCTGGTGCTTGGATGCTGGTGCTATCTTAGATGAAGGCAGTGTCAGGGGTAGCAGGGCCCCGCCACCCGTCGCCTTCCATTTCCATGTCCCTGCTACCCCTGACACTGGCATGGATGTCATGGATGTGACTTGGGATGGAGGGGGAGGGCAGGAGGCCAGGAAGGTGTCTTGAGGTTGAGGTGGAGCAAGTGGGATGGATGTGGACTGAGCACGCACGAGGGTGTGGGGCAGAGGCTCCAAATGGGAGTGTGCTTCTGGTAGGATGTGTTGGGCTTGCATTGTTGACCCATGAAAGCTGATGATCAGGTTGTAGAGTATTTGCTTCATATGCTTTTCATACAACATACCTACTGTACCATGTACTGCAACACGTGAGAAGGCCAACCGTATACCAGCGGTATACCCGCTATTATATCTTCCAGCACGGAAATCTGGGCTGCTGCACTGCATCCCACCATTCCATACAGCTTCGCAATTGCACCACTTCTCAGTTACACCAGATAACTAGCCACCATTGCACAGGTACAACAAGCCAGTACACCCCCCTAACATACCGTTCGTCAGTATCAGCCGACGTGTCCACCCTAAAACCCCAGTCTCCAGGTTCATGCATGTGGGGCTAGCACTGCTCGACACTGCCTCCCCCCGCACTAGCCCCCTAGCCTCCCATCAGCCTGTAGCCCCTTGCCATGCTCACATCTCCCCCACAGCGATCTCCTGCCTGCTGCTCCCTGCTGCAAGCTACCAGCTGCCGACTCGGTTGCAAGGGCGGCCATTGCGCCCTCCTGGCACCATCCCTACCGCTGCCAATGCCACCACCCTACCAGCCCTACCTCCTTCACCTCTTGCCTTATCACCACGGTTAACTAGTTGTTCCATCCACAACCTCCTGCTTGTGTCTTCACTCC
The DNA here is from genome assembly GCA_021605115.1 of Astrephomene gubernaculifera. NCBI lineage: Eukaryota > Viridiplantae > Chlorophyta > Chlorophyceae > Chlamydomonadales > Astrephomenaceae > Astrephomene > Astrephomene gubernaculifera. The sequence goes on along the minus strand of BMAR01000028.1, from coordinate 376,791 downwards.
TTACCTAACCCCACCATCCCCATCTCCCAACCCACTGTGGCTATCACCACCACCACTGCCGCCTTCCATCCTTTCGTACCTCCCTCTCCCCCCCCCGCCTCTAGCTAGTTTACCACGACCACACCACACATTGCTTGCATATTCCTTATCCCCGCCTGCCTCTACGTGCGGTAGGGTGCCGCCACCATCACGGGCAGCTTGGCGCCGTGCGGTTGCAGCACCGCCTCCAGCCTGAAGCCCGAGCGGCCCAGCAGCGCCCGCCACTCGCTCTGACTGCGCTCACGACCCGGGGTCATCAGCTGCACGCATGGGGGAGGGAGGGCCCGGGAAGGGGGTTGCTCAGAGCGAGAACACGGGGCAGGGTGGATTGGGGTGAGCGAGGCCGCCGGGCACATTATCAGGTTGAGGCGCAGAGAAATCTGTCCGAGTAACTAAAGCAAGTAATAACCGGTTGTGCGCGGGAAGCCAGTAAGGCGGCAAGAGCCCAACCCAAGGTGTATATTGGTCTTTATCATTCCATTCTTGTCATCACCACTGGCGAAAATGCACAAGGTGTACAGGAGCAGCAGCAGCAAGGTGCGTACCCGCCCATACCGGCCCTCCTAGTGTCTTCTTGGCAGACTCAATATCTTCACAAACACATGTCCCCGTGTAACCCCACGGCACCCCCCTCCACGTCTGCCTTCCCGACCCACCCACCCACCATCATGCCCATGTCGAACTCCAGCTGCTGTACGGCAGCCGGCCCCGCCTCGGGGCTCACCAGCTCCGGCAGCACCGCCTCCACCACCAGCAGCCGGGGTGACCCGTGGGTCGCGAGGGCTGCATGCGCATGGCGCAGGATGGCAGCCGCCTCCTCGTCCGGCCAATCGTGCAGCACGAGCCGCATGAGGATGCAGTCGACGGAGAGCGGGAAGGGCTGGAAGAAGTCGCCCTGCGTGGGCATGGTTGACACACGGCCGGACACCCCAGCATGCGCCATGATCGCATCCAGCTAGCTAGGGTGATTTGGGAGGCGGATGTGATGAGCACATCAGCTTAAGAAGCCCCTGGGTACCGCTAGCCAGTTATCCTCTCCACGCCTCCTCCCGCCCCACCCTCCTCCCTCCTCCCACCTCCACATACTCCAGCCGCTCCAGCCCCCGCTGCCCCAGCTGCCGTGCAGCCGCCACCACCCCGGGCAGCTCCAACACGTAGCCCCGCCGCACACCTGACCGCGGGAGGAGGCGGGAGGGGGGGGGAGGGAAGGGGTGCGAGTGGTAAACAGACATGTTGCGCGGACCCTGCGCATGTGGTGTGCGGCGCATACCGGTATTTACGGCGACACCTGCCCGGCTGCACCAGGAGCGCATGGCATGGTGAGGAGGCGGAACAGCAGCGGCAGCAGCGACTGCCTGCAACAGCAAAGCGGGGCAGCAGCTGCCGGCACACGGCGGTGCTGCGCGGTGCCGCCGCCAGGCAGGCATCCCGCTGCATCCTCGACAGCAAGACTTCGCCGCTGGAACCCTTCACTGACCAAACCAAGCGTCCGGCTCCCCAGGTAGCTGACCACCCACCCACCCGCCCGCCCCCCCTGTTACCCCAGCTGCCCGCCGCACCGGGGTGGTGGTGCAGGATGGCCGTCATGAGCAGCCCCTGCCCCCCGCCCACATCCATCACCGTCTCGTGCCTGCGGGGCGGCGGGCAGCGGGCACCGCAGCAAGGGTTGCAGCAGCAGGGGTACAACATGTCGTACAAGGATCGCAGGTCCGCCCGCCCCCATGTGTCCTCAGCCACCCGCTGCACCTTCGCGCACCCAGCACGCAACGGAAGCATACCACCTGCGGCTCTTTTCTCCTCACACTCGAGCCGAAGCAGAGGGGTAACCCGAGCCTCTTGTCCGCCTTGCTTCCCGCGCTCCAACCCAACACCGACACTCCCTCCCCCATGCCCGGCACCCGGGTGCTCCCCTCCCGCCCAGCCCCCCTGACCCCCTCCCCCCCAGAGCCACCCACTGCGCGAAGCTGTAGGCTCCCGCCACTCCCTGCGCGGCGGCGGTGGAGGTGGCGGTCATGGCCTTGTCGAAGGCGGTGGCCTCCAGCGGGTGCTGCAACACGTAGGAGTACCAGTCGCAGCCGAACGCAGCCTCGAAGCCCATGCGGCCTGACGGCAGAGGGGGTAAGGAGGAGGGGGGGAGGAGAAAAGGGTAAGTAAGAGAGGAGAGGAGAGAAGGAACAAGACGGCCTCTACATCTTCCACTTCACGGCCAAGCAGCTGATCCCCTGCCCGTAAGAGGAATCTCCCTCAGCAGCTTTCCGCGCAAGGGCACCGCGTCCAAAGGTATCGACCACAACTGCCATCCTCCCTTCATGTACGGCTGTGTCGTGCGCTGCCGTACATACACACGTTTCTGTGGGGACTTCCTCTTCCGGCAATCGCAGTACGTTCCGACTCGAGGCCAGCTTTCTTAACACACACGCCCGCTCCTCACCTTCCTTGACGTTGTCGTACAGGTACCCCCTGCTGACGTAGTGCCCCGGCAGGCCGAGCATGAGCGCCAGCCACTTCATGTGGGAGGGGTGGGACTCCTGGGGCAGGGGGTGGTGCGGGGGGGGGGACAGTGAGGAAGAGCAGGTGGACGCGAAAGGAAGCACCGAGGTACCAGCAGTAGTTGCATGGCTGTGCGGTGGGGGGCTCAGGACAGCGTCAGGCGGCACGAGTGACTAGAGCGGCTGCAGCAACTAGACAGCCGGGCAGCCCCGCGTCCGCCTGTGGCCTCCACTGGGCCAAAGCAAGCTCGACACCAGCCCGCATGATCCCACTCGCACCTGTAGCATGACGCCCGTGTCTGTCAGATAGAAGCAGCTCGCGTCCTCGCGACGTTCCGCCGCCGGCACTGCACCCCTGATAGCATCCCCGTCCACACGCGCCTGCACCTGCGGCTGCTGCCCTGACTGATGCACCCCCCCTCGCTGGCCCCCTTGTGACCGTGCCTCCGCCCCCCGCTGCTGCCCCTCATGTGAACCCGCGTCATGCCCTGTGGCGCCTCCCACGCGGATGCTGCCGCCAGCCCTGCCAGCACATTCCCCTCCCGCATCATCGTGGCCAATGTTAAGCGGCTCTCCATCATCGCCGCTGCCGCCGCTGTTGTTGTTGCCGTTGCTAACCTGCCCACCGTTAGCCTCCTTCCGGCCCTCACCAGCACCTTCGCCCCCCTTTCCAGCCCCGCCGACTGCCGCATACCCTCCACTGCCACCCCGCCAATCCCCTTCACCACTTGCACCATGCATTGCCCCCGCCTCCTCCTCGCACGGCTCCTGCCCCCCGTGCCGTACGCCCTCTCCCACCTCCGCCTCCACCTCCACTAGCAGGCCGTACGCCGCACAGAGCCTCAGCAGGCGCAGCAGGCAGGGCGCGCTGCAGTGCAGGCGGGCGGCGAGCTGCGCGGCGGTGGCGGCGTGTGCCGGGTGGGCGCCCAGGGCGTCGGGGACACCCAGGCGACACAAGCAGTAGATGGCTGTGGGGCCCGCATGTGCAGAGGGGTTTGCGAGGAGGGGTCCAGCAGCGAGGGGAGGTTCAGCAGGCCTGGATTAGCTGTATTGCAAGGGGCATGACAGCGGCCAGTAATAAAGAAGCAGTGGCAGTGGGAGAAGAGGTAGGTTGGGTCGCTGGAGAGGTTCGTGTGCAGGTAGCGTGGTAGCGTGGACCCATGGGTCGGTCGGAGGGGTATTGTGTCAGGGATGACTCGTCGCACCGTTTGGCGCCCAGCTGCCGCGGATCAGGGTTTCTAGCGCAGCGGCCTTCTCTCCGGGGACGGTACGGACCGCCTGCGAGAGTGGGGGCGCTTACGATGAGGTTCCGAGGAAGTGAAGGGAGACACAGAATGGGGGACGACACGGTCCCGATGAGGGCCTTCTGCAGCATGCGGCGGGCTGCGCTCTCGCATCAGCGGCTTGCGTGCACGCTATGCACGGCTTTGAGCAGCTTTTTCCTCTAGGCGCCTGGCTTTGCTGCGAAGCATTCCTCGCTTTCTTCTAGCGCACCTTGAGCACTGGGGAGCTCTTGGCGGACTGGAGCTGGGACTGCTGGTCGGCATCCTGGCGCGTGTCCGTTGCAACGTCGGAATTGTCACCTGAGGTCATCTGTGGATTCTTACGTGGGAAATATACAGTTCGTAAACGCTAAAAGTGTGGCCGCTGCAGGGAATGCGGTGTATGTGCCTTCCCTTTAAGCGCGGACGATATAAGAGGTCGTACAATGACGAAAGGCCTTGGAGCCAAGCGCAACTCACAATTGCCGTCGCCTGGCTGCAGGTCGTACGGTAACCCTGTTTCCTGTTCTTTAGGGCACACATAGTTCGCAGCGATAACACTGGGCGGTCCTGAGGATGCGTGTGGCGACAGGCGTGTACGAAGCATGGTGCCGCTCGTCCTGACTAATGGGTACGCGATTTCTGACCGCTCTGATTCCCTATATAGCTTCCTTTTCCTGGGGCTCAAAACAGCTTTGTCGGAGGGGAGGGAAGCTGCCTACGGTCTCGGTGGCGGACCTTCCTTGGTAGAGCTCCACCGAACGCGCCTGTATGGCTGTATGGCGGCGGATTCGCGTGGATGGGGATTGGCCATCCTGGTGAAACTAGGCGTGTATTGGCATTCGGCCTAGGGTGTACTATGAGCGGGGCCCCTTTGGCATCAGGGTACGCCTGCTGAGCCGGGACATGTGAGCGGGGCCGCCTCGAGAAGTGCGAGCCGCTGCTGCACATCAGGTGGGCTGTGGCATGCAAGCATGCATGGCCAGTACCACTTGCATTCGCATCCACGACTTGAGCAGAAGGCTCTTTTGCCTGCTAAGTGGTAACAGATGGGACCAAATGCCACACAATACTTCCCTTAATGAACCCTACACCCCCCGGCCTTGTCCGGCTACCCATCCATTCCCCCCGCCACCCCCTAATCTTTCCATCAAAATTAACCGCGACCCCGCGCAGGCACAATAGTTCTGGTCGGCATCAAGTGCACCTGATGGCGGTGGGCGTCATCGTGCTACATGTGGCATGCTGCTTGGCTTGCTGATCTAATGGAGACTGCCACGACAACAACGGCTCCCTGTCCGGTTCAGATCTAGTAAAATCGCGCTGCGAGCTCGTGTTTACGTGAAAAGAGTACGCCCAGACACACAAGCCAGGGTACATGTCCTGCCTTATCACAGGCTTAGCTAAGGAACCCTGGCGGCCGTCTCGCTACGCGGCCAATGTGAGGTATTCAGGAAAAGGCATCTCTCAACCGGAAACCGGTGGCTGTTTGTGGGATCAGTAAACGTGTCGGGTCCAACTTGAAGGGCGTAACTCGTAACACTAGAAAACTAGGAGTTTGCATTCTCCTACGAGGCTAACCCACCAGAGTATATTTGTACATTTTGGAAGGGACGTTCCTTGTAGACTTATGTTCATGGAGGCCACGTCCATGGCCTGTACGGAAATTGCATAAAAGACACTCGAAACAGTGAAAAGTAGTAATAAACACGTAAACACGGAACTTGTAGACACAAGGAGACTTCATTTTGTTCGGGTGTAGCTGTAATCAGGAGAGAACCATGCAGGCCCTGACGGGCAAGCTGTCGGCGGGGATGCAGCGCCCCAGCCGTGGCCAGATGGTCGTCACCAACGTGGCAACGCCTTCCAAGAACCCCACCTCTCGTCTAGCTAAGCGCAGCAAGGTGGAGATCATTAAGGAGAAGAGCGACTACCTGCGACACCCACTCATGGAGGAGCTTGTCAACGAGAACACCAACATTAGCGAGGAGGCTGTGCAGCTGATGAAGTTCCATGGATCTTACCAGCAAGACCACCGCGAGAAGCGTGCCTTCGGGCAGGGCAAGGCTTACATGTTCATGATGCGGACTCGTCAACCCAGTGGCCTCGTGCCCAACAGGCTCTACCTTGTCATGGACGATCTTGCTGACCAGGTATGTTAACATGTTAACTTTCAGAACCATGGCGTGAAAAGGTGTCGAAACGCCGCCGGCAACCTGTTGCGACTCTCGGATAGTCATGCGGTCCCAGTAAGAAAAGGTTACCACGTCAAACTCCTTACATGTGTCTTGCAGTTTCACTTGATGTGTACATACCGGGGGCCGCAGCACGGAACTCTGCGCATGACGTGGTGCAGCTTTTAAATGCTCCAATCACAGCCTGTACTAACAGAACAGACTGTTATTGAACAATAGTAGAGAAACTGTCCTTCTGTTATTGGAGGTCTGGCATCCCGGCATTCCGCGGCATCTTCGGCGGGAGTTTGGCGTGTTGGCAAGAAGAGCCATTCATTCGTATGGGAATGCGCCGATAGCTTCTTGACGTCATGCATGTATGTTATCTGTGCACTAGCTTGCCTATTCTTGCCTTACTAACTCCGCTTACTAACGTGCAACCTCCCTGTCCCCCCACTGCCAAAACAGTATGGCAACGGCACCCTGCGCCTCACGACGCGTCAGGCGTACCAGCTGCATGGCGTGCTGAAGCACGACCTGAAGACGGTGTTCTCTTCTGTCATCAAGAACATGGGCTCCACCCTGGGCGCTTGCGGTGACGTGAACCGCAACGTCATGGGCCCCGCTGCCCCGTACCTGGACAAGCCCGAGTACATGATTGCGCAGAAGGTGAGGCCTTCTGCTCCAGCAGCTGCCCATATCAGCTAGACACCATGTGGGTGTCTGGCGAGGCATCCGGATTCGGGTCACCAAATCAGAAGCGGTAACCATCCGCCCATGCTTGCCTCTTTCTTTGTGCAGGTCGCAAACGACGTTGCAGACCTCCTGGCGCCTCAGTCTGGTGCGTACTACGACATGTGGCTGGACGGCGAGAAGTTCATGTCGATGTACAAGGAGGTGCGCATTGGGCGCAGTGAGACTGGCACTTGGGTTCTTCAAGACACATTGGGACGTCTGCTCGTTTCTAAAGACGTGTGGACGCTGACCCTTCCAGCGTGGGCATCTGGGTTGGTTGGTAGGCCCATGTTTGTTTGGCTCACAAAGGCGATATGTTATGCCAGACCATGTGGTTGCAGCAGTCATGAAGCATGCCCCTGTCGTCCGCCTTTTATGTCCGCAGGACCCCAAGGTGACTGCCGATCGCGCCTTCAACGGCTTCGGCACGAACTTTGAGAACTCCCCGGAGCCCATCTACGGCGCTCAGTTCCTGCCGCGCAAGTTCAAGGTGGCTGTCACGGTGCCCGGCGACAACTCCGTGGACCTCTTCACCAACGACCTGGGCATCATCGTCATCATGGACGAGGAGAAGAGTGAGTGGGCTGGGCTGGTATGCAGGAAGGTCGCTTATGCGCGGACCCTAGCCGTACGACCCCGGGGCTGAACTACCGGCCGTCCTATGGATGGACGGGTGGGTGGTTGTGAGTTCTGTACGCTTCACTGTCTTAACACTTCATGCTTCATTACTGCCCATCCACAGAGGAGCTGAAGGGCTTCAACATTGTGGTGGGCGGTGGCCTGGGCCGCACGCACCGTGACAACGACACGTACGCGCGCCTGGCTGAGCCCCTGGGGTGAGGCAAGGGTGCTGGCTGGGAACCGAGGGCAAGCTCCTAGGCTCCGGGGAGGCCTTGCTGCCGCTCTTGCTGTGGTTCTAGGAAGCAACGTTCGTTAGCATGGAGCGCCGCATACAGGCATGCTCAAGTCCCCCCTTATTCTCCTTCCACGCAGCTATGTGGACAAGGACGACATCTTCCACGCCGTCAAGGCGATTGTGGCGGCGCAGCGCGACTACGGCCGCCGTGACAACCGCAAGCAGGCTCGCCTCAAGTACCTGGTTTCGGAGTGGGGCATTGACCGCTTCAGGTGGGGCTTGGGGCTGCCGGACTCATCCTCATGTTTGCTTAGGAGCTCCGTGATATGAATGTCATTAAAGTAGATAGCGGGTTAACAAGGCTAGAGAGCGGGTTAACAAGGCTTGCCGCCCTGTCCCATAACCCAGGTCGGTGACTGAGCAGTACTTCGGCAAGAAGTTCGGCGAGTACGTGCCGATGCCCGAGTGGGAGTACAAGGACTACATGGGCTGGGGCGAGCAGGGCGACGGCAAGCTGTTCTACGGCCTGTACGTCCAGGCAAGTCTATGGAAGATGTGTGTCTTTCACGGAGGATGTATTGCGAAGGACGTAGCTTTGAAGTGGCTGGATTCGGGGAGTTTGTGCTAAAGTCTGTCAGCATACCGCTTCACTAAGCTGATGCTACTCCGCCTTTACTTGCTATCTCGCAGAACGGCCGCATCAAGGGCGAGCAGAAGAAGGCCATGCGCGCCGTGATTGAGAAGTTCAACCTTCCGGTGACGCTGACGCCGCACCAGAACATTATCCTCCGCGACGTGCTGCCCGAGAACAAGGACGAGATCATGGCGATGCTGAAGGCGGGCGGCGTGCAGGAGCTGATGGACTGGGACTCGCTCGACCGCATGTCGATGGCCTGCCCCGCCCTGCCGCTGTGCGGTCTGGCGGTGACGGAGGCCGAGCGCACCATGGGGGACATCAACAAGCGCATCCGGGCGCTGCTCGACAAGGTAGGCAAAGGAAACAGTGTGCACGGCACAATTGTGCAACATGCGCAAAGTAGAGCAACTCCACTAGTTCGCCGTTGCGTAGCCGCTTGCCGTCATCAATTGTATCGTTGCTTGGCTCCGCAGGTGGGCGTCGACGCGGAGACGCAGCTGATTGTGCGCATGACGGGCTGCCCCAACGGCTGCGCGCGCCCGTACATGGCGGAGCTGGGCTTCGTGGGCGACGGCCCCAACAGCTACCAGATCTACCTGGGCGGCAACGCCAACCAGACCCGGCTGGCTGAGCTGTACGCGGACAGGTACGTTGGGGAGTGCCGTCTTGGGAAATGGGTGGATACCACCTGACACTTTCAGTGCATGTTGGCGGGTCCTGTGCATGTACCGAGAGTGCCGCATGCCTTCCGCTACTGCAGGGTGAAGATCAAGGACCTGGAGAGCTTCCTGGAGCCCATCCTCGCGGCCTGGTGGACCAACAGGCGCCCGAGCGAGGGCTTTGGCGACTGGACCGCACGCGTCGGCTTCCCGGCCGTCAAGCAGTTGGCGGCGGCCGCCAAGCCGGCTGTCGCTGCTCAGTAAGCAGCTTGCACCGCGTTGAGCCTTCAGCCTTGCTAAGCTACAAAGGTCCTTAGTTCCCAGTACACGCTGATACGTGATCAGGAGGGACTGAGGCTTTTCTGCATTATAGAGAAGAGCATTGTTTGATGTGGCGGAATGTTTGCATAGCCGGTCAGATGATGCTACTGACGTGGGGCGCAGGTGGCGGTGTTTAGACTAGAGTAAAGTACCTGCTATAGGTTGGGTTTCGGATGTCCCTGACTTGTTTGGGCATGCAATGGACTTGCTGTGGACAACATAACCACTGCCACCTGCGACAGGATGCCAACGTAATGGGGGTGGTTGCTCCTAGTTCTGTGTGGCGTGTGTAGATTTCGTGTCGTCTTTGGCAGGAGATATGGGGGCGTACTTCAACATTTGTAGGGGCCGCGGATTGCGGCAGTCACCTGCATGAAGGTTGAGTCCGCACCACCCATGGTTATTTGTTGTTAGATACGCGCGCAAGCACCATAGACTCTGTTGTAAGGGATGATGGTTTGACTTTGGACTCCTTTCTCGTCAGCTAATGTTTGGGGAAGGTTGCACCATTCCCACCTAGCTTGGTGGATGCATCGGTTCGCTGGTGGGTGTACCGTGCCAAATTGCGGAAGGGTGTTGACAAACCTTGACTTGGGTCGGACCCGGAGCGTCACCGCTTCCAGTGCGAACAAAGTTGACGCTTTGTACAGTTGGCGGCGGCAGCTTGCCTATCTTGTGCGTGTTTCGTTCCCTACTTGTCGGGCAGTGCTTTGAGTGCACACCCATAAATCAACGTCACAGGAGATATCACTTCTGGCGTTTGAAGCAGCATGAGCGCGTCTATGCCGCCTCATGGATGTTAGCATTGATGGGTAAGCTTGTGTTTGCACTGTACTATTGTTCTTATACACGTGTTTGCGCGTAAAGCGTTACACCTGTTACACCCTTAATGGGATGTTTGCATTTGGTATGCGCGTTTGGGAAATGCGCAAGAGGAATACTGCTCATTGTTTGTGGCACACGTGCCTTCGGGGTGTCATAAGAGAGGAGGGACTCCCCAAAGGCCAAGCCTTCATTTTATGTGGATGATGTAAAGTCCGAGAAGGCTGACGCCAGTTGACAAAAAGGTGTCACATTGCAACCTTACATTAGGCCGCTGACCGACCAAAACCCGACGTGTCATATGTGTTCTCTGCCCAACCATGTTCCTACATATTCTCCACATGCCATTGCGGTAAATGTCCAAGTTGATACATCAAGCAGGGTAACTCAGCATTACGCCAATACGGTATCAGCATGACGCCAGCAATGGGGCCTCCAACGGGACAAGCCCCAAGTGGCGAGTTTCATGAACGCAACAACCCGACGTCAAGAGAGCGCACATGCAGCCGTCTACAACTAAATTAGTCTTCCGCTGATTCGCTCGTCAGTCTTAACCCTTAATACCGTTCTCGTTTGCGCCTGGACGCGCCGCCGTCACTCGAGTCGCCGCCATCGCTGTAGCCCCCATCCGACGAGGTGTCTGCGTCCGCGAAGGCGATGACTTTCCGCCGCCGACGCTGCCGTCCCGACTGCGGCTGGCGGCCCTCGCTCCCGACCCCCAGCGCCTCGCACTCCGTCAACCACTGCGCGCGAGCCTGTTCCCCGAGCTTGTATACACGCGAGCTCTTGTTGTTGTATGTACGGCAGTTCTCCCAAATCTGTTCAACGTCAGCGAACAACTCCCTCACGTCCTGCACATCAGCGACAGGAGCAGCGATGTTAGTAAGATATGGAAAGCAAAGTTGTTGTAACGCTCATTTCTTATGGCAAACCTAGGAATCATCAAGGAGTGCGGGCGCAACTACAAAAAGCCAAGCCCAACGCCGCTAGAGCAACCTCAGCCCTTGCACCACCACGTCCCCACCCACCCACCCTGTAGGCGCCGCTCTGCAGGTTGGCCAGCACCGTGGACAGGTCCATGGGTCGCTTCACCACGTCAAGGTAGCCGGGCGCCTCCGCGGGGTCCACTGGCAGGCAGAAGATGGCTGCCACGCGGGCCCGCATCAGCCGCTCCAAGGCCTCCTGCGCCGCCGCCTGCCAGCCGACGGAGCTTTGCTGCTGCTGCTGCAGCTGCGCAGCCCCACGACGTGTGTCAACACCACCGTACAATCCCGCCGCGGCGCCTGCTGACCCGCGTGCGCGGGAGGAGCCGCCGCCGCCGCCGCTTGGCATGGCGTTGTAGCCCGGCGCCGCCCCTCCCGCCAGCAGCGCCGCATGCGGATCGCTGTAACCCCCGCCCGACGCCGCAGCCGCTTGTGCCGCTAACTTGGCTCCCCCTGCGGTGGCTGCTGGCAGGCCCGCTGGCACCGCCATGCGCTGCCACGTGCGGTTGAAGGCGGAGCGGCAGTGCTCCGCATCCGCCACGATGGCCGAGCCCTGCTGGTTGTAGCGTCGGCAGTTGGACCACACCAGCCGCACGTCGTCCAGCAGGCCGGCGGGTCCGGAGCTGGAGTAGTGTCCGGCGGCCAGGTTGCGAGCAATGGTGCCCAGGTCTATGGGCTGCGAGATGATCTGCACGAGAGGGAAGGGGTGCGCGCAGGCAGGGAGTGTCCCAGTAATGCAGCAAGCTGCTTGCAACAGAAGCAGTAACGAAAGCCACACCGTGCGCCACAAGCAAGACAGTCGCAACAGCCGCGTCCATGGCACCGTCAGCCCCTGCAAGCCGCTGCCCCGCTTACATCCGAGTACCCGGGCAGCTCGTCCGGGTCCACAGGCACCAGGAAGGGCTCCGCCCGCGGGTCCGACATCACCATTCGCAGGATGCTGGCGGCCAGGTGCTCCCAGCTCCCGGGCGCAGGGACCCCGGGCTGCTGCTGCTGGGGGTAGCCCCCGGCCGCCGCCACACCACCACGCACTCCCGCGCCCGCAGCCGGCCCAGCCTTCCGCGCTGCTGAAACCGGCCGCCTTGCTGCGCCCGAGCCTGGCATACCCGCAAAGCCGCCCTCATCGTAGTATCCGCCGTCTGCCTCCTGTCCGGCCGCCTCTGCAAACCCGTACGGCAGCGGCAGACCCGCAGCTCGCCAGGCGGCGTTGAAGGAGGCGACCAGCTGCTCCGCTCGGCGTGTGACGGCTGCACCCGGCTGGAAGTAGGCGCGGCAGTTGGCCGCGATGAGGCGCACGTCTGCGGCCACCGCGGTGCAGCTCGAGTAGGCGCCCCGGCGCAGGTTGTTGAGCACGGAGGTGAGGTCCACGGGGCGGGCCACCACGTCCAGGTAGCCGGGCAGCTGGGGAGGGGGGAGTGGGAGGTGGGTAGGCAAGGGAAGGGAAGTTGGGCGCTCGAGAGGTCACAACGGAGCATCCGGAAGCGTCTCCTCTGCCCCCGGACAGTGTCTGTAAAGTGTCGCCTAACGCCTGCCATGCAGTTGGAGGCGTGCGACGCCCCTTCCTCCCCAACCGCAGTCACTACATCACTGCTCCTTACTCCGTGGCCCCATGCGTCCACCGCACCCGCCCGCCCCGCCCACCTGCTCCACGTCCACCGGCGCGCTGAACTCCTCCGCGGAGGGCTCCAGCATCACGCTGCGCAGCACCGTCAGCGCCGCGGGCCGCCAGGTGCGCGGATCCTCGTCCACCACCTCGCCCTCCAGCCCGCCCTCCGACCCCGCATACACCCCACCTGGCATGCCCGCCCCCGGCGCCGCACCCATGCGAGCACCCTGCGCAAAGGGCGGTGCAAACCCGCCTGCTGCCCCCATCGCGCCACCTCGCGGCTGTACGGCAGGCTCACCCGGGCGTGCCCCGTAGCCTCCCCTCGCAGCAGCCGGAGCAGCAGCCGGGGCGCCCGCAGCACCTCTCCGCTGCCCGCCCTGGCTGCTGCCGCCCGCCCTGCCGGCCGGCGCGCCGTCCGAGGCATCCGAGTCATCCCCATCTCCCTCCTCATCTGGCTCCTCATAATCGTCATCATCCTCCACAAACTCGTCATCAGAGCCTTGCGTCCGCCGCCGGCCCGAGCCCCGACCGCGCCCACCGGGTCCCCGCCCTCGCCCTCGCCCCCGCCCTCGGCCGCGTCCCCAGCCGCCTCCGCGCCATACCCGCTCCACTCCGCCCACATCCGTGAGCCCCTGCCGCACGCGCGCCAGTACGGCTGCCCGGCAGCGGGCCGCCATCTGCGCACTGGTGGCAGCAGCGGGCCCCGGGGAGGCGGTGCGGGGCTGCCCGGGGGCGTCCGGGCCGCCGGAGGAGAGGCCGAGCTCCGCCGAGGGCTGCTGCTGCTGCTGGTGGAAGGCGTACGCGGGGCCCTCGAGGCGCGGGCGCTTGGAGGGAGAGGGCGGCGGGAGGACGAGTCCGGCGCCGCCGTCGGAGCAGAAGGGGCAAGTCCAGCTCTCAAGACTCTGTAGGGGAGGCAGAGGAAGAGGGGAAGGGTGGATGCGAGCATGTCCAGGCGGATTCGGAAATGCGGATTTTCAGGACGCTCGACCCCCCCCCCGGGCGGTTGCCACGCAAGCCACCCACCATGGCCTGGTCGGGCTGCAGTCCGCAGCAGGCCGCGTGGAACCAGCCCTCGCAGGTGTCGCAGCAGGTCACGTCCTGCGGGGGAATGACGAGAAGAATGACGGACCGCGGCGGATCAACACGGGGGAAGCAAACAGTAAACCTAAAACAACGCAGTCGGTCCGCCGCATGTTGCCTTCCACTCACACAGAAAGCCAGGAAGCCAGCTGATGCGAAAATGCAGGCAAGGAGTATACAGGCGCCGAATGCAACAGAGCCCCATACACCCCCACTCACCAAGCCGGGCGAGCAGCTCGCCTCCCAGGTCGCGCCGCATATGCAGAAGCTCTCCCGGGGCCCCTGCCGCTGCTCCTGCTCCCCATCCTCCCCTCCTCCTCCCCGTCCCCCATCCTCCGCGCCACCACCCCCAGCACCGCCGCGCCCACGACCCCTCCCCCTTCCCCAGCCCCGCCCCCGGCCCCTGCCCCTCCCTCTGCCTCTGCCCGGCGCCGGCAGTCCCTGCTCCCCGTCTCCCTCCCCCTCCTCCGCCTGCATGCTGGCCAGCAGCAGCGCCTCGTCCGCCCCCTCCGGGTCCACCCCCGCCGCCACCGCCGTCGCCTCCGCCAGCGCCTGCTCCAGCAGCTGCTGCGGCGTGAGCACCACTGCGGAGGCCCCGCCGGTGCCCACCCGCCGCGACACGTACTTGTCCACCGCCGCCTGCCGCTGCAGCAGCGCCTCACCGGCACACCGCCTGGGAGGGGGGAGGGAGGGGGAGTGCGGCAGCGCAGCAGCAACATGGGTGGGCGGCTGGGTGTGCACAGATACGGGCGGCACTAGATGGGCGACCCGACAGGAGGGTTATTTACAGCCGGGGTCAAGCCGAGGCAAGGCAGGGCCCGTCGTAAAGGGAGGGGTCGCGGGATTGACCGCTTCATCCTGCTCGGCAGCTAGGTAGCTACACCGGTACCCCACCACCCAGCACGCGACGGCACACTCACGTGCAGAGCCACTTGCCGCGCCCCCCCGGCAGCTCCAGCTCCCGCCGCGGCACCCCCACACACGCCGCATGGCAGCCCGTGAGGCACGTCCCGAAGGCGGTGGCGCAGCCCACCCAGCCGCCCGCAGCCAGCGGCGTGCCCGCGCTCTCCGCCGGCGTCAGGCCGCACACCAGGCAGGCGGAGGCGGGGGAGTCCGCCGCGCCGGCGGGTGGCAGGGCCGGGGCCCCCCGCTGGTGGGTCGGCTCGCCCGCCCGCACGCGCTCCTCGTAGGCGCGCAGCAGCCACAACGGCACGCTGCCCTCCGCCACCCACTGGGACACACCTGCGCGGGTGCAGCAGGGAGGCGCATGAGGAGGAGGGAAAAGAAGAATACCCGATGTGTTACAGCATGGTTACCAAGTAGCGCTGTACCTGCGGCCTGTCCGCTGCGTATCTAGCAAGGGGTGGCAGCACGGGCGGTTAAGGTGACAGCAGCGGCACCCACCCACCCACCCACCCGCATCCGGTGTCAGCATGCGCAGTCCGTTCAGCTGCTGCTGCTGCTGGGGCGGGGGCGGCTGGTGTCGCGAGCCGCCGCTCTGCAGCAGCGCCTGACCCACCGCGTCGGGGGCGAGCAGGTACTCCACTCTGGCGGGGGGGAGGGGGAAGTGCGGGGCAGCGGGGTTTATTAAAGAGCATGTACAAGGGGGGATGCGGTAATCGCCTGACGCAATGACAAAGCCAACGAGGACATGAAAACGGAAAAAAGAAAATGAGAACAGTTGATACGCAACATACATTCACCCTCCTGCACCATCTGTGGCATGCCCGCTTGCCTGCGCTCGGGCCCCACCACCCGCTTGGCGAGCGCCACGCTGTGTGTGTACGGCAGGTACTCGGGGGGTACGGCAGCCGCCACGTCCGCAGCGCCTTCCGCGCCCGTCAGCGCCGGCCGCCTGATACGCTCCCACTGCAGTGCGTCCTCAAACACACGTGCCTGCATGCATGCATGGGGGGGGCATGGCAGGGCAGCTTTGCAGGGCATGTCGTGCACGGATGAGTATCGCAAAAGGCGCTGGTATCAACCCAGCGAGGTCCGCTTGCACCCCCGCGCCTACCTGGTTTGTCTTGTTACCCCCAGCCCTCCACCCCATCCCACAACCCCACCACCCCCGTCCGCCCACCTGCACCGCCAGCTGCGCCACCGAGGTGGCGTGCTCCGTGGTTGCCACCCAGGCCAGGCGCCGGGACAGCGTGTGGCGCAGTGTGGTGTGGTAGATGACGCCCTGGGGGGACAGGGGGGTGTGCCGGGGTGGGTGACATGCGGTAACAAGAACCAGAAAACAAGAGCCAGGCGACGAAAACCCGTGCAGCACCGCGCCCCATGTGCCGCCGCCCCCACCGCTCCCCCACACACCTGCTTGATCAGCGTCTTGCCCCCCCGGCGCGCCAGCTTCCTCGCCTGCTCCCGCGGCAGCATCAGCTCCGCCTCCGCCCGCAGCGCCGCGGGGCGCCACCAGGACCAGCCGGTGCGCGCCTTCCGCAGCGCCGCACGCCGCTCCGGCCCCGGCAGCGGCCCCAGCTCCCCCCCGGCCGCCAGCGCCGCCCCCAGCAGGTCCACCGCGTCCACCTCGCCGAAGGAGGCTAGCAGGTCGCGCCACCTGGGGGGGGCACGAGGTGGGGAAGGGGGCATGGGGTGGCACGGTAGCAGGTGGACAGCAGCGCGCGCACACTTTGGGTGAAGAGTTGGACTGGCAGCAACAAGCGGCCTGATGTACCTCCTCCCGCGCGGGCAGCCCCTCCCCTCCCCTCCCCTCACCCGCCACCCCCGCTCACCACTTGTCCAGCACCACCTCCTCCGCCGCCATGGCCCCCAGCAGCTCCAGCTCCGCCTGCCGCTCAGCCGCCTGGCCACCCTCGGGAGCACCTGCCGCGGGGCGAGGGGCAGGGTGACACGAGGTGTAAGACGGCACACTGGAGGTAGGACGACTGGACTGCCTACAAGCCCACACGCCCGCATCAGCCCCGGCGCCTCGCTCCCCCCTCGCCGCTCCACGGCACCCGCTGTGCCCCCCCCCACCTGCCCCCGCCACCCTCTACCGCACCTGATGGTTGCGAGCCGCCCCCGCTCCCGCCTGCAGCGACCCCGGAGGCCGCCTTGGACCGCCGCCGCGCAGAGCGCCCCCCCGCACCCGCCTCCGCCTCCATGTCCGCAGCCGCCTCGCCGGCGCCCGCCCGCGGCTGCCTGCCCTGAGACTGAGAGGGGGGCTGCGACTGCGACTGCGACTCGGGCGGCGCGCCCTTCCCCGGCGGCGAGGTGGAGGCGGTGTTGTCCGCCGCCCCTGCGTCCTCGTCCACACCTGCATGGAGACGGGGCGGGCACACGAGCAAGTAGACGCAGGCTATTGGTGCGCAAAACGTACGCTTTTAGGACTGGAAAGATCTTTGCCTGAAGGACGCAGGGCACATACCGGTATGCCGCACGCCTTATGTTCACCACAACGCACGAGGCCCCCTCTGCCGAACCCCCAAGAAAGCTTGCCGTTGCTCGCCCCGCCCCGCACCTTGGCTGCTGAGCTCCCAGGGCTGTCCCGCCTCCTCGCCCTCGCCCCCGGGGCCCTCTGGAGTGGCGCCGCCAGCCGCCTCGGGTGCCACGGAGGTGGCGCGCGCCGCAGCCGCCTGGGCCGAGCGCAGGTCGTTCCAGGCCTGCAGCGGCAGCAGCAAAAGAGGCAGGGTGGGCTGTCGTGTTCTTCGCGTCTGATCCGGAGTTCGCCCGGTGTCCCCCATGGGCCCCATCCCATCCCCCACCCCACCTGCAGGTGCGGCGGTATCTTCTTCCGGGGCGGCCGGCCGGGTCCCTTCTTGGGCTGCGGCAGCAGGCTGGTGATGCGGCGGCGGCGGTACGACTCGGCGTCCCGCTGCCGCTCCGCCACCATCAGCTCCAGCCGGGCTAGCTCGGCGGGGTCGCGGCGGTAGGGGTCCCACTGCGGGGAGAAGACGGGCAGCGACCTGCGGCGGGAGAGGGAGAGGGGGTGGCCCGGGGTTGGTGTGTTAAGATAACTGGCCGCAAGGAGGAACGTGTGCGCGAGGACAGCGAAAGCGGTGCAGCCCCTTCAGGGCAGCGCCAAGCCACAAGATCAGCGATGCCCCTTTCTTCTTGTAAAGTGGGTGACAGTTTTGGCACCGCAGGCGTTCTGGACTACCCCCCCCCCCCACCTCCTCAGCGCCGCCTCCAGCTCCAGGAAGCGCGGCGCCAGCTGCGCGGGTGAGGCGGCCGCCCGCACCGCCGCCGCCCACTGCCTTCGCCACTGCTTGCCCGCCTCCCCCGGCCGCCCCCAGCCGCCCTCCAGCAGCCCCCACAGCTCCCGCTCCGTGGCCAGCAGGTAGCGCTGCAGCACCGCCAGCCGCCCGCACAGCTCGGAGGCGGCAGCGGAGGAGGAGGAGCCGTCGGGGCCGCCGCGGGGGGCGGACGAGCGGCGAGGAGCCTCCTGTGGGGTTACCGATGGGGGGAGGCGGAGTCAGCCCCAGCCGGTACGTGAGTGCGGGGGGGTTGTCCAGCAGCATGCGGGGTCCGGTCGCAAGGAACAAGGTATTGGGAAGCGAGGGGAGAGACGTACAGCTGGCGGGTGTGGCGTGCGCCCCCGGCCCCCGGCGCCAGTGTGTCTGTGGCTGCACGGCCCACCTGGAGTTGCGGCCAGGAGTAGGCGGGCAGCGGCAGCGGCACCGCCAGGGCGGAGGCGGGTGTGGCGCCCGCGCGCTTGGACTTCTTGTACTCGATGTCGTGGGCGGCCTGCGAGGGGGGGGGGTTGATGGAGGGAGAGAGGGAGGGAGGTCGGCATGGAGCAAGATGAAGTTCGGCGCAGAGCGGGAGGAAAGAAGCGGGGCGAATAGCAGGGACAAGCTCGGGCGCGGGCGCTGGGTAGCGGAGCGGCTCTGCGGGACGGCCCCTCACGTGACAGCGCCATCACTCACCTTCATGGCTTGTACGAACATCTCCCAAGCCGGGCGGTACCTGCGGGACACATGCGCAACCACAGTTGTCACACCATGACCCTCGGCTTGTACCGACTAGGGTATTGACAACACGCACGCGGCCAGTTTTCTTAACACACAAGGTGGGGCGACTGGCTTCCCTGGGTGCTGCTGTCAATGTAACCCCCATACCCCCATACAAATACATGCTCGCATCCGTTACAGAGGTGCCCGCTCCCCCCAAAGCGACACGGACCCAGGCGGCGATCACATGCGATCGCTCCACCCCTCCAGGCGAGCCCCCCCATCTCCCAGCCGCCCCCACCTGTTGTCGTACGCCGCCGCCTCCCCCCGCTCCGCCATGCAGCCCGCCGCGGGGCCCCCCAGCAGCACCAGCTCCGAGGTGGGGTGCGGCACGTCGTCAACCAGCCGCCGGGGTCTGCGGTGTGGGGGCAGGAGGAGGAGGAGGAGCGGATGAGTAACGGAAGGGTATGGCAGGAGCGGTGCGCGTGTAAAGGAAACCCATGCTCGCAAAACCCCCCCATAGCCCGCACCCGCGCACCTCCTAAGCATCTCCGCATGCCGCTGCGCCTCCGGCCCCAGCAGCAGCTGCAGCCCGCGGAAGCCCACATCCCCCACCGGCGCCCCGGCAGCAGCGGGCGGCCGCGCCTCGCAGTGCGCCGCGAACACGCAGCCGTACGCCACCCAGGAGGGGCAGCCGGTGGCGGGGCTGATGCCGGCCATGGGCACACGCAGACCCGCAGCCTCGCCTGCAGCAGCAGCAGCAGCGGGACGTGAGTAGGGGTAGTGGGAGCGGGGAAGGAAGCAGCAACAGCAGCAGCAGCGGCTCGGCCTAACGGGTTGTGCTGGGTGGGTGTTGCATGGGAGACAATGAAAGCCGAGGTGGCGCCCTCATCAGTCCCGCCGCCACGACGGCCCCCCCATCAGTCCCGCCGCCACGACGGCCCCCCCGTGCAGTAGCCGCAAGGACTGGGCTGGACCCGCACAAAGCAGGGGTGGAGTTCTAGAACGGCGGCGCCTCTTGCAGCGTCGGTCCCTTACCTTTGCTGCCGATGACGCACTCCGGGCAGCGCCACTCGCCGTGCGGGATGCTCCGTGACGACTCGCCCACGCAGCGCATGTGGTAGGCGGCGGGGCAGCGGTCGCAGCACAGCAGGCTGCCGCCCAGCCCGCACAGCACGCAGCTCTCCGTGTTGCCGTCCTCGAAGGCGCCCGCCTGCACCTGCCGCTCCCGGACCGCCAGCTCGGCAGCGGAGAACTGGGGCCAGGCGCCGCCCTCGCCGCCGCGACCCGCGTGCATCTGCCCCGCGGCCTCACGCCTGGTGCGGGGAGGAGCGCACGGTGAGGGAGGGGAGGTTACGAGTGTCTTCAGGGTCATCAGGGCAGCATGCCTACGCATGGCAATGACTACCCGTGTCGTTCCTCCCAAGGCAGCAGCAACCCTGTTAGGCTCGCCTGTTTATCTCCGCCCGTATGCCCGGCGCCTCCAGCAGGTCGTCGCACAGGCGGGCTAGCAGCGCCGCCTTGCACGCCAGCGGCAGGTTGTAGAACTCGGACCGCAGCACCGAGCGGTGGGGGCGCCGCCGCCGCAGCGCGGCAGCCAGACCCGGAGCCGACTGCGGCAGGAGGGGAGTGACGGAGACGAGTTAGCAGGGCCTTGCGTGGAGGGAGAATGCGGCGTTCGTAACATGGGGTGGTGAGCTTGCGTGTAAGAAGCTGAGAGGCCCCCATCACGAGTGTCGGCAAGGCACAGGCCGCTGGTCCACAAGCAGCGGCGGCCCCGCAGAAGCAGTCCTCACAGCAGCAGGACAGCCTCGTGCACCGCCGTTCAGCCGGGCGCCTGCCCTTGACCCCCTTGAGCCCACCGCACCACCCGGCCCGCTCCCCTCGCCCCCGCAGTCCCCCTCCGCTCCAGCCCCACTCACATAGCTCGGTCCGCCGGGTCTCCTAGCCCCGCCCGCAACCTGCTCCCATTGCACATCCCGAGTGTCAGCGGCGGCAGCGGCTGCCTCCTCCAGCCCTCGCGCCCCTGCACCCGCTCCCGCTGCCGCCTGCCCGCCCGGCTGCTGGGGCTCCACGTCCTCCATGGGCTGGTCGCCAGCCGCTGCGGAGGCGGCCGCTGCCCCCGCGCCACCCAGCGCTGGAGCCCCGACAGGCTGCAGATGGAGCGGCTGGGGCGCGGCTTGGGCCCTGCATGCGACACACACGTGCAGCTGTGAGATGGGAGCAGCTGGTCGGGGGACATGGGTTCCCGGCCCTTGTCAAGGGCCTCCCGGAGGGTGCACGCGTGCCGGAAGGTTGCGCGTCTTGAGCGTGGGAATGTGCACGTGGGGTGACACAGTGGGGCTGAGCACCTTGCAGCAGGACGGCAGGTCCACCCATTGGTGAGAGGTGTCTAGGGTGCGACGTACCGGTGTTTTGTGAGGATGCGCTCCCCCACCAGTCCGAGCCACTCCCACACGAACTCGGGCCAGGTCACCTGGTGCAGGGCGCGGGGCAGGCGGACAGCAGGATGTAAACACCAGGACACCGCCCAGCCACCACCAGCGGCTGGAGACCACAGCCCTCCCCGCCTCGCCTCCTCACCACCCCGCCCCGCCAACCATGATGACGCCTTATCACACGGTCAGTTAGTTGTTTCTTCCCCTCCCCACCCCCACCCCACCTGGTCCAGGTGCTCCAGGTCCAGCAGGCGGCGGCGGCGCGCGGCGGATGTCTCGTGGCTGGCCAGCGTGCGCAGCACACACACGTGCAGCTCGTCCAGCAGCTCGCAGGGCTGGGGGCAGCACAGCGCGGAGCACAGGTCCTGAGGAAGGGGCGGGTGGAAACGGGAGCGGTGAGAGGCAGGAGGCGCATAGGAGGGGATGGGAACATGGTGTGGAGGGTCGCAGGTGGGTAGAAGGGAGGCAGGTGTGCCTGAGCTCAGCATCCGGGCTGTTCCCGGTGCGAGTCAGATGGGAGAGGTCAACCTGGGTGTGCTGCTGTGCGAGGGAATGTTGGGTACGGTGCGCTGCTTACCACCAGCGAGAAAGGGCTGAGCTTCAACTGCCATGAGAAGGAGCGGAGGATGTTGTAGGCCGCGACAATGTCAGCGAACACCAAGCCAGGGATTTCAAGCGGCCTGTCGCCCGAGCGATCAATAAGGACAGATACTGGAGCGCCCGGCGCGTCTTCGAGCCTCGGCAGCAGGTCATCGAGGGTGTCCATGTCACCGACGAACACCTCCTCGCCGGCCAATTTGTCGTCCCTGAGTATAATCTCAGTAGCTAGAGCTGCTCGTAACTGCTGGTTGGCCCGACCACCGCCTCTGCGGCCCCCGCCTCGACCACGACCGCGACCAGGGCCGCGACCGCGACCGCGACGAGGCGTGGTGCTATCGTCAACATCAGATCGATCACTGCTTGAGCTGCCACCTTCGCTGCTTGTAAAGCCAGTGCCAGTTTTTGCGCCAGGAGGACCAGCAGCTGTCGCGCTTTTTGAAGACCTCCTCCCTGAACGCTGAGGCCCCAGATGTGGTCCCCCAAACGCACTATCGTTATCCCGGTCTGGGCCAGGAGAAGGCGCTTGCATTATGACCAGGCTGAGGGAAACCAACTAGAGACGCCAGAAGGAGTTTCCTTGTATCAAGTGCCGTGTCCCAGACACATTCTGTCCTAACTAGTAAAGCTAGGATAGGCTGCAACCAGGCTGCGCAAGGTAATGACGCTCATTTTGGCTGTTCTCCTCACCAGAACACTGCAATACCAGTCATATCTTCATATATCAGCAAGTAGACAAGGTACAAGGTGGCTACGACTTGGCAAGGGCGGTCCAACCTAGAGGCACACTAAGCGTTGTGCTCCGTGCTCCGCTCGACAGCTAGAGGCGTGTGCAGTACTAAATATCAACCTATTTCAACGGATATATCTTAAACGAAATTCAAGAGCACTAGCCTTTGAGTTTGACAAGTGTGTTCCTGTAAACAGCGGTTTGCTATACAGGTAATTTGTTACTAAGCCACCTAAGTAAAATTTGCATAGCGAAAAGCGCCTCGCGACACGCTTTCCAACTACTAGACTCCAGGGGACGACTTCATCTAGCCATGCCGTTCGGCCGGTTCCGTTAGGCTCGTTGTACATAGCAGGCAATCTGAGGCAGCACCTCCCTGTATCCACCATTAGGGGTGCTGCCTGCCTACGTGACGCCAGGATGCCACAGCCCTTCTAGGCAAGTTGCAGCGAAACCTGTAACTCCTGGCCCCGCACAAACAATACGATAAGTCCGAGGCCGTCCTTGCCTCACATCCTTGCCCCACATCCTTGCCCCACGCAGACGCAAACAACCTTCAGCCGCTTTCCTCTTACCAGCAGTCAAACCACACGAATAGTCCTTTACCCTGACGGGCCCCACCTCGTCCCTACGGGACCAGCACGACTATGCGAGACGTGGCTTAAAGCCCATCTGCTTACAACAACAGGGCACAACGGCGTAGGCCAGGTGCTGCCGCTCGCCCCCCTCCTACGCCCCCCCCACTGCCGCGTCCACCGCCGCCCGTAGCCGCCGCGCCGCCCCCTCTGCATCCGCCGCAGCGAAGATGGCCGACACCACCGCAATACCTGCGGGGGCAGGGTGGCGTGGGGGGGTAGGGTGAGGGGGGGCGTTAGGTGGATTCCGGAGAGGACCATATGGGGTCAAGGGAAAGGGTCAAGCACACCAACTCCAACAGGGCCACCACATCAGCTTCCATACCCACGCACTTCCATACCCGCCCACATCCCTCCCCCCCCTTGCCTCACCCGCCGCCCCCGCCCTGACCGCCTCCCCCGCGTTGTCCTCCGCCACCCCCCCGATGGCCACCACCGGCAGCCCCCCCGCCGCGCAGCACACCTCCGCCAGCCCCGCCAGCCCGATCACCCCCGTGGCCTTGGTGCCGGTGGGGCGTACGGCACCCGCACCCAGGTAGTCGGCACCGGCGGCGGCGGCCGCGGCGGCCTGCTGCGCGGTCTTGACGGACTCCCCCAGCATGCGCCCCGGGCCCAGCAGCGCCCGCACCGCCGCAGCAGGCAGGTCCGACTGACCCACATGCACGCCGTCCGCGCCAACCGCCAGCGCCACTTCGACCCGGTCGTTGATCACCAACGGCACGCCGTACTGCCGACACACCGCCAGCGCCTCCGCCGCCTGGCGCAGGAAGTCGCCCCCCTCCAGCTCCTTCTCGCGCAGCTGCACGATGCTGGCGCCCCCGCGGACCGCCTGCGTGACCGCCTGCAGCAGCGACCGGCCGCTCCGCTGGTTGCAGAGCGGGTCGGTCACCGCGTACAGACGCAGCTGCCGCCGCAGAGCCTCACGATCCACCCGGCTGGCAACCACTGGAGGGGCGGCTGCTGCGGGTGGGGGTGGGGGTGGGGTGGCGGCTGCTAGCTCCCCCTCCGCCTGCCCCTCTCCCAGCTGCCTCCCGCCCCCCTCCCTCCGCATGTGCTGGTGGTCGAAGGGCCGCTGCACGCCCGCCCCCAGCCGCAGCCCCGTACTCGCCCGCAGAGCCCGCTGAAGCGCGGCGCGGGCGGAGCGGACGGCGGCCAGCAGCGCCGACCCACGGGCCAGCTCGGCGGCGATGGCGGAGGCGAGCGTGCAGCCCGTGCCGTGTGTGTTTTGCGTGTCCACCCGCGGACCCCTCAGGTAGTGCACCTCCGCTCCGTCGTACAGCACATCCACCACCTCGTCCCCCGCCCCCGCCTCCGCCCCCCCGCCCGCTGCCGCCAGGTGCCCTCCCTTGACCAGCACCGCGCCACACCCCGTCCGCTGCTGCAGCGCCCGGGCCGCAGCAGCCATGGCGGAGGGGGAGCGGATGGAGCCGGGGGATAGGCCTAAGGGGGGGCCAAAGGGCATGTGTGTGGAAAATTATTTTGTAAGTGAAACAACGAGTCCAATCCCGTACGTCAGCAAGGCGGGGCAAACAGGCACGCGAACTAGCTCAGAGCACAGCCCAACTGGGACTGCCATCCCCTCCCGGCGGATCATGCACCGCGTCCCGTCCCCCTGCTCCCCCTTCTCTCCCTCCTCTCCCTTCCCCCATCCTCCCTCCCCCCCGCCCTACCCAGCAGCTCCTCCGCCTCGGGTATGTTGGGTGTTGCCAGTGTCGCCAGCGGCAGCAGCTCCCGCACCAGCGCCCCCGCCACCCCGCCCCCCGCCAGGCTGTGTCCGCTGGTGCTCACCAACACGGGGTCCACCACCAGCGGCAGGGGGAGGGGGAGGGGGGCAGCCAGCCCCCGCCAGTGCGCCAGCCGACCCGCCACCGCCGCCACCGCCTCGGGGCTGGGGAGCATGCCGGTCTTAACCGCGTCGGCACCCAGGTCTGGGGAAGGGGGAGGGAAGGGCAGGTGGAAGGGTTATGCAGGGGGTCGTGCAGCATGAGACATGTAGCGCCAAAGCAGGGCACACCCCCCAGCCCCTCATGCCGCACCCCAGCCCCCCTCCCACCACCCACCTCCCAGCACCGCGTCGATCTGCTGCACCAGCATGTCGGGCGGGGTGGGCAGCACGGCCGCCACCCCGTGTGTGTTTTGCGCCGTCAGGGCGGTCACGGCGGTCATTGCGAACACGCCGCGGGAGAGAAGCGACTGGGGGGGCGGGGGAGGGGGGAGGGGGGATGGGGGGAGGGGGAGGGAGGGGGAGGGAGGGAAGCGGCCTTTGAAGAGAGCTAGGGTGCACTTCGCACCTCGCATCCGTCCAGCAAGGGTGGGTAGCTCGACGCGGCCATGCCGCCCTCTGCCCCGCTCCACCCACACCCACACAACTACACGGCACCTCCCCGCTCTCCCGCCCTCGCTCCCCTACCTTGATATCCGCCTGGATGCCCGCTCCACCGCCCGAGTCCGACCCCGCGATACTCAGCACGCGCGGCAGGGAGGGGGGCGGGCAGGGGGCCGGGGCAGTACCCTCTCCCACCTCCTCCTCCGCCCCCTCCATCCCGAACAGGAATGCCCGCAGTTCCTCCCACCCCGCCGCCTCGTACACCTCCCCCTCGCGCCCCCGGCCCCTCAGCGGCGCCGCTGCCAGCGGCCGCAGCCGCACCCCCGCCCGCTCCGCCGCCCTCCGCACCCCCCGCCCGCCCCCCAGCAGCACCCCCACGTCCGCCGCCAGCAGCGCACCCAGGTCGCTCAGCGAGTCGCCCACATACACAACCTGCCCGCCCCCGCCACCCCCGCCACCCGGCTGGGCCCCGCTGAGCCGCTGCCGTACCGCCGCCACCACCGCCACCTTGTCACGCGCGCTCTGGACGCGCTTCACCAGCCGACCCGAGGTCAGGCCGTCGGGACCCAGCTGGGGTGGGGGGAGGGGGAGGGGAAGGGCGGAGGGGCAGGGAAGGGCGGAGGGACAGGGAGGGTGAAGCGGTGTTGGCTGGGGCCCTAGGGGGGTCTGAGGCGGCCTACTCAGCCTTCACCCCACCCTCACCCCTTGCATGCACCTGTCCCCCCTCCTTCCTCACCCCCCCCCTCACCTCCAGGCTATTGCAGTGCAGAACCAGCTCCCCCTCCCCCTGCCCCTCCTGCCCCTCCCCCCTCCTGGCCGGCAGTCGCAGCGCCGCTCGCAGCAGCAGGTCCGACCAGTTGACCGACACCACGTGCACGGGAATGCCTGAGGGGGGGGGTCATGAGAGGGGGGTGAGGGGAGGAGGAGGTGGGCGGGGCGGACCGTCCGGAACAGCTGGGCATGCCTCGACATCCCCCCCTCGAGTCCCTCACCCCGGTCCAGTGCCCCTCCCACCTAGCAGCCCCCCCCCCCCCGCCCCCCTCACCCCGGTCCAGTGCCGCCCTCAGCGCCTCCCTGCAGTGCGGCCGCAGCGGCACGGCCGACCCGGCAGCACACACCTCCTCGGGGGTGGAGCCTGGGGTAGTGGTGGTAGGGAGGGAGGGAGGTGGCGGTGAGGGCACCCAGCGGAGTCAACAATGGGGCTGCGGTCGGCTGCAAGGAGGTGCTCCCACAGGACATGCGTGCCCATCCCCCCGCCCCCCCTTCCCCTCCCCCCCTCCCTCTCCCCACCTTTGAGTATGCCCGCCTCCTCCACGCGGCGGTTCATCTCCTCATCGAACTCCGACAGCCGCTCCAGCAGGGCGGCCACACCCGCGGGGTCGGACTGCGGGGCGGGGCCCTCAGCCGGCCCCACCAGCTGCCCCACCAGCTGCTCGTACTGCCGCTGGTAGTCGGCGGCCAGGGCGGCGCGCGTGCGGGCGGCCCAGGCTGCGTCCCCGGCCGTGGGTCTCCCGCCGCCCGCCGCCTGCTCCGCCAGCGCCAGGATCGCCCCGCTGCTGTCCGCCCCCGCGGGGCTGCACGTGCCGTCGAAGTCAGTCAGCAGGGCGGCGGGGCGGCGGGGCGGCGGGGGGTGCGGCTGCGCGGAGAAGAAGGACGCCTCCAGCCGCATGGCGCGGCGGTACAGGCGCTGCAGCCGGGCTGGGGGAGAGGGGGGGGAAGAGGGACATGGGAGGGAGGGAAGGGGCTTGAGAAGAAGACCGCCGTTTGAGGCAGACCCATGCCCCGCCCCCTTGACTCCCCTCCCTATCCCCCTCCTACACACCCCGCCTCCGCCTCACTCTTGTCCTCGCCCGCTGCCAGCTTGTCAAACATGGCCTCCTTGAGCGCGGGAATGGCCTGAGGGAGGGGGATGCGGGGAGGGGGCGGTGGGGAGGGGGGCAACAGGGAGGTCGGTGCAGGCGTTGCATGCGTTATGAAGGGCGAGCAGCAGCAAGGGCCGCCAGGCCACATCAGCTCAGTGGGCTGGCGCAGAGGGCCCAGTCAGTCGGGCCGCATGTCCCAGCAACCCCCTACCTCACTCCCCCTCACCCCCTACCCCCCTCACCCCCCTCACCCCCCTCACCAGGTACTCGGGCGAGGAATATGTCCGCACCCACTCCCAGTACTCGTGCCCCCGCCCCGCCCCCCGCTCCCCCCCGTGCGCCGCCGCCAGGCTGCAACCCAGGAAGCCGTACAGTCGCGAGCAGGGCAGCATGGCGGCCAGCACGTCAGCCACACTGCCGGACTGGGAAGAGGGGAGGGGAAGGGGAAGGGAGGAGGCATCAGGTGTGTGTATGCGAGGTGGCAAAGAGTGACACTGCCGAGGGTGGTGCCATGATTCAAGATTTAAATCCCAGTCCGGTCCTCTTCTCCTCAGTCCTCACCCCACCAAGTGCTCGGCTGCATCCCTGCCTCCGACCCACATCGCATTCCCACTCCCTCCCTTGCTCCACCCCAGTGGGGCGCCTAGCAGCACCTCCACACAACCCCCTCTGTTCCCCATACCCGTCCAGTTCAGCAGACATACCCCGGTCCCTGGCTCCCACCCAGCACCCCACCCACCCCTTTCCTCGCCACGCTCCTCCCCAGCCTCTCCTCCTACCAGCCCACCTCAGCCACCTCCAACAGGAAACGCATATACTCCACTGTCACC
Organism: Astrephomene gubernaculifera; assembly: GCA_021605115.1. Lineage (NCBI taxonomy): Eukaryota > Viridiplantae > Chlorophyta > Chlorophyceae > Chlamydomonadales > Astrephomenaceae > Astrephomene > Astrephomene gubernaculifera. The sequence continues at coordinate 348,815 of BMAR01000028.1, read as the reverse complement.
GCGCTGGGCCCCGCGCAGCCTGCGCTACCCTCACAGCCGCCCCGGCTGCCGCCATCTGACCCTGGGCTCGCCTCCCGGATGTTTCCCGGTGCCGCCAAGCACTGACCCAGATGGGAAATTGCTGTTGAGCTCTGACCCAGATCGGAATCAGGATCCAGGTCCACGCCCCATTTGGCCGCGTACGATCCGTACCCTCGCAGCTCCGCATGCAAGCCGCGCAGCAGGCGGCAGAGGGAGGCAAAGCTGTCCTCATCCAGGTGTGAGGCTTTGCTGAGGGTAATGCCGTACACACGTGCCAAGCAGTTTAGGTAGAAGGCGTTTTGCCGGATATAGTGCTGGAAGGCGCGTCTGCGAGGAGAGGGACAGTGTGGGAGGAGGGATGCAAAGCGAATGCTGGTGGGGATGTATTGGGGATAGCTCAGCAAGGTAATCGCCTCCAAGGCCTGGGTGAGACGTTCATTAAGTCTCGTCTTTCGCTTGAATGCCGTTGGGGTGATAGGAATGTTTGTTGGTATGTGTGCTTGCATGGCGCGCTTATGCTTGCATTGAGTCGCACCTGTCTAAGGTGCCCTGCGCCAAAGCTTGCACGAAAGGGCAATGCAGCGACATGTAAACTTCATGTTGCACAGATTGCCATAGTTCCGACGAAATTCCCTTTGTGACAGGCAGTCCGCTCGGAATTGCTTCCTCGGCGGCCATCGTCCATCAACTACGCACTCGCCGAACTACCAGGTTTAGCTAACTGCGCGCGATATCTTCTCAGTTTCAATCAGTTGGCGCTCAAGTTCAAAGGCTGGTATGTTCGCAGGCGTTGCAGCAGGACGTGGAGTCGGTTAAGCAGTTGACGTACTGCTTTTGCTAATGTCAAACATCTTGCGGTAAACGTGAATGCCGAGCTCACAAAAGTCACTTCGCTGTGGAGCTGAGCAATCGCATCGACTCGCACAAGCGCGACGTTTATGGATGGCAAGCATTACTAAGCGCTGGACGGCATAAAATTCTGGCTGGCGTCTTGGTGCTAAGCGGCGGGCCGAAACCCAAGTGCGTGAATGCAGCTGAAGTGCACTGTCGCTGCCATCAGAGGCCTTGTGCAGGATACATTGCCACCCGCCGTGACTAATGTTCGCGTAGCCGACACTGGAGCGGTTCCTGCTGCTATGCGTCGGTTGGAGTCCGTACAAGCAATAGCCACCGCTGAGGCGCTGTAATAGCCATGTCTCGCTCCCAACCCTAGATAACTGGCGGAAACAATCAGGCCCACGCAAAGCCCGCAGGAGGCAAGTGATGCCGGCCGTGATTGTCGAACCTGATGTGTTTGTGACATAACGGTAACGACAATGCTGCCAGGATTTACACCAGCACCAGAGGATGGTGAGGGAGTGACGCCAAACGTCGACCCGACGCCAAAGAGCGGCAGAGGGTGTTGCATATACCCGCCGAACCAACAAAAAGCAAACCTTTAACCATAATACGACCACAAACGGAGTTATCCAGTGCCTAAAAACATTAAGCGCTGTGAAATACCACTGCTGCTTTATTCAGAAACGGAGGCTTAACAAATCACGGCGACCAAGGGCGAAACCTGAATCCCAGAGCCAAAACTGGGTTCTCAAAAGTTACACAAACCGTGCGCCGCGGTTTGTCTACAGGCTATTGCATTGGCACCTAGGCGCATGTCATACCCAAACCATACACTATGCTAATAGGCTAGGAAGTACAGGCGTATGAATGAATGGGCGGACATGTTTCACCACCACAGTCACGTCATCATTCATCGAAGGGTAAACTGATCATCATGCGCCCGATGTAAACTTGTATAGGGGTGTCTTTACCGATTATGTTAAACACTGGCTTGTCAAGCATGCAGACAGCTAATGTACGACATGAAAGCTAGGAATCTAGGACGTGCATCGTTGCATGTGAGTCAACGTGCCAACCTCAGCGCTAAGCTTAGCTGAAAAGACCGTTCCCGCCATAGTTGCGCGCCTTGCTAGCCTGCATGTTTGTGTAGTTCGACTCGATCTGCTGCCGGTAGACGTCGGAGGTGAACGCCGCGTTCGTCGGCTAGAGATTGCCGTCATAGCGAACAGAAACAAGAAAGTATGGGGAAGAGAGGGGCATCGTCAGCACGTGTAGGAAAGGAGGACGTGGTATATACAGGGGACTAGGAGGCCCAGAGCAAGGTTACCTAGATGCCAGCATCTATACACATCGGGATTCGACGCATATCGCATGCAAGCCTATGCGGGCCCTAAACCATACACATGCCTCGGCTGGGTGCCCTAAGAAATACGGACGGAACTGCCCTGGAAAGCGGCTGGCAAAAGGGCAGCGTACGACCTAGCCGTACACTCGGGCCGTACCTTGGCAGCCCCCTCCTTCAGCTTTGGCTTGGTGTGATACTCCTTTGACGGGCTCTTCTCATCATTCGAATATGTTGCGAAAGGCGCCGACGTGTTCTCGCCCTTGTGCGGGACGCCTTCGCAAAGCGAACATTTGACAAACAAAGTTTCTATAAAGCGGATGCCGGTCAAAGCCTCACTGCAACGGGGCCGGGGCCACAATAGGCGCTGAAGCCGCAAATCGGCAGGCCTTGGTAATAGACATGCAAGTAGAACCAGCAAGGCTTACTCTTCTTGCCGATGTATGTCGGAGTTTCAGGCCGTGTATCTCCACCATAGATAAGGCTCTTTGCCTTGCTGTTGTATCCCCGTTCCTTGTTCTCAAGGTAGGTTGTGGGACCTTTCCTGGAAGGACGACAAGGAACACGTTGACCGTAATACCAAGAGTCCCCAACTCTATGCAGCAACAAAGCTTACGGGCTGACGGGGGCGTTCGTGGTTGCCATGGTTTCGCAGGAACGGAGGCCTAAGGCGCTGATTGGCTTGATAGGACAGAGCTATATTAGTGGGAGTAAGAAGTGAAGGTAGGACTATGGATTGTGTAGCAAAGAAAATTGGAATAAAAAGGGTGCTTTAAAAAGATAAGCAACGTGCATTATTCTGTCGCAAAGCATGGCGTACGACGCTCGTCCCCGCGGCCCATAAGCAGCTCCAGCAGATCCTTAAGGCGCAACTCCACATGCTTCAAGAAGCTCACAAAGGTACCAGGCCAACACTTTGCGCTCATGCCGTAGTGCATCAATTCCAGCTTTTATGCAGGTACCGGCGGACAGTTGAGCGCCACAGGAGGCACAGGGGACCAGATCATCATCTTTTGCGTGGGGAGAGTAGGTCGAATCGCGTAGTCCTTCTTTAGCGTGAAGAATGGCGCTGGCCCGCGCCCAAGCAAAGAGTTGGGTTGGGCTACCTAACGTCGACACAGTTGCAGCTCCCCTAGAGGTAGAACCACAATGGTGGGTGTTGCCTGCACGGGAGAGTTGGGTCGTCTAAAAGTTTGCCTACGATTTTTAGGAATGCTATAAGAGATTCACTGCTTCCACATGCTTGCAACGGTCCGTGAATGCTGCTGCCAGCCTCAACGCAGGAGGGGCACTCCTTTGGTTGCAAAAGGGGCACCCCGCAGACAATAATAGTCACGTCCCCATCCTTTAACTGGCTCGTTAAGAAATGGCGTTATTGGTTTGCTGGTGGTTGAGCCCCGAAACCCCCTCACCAGGTGGCGATGTATCAGTTGCTTCCAGCAGTGTTGCGAGCGCCGCATACACCCGGGCCCTGTGCTGTTCGCGCTCCACCTGACTGCCAATTTTGCCTGCAGCGGCTGTAGTTCCCTGGGGCTGGGTTGTTTCCTTCTCCTCCTCGCAGGCTGCTCCCGGCATCCCAGCCGGGCCATGCATGCGCCGCTCAGCCAGCTTCTCCGCAGCGCTATAAGGGGTGGGAGGAGGAATAAGGAAGGAAGGAATCATCCCGTGTGGGTGTGCTCCGCCCTACGTTCATGCTGTGTCATCACTGAAAGAGCGCACATTGGGTATCCCACGCATGAACAGGAGCGTTCTAGGAGGACTGGAGGAGGCCCGTCAAGAAACGCTGCGCCCCCTGCCGCCCACCTGCACAACACCCGTCGATCTAACCGCGCCGCCACCGCCGCGGCTCCGGGCGGCAACGGCAGCCGGTCATTCGGGTTCCCCGCCGTACAGAAGCCGTACTTGAGCAGCAGCCGTACATTGTCCAGTCCGTCCCCGTAGCTGATGCAGATCTCAGCGCCAGGCTGTATGGGTGGGGAGGCGTACCTGAGGCGTGGAGTCACTTGGAACTCACTGAGGGCCCGGGGCGGCTTCGGGGTTAGGGCTGAGGCTGGGACCGGGGCAGTTGGTGGTGTGGCGCGTTGGGGGGCTGCCTGCAGCACAGGGGCTGGGGTGGGCGGGCTGAGGACGGCTGTGAAGACTGCGTTGGGGGTGCTGCTGTGGTTTAGCAGGCAGGCCCAGGGCAGGTAGAGCGCCAGGGGGACGGCGGCCGGGGATGGAGAGGAGGATGGCGAAGAGGAGGAGGAGGAGGAGGTTGCGGGTGGCAGGGTTGCCGTAACTGCGAAGGCCCGTGAAATGACTGCAGAGGGTGGTTGGGGCGGGGAGGGAATGAAGGCAGCGATGTGGAGGGGAGCGGTGCGGTAAGCGCTGAGGTGTTTAGTCATGGAGCCCAAAACATTACAGGAGCTGCTTCTGCAGGGCCGTGCACTGCGATACGAGCATACGACACGGTACCGCCGAACTTCAAGTGGGTGGTCTTATGGCTTTCCGCGCCCATGCCACCACACCCCTCCTCCCGCCGTCCCCGAGGGGGCGCCCATGCAAGCCCGCGCGCCTCACCCATGTCGAAGGCCCACCACAGAGTGGCCTCCTCGCAGCCCTCAGCCAGACCCAGCCGCCGCAGCTCCTCGATGTACGATATCACCTTGTGGTAGGGATTTATACGGCAAACCCAGTAGGTCGGGATTGTGATTGAAACAAGGCAAGGCGGTAAGGAAGGAGGCGGCAAGAGAGCAGCCAGCCCTTGCAAGCTTCACTCTGCAAGCTTCTAGCCCCACCAACCGGCGCCCAGCCCGCACCCCACCCTCCCGCACCTGCTGCCGCATGTCGCGCAGGGTCGCTCGCACATCCCCCGGCAGCCCCGCCTCCTCCCGCGGCGCCAGTCGCAGGCAGGAGGCGGGCACCGCGCCCTCCCCGCTGGGGGCCGGCAGCACGGAGCGCAGGTAGTCCGCCAGGGGGAAGGCGAGGGGGCGGGGCGCTGCTGCTTCAGTAGCCCCGCCTCCACCCCCGCCAGCACTGCAACCGCTGCCGCTGCCGGCTTGTGCCCCGCTGCTAGCGCCAGCAGGGGCAGCAGCAGCGGCAGCGGGGGTAGAGGCGCTGGCAGGGCTGCTAACACGCGCAGCGGATGTTGCTGCAGCAGCAGCAGCAGCGCACTCGGCCTCACTAGCCGGTGCAACAACCCGCAGGAGCCATGCTGCTAGCCTGTATGCGGGGCGGAAAGGAGGTTGGAGACGGTTAGATAAATCATTGCCCCGGCCGTCTGCACACACACACGCATTCAATCTGGTCGCAGTAGCATGGGAACCATCATCCTCGGGGTACTTGTCCGGCACCTTTCGAGAGGTACCCGGCATGTACCGGAGCAGCGCCCAGTGCACCCTGTTACCTGAGAGCGGGCGGGCGGTCCGTGTCCTGCAGCACTTGGGTCAACTGCTCGGGCAGCCGTACTCCGTGGTACGACTGCGGGTTGTTTGGGGCACAATGTACGGCAACAACAATGTTATAGTGGAATCGTATTAGGGGAACGAGGACGTGGTGGAATGGAGGGAATTTCGGAACGGAATGAGGTGGCGGTGCCGAAGAAGGCTGATAGCACCACAGTAGCGACGTAGCATCGGCAAAGAAAAAGCTATGTTACTGCGCTGAGCCGCAGGACGACAATGACGGGGGAGATTGACAGCTGCACTCGCCTGACCTGCCCCGTCCCCCTTTATATCCTTACCGCCATGCAACCTTGCATGGAGGCCCTCTCGCGGTCTGGCCTACCGTAACTTGCGACCCAGATGGCAAAACAACCCATAATTCCCCACTACCGGTACCCTGGCCCTATTTGTACCTTCATACCCCGACTCCGAAGTCGTTATGCTTTGCCCGGGTTTGGTAATACGTGGCACATCCCGGGGCTCTCAATATACCAGTATCCCTGTCACGTGCTTACAAAGCCCCATCCACCCCCCCACCCACCCACCGCACCCCACCTGCCATTCCTCCAGCAGCCCCAGCTGCAGCCCCCGCGGGCCCCCCGGCGCCACCAGCGGCAGCCCCCACACCAGCGGCACACGCAGCAGCACAGGGGGCTCGGAGGGGCCGGCGGAGGCCGGGGAGGAGCAGGAGGAGGAGCTTGCAGAGGCAGATGCGGATGGGGGTGAGGGGGTCTCAGCTGTGGGCGCGAAGAAGAGGCCCCGGCCCCGCTCCCCGAACCCTATGCGTGCCTGCAGTTCGCAGCCCGGGAAGATAAAGACACGTGGAGGGGTTGGGAGGGAGAAGGAGTGATTGCGGTCGGGTTGTGCTAGCCGTGTGTACTGCACTACGGCACTAGCAGGAATACCTGCAGCAAGCACTCGTCTCTTGACCGTGACAAATCAGGCGGCAACATGCCATGCTGCTGATGATAACATCCGATTGCGCATGGCGACTGGCCCCGCTGCTGCCGCTCTTTTGCTACTGAGGCAATCCTCGCCGCGACAGTCGATGGTGCGCTGAATTGCGCTTGGGTGCAGCTGCTTCCACCTTTATAAAACGCTATGTTGTGCGCTTTTGATTGCGCCTGGTAGCACTGCATTGTACTTATGCCCCAGAAGGTTCCAACAACCGCTCGCTCATGCGCGCAAGTATACAACCTCAAAGCTGTTAAGACTACAACAGTGAGTGCTCACTGCATGTGAGTAACAGTAAGATTCATTGTTGCACGGCCGCGTGTGAACGGTTGTTGTGATGCGAGGAGTGTCGGTGGAATTGTAGCACTATAAGTCGTCGCTAAGCCCAAGGCTCCTGCCACTTAATATATCCGTCTTTCTGAATGTTTACCGTTCCTTCTGACTATTCATTTGTCCTTCCCAAGAGCAGTTGGATTGAGGATCCGATAGTGATCGCCGTACTTCTGTACGAAGCCCCACCCAGTCGCTTTCCCGATTTCCCCCCGGCTAGCTGTCGCTAAGCTGCGGCTGGGCGTGCAACGCATGCTAGCACAGCATATACTCCGCTAACAGCTGGCTGAGTCACCTACAGCTGTACCGGTACTATGCCCTGTGGCCACCTGATGACAAACAAGGCAAGGCCAGCCCTGCTGTATACGGTACCGGTAACACTCGCACACTGCTGTCACCCGCACTGGCAAGAGCAGGGGCGCTGGCCCGAACTACGGTACCCAACACAGCAACCCAAGGGAAGCAGCAGCAGCAAGCACCCGACCCGCCTCTAGCTGCCACCCTACCGCAGCAGCGTCCGCAACCGCCTTCATGCCGACTGCTGCTCAGTGCCACCAGTTACGGCACGACGGTTACAGGGCGCCGAGGGACGCAAGGAACACCATTGGGGCGGTGGACGCCGGCGGGACGTCAGCCCGCCCCTCCCTCCCCCCCATCACACTGCCTCCCTGCACAGCGCCCCTCCTCGCAAGCTGCTGCACCCCAGCTGCTGCGCCACACCTGGCTCCGCCACGCCCCCTGACCCACTCACCCCTCCAAAGCCCACGCCTTCCAAAACAGCCTCACGGAGCAGCCCTCAGATGCGTCTCACGGAGTTACAACAGCAGGACTGAAACGTGCGGCAACAAGCGCCAGAGGTCGCTTCTGCTAGACAAGATCCTTCCTATCCCTCCTGCTCGTATCCTTGGCAGCCGTGTCCGGTTCACCTAGCATACACGTAGCATTTTAACACACCCTCTCTCTCTCCCTCACTCTCCGGGCTTCTCTTGGGTGCTGCACACCCCTACCGTGTATCGCCCTGTTCCAGTTCTCGGCTCAGGTGGCTGCCAACACCCCCTCCCACAACGGCCCCATCTGTTCCCCACACACTCCCGGCTCGCACGGGCTGTGCACCCTCACCCCCCTGCACCCCCCAACCCCTCCAGCTTTTCCCTTCCTCTCCCTTCCCCTACCCTCCCCGCCTCCCTTCCTCTCCTCTCCTCTCCCCTACGTCTTGGTGATCCGCTTGATCTCGTACATGATGGACGGCACGTTGACCGCCTCCCGAACCAGCGTCAGACCCTCCGCACCCTGCCGCTTCAGCAGCTCCAGGAACCTGCAGGCCAAGGGGGGAAGAGGGGGAAGACGGGGGGGGAGGGGAAGAAGAAGAAGACCCAATGTGTTGAATAAGAATGGCAAACACGGCGACAAGCTTCTGGTGAGGGAACCGAGTTAGTCGAGCGTGCGACGTTCGAGTGGGGAGCGGAAGGAGGACGCGGGGAGGACTGCTCCTCACCCCCAACCTCTGCCCGCCCCTCGTCCGTCGTCCCCACTCATTACCACCGTCCTCGAGACCTTCACAACCACCCTGGCACCGCCCTCCCTCCCTGCCTCCCTCCCTGCCTCCCTGCCTCCCTCCCTCCCTCCCTCCCTCCCTGCCTCCCACCTTGTGTAGTACTTAAGCAGCGAGGTCATGGAGGCCTGCAGCACGTCCCGCCCGCAGCTGGTTTCGGAGAACTGGGCGGCCACCTCCCGGTGCATGCTCTCGATGGCGGCCTGCCACCTGGGGGGAGAAGACCCAAAGGGGGGGTGCGTCACCAGAGACCAGACCAAAATGTAGGAAACCAGAGGTTACCGGTAGGGAAGAGCAACTTGGGGGGGAGGTAGGAGAGGGGATCATAGGGTATAGGGTTGAGAGGCGGTGGGGAGGGGTGGTAGGCAGGGAGGGGGGAAGGACCATACGAATGCGGATGTGACAAGATGAAGGCACACGATGGACGGACGGACGCTGAGCTCACCAGTGTGCTCCCATCCATGCTCATCAGCATCCCCCCCCCCGCACCCAAGGCATCATACCCCATGAACTCCACTACACATCGGCCCCCCCCGCTTCTCCTCTCCCTGCTCCTCCCTCCCTCCCTCCCTCCCCTCACTTTATTTTTCCCCTCCCGCTGCCACCGCCCCTCCCGCCTCCCTCCCTCCGTTGCTTCACTGTTCATTTATCACCCCCCTCCCGCTCCCCCCCTCCCGCCGCCCCCCCACCTGGCCGCGAAGTCCCTCAGCAGGGGCGCCGCCTGCGCGGGTGCGAAGCCGGGTATGTGCTGCCCCTCCGCCACTCCCGACCGCTTGGCCGCCTGCTCCGCCTTGCGCACCCAGTCGGTGAGGTCGCGGAAGTGCGCGGCCAGCTGGTCATCCACGAAGAGACCCATGCAGGAGGCCAGCTGGTCCTGAGGGGGGAGGGGGGGGAGGGGGGAAAGGAAGGGGAGGGCAAGTGGGGGGGGGGGGAGAAAAAGAAAAAGCGAGGGTGGCGAAGTGGCGCGTGAGATGCATGTGGAGTGCAAATGTGGTCTTCCAGCCACGGTCTTGTAGCAGTGCAAGGCGGCAGGCAGGCCGATGTTGGCGGCACCCATGTTGGCTCTACGTGTGTGTTCAATCGCACAACGCATACACACCCCTGCTCCGCCCTCCTTCCCTGGTCCTGCGTCTGCTCCAATGCAAGCAAAGTGAGCCCCAGCCCACCGCGCTACGCCCCCTCCCTCCCTCCCTCCCACACCCTCCCGCCCCCCACCCGCCTCCCCACCCATCAGGGCTTGTCAGCTTGTTTACCACTATCACACCACACATTGGAATTTCGTTTTCCCACCCGCCCCCTCACCTCGCACTCCTTCAAGTGGCACAGCCCCGTCAGACCGATACCCGCTCCCCCCGCCCCTCCTGCCGCACTGCCCCCCGCCCCCGCCGCCGCCGACCCGCCCCCGCCTCCGCCCGCAGCAGCACCTCCACCCGCTGCACCACCCGCACCACCACCCGCAGCAGCGGCAGCCACGCCAGCACTGCCTGCTGACGCCGCGGCGAACAGTGTGGTGTGTATGTGTTTGTACTGCACGATGAGGAACACGATGCCCGTACGGCGGTCCTTGAACAGGTTGGACATGCGCAGCAGTAGGTCGTGCATGGCCTGCCAGAGCCGCTCCATGGAGTCCACGAAGGACTGCGCCTTGAAGATGCCTGCAGGGGGGGTGGGGGGGGGGGGTTGGCAGCAGGGGAACAAGGGTGTGGTGGGGTGTGGTGGGGAGGTTGCATGGGGACAGCAGAGCTCAGGAGTGTGTAAGCTGTAGATAGGAGGAGGAGGCGGGAGGCTGTAGGTGTGATGGAATAGGGGAGTGGTGGGGGTGGTGGGAGGAGGCGGACGAAGAACGCGGGGAGGCCGTTAGGGAGGGGGTGAAGGGAGGAGGGAGAAGCGGATGGACGCATGCGGGTTCACTCCCGCGTGGGTGACTGTCAGAGAGCTCGCCGCCACTCCCCTCCGCCCCCTTCCCCGCCCCCTTCCCCGCCCCCTTCCCCCCTCCCTCCCCGCCCCCTTCCCCGCCCCCTTCCCCCCTCCCTCCCCTCCCCCTCCGCCTCCCGCACCCGGGTCCCCGCTCTCGTATCCCGCCATGAGCACCAGCATGGATGCCGCCAGTGCCGCGTAGCGCCGCGTGACGAAGTGCGGCGCGGGGGAGTCCACGAATAGCGCGCGCTCGCAGCCGGGGCGGATGGAGTGCAGCTGGCCGTCGAACAGGAGCTGGGGGGGGAGGGGAGGGGGTGAAAGAGGAAACGATTAACGAACCGTGTGATAAGGCGTCAACATGGGGGGAGGAGTGAAGAAAACGTTGATGCCATGGTGCGGTGAGGTGCGGTGGTGGTGGCGGGTGGGCGGGAAGGGAGGCGAAGGGGTATGAGGTAAGGGGCAGTGGAGACGGGTGTTCGGGGGTTGGAGGCCCGCATCAAACACGCCTCTCAGTCGAACCGCTCCATCCCTTGCCCCTCGTTCCATGCAACCCCGCTTCCACCCCTCCAGTTGTTTCCTCCTCCCCCCTCCCTCCCCCCCTCCCTACCTTGAACCTGGGCCACAGCAGCAGGTGCACCCGGTCCAGGTAGTCGTCCAGGGAGGGCACCCGGCGGCGCAGCATGAGCTTGCGGTGGTCGTGGTTGATGCGGATCATCAGCAGCAGACACACCAGGTCGCCGATCAGCTGGGGGGGGAGGCGGGAGGGGGGCAGGGAGGGAGGGGAGGGGTTGGAACAGGAAACGACTAACGAACCGTGTGATAAGGCGTCATCATGTGGGGGGGAGGGGAGGGGGAGGGAGATGGGGGACGGGTGGTTTCAAGAGTCCGGAAAGAGGCAGGTACTTAGCCCAGCAGCACAACCACGCCGCCCTGGCAGCACTCCACGCACCCTATGGTCACGGCCAGTGTTCCCTCGCGGCTCAGCCTACTCAATCCCCCCCCCTCCTCTTCCCCTTTCCTACCTGCAGGTTGGTCGCCAGGTTGCCCTCCACCACCCCCACGATGTCCTTGAACAGGTCCCGGAACACGGGCAGCCCCTCGTCCTCGTCGAAGAAGTCGCAGCAGAAGAGGTACTCGCTGGTGGCGGTGTCCAGCAGCAGCTTGTGCACGTTGCGGAAGATAACCTGGAGGGGGGGGGAGGGGGGCCAGGGGAGGGGCGGGTAAGGAGGAGGCAACTGACGATCTGTGTGACAAGTGGGGTAAAGGGGGGCCGAGCCAAGCCCCCACGCGCGCGCCAAGCACGGCGCCCAGCACAACGCAAGCCCCCACCGGCATCCCACCCCACCCGCTGCCCAGCCTCCCCCACCCACCCACCCCCATGATGAAGCCTTATCACACGATCAGTTAGTTGTTTCCTCTTTACCTCCCCCCTCCCTTTCCCCCCACCTCGTACGGGAACTTCCTTCCCTCGTACTCCGCCATGTGCGGTATGATGGCGGGCTTGTCCAGCTGGTCCAGCACGGCGGACCGCTCGCCCAGGCTGAAGGTGGCCTCCTGGGAGGTGGGGGGAAGGGAGGGGGTCAAACACCATACCAAATCATAAGAAACAGGAGCAGGAGGTGGAGCAGGAGGAGGTTGTGGCGGGAAGAGCAGTGCGCGGCGAACCAACTGTGCTTGCTGGAGGGGCACGAAGCAGCAGTGGAAGCAGCCCCTCCTCCCGTCTCCGCACACCCAGTTCCAACCTAAAAGGTCTTCCTCGCGGCCTGTTCCCCAATCCCCCCCTCCTCCACCCCCCCCCCGCCCCCTCACCGTTGTGGCCCGCGCCGCCCCCTTCCCGAACAGCGCCCCGATGCCTCCCCCCGCCCCGCCGCCCGCCCCCTCCGCCGCCCCCAGCACGTCCGCCGCGCCCGCCACCGCCGCCTGCATCTTCTCCATGGCTGCCAGGTAGGTGCGGAAGTGGGAGGCCAGGATGCCCGACAGCACGGAAATGTACTCGTCGCGGATCTGGGGGGAAGGGAGGAGGGGGAAGGGGAAGGGGATTAGCAGTTAATGGTGGAGGCAGGGGAGGCGGGGTTGTTCCTTCGGCACCCCTCCTCACCTTCCTTCCTCTTCCTCCTCCTCCTCCTCCTCCTCCTCCAACCCTCTCTTATGTCGTGCCCCACATAAAGATAACCCACCCCTTCCTCTCCTCCTTCTCCTCCCCCTGACCCCCCCTCTATCACCCCACCTCCGGTACACATCGGTCAGGGTCAGTGTTTCCGCGGCTCAGTTACCCTCCCCCCCCACCTCCGTGTACACATCGGTCCCATGCTGTCGCAGGAAGCTCATGAAGTACTTGTACTTGAGCAGCACCGACTGCTGGATGATCTGCACGTTGGTCTTGGGGCGCTTCAGCTGGTACACCTTGGACAGCACGAACTCGCGGACCTGGGGGGGAGCGGGGGGAAGTGGGGGGGGGGGCAAAGACCATACAATACCATAGGAAGCCACAGGTTGATGCAAGCAAAGGAAGCGGGAGGGTGCAGGGGGGCCGGGTGCGGCTGCGTGCATGTGCCGAGCAGTGTGCCGCACCCGCCACCCCTCCTTGCTGCACTTCTCCTCCCCCACCTTTGTGACCGCCTTGATCCGCAGCTTCTCCAGCGCCCCCTCGATGTCCCTCCGCGCCAGAGACTGCCCCGCCACTCCGTCCTCGCGCACGAAGCGCAGCTTGCGGTCTAGCGCCACCAGGTGCTCGGTGTAGTCCTCGTTGACCTGCAGGGCGGGGGGGGGCCGGGGCGGGGCGGGGCGGGGTAAAACCAAGGAAACTGACGAGGCAACTAACGAGCTACAGGGGGCGCAGGGGTTGGAGAAGGAGACAGAGGGCCGGATACACCGGGTTTCCAACGCGGGTGGGGTGGTAGGTGAGGAGGGGGAGGCTGTAAGGGAGCACCGGTTGCCTCTAAGGAGCACCCGCCCCTCTCACCTCGTTGTCCAGAATGGCCCGCACCAGCTCCTCGCTGACGGTGAGCTGCTCTATGAATGCGCCCAGCTGCCCCTCCGCCGCCCGCCGGTTCTTCAGCTTGGTGCCCATGGACTGCGACTGCACCTGCAGCTGCCGGATTTCCTCGCCAACCTGGGGGGGAGGGGCGGGGTATGGGGTGGTGAGGGGGTTGAGTGGGGGTGGGAAACAATAAAGGAAACTGACGAACTGTATGACGAGGCTGGGGTGGGTGGGCGGCAGTGAGCGGCAGCCGGAAGACTGAACGGGGTGCCATCGCCCCTCCGCTTCGCACTCTCAGCTGCCGTAGCCTCTCCTCTTCTTTCCCCGCCTCCTACCTTGCCCAGGTCCGACTGGAACTTGGCCAGCAGCTGCTCCATGCCCGCCAGGATGGAGTCGCACGTCTTGATCTAGTGGCAAGGGAGGGGGAGGGCATGGAGGGGGTTGGTGCATGGAGAGCATGGAGGGGGGTAGTGCATGGAGGGTGGCGGAAGGTTGTGCCGGTTAGGCAGGCAGGCAGCGAGACTGGGCGGGGGTATGGGAGCAAGCCAGGCCCCCATGCAACGTCGCCGACCCCCTGGAGCCTCTCTGCCACATGCTTGCATGCAGCAGCCGCTCAAGCCAGGGGTGGGTGGGTGGGTCAGTAGCCGCCGTGTGTTAAAATAACTGGCCGCGAGGCGAAACGTACTGTGATTGCCGAAAGATGGAGTCCTCCCACCGAAAACGCCACAGCCGCCGTGTGTGTGTGTGGTGGCAGGGTGTACCCCGGGGCCGCGCTGGACACCTGGACGGACACCTGCGCTGCCCATACCAGCCCCGCATCCCGCTGCCCACTGTAACCTGTTGCCCTTCCAGAAGATGTGTGAACCCCTGCCCCCCAGTTGCTGTGGGGAATGCACTAGACACTAGACAGCAAGCAAGTGGCCGTGGCCACTCTCCGACCCCTCCGCCCGTGTGCCATGCCCCCACAGGTACCTGCTCATGCAGCTCCACCATGTTATCGCTCTCCTGGATGTAGTCCTGGATCGACTCCATCTCCGCGGTTCGCAGCTTGTCATCGATTTCCCGCGCGTACTCCTTCACCACGCGTCCCTGCTCAAGAATTCCCTTAATAACATCGTGGTCCTGAAATTCCTCCAAGTCTTTGTCGACATCTTGAAGGCTAATTATGCCAGCGTCGCCCAAGAAGTCAGAGAGATTAATGTTATCGCCAAGAGGGGTGACGTCCGACTCCAAGTCATCTCCCTCAAAGAGATCGTTCATAAGCTGTTTGCGTAGATTCTCGGCATACTTTGCCGGGTCTGCAACCGTGGCAACAGCCATTTTCTGTCCTTTCAGCGACAAACAGAAGAAGCTTCAACCCAATGTTATGGGGAATTGTCCAGATTACATAATGTAGCAATTTATAGGTTAAAGGCTGTGTGTAACTGACAATAGACTGGAAACACCGTTACCGTGGGCGCAAGACTGCAAGCACCAAAGTAAGCGAAAATGTATTCAGGTTTGCATGCCGACCATCTAGTCCCTTTCTATGATGTACACTTGATGGAAAGCAAGCGCGTCTTGTGGATGCTCGTATCGCCGTATCGTCGGCGTTTATTGCATCGAAACAAGCGCTACTCGCGCCAGCGCCATCATACTGCTAATGCGGGGTGGACTTGGCGTATAACAATGTCGCATATCTTGGGGTTCCCGCGGGCGAAGAAGGCGTAGCAGTGCCCCAGCAGTTATTGGCTATACCGTGCTATCCAGCTTATTTTACTACAGCATTACATGATCGATTTTTTTGTAACAGAGGAAGGATCGTTGCCACAAATTATGGCTCCTGCTGTGTACGCATTTCCGCAGTTTTAAGGAGCGGCGGACGTATCGCTTCGAGGGGCAAATAGCATCAAAGCCTATTTCACTTTGAATCTTCGGCTAGCTTCCTAAAGGGTATTAGGGAGCAGCAGCATTTTGTCACCATGTCGTCGGGCGGCATCCCTGCGTCGCGAGGCCCTTCAGCGCTGGTTGTGCTACCACCATGCGACCCTGGCAGCTCACCTAGCACCGCTCCCTCAACTCCGCATGGATCCGACGGGCCTGCCCCAGCAAGCTCGTCCACCCGCCCAAAGGACATCGTAGCCAGGTTGGTGGCCGGCAAGCCCCATGCATAAGATAGTTGCTTTCCCATCGCCACAAACCCCAGTACCTCCTTTACCATCTCCACTTCCCCACATCAATGCACCTTCCCTTGTCACCCTCCTCAGCACTCTGGACCGGCACTTGCCCTTTCACCTTCCGCCTCACACCACCACAACCACCCGCACACCCCACCCAACCCCAATCCTCCCCTTCCCACATCCCCACCCAACCCCCCTCAACCCCCGCCGCACACTCCAAACCTCCCCCCTCCCCCCTTCCCACCCTCCTTCCCCCACCCCCCTTCCTCCAGCTACCTCCGCGACCTCTACACCGGCCCCACCGCAACCCGCGTGCTGGCCGCCCAGGGCCTGGGCGCGCTGCCCTCCTTCCTGCCGCGCCGGGAGGCTGCCTCGGCGCTGCGTGTGGCGGTGGAGGAGGGCGTGGTGGCCAGCCTGGCAGAGCTACTGGCCGCGGAGCAGGAGCTGGCGGTGCAGGAGGCGTGTCTGTGCGCGCTGGCGGCGCTGCTGGTGGCGACTGCGGCGCACGAGCAGCACGCCGCGCCGCTGCGGCCGCCGCACCTGCGCCTGCTGGGGCGGTGCGTCATGCGGCCCGAGGTGCTCACGCAGATAGGTGAGGAGTGGAAGGAGGAGTGGGGGGGAGGCGAGTGGATGGGAGGCCTGCCGAGGAGGGAGAGAGAGTGGGAGTATGGCGAGCTTGGGAGTAAAGAAGGGCAGCGTACCGATAACAATGGTCTGGATTGGAGCTGTCTTGCGAAGGGACGCATGGCTGGAAGCGGGCGCCTATCTTCTCACGCTCCCCTCCTCCCCTCCCCTCCCCTGCCCCCCCCAGGCTACGTGCTGACCGCCAGCAGCTCCAGCCGGGTGGTGCTGGCGGCTGCCCGGCTGGTGGCCATCACGGCGCCATACGTCACACAGGTGGGGGGGGGAGGGAAGGGGCGGGTGAAGAGGAGGGGCGGGGCGGGTGAAGAGGAAAGTGGGCTTCACCAGGGGTGGCGGCGGGGCGGATGGGGTGGAGGGGTGGCTGCCAGTGGTAGCGCAGGGAAGGCAGGAGCATGGGGACGAGGGGGGGGGCAGGCACGGGGAGCCGAGGAGCAGCAGCTAGCAGGTACACCTGCCGGACACTGCTTTGCTCCTCCACACCTACCTCTCCCCCTCCCTGTTCCCCTACCCCCACCAGGCCAATGACGTCCACGTGCTAGACAGCCGCATCATACCCGGCCTCCTAGCCGCCCTCGTCTCAGTACGCAATACCGGCGCCACCGCTGCTGCTCCCACCGCCTCCCCCGGCGCCGCAGCAGCCACACCCCGCGACGCAGCCGCCTGCGCACTCGCGCTGCTCGGCCTGGCCGAAGCCACCCCAGATCTGTACATTGCCGTACGTACGGCAGATTTCTTCCAGGCGCTTGCCGTACTGTACCAGCGCTGCAACGACCCAGATCAGCCTCCATGTCTGCTGCTGCCGGCGGACGTTGCGGCGCTCATCCTGCAGGCGATCACCCTGGCGCCGCAGGCCAGGTGGATGGCTGCTGCAGGCGGCAGTGGCAGCGGGGGTGGCGCGGGTGGTGGTGCGGGTGCGGGTGTGGGTGTGCTGCCCAAGAGCTACTGGCGGTTGGCGGAGCGGCATCTGGAGGTACGGTGCGGTGCAGGGAGGGAGGAGAAAGAATGGGTGGGAGGAGGCATGGATCGGGTGGGTTACTACCCTTACAAGGCCATGGAGGGCTACAGCGCTTCATGTATGTTTGGGGTGCCCAGGGAGCGCTGTTGGGTGCAGGAGGGGCGCGGGCATGCGTGCTGTGCAGCC
The DNA here is from genome assembly GCA_021605115.1 of Astrephomene gubernaculifera. Taxonomy (NCBI): domain Eukaryota; kingdom Viridiplantae; phylum Chlorophyta; class Chlorophyceae; order Chlamydomonadales; family Astrephomenaceae; genus Astrephomene; species Astrephomene gubernaculifera. Next base: position 331,515 of record BMAR01000028.1, on the reverse strand, counting down.
AGTGAAGCGAGGCGTGGCGCGCGAATCACCGCCTGCTCCCCACTCTCCCGCGCCCGGCCCCCCAGCCCCGCCCACACGTCTCCACCCTCCCCCTCCTTTCTCCCCCCCCCTTTCCTCTCCTCTCTCTCTCCCTGTCCCTCGCCCCTGCAGGACAGCCAGGCCCTGGAGTGCCTGGTGAGCTATGTGGCGGTGGAGGCGGCCAACCTGCGGCTGCTGGGCGAGGAGGTGGCGGGCTTGCTGGCCAGCAGCGCACGGGCGGTCATCGAAAAGAACAGGTGGGGGCGTCAAAGACCATACCAAACCATAGGAAACCACATGTTGGGGCAAGACAATGGGGGTAGGAGGCGGCAGGGTGCCGCAAAACAAGTGCAGGTTGGGAGGTGGGCGTGGGGCGCCGACTGCGCGCTAGTACCCTAGTACCTCAGTAGGCATGTGCGTCAGCACAGGGGGTTGGGTTGGGGGTGTAGCATGCGTGTTCCTGCCTATTGCCGGCTGCTGCTGATGTTGCATGAAGCCCTCCCTCCGTACATCCCGCATCCTACACCCTACACTCGCTCCTCCCGCATGCACCGCTCAACCCCCAACCCCAGCATGGAGTTGGAGCACCTGCAGACCCGCCTGCGCGACATGCAGCAGCAGCTGGCGGAGGCAAAGGACGCAGCCAGGGAGGCGCGCAGGGCGGCGGAGGCGGCGGAGATGGACGCGGCGGCGGCGCAGGAGGCGGCGGAGGCGGCCGACGCAGAGGTGCGCGACAGCGGCGTCGGCGGCAGCCAGGAGCAGCGGCGGGTGCGGCGGGTGGCGGAGGCGGAGGCGGCGCGGGCGGAGGAGGAGGCGGAGCAGCGGCGGCGGGCGATGGATGCGGCGGAGGCGGGGGCAGCGGAGCTGAGGCGGGAGATGGCGGTGGCGCGGCGGGCGGCGGGGCCGGTGCGGCTGCAGAGCGAGCGGATGGCGAGGCTGGAACGGGCGATGCGGGTGCGTGCGGGGTGGGGCGGGGCGGTACTTGTGGTGGCTTTAGAGAGCCCTTCCTCCCACCTTGCCGTACCGCCTCCCGCCTGCATTGCCCTCCATGTTCCACCCCCTCGCACTCCGCCCCCCATTGCAGGAGTGGCAGCAGCAGCACAGCTCTCGCGGCCGGCGGCGAGTGCGGGTGTCGCGCCCCAACGTACACATGCTGCAACAGGTGGGCGGGCGGGCGGGGACGGGGGCGGGGGTGCTGGTGTCAGCCATTAGGAGTCGGGAAAGGCAGCGCGAGGCAGCATGGCAGTGGCGAGTCGCCTCACGGCCTCCTGAAGGCGACATGCAGGCTGCGCGGCATCGCTGGTAGAGCGGACGGCGCCAGCGGTTCACACCTCCCCAACGTCTGACGTGTCCCGCCGCCTGACCCCTCTCCGCCTTCCTCCCCCCACCCCACCCCCCCAGGTCCTCTCCCTGCTGTCCTCCCGCATCAAGCCCGCACCCGCACCGGAGCGACCAGCCAGTGCCAGGCCCGCCGCCTCCCCGCACGCCACCTCCGCCAGCCCCACGCGCCCCACCTCCGCCTCCTCCGCCGCTGCTGCCGCCGCCGCTGCCAGCCCGCCCGGCCCCAGCCGCCAGCATGCGGAGGTGGTGGCGGCCAAGCTGCTGGAGGGGAATATCGTGCAGGCCATGGTGGGTGGGGGTGGGTGGCTCATGGCTGCCCCCGGGGGGTGCCAGCGGGTCCGCCCCCGCGGTTGGGTTGCCCTGTCATGCATGTGTGCGCTTAGGAGCATATGCCGGTGATGCATGGCCGGCTGGCTTGCAGTCATACACGACGGCGGCCTTTCCGACTCTGCTCCACTCCTGTCCCGCATCGCACCTCCGGCATCTTCCTCGGTGTATGTCGGCCCGATCCTCAGTGCCAGTACATGCCCTCACCCCTCCCTTCGCCCCCGTTGCAAGCCATCCCATGCACGCCACCCCTCCCTCCTCACCCCTTCACCCCCCAGGTCCGCCTGAACTCCGTGCTTATGTCGCTGCGCTGCCTGGCGTGCGAGCTGGCTCAGCTGGCTGCCGACCTGGCGCTGCAGCCCGACATGGCGGCGGCGCTGGGGGCGGCGCAGGGGGCGCTGGGCAGGGAGGTGCAGGCGCTGGGGGCGGCCAACAGGCGGGCGGCGCTGAGGAGAAGACAGGTGGGAGGGAGGGAGGGAAGGAGGGGGGCGAGGAAGGGGGGGGGTGATTGCAGGAATGGGCATGGAAGGGTTGTTTGCGTGAGGAGTGAGCAGCGCTTCGTAGTTCGCTGTTGTAGCCGCTCGTTCTATTGCCGCTGCCTTCTAAACAGTCATGGGTACGGAACTCCACAAACATGCAATTCCCCCGCCCCGTCGCGGGACCCTGCCGGCACCCGACACACCAGGTTGACACCGAGATCGCCAAGCTGCGTCGGGGCCTGAAGCTGGGTCTGCCGCAGGGGGGCCCGCGGAGGCACGTGGAGCTCTTCGCGGGCAACGGACTGTCCAAGGAAGTACGGCAGGAGGACGTGGAACAGCGGCTGCAGGTACGGATGCGTGTACGGATGCGGGAGGAAGCGCACGGGCGTCCGCGTCATCTCTTGTGGACCACAAGCGTTGCGAGCGCGCATGGGAGGCAGCTGGCGCCCGCACCGAGCCTTCCCCTGTGCCACTGTGCCCTTGGCTCCCCTGCCCCCGACCAGCGTAACGACCCCTGCCCCTGCCGCCCCCTGCCGCTCCCTGCCGCCCCCTCCCCCTCCGCCCCTCTTCCCCCCCCCCCTTAGGACCTGGAGCTGGAGGCTGCGGAGCTGGGCTGTGTGATGGCGGACTCGGAGGGGCTCATGGAGCTGATGCGCGGCAAGCTGGAGGTGGGGGCCTGGATGGGTTGGGGTTAGGGTTGTAGCCTGCGTGCGATACCGAATGGGTGGTTTTGGGAGGAGTGCACGTGCCGGGGTGCGAGGGGTTCTCAACGGCGAAAGGCAACGGCGCCTGTGTCGCCCCGTCAAGAGTCCTGCACCCCTCCTACCATGTAAGACTACCTCTGAACGCTGCACACCTTCAGCAGCGTCCCATTGCCAACCCGCCACCGCCAGCCCTCATCCCCACCGCCGCTCCCTTCCTGTCCCTCCGCAGGCCCTCTCCTCCGCCTCCGCCGCCCTCTCCGACAGCCACGCGCGCTTCCTCGCAGCCTACCCCGAGCAGGCCCCTCCCGCCAAGGCGCCCGCGGGCCCTACCAACAGTCCCGCTACCGCCGCCGCTTCTTCCCCAGGCCCCAGCCCCGGCCTAGCCCTCAGCATGGCCTCCCATCTCCAACTCATGGCTAGAGACCCCAGCCACCCAGCAGGCCAGCTCATCCGCCTGCTAGCCACGTCGCTGTCGCCGTTCATCAGCGCCTCATCAAACCTGGGGGCGCTTGTACGGCAGCTGCTGGGCAGGCCGGGACCCGAGGGAGGCGGGGGCAAGGGCGGGGCGGCGGGCAGGGGAGGAGGTATGGCGGGGGAGGGCCCCCGGCGTGCGCTGTCGGCTCGCAGCCGTGGCGGAGGAGCGGACGCGGGTGGGGCGGCGGGACGGCCGACGAGCGCTGGCGTGCGGGGGGGCAGTGGCGGAGGCGGCGGAGGCAGCCCGGGTGACTCCAAGCTGCGCACCTCGCTGCCCACCTCCCCTTCGACGCAGCGGTCCAAGGAGTTCACTTCCATGTATGAGATGATCCAGGTAGGAGCGCACATGACACACGACACATGGACCTTAATGCGGTACCTCCTGCGTGTTGCGTTCGCGTCTTATGCGGCACACATGCGCTGTTTCAAGGCGCGACGGCTGCTGCTGCTGCGTTTTACACCGGACTCGCACGCTGATGGCTTGATACGTTGATGGAGGTGTGCGCACACACAGCTACAACCGCCACACCACTCGCAGCCCGTTGCGACCACCGGCCGCTCCCACAACCCCGCTCCCCTGCCCCCCAGGCCACCCACAGCCCCATGCGCGGAGTCAGCGCCCCCAACAACTGCCGCTCCAACGACCTGACCAGGCGCCTGCGGGCCCAGGCACACGCCCAGGCGCAGGCGCAGGCCAAGCAGCAAGCCTGGCTTCCTGCCGCGGACGGCGGCACCCTGCTAGCTGCCGCCGACCTCAGGGCGGCCACCGAAGCAGCCGCAATGATACTCTCCATCTCCATGTCAGCCTCGGAACAGCTGCACCACCACCACCACCACCATCTGGCTGGTGATGATCCGCTGGCGGCGGCGGCCGCGGCGGTTGGTCTTCCAGTGGCATCCGAGTCGCGACGTGTCGTACTCCAGGCGGTCTCCTCCGTGCTGTTCGACCCAGTGGACCCCAGCGCTCTGGCGCCGGCGGCGGAGGCGAGCGGCGGCAGTACGGGTGGCAGCAGCGCCGGCGGCGTCAGCCGGTTCGGTACGGCGGCGCGGGGGGGCAGCTTTGGCGGTGCGAGTCAGCTGGCGGCGTCGGAGGCTGAGGGGTGCTCAGCTGCTGTGGCTGGAGGCGGCGGTGGTGCGGGTGGTGGCGGCGGCGTGTGTGTTTTGGACGCGTTGTTGTTCCAGTCGGAGCTGCTGTGCCGCGTGTTGGACGCGCTGAGCACCCTGCATACCTTCACGAGGTGGGGGTGCGGGGAGGCCGGGGTGGAGGGTGGAGGGTGGGGCTGGGGCGGTGCAGGTCGGGGCTGGGTCTGGGGCTCCGGCTCCCACACCCTAACGCCTGCCAAGTGCCACCCCATTTCCCTCATTTGCCTCATGCTTCACATTCCCACATTCCCACGCTCGCCCTCACACCCCAGCATCCCCACCACCCACCCCTCCCCCTAACCAACCCCACCTCTCACCCACTCCCTCCCCACACACCCGCCCCAACACCCCAGGTCCGCCTGCCGTACATGTCGGCAGCTGCCCGCCAGCCTGTCGTACGCCTCCCTGGTCGGCAGCCACGTGGGCCCCGCCATGGGGCAGCTGCATGCGCTGTGGGTGGACGCCATCTGCCACTACCCGGACATGCGGGTGCAGGGTGGGTGAAGAGGATGGGGATGGAGATGGGGATGAGGATGGGGAAAGGGGGCGGAAGAAACAGCCGACGACAACAACCAGCCTGTTTAATGTCAGGTCCCTTAGCTGTCTGTTCCTCTCGGACAACAGTTTGGCTCGTAGTAAACTCTTGTCGTGCGGCGAGGCTTGCCGATGTTCCTTCCCGCAAGAAGGAGCCTGAGGAGATCCGCGACGCCTCGTCAAAGTCAATTGCGCAGCAGCTACCGCCGAATAACCATCATGCAGTCAGCTTCACGCCCTCCCCTGCCCTGCCCCCTCCCCTCCTCGCCCCTCCTCTCCCCCCCCCAGTCGCCTCCTGCGTTGCGGAGATCGCCCAGCTGGGCCTTGTCCCCGGCTCCGAGTTCTCCGCCGTGTACCAGGAAACGGGCATGCTGGAGGTGCTCATCCGCATGCTGGCGGGGCAGCTCAGACCCGCAGGGGGCGCGGCCGCCGCCAACACAACAGCTGGGGCAGCAGGGGCCTCTCCGGGCGGCTCCCCGCGCGGTGCGGCAGCGGGGGTCCCGGCGGGCGCCCCCGCGGCTGCCCGACCCCTGGGTCGCATGCCTCCGCCGCTGCCGTCCGCGGGTCGCATGGGTCCGGCGCAGCAGGCGGAGCAGGCTGCTGCTGCGGAGGCGCTGGTGGCGCTGAGCGACTCGCAGCCGGAGGTGCTGGCGGCCATTGGCGGGGAGGACAAGGTGGGGCGGGGCGCGCGGGGGTTGCCTCTCACACCCATCTGCAACTGAAATAAAATGCCCGTTGTTGGATCCATCGCATGAGGTAGACTTCCCCTCATCTTCTTAACAGTTAACTCCTTCCTCTCTCCCTCCCTCCCCCTCCTGCCCTCCTCCTCCTCCCCCCGCGCAGCTGCTGTCCCGGCTGTGCAGTCTGGCTCTGGACCACTCCGCCAGCTGGACCGCCCGCCTGGCCGCTGCCGACCTGCTGGGGGACCTGGTGGTGGGCGGAGGGCAGCCGGCGGCGGCGGCGGTGGCGGCGGGCGCGTACGCGGCGCTCAGCGAGCTGCTCAACCGGGACATGTTCCCCTTCCTCAACCAGGTATGGGGCAGGGCAGAAGGCTGGGGGGTGGGGGGGGGGCTGCATGAGGCCGCAAGGGGGTGCGTCGGGTTTGGCGCGGCCCGGCTGCCTCTCTAGCCCTCTTGTCGCAGGTGTGGCTGCTGTTCCTCTCTGCAGTAAGCCATGACCAGCGGTATCCGCGCCCGCTCACCTGTACTCCCGTACCCTCACTCGGCCCCCCACCCTCAACTCCATCCGGGGCCTCCCCCCCACATCCCCCTCCATGCCTCTGCCCCCCACTCACTGCATGAGTCGGGATATAATATTGGTGCTGTAGTTGTTTGCATTTCTTATATAATTTCCCCCCCTTCCCCCCTCAGGACCCCCGGGGCAGCAAGGCCACCGTGGTATCCGCTCTGGCCTGCCTGGCAGCGCACTGGGAGCTGCTGGAGGGGGTGGTGGCGGCGGCGCAAGCGTGAGTGGGGGAGAGCGGTGCGGTGCGGTGCGGAGAGACTCAATCGCTCACCTTGCGTACATTCACAGCACTAGGGCCCACGCCTCTCATTTTCCTCTCATACATCTAGGTCATTAGGTCATCCACATCTTCCCCTTTCTATCCCTCCCTCATCCCTCCTGCCTCCCTCCCTCCCTCCCTCCCTGCCTCCTCCCTCCTCCTCCCCTCGCAGCCCCAGCGGCCCCTCCTCCGGCCTGCCCGTCTGCGACCCCAGCCAGGTGCTCTCCGCCATCCTGCGCTCGCTGTGGTGCGTGTGCCAGCAGGCGCTCAGCACCTTCGTGCCGGACAGGAAGGGGCGCGAGCGGCTCATGTCACCCGACGCCGGCAGCGCGCTCGCCGCCACCGCCACGGCCGCCGCGGCGGAGCTGGCGGCGCTGGCCGGCAACAGCCCGGAGGCGCGGCGGATCATGGTGGGGGAGATGGGGCTGGGCCGCCGGCTGAGCGGGCCGTTCCTGCAGGTGGGCGGGTGTGGGGGCTGGGGGGAGGATTTAAGAAAGGTGCGGAGGGAGGGTGCGGTGGCAGGGGTTGTGCTTGTGTGGATGCTTGGTGCAAGCGTCGGAGCATGGATTTGCTGCTGGTGTGGGAGGGGTCAAACGGAAGGCAGTGCGTGAACCTACTCCCTCTAACCCCATACATGTTGCGCCTCCACCTCCATCTCCACCTCTTATCTTTTCCTCCTCCTCCTCCTCCTCCACCTCCTCCTCCGCAGATCGTCAAGGACGCGCAATTGCACGAGGCGCTGCTGGAACTGCGCAAGAGCATATCGTGAAGGGGGGGGGGTCGTCTGGGTTCGTGTGGAGGTGTGTGGCTCTCTGCAAGGAAAAGGTTGCTTGGAGCGGAAGGGTTGTTTGTGGGAAGGCCCATCGTGGGAAGGAGCCGGGAAGGACGCGGCGGGAGTGTGTTGCAGGCGGGCGGTGTTTGAGCGTTAAAGGGGTGGGGGTGTGTCGCCACGCACCGAAGTTTTTTGGCGTGGGACTGAACGGAATGATCCGTAAAGGGACAAAGTTGGAGTGGGCAGGATGTGGTTGGGGTGGGTACACGGCACTTCGGTTGAGGAGGATTGGTATTCAGCTTCTGGAGCGTACGCTCCCTGTTGGCCGGGACCAGGGGATCCCTGGCGTGGAGTGCTCGTGAGGCGCGGGCAGGCTTTGCTCGAGGGCGAGGTCGGGGGCCCTTGGCGCGGCGCAGGGCGGAAGGGATGGATGGGAAGGGGCTGATGGTGTCAGGGTGGGGCGTTGGTGGCGGAATTTGGCAGGCTGAAAAGCTTGAACATGGCTAATTATTGACTTGTTGTGAGCTTTACTTATCATCGTGACAAGGCGCATGGCAGCCCATGGTGCTTTCCGTTTTGGGCCGAGCGCCGATGCGTCAATCCGTGCAGCTGAGGACCAATAACGCGCTTTCGGACATACCTTAACTTATATACGCGGATAACAAAAAACAGATACTTGGAGTCGTTCAGTCAGTCCACGCGGCAACCTGCTCAGTCAAGTTTCTTGAACACTGCTCCTTACTGACTGTAATAAGTAGCTCTGCGCTTTTTAAATCGAGGACAGCTGCGTAGAGAGCTCACTTGCCCTGACGGGCTTTTGCGTTCGGGGCGCCGCCCCTAAGCCCATCCAGTAACTTCCAGCCAACGCCTTCAGCTCCGCACCTTGAGGCAGGGGACGTGGCGCTGGCAGGCAGCAGGGCCTCGTCCCCTTTCTTAGCGACCTCCTGAACGGCTGACTCGTGTGCCGGGCCAGAAAATGAGTCTCTCTCCAGAGGCAGCTACCATGGCGCGCAACAAGTTTGAGGAGCTGAAAAAACTTACGGAGCAGCGGCAGCTTGTTAACCTTGAGCTAATTAACAGGCTTGCGAAGGCGCTTGACAAGGTCAAAGCTGGACCTGGGCTCGCTGGCATCGCTCCGGGCCCGGCTAGCGTAACTGCCAGCAAGCAGCCTGCGAAGCGAGCACCACAGCCATCAGGGCTTGGAGCGCCGGAAGCTAAGCGGCCAAAGCTAGACTCTGAGGTGGACAAAAAGATTGACAACTTGTGGCGATCCTGCGCAAGTATTCTGGACTTCCTCATGAAAAAGAAGTCCGCTATTATTTTCTCCAAGCCAGTGGACCCAGTCAGGGACAAAGTGCCCGACTACTTCAAGGTTCGTGACCATGGGGTGAATGGGCTGTCCCCGCGTGTGTGCGTCGCCATCTGCTGGCAAGTTCTGAATGGTCAAGCTGGATGGGGAACGCGTCGTTAAGCATTCTTGGGATGGGCAGCCATGTACTCTTGGTGCTATGTGCTTACAGTTCATCTCCCATCCGATGGACCTGGGCACCATCAAAAGCAAGCTTTCCCAGCGCAAGTACAACGACGTCCGCGAGTTCGCGGCGGACGTGCGGCTCGTTTGGAGCAACTGCCGCACATACAACTCGATTGGCACTCCAGTCCGCATCTGGGGCGACCAGTTGTCCGACGACTGGGAGAAGAAGTGGGCGGAGAGCAACATCGAGCAGCGCTGGGACGACCTGGTGCTGCAGCGGGATCCCCAGGTGGGACTCCACACCACTGAATCCGCCCATAAGCACACAGCAATTCTGCTGACTTTACTCAGTATGACAAGCGCTGTTACGTAGCTAAAGGGTCAGCGCGCCTGAAGGAACAGCGTTTCGTGCGCTCGTTCCCAACAACCGAACACCAGGCGATTACCTCCCTGCCCCCGCGGCCGTGTGCCCACCACCGCAGGCCATATCTCTGGACCGCCGGATAGCCTCCAGCGCCCGGCAGCTGCTGCAGCGGGTCAACTCGGTGCACTCGCTGCCCGCTGCCGACCCCTCGCGGCCCATGAGCACGGTACGTGCGAAGAGCCCCTGGTCGGCAGGGTTAACGTTCAGACATGCGTCGGCCGCGCCGCATTTTGCGCCTTTCCATCCCACCTACAGAATCACGTGGGTTGTAGTAATGAAGGGGTTAGACACACGGTTGTGTCTGACGATACGCAGCGAAAAAAGCGGCACTGGGGCCCATGCGTGCATGCCCACGCGTGCAACCCTGCTGCATGCTCGTCCCTGCAGGTGGAGAAGCGCAAGCTGAGCATCGCGCTCAGCGAGCTGCAGGGCGACCAGCTCGGGGAGGTACTCAACATCATTGCGGAAAACCTGAAGAACATCAACCCAGATGACGAGGATGAGATTGAGCTTGACGTGGACCAGCTGGACAACCTGACGCTGTGGCGGCTCCGGGAGTACTGCGACAATGTGGCCAACCGCCAGACCTCCAAGCCGGCGGTGCCGTCGAAGGCAGCGGCCGGCGGGGAGTCGCGGCCAGCGCATGACGGCGGGAAGCACCAGCAGCCGCAACAGCAACAACAACAGCAGCAGCAACAACAGAGGAGCAAGCCGCCGGCGCGCACGGAAAGCGGTTCAGGTGCGACAAGGCACCCGACTGCTGCCCATACACTGCGCGAGCTGCCTTGCCGTCCTGGGGAACTTTTGAACTGGCCGACGCTGGGAATGGCTTGCATGCTAGCTATGCGTGCCCCAGTGTATGGCAGTCGCTGCTCCGTGTGCCCTCAGCCCCGTGCCCAGGTTGTCTGGTCTTGATCAGCCAGTAGGTTAGCTGTCCTGCTCACATCCTCTGTTACCCTGGCCTTTCTCCCCGCCGCGAGCAGAGTCGGACCGCTACTCTGCGGAGCAGGACGTGAAGGGCTCGAACATGGTGGAGCAGCCGCAAAGTAAGGGGAGGAGGAGCCGGGGTTGGCTTGGGGCAGAAGTCTAGCGGGGCTGCCGGCAGCGAAGCCGAGGGCATTGGTACGGGTCATGTGGCCTGAAATGGCGCTCAGCTGTGCGCCATTCTACAGTGACGGGACTTCCTGCCCAACCCTTGGCACTGCCTGTGCCGAACACATAACTTGGGGCCGTTAAAGCGGTTGCTGTTCTTGGGCCACAGGCCAGCCTAACTTTGTGAAGAACCAGCGTTCTGCGGCGCTGGTGGAGGAGTCCGCAACCGCACCAAAGGACAAGTCGGCCATCGCAACCGATAAGAAGAGCAACAAGGTTGGCGCGGGGTTGCGTGGGGCTACGCCATGAGGAAATGTTAGGTCTTGGATGGCGCTTCGAATCGTCTCCAAGCTCCTTGTCAGGCTATTCTCAGTGCCGCTGGTCGCAAACTCACCCCTAACCTGCATTGCTGCTCCCGCTACTGCTCCCGCTGTGCAGGATGTGGTGCTGAACGCCTCCGCCTGGCAGGCGGCGGACGAGGAGCCCGCAGAGGGCGGCGGCGAGGCGGCCGACGCGGGCGCTGGCGGGGAGGAGGAGGGGGATGACTTGTGGGACTCCTTCCGCAGTGTGGCTGAGCGGGAAAAGCAGCAGGTAGGCGAGGAGATGGGGCGGCTGGGAGCCGAGAGTGGGGCTACGAGTCGGGCGTCTGCGAGAGGCTCGTGGTATTGGGGATACTTACGCGTGTTTGGAGCATTGCGTGGAAGGCGAGCATGTGCGGTGTCGGCTTGAGTGACTGCTCCATGGCGACTTGCGATGTTTATTGACTGCCCCCTACTCACTTTGTCCTGACAGAAAGCTGAGGAGGAGAAGCGGCGAAAGGAGCTCGAGCAGGAACGAGAGAAGGTAAGAGGCGGCACTGTTTTCTCTAACATGAGGAGTGCAGTAGTGCTCAGGAGCGTTTTCCGCCTTACACACTCGCCCCATGATGTGCAAAGCTAAGCAACAGTTAATATAGCCGTTGTGTGGCTTCAGCTACTCAAATGTCAGGGCTACTCACTTGGGCTGCTCAGATGCTTATGCTGTCCGTGCTGCCTCCTCAACTTTGCTGTTTCTTCTTCTCAAACCCCGCCCGCCGCCCCGGGTACCGCTCGTGATGTGCTTCCCACAGGAGCGGTTGCGTGCTGTTGCGGAGGCGCGGCAGGCGAAGGAGGAGGAGGAGCGCAAGATCCGCGAGGCGGAAGAGGCGGCCGCCGCGGAGGCCAAGCGCGCCAAGGACGAGGCGAGGCAGAAGGAGCTGGAGGAGCTGCAGGTGGGGGCGCGCGGGTTGCGGTGCTGGCGGTGGTGATGTCAGAACGATGTTCCGCTATTGTTGGATCGTGGGCTTGCCTGGCAGCCCATCTACTCATTTTTTCCATATCCTATCTGTGAGGGCTCATCCTCGACGAGAAACACATGGCGCTGATACCCTGTCCGCCCGCTGCTTGTGACACTGCATGCCCCCTCCTGTTCCCCCTCCCGCAGATGCAGGCCAACACCGCGCAGGTGTACCAGCCGCCGGATGCAAAGGCCTTTGCGCAGACCTTTGGCGCGGGCGGGGCGGACATCAACGACCTCGGCCTCATGTACAAGCACGACGACGATGCGGACGATGTGGGCTTTGACGACTGATGGGTGGACACAAATGGCGGTCGTTAAACCGGGAATTGCGACGGGCGTTATCAGCAGCTGACCGGGGGACGGTACCACTCCAGAAAAGGCTGGCGTGTCCGGTTACGTCGGAAGCTCGCTGCGTACGCTCCTCACCAGCGCTTTCTCCCGCAGCAGTGCGGTTGCGATGTGGGTCGGCTAGGGCTGGTCGTCTGGGTCACCAGATGCAATGCGCGGGTTATAGTGGTATGAGGTGAGGATCGCGGGGCGGTACGGAGGCTGTGGGGTTCATGGCAGCTGCTGCGCTTTGCTCTGTGCCAAGCCTGTTGGGGCGGTCGAGGCGTGTACTCGGTTGCCGTTGTCGTTGATGATAAGAGTGCGATGATAAGTTCTTTTGTTTGTTTCATGGAACATGGAGGTGCTTCTGGAAGAGCGGTGCTCTTCGGAGCGTCGTATTGCGGCACGCTTTACACAATGAGAGCGAGCCCGGCGGTGCATCGAGTGGTTGGGTCGCAAACGTGCTGTTGGCAATGAAGGCATGGCACGAAGAGGTATGGTATGGCTTGGTTTACGTTTTGGACCGTACATGATTCCTCTTGTTACGAGCTTTCGACCCGGTTTAGGAGGATTGCTGCCTCCGTTTGAGCCGTCTTGGTGGTTGCATGGAGTGGATACTTGGGTGCGCTTGCGGTCTTGCTGGGTCTGTGGGCGCGTTTGGGTGCTGGTGTAGACACGAGCACAAGGGCGTGTTGTAGCCGAGTTTTGTTGGAGGAGCCATGTTTCTTCCCGGGCATTCCCAGTTGGCATATTCACGCAAAAAACGTCTAAATATTTGCATATCTCTGCATTCCAGGATTGTTGCATGGCATTCCCACGAGCTGTAAGATGATGCAGCACAACGACAATTTGCAATGGTCCAGCACGCCTACCGCACAACAGTGTCTTTCCAATAACCACATGCCGGCCGATTTCCCTAACACAACAACAATACAACAGTAATGTGATGCCCAATTCAACGCTGTCCAAGTCCGAGGACAACGGACCAACATGCTGTCATGTGCCACCCACAACCAACTCCACCGCTATGGTACATGTCGCCGACAGCGATTGCCGAGCCAAGGAAAGCCCCACCCATGACCGCCACAAAATGTACACGCCACCCACAACACCCGTTACTGCCACATCCCCAGTGCATGTCAACAGGTCGCCGAGACGGAGCGGTTTGTTGACCTCGACACGCCTAACAACCTGACACCAGCATCCTATTCAACGACGACTCACATACCATTTGTTCGTCCAACAATCTGACACAAGCATACACCAAACGGGTCAGTCATCTATTAGGGGAACTCACAGCGTGGATCAGCATTTTGCAAAGCCCCCAACCTACTACCCCACGCGCTAGTGTCGACAGCGCTGACGACCAAGCGATTGGCAATCCGACATTTGGAAACACACAACAAAGTCAACACATTGGCGAACATGAATTACGACAGCACCCGGGTAAGGTCACGTGGGCACCAGCCCACGGGTAAACACATCCGTACCGTCCGTGCCGTATACAAATTAATCACTTTGCCAACGAAGGCCCAAGTCGGCGAACGGCAACATAGCACAATAGTCATCTACCATTATTTGCTCACAAGGAAAGCTCACGACATGTCCAAACACGTTCAGCCCAACATGCAAAGTCCACTACGTGGCAGCGCAAGATGGCAGCGCAAAGGTGCGGGTGCAGCGCTGACATGCCCCACACGCCCCTCCCTGTGGCCTGCCGCCTGCCCCGGACGAATGCGCCCCGGGGGAAGGGCCCAGGGCACCGGTTGCGCAATGCTCCCTGCCTCCTGCCGACAGCTTCCAGCACACACGCGCGTAGCAGGTATACCAATTCACCACATGCAGCAAGGATACCGGTACAATGCGGTCCCCTTGCAGTACCAGTACCGGTCTGTTAACACTCGGACTCCCAACGTTGTCACACCGCATTGCTTGGGATGGGCTCATGCGTCCAGCCAATCTGGCCTTTGTAGGAGCGATGTCACCGCACAACGGAAACAACAAGTTTTGACACTAAGGCAGTGATTTTGTTGTAGCATGCTGCGTAGATGAATAAACGTCTTCACAGAGATGTTCCACGCCGTGTAACATACTGAGCATACTTGGGAAACAGTACCGATGTATCACAAAAGCCCGAAACACAGTCCTACAGTCGCAAACGTCAGCACGCACGTACATTTTCTTCGGCATCGTGCTCCACCGACCAGCGCGCCATAGCCACGCCGAACAACCTTCCCTTACACCCAGCCCGCTCCATCCGTTGCAGCACCCGAATCCAACACCACCTCTCATCGTTGCATTAGCACCACCCACCACCACCTTACCTCATGGACAGCACACCCGCCTGCGCCCGCTGAACGCCCCCCGACAGCGCCGTCAGCACAGGCAACGAGCCAGCCGCAGCGGCCGCAGCCGCCTCCGCAACCGCTGCCAGTGCCGACTTGGCGCTCCCGGCCCCGCCGGATTGAACACCGGTCGCACCGAGACTCCGAACGGACTTCTTAAGCTCGCTCGACGTGGCTGCAGCCCCGCCACCGCTACCGCTCCGGCTGCCTTTGCTGCCAGCCCCCAAGCCGTCAGCCTCCGGCACCTCCGCCGCCAGCTCCGCCAGCAGTGTGTGTTGCAAGGATGCCGCGGCGGGCCCGGTGAAAGAAGAGCTCCGGCTGCCTGAAGTCCCATTGACTCGGAAACTGCGTTGACTCATGGGCCGACTGGTCCAGCCGCCGAGGGCTGAGGAAGCGCGGGCTGACGCCACCGAGCCAACCTCAAAGGACCGCCGACTGCCGCCACTACCAGTGGTGCCGCCGCCGCCACCGGAAGCGGCAGCGGCGGGAACGCCACCCGGGACCGACCCATAGGTCGTGTGAGGGGCGGAGGCCTGCCATGCGGCGTTCCCGGCCAGCATGGTTGCGGAGGATGTCGAGGAGTACACCGCGGCATCGGTTGCTGTTCGCAGCGCGGCCATGAGGCCGCCGCCTCCCATGCTGCCGCGCACTGCCGAACCAAGCGGACTTGCGTGCAACGTAAACCCACCACCACCACCGCCGGGAGTGGAGCAGCTGGGAGAAGTCGAGATGGGCGAATGGGGCGACGGCGACAGCGCTCGAGAGGAGGAGGCAGCCAGGGAGAGGTTGTGCCGCAGAAGGGAGCTTGCATGGCTGCCGGGGCTGCCGCACACGTTGCCACTGCTGTCAAGCAGGAAGTCGCCCTCACCCTCACCGCCGCCGCCAGCCGCTGCAGCGCCCTCAGCAGCGAAGAGGGGCTCACCCCGGGCCCCCCGAGCGCTCCGCAGGCTGCGACTGTGTGCCAGCTGAGCTGGTCTGGCCGCTGCCACGCCATCCCCAACGGAGCTAGCAGAGTCACCCCGCAGCGGAGGAGCCGCTGCCGCTGCCGCTGCGGGCGATGTCAGCTGCGCAGCTGCGAGGCTGCTCCTGCTGCGCAGCTGCTGCTGCTGCTGCGGGGTGTTGAAGGCGGAGTTGGCGTAGAGTGGCGTTTCCGAGGTGGCGTCGGGCCTCCGCAAGTCCTCCAGCATCCTGTCGACCCGCTGGGTGGCTGCGGCGACGGCCGCAGCAGCAGCCGTAGTACCGGCAGGAGCAGCCGACGCTCCGTTGACGTGGGGGCAGTAGCCGCCGGGTGCAAGGTCGTCTACAGAGACCAGCATGTCTGTGGCTTTGGGGCTCTGCGAGGTTTGCGAGGGCTGCTGCTGCAGCAGTAGCAGCGCTGCCGGGGACTGGGGAGCACGCGGCAGGGTGGTGGTGGAGGCCGCAATGCCGCCGCTGAAGGTAGCGGGAGATGGCTGCAGGCTGCTGCCGGTGCCGTTGTTGAGGTTGAAGGCGTCGATGACGGGTGAGGGCAAGCCGTCAAAAGACGCGCAGTTTCGGGAGGTGGGCGATGCCGATAACTGGGAATCCTGTGCCTGCTGCCTCTGAAGCTGCAGGGAACTGCGTTGCTTTTGTGCTTGCATCTGTTGCAGCAGCTGCCGCTGCAGGGGATTGGGACCAGGCTGGCCACGGGCAGCGCCGCTTGAGCTGCTACCCAGGCTTCCGGCAGTGAAGCTTGCTCCGCTGCCGAATCCTGCCGCGGTGATGCCGCTGCTGCGGGGCCCATTTGCGGCGGCGCAGGTGAAGGACGCAGAGCCGCGGAGGCGACGGCTTATGCAATCGCTGGGAACCTCACCAACCTCTACCTCGGGTTCGTCCGCGTCCTCGTCGTCTGCTGCTGCGGCAGACTGCTTGCCAAAGGAGAAGAGTTGCCTTGCGGCCTTGCGGAAGGACAATCCGCGCACGAGTGAGCGGGACAAGGTGTGAGTCAGCCTCACAGGCTCATCGAGGTCAGGAAGTGGCTCTGCTGGTTGCTGAGGTTCGCGAAGCATTTGTAAGGATTCCACGCTGGCGAGGTACTCTCCATCTCCGTACTGCATCCTGGCCATGCCGATGGAACGTGGCTTCGGGTTGGCGCTAACCATGCTTGACTTGTATCCCGTGTGCCTTTCGCGAGCTTGACGTAAAACATCTTCTGGCGCAACCGGTGCAGGACGTCGGCGAGAGGGGTCCTGCCGAGGCGTTGGGTAAACGGCAATAAGAAGGCGGTTGGCCGTATAAAGGGGAACTTGTTACGTTCTCTCCTTAGATGACCCTAGGATTATACACAAAAACATTCCTTGCCTAGGAATGCACGTCCTCTCGAGTGCCGCGATGTCGCGGCAGGTAGCTCCTAGAGGTAATGGTGCAACTAATATTTAAAAGAAACGAGAGCCAGCAAGCTCATACCTGATAAGCATCGGGACCACTTGAATGCGCCATAGTTTGTCGAACACGCGATGTATAGCGGCCAGGTAGGCACCAGGAAAAAGCAAGGCTCTCGTTGTTCCTGGCCTCAGGTAGGGTCGCTGATGGTATTAAGCTCTTTATCAAGGTGACTTTATAGTTGGCAAGGCGGCACGAAGGAAGCGTGGCGAGCACACCACGAAACAGTCAGGGTTGTTGGCAGCCAACGGCATCTTACACTTAAATTAAAGCAAGGCCGGGGTGCAAATTATAGTAGTTTCTGTACAAAGATTGCGACGTTGCAGGGCGTTCCGGTGTCTGTGCCGTACGGCAACGGTCGAGGTAGCATTGCTGCAAGGCGTCCAACGTTCACTCCTCCTACACAAGGCATGGACCTTTACAAGTTGTGGACCCAAGATAGCTTCATCAAAGCAACGGACCATACATTGAACTCCAAAAAAGTAAGCAGAGGCACATAGCAATTGTAACCGCGTATTTGGAGAGTTGGAGTCAGTTCTGTCTGGTGCCTGCAAGATGTTCAACTGCTAGGCTCGCTTCGCTCCTTCAAATTGCCCGTCGGGCGTCCCAAGGGTCCAAAACGAGCTGCTACCGGTGCTCCCTCAAGCTGGGGAAACTGCCGTCCGGAATTACGAAGAAGATGTGGCCACCGCTTCTGGGTGCACGCGGTGCGCCTCCATAGCCATCCCCTATGAAAACCGCCTTATTAGGCGAGGCGAGGCGAGGCGAGGCGAGGGACCTGCTGGGCGATAGCGACAGCGAGGGGGAGGAGTCGGGCGACTAGGAGCTGCACTGACGCGCCCATTGACCCGTACGTCTTCTTCGCGGAAATTGCCCTCCCAATACCGGTCGCGGCTGTCGAGGAAAGCCTTGGGCAGTTTGAGGGTTCAAAGCCCTTGAGGACAACAAGGGTGTCCAGTCCAATCGTGGCGCCTCGGGGGTCTTACCAGGGAGCCGTACAAAGGGCCGGAGAAGCGTAGCTAGGGTTAGGGAGGCCTGGTGGGTGTGAGTTTCTCTAGTGCCTATTCATGTTTTGTACCCAGCGGGGTGAAATGTTTTATGGGTGTTGGGTGACCAGAGGGTCACATCTTGGTTCCTTTTGCGGTGTGCGTGGTTTTGTCACGACCGTGATTTGTCATGGGAGTGTATCTTTACATAGGGACAGATGCAAACGCCGCTTAACTGTCTGTCCATGTGTGTTTGGTTCCTGTAAGATGGCTTCCGCCCTCCTCATCCTGCGCGAGCTGGGAAGGGAGGGCAACACGCCTGTGTCTCTTCTGAACCCTTCATATACCGCACATATCCTAAAGCAACGTAGCCCAGAGCAGCAACAAATTCCTCGAACCTGGGAAGCAGGGCAGCAGAAACAGTGGCGCCTAGGCTTTCGGTTGGCGCCTTGCCAGTCTGTCATAGCGCTACAAGCATGCATTACAAATGCGGGGACACGTCATGACTGACGTGGTCAAGCCGCTTCATCCTCATCCTGCTCTTCTGCCCGGCCTGGAGCGGGAAACGTCATTCTTCCACCACATGTTTATGCGCACCAGAAGTTGTATTCATACCGTAAAAGAGAAAGACGAGCCCAACCGGAGCACATGAAGTCAATGCCGGATGCGGCGGGCTGTAGAGACCCAATAAGTATACAACCAAAGCGTGGCAGTGCGTGTGTGTAGCGTGCTGTGAGGCCACTAGGGGATTTATACGGATAACGGCACGACGATGCCCAGCTCAATGGTGTCGAATCGAAAGAAGACGCAAAGGGAAAGACTTAAACGGTAAACGTACCAGCGAAACGGAAGCGCATACCCACCCATCACCTCACGTGGTCACCGAGTTCTTGCCGTACACCAGGAGGCCATGCAAACTACCTACCACGGACCAATCAGCGGGAAGAGTGCGGCCCATCTCAACCTGTCTTCAACCATGTCACACCAGCCCTGTTAGGTCGCCTGCTCTCCAGATGCCACACTATGCACGTATGCAGCGCTCCGTGTGTGTGCTTTGTGCTCTTCCAGCTGCATGCTAGACAGCACGCAACATCTGCAACACAGCCCTTGCTGCCACCAAACGTCAAACACGGAATACACACGCCGTGTTGGCATTACTGGTAACCAGACGAAGCCTTATGGTGCTAAGAAACTAAAGGTGCTCAGAAGGCAAAATCAGCTCCAAACCTGTGCCCCGGGAATGGCGAAGACCGTGACCGTGGATGGCACCACCTCGCCGTCCGGTCCCACCATTCCAACGCTAAGCTGCGGTGGAGGTTATAGCACACGTACGTTGTGCCTCAAGCCCTGCGGACCCACTCCTGCCTAGACAGTTAACCGCAGTAACTTGTACCGCGCGCGCATGCACTCCATTACTGCAGCGGCACCTCCTCATTAAGCCACAGAGCGGTACACATAAACAAACACCCAACATAATAACCATCCAAGCAGGCAGCCCGCAGACGGACTACATCCTCTCATGTAAATGTAATTACGTCCCACCCCATCCTGCCGTGTGTCACGCCACAGGGAACAGCAAGCAGGCAGCAACCTGCCCCGCCGCCCCCGGGGAGCGGCACCGTTGCATACAGCGACGCAACACACGAGCACAGCCTACACAGCTGTGCATCACAGTCTGAGATCTGTATTAACAGCCATCCATCGTTTATTTTTTTCTTGTTTCCTGGTGTTGCATGGATGAATGAAGGGTACTTGCTAACCCACATGTTCCCCGCGCGATTGATACGAGGAGTGAATGAGCATGCAAGAAGCCTCATGAAGGGCCCAACACTGAGACTTGACGAGCAACACGCATTCCCGGGGCGTGTGGCAGCACCGGCTTTGCCCAGCCCGGCGCCTCAATAGTCCCAATGCATCCCACCATGCATACCAAGGGAGCTGTAACCATACATCAATCAAGCCCTGACTGCATCGATCATCAATCGCATCCACTCTGCCGGTACAAGCGGGTGGTACAGTACTCGCACAACAACAGCATTCGAAGGCCCCAACAGTACTCCATAAATAGACATATTAAGCATACTACATAACCGGTGTGACCATTCGGCTCACATCATCTAGACGTGGCCCGTGATGACATCTGTTCAGTTTCAATGGCAAGTCCCGAGATACACGCCATTCCTTCGAGTTGACTTGGGAAAGCCGCCTGCATACTAACCCAGAACACTCTCCCCCTCCACACACCTCAATCTCAGCAGTCGCATCACAGCACAGGTAACGCGTTGCTGCTCAGACCACGCAAAGCCGCACCACCCCGGAAGCCGCCCCCGCCTCCCACCCCGAACCCTTCCGCACCTGGGGAGCCCCCCGAAAGACCCCGGTAAAGTACAGAACCACCTCCTGCCGTCTCCCCAAACACCCCCCGCGCGCTGCTGCCTCGCAGCCCAGCCCCGGCTGCGCTCCTGCCGGGGCCGCTGCTGCCGTACACCCCGCCACCAGCACCGTACACACCACCACTGCCGCTGCCATCCGCAGGACCGTCATTGCTATCGGTGGACCTGCCGCCCTCACTTTTGAGCGCCGCCCCCATGGCATTCGCGAGGTCTGACAGCACGGGGTCCTCCTGCCCGCCCGGCAGTTCCGTGCAGGAGGACCGCCGAGCACTTGCCCCGGTCGGCCTCATGCCCCGGCGGCTCATGGGCCGGCTGCTCCAGCCCCCCAATGCTGCGCCAGAGCTGCGAGGCGATCCGCCGGGTGCTGTGGCAGTCAGCGCCCCTGTCGCTGAGGCGGATGCTGTCGCCGCTGGAGAAGGCGGTTCAATGACCCTGCGGGAGAGGCCTTGACGTCGGATGGAGGTGGAAGGGGCGGGCGGCATGGCTGAGGCGGGCACTATGCGGGACTGCGTCTGCAGGACGGGCGACATGACCATGGAGGAGAAGGGGCTGTACGACGGCGGCTCACTGGCGGTTCGCATCGACAACACGCCGCCGCCGCCGCCACTTGAGCCGCCGCCGCCGCTGCGTGTAGCAACTGCCAGAATGCTGGTTTGGGAAGGGGCAACGCTGACGCCCCCGCTGCTGCCATTCGCGTTGGCATCGCCGTGGCTGCCCCCGCCCCCGGCCCCGCCAGGGGTTGGAGGGCCCGGCGAGTGCGCCCATGCAGGCGAGCCGGACCCGGAGGGCCCGGAAGGCGAACTGGGAAGCGTCACTGAGCGACCGGAGCGCTGCACACCGGGGCTGCCGCCGTCGCCACAGCCGCTGGCAACGAGGTCCGAATCGACATCGCCGCCGCCGCCGCTGCCATCAGCAGCAGCAGCGGCGTTGTCCGCCTCCGCCAGGTGCACTAAGAGCCCCGGGTCTCGGATGCTGCGACTGCGGCTCCAGACCGGGGGAGCTGACGGAACCGCAGCGGGGCCGCTGCTGTTGTTGGTGGTGGTGGTGGTGGCACTGCTGGCGTGCGCGAGAGTTGCCCATGCGTTGCTGGCGGCGGTGGTAGCAGCTGCTGTAGCCAGGCCGCTGCCGCCGCTTATACCAGCGCCACCGCCGCCGCTGCTTGCGCCGAACGCGTCGCCAGACTGCGGTGCCAGCAGCAACTGTGGGGCGGTGATGGTTCGCCTGCATCGCGATGGTTTTCCTGCCGCTGATGGCGGCGGCTGGGGCTGCAGGGAGGGAGCTGCTGCTCCTGTTGCGTCCGTCAGCGTGTCAGCTTCCCCAAACGCGATACTGCCGGCGGTGCTGAGGCTGGCGCCCATGCCTGCGGACTGCCCCGGGGTGCCCACCCCCACACCGCTGCTGGACTGTGAGCCGCTGCCTCGCAGATTCTTAAGCAGTTTATCCACTCGAGCCGTGTTGCCCTCCTCGCGTGCGACAAAGTGAGGCGCACCCTTGACGCTGCTGCGACGGCGTCCCAACAGGCTCATAAAGCGGCTGGCGGCCGCGTTTACGGCGTCGCTGTGCGCTTTCATGTGCTGCAGGTGCTGCGGCGGCCCGGAGGAGGAGCCGACGGCGCCGCTGGCGGTGCCGCTACCGCTGCTGCTGCCGTACAGCCGGCTAGAGGTGTTGGTGGGTGCTGCGAAGCCGCCGGAGGAGGCGGAAGGGTTGCTGCCGTGCATTGTGCGAGTCGGTTGTTGGGTGGAGTATTGGAGTTCGGAGGGTGGTGCAGGCAAGGGGATGCTGCTCGCGGAGGGGAGGAAGCCTCCGAAGCCTGGCTGGGGAGGTTGAGGGTGCAGGGGCTGCGAGTTCTGGAGGTTGCTTTCTCCGGAGGTGGTGGTTTCGTCTTGGGCTAGGGCGGGTGTGGACTTGCAGCGGGACCTGAAGAGACGGCTGTCAGCGCCGTCTTCGTGGTTGGCTAAGGTAGTGCCAGCGATCGGTGGGGGTAGATCAAAGTCAGTGTTGATTTGCAAGCCGCGACCAGAATACACTTGAGGCGAACGACCTTCACCGTTAAGGGATGCTGTCTCACTGTTATGTCGGCTCAGCAGCCCCCCTGTGGACTCCGAGCCGTCGTCGTTGTCGACACCTGAGGTTATGGATTGCCTGTCGCCCTTGTCCAAGAACTGCATTAGGTGCCTGCCGCCGCGGAAGGACGCTCCCCTGCTCATAGTCCTTGTAAGTGTTCTAGTCAACTGTACAACCTGTACAGGCTCCTTTGGAAGTCCTTCAGTCGGGTCCGGCAGGGCCAAGGCTTCGTCAAGGTTGAGAGGTTCCGCATTCATAGCGCTTGCCCGTTCATCGTTAGCTCCAAACTGCAGCCGTGCCAAGCCGACACGCCGGGGTTCAAAAGTTAGGCTGGCACCAATAATATTTCTTTTTGATGTCTTGGTCGCGGTATGCTTTTCTCGCGCCTCTTGGAGGACCAGGAGGACACCGTCCGATGGGCGCGCAGGCGGACGGCGACCAGAAAACTGCTCATGCTGCAAGGTAAAGACGATGGCATGACCAAGCGGAGTGGCAGTGTGAAGGCGGTTGGAGTTGGATAGGAAAGGCTAGCACTGTACCAAGGGTCAGGTGCCATTTATGTATCAACAGTCGACATTGGAAGACTACTACAATCCATTCTCAACACCACTAGCAGGTAGGCAACGTATCAGCGTCACATACTGAGGCTCCGAACTAGGGCGGTCGGCATTCACTCCCTATATATAATAAGACAAGGTTTGCAGCTTTTCGAACAGGGCTGCAATATATGTAAGACAGGCAACTTAATGGAAAGTGTGTTGGTAAGCGATTAAGTAGGGCCCGGCACGTCAGACGCTCAACTCACCTCAGCCATGCTATATGGAAGCGCCATCGCAAGATTGTCAAAGCATAAACGACCTAGAACGTCAAGTCCTCCAGCCAAGAGCCGCCAGACGAGGTTCGGACGCGCGATACGGTTGTTATGTCTGGGGCAGTGCTTCCCAAGCCAGTAACAATTAGTTCCATGGGGTCAAGGTCTGGTAACTGGCAATGCAAGGTGGTTAGCCTTCCACTGTAAAGCTTTAAGGTAGAAATATGGTGCCCGTGGCCTAGTTGCAGTACATTACGGCTTGTGTGGATTTCTTCAAGCCTATTATCTTCTCGCCTCATGTCAACTATGCATTATTAATTGTGAATGCAGGAATATATATCTGCCTGGTAGACAGAAAGGAAAGGCCCAAAATTTGCTTGTGAAGTGTGCCGCGCGTGCCCAGACACCCCGAAGCAAACTGGTAGAGTATAGCTGATACGTTAGCTGTACATGCTGAATAAGGCTGGCCTCCAAGTTAGACGGTTCGTTCCATCTACCTGTGACAGCACGTGCCCAACCCTCAACTCCAACCTGGCATGCAACCGTCAGCTAGATACCACGTCATGCACAATTCTGCCGCTAAGACGTTGTTAAGGACGGCCGACACCCTGCCAGGCAACAACAGGAGGTAAACCTCCAGGCACTGTCCCAGAACCCTTCCTAGCCAAAGTCAAATACGCGGTTACTAAATCAGTCAAACAATGTTGGGATCTCAACCGTCGACATGTGGGCATGGCGACATAATTTATTACGCTCCCTGATCGCAGCCTCCCAACGTGCCCACATGTGCTGTACGGCAATCTAACTCCCTGGCCCCCAAGTCTGGGTTTCTTTCCCGAGCCTCCGCGCAACAATTCTTTAGCAGTGAGGGTGAGCCAGTCCTTGAGCACCACGGACAACCACCGGCAGCTAGGCTTCCAAACGCGCCACGACAAGGGGCTTCCCACCCCCCGAGCGGGGCAAGTTGTCGCAGGTAGGGGATGCTTGGAAACACATCGCATACCACGACAACATCCACCGCATCTAGCCCCAAATGGACTAGCGCTGGACACCCCCTGCACCTCGCCACCCGAAAAACTCCAAACGCAACTTTTGCATACACTCCAGCAACGGCGACAACTTCTGCACACACGTACTGTCGTCAGATTGCTCTCACTTGCAGCTTTCGTCTTCGGCGCTTCGTCCCTGTTTTCGGGACCCATACCCACCAAGCGTGTCGTGCACATGCCGACAGGAGGAGCGTTTGGTTTTTGCAATCATCCGTTCTTCACCAACACATGTGGCAAGACATGCAGCAGCAGGCGTTGTACGGCTTTCCTCAAAAGCAATATTTCAACCTCTGGGGCCCAGAGCTGCCCAGAGTCACGTATTACCAACAACGGCAACAAGCACGAAAACCGCAACAATGCAACCCGCCTACCCTTACTTCGTTTGAGAACCATACCCTCAAACCGTAAGATGGCAGTACAAGGTACTGAACAGGCGCGCAACGCTGTCACGGGATACACCCCAGGGACAACGTGGGCCCCGGCACATGCTCGGGGCGCCCCTGCCGCTCACAGCACGTCAGGGCACCCGCCACGAGCCAACACCTTCAACCAGTCAACCCGCTGGAACGCAGGGGTTGCACACGAATACCCGGCAAACCATAAACCAGCAACCTAAAAGCAAGGAACCTTGCAACACCAACACCACCGGGCCAGATCAACTGTGAGCTCCGTGTGAGCTTCGTGTGCAGGCTTTGCTGCGACAAGAAGGATTATTTCCACAGTACACAGTAGGCGTACAGCAACAGTACTCCCGAAATCACGACGTGCGGACACGCAGCACCTCGTACCTTCTTGACAAGTGCGATTAAAGGCAGTTGTGCCAGTCAGTAAAAAATAACACTGCGTGTAGCGTCCTCGCGCGCAACATAGAAACGCGTTCACCTCGAAACTCTTCTAGTTTCACTATTTTCCTTCGTGCCACGCACAAGACATATCCCCAGCCCAATATCAGACCTCACCCAAGCGCACGCATTAACTCGCTGTAGGTACCCATTCCCAAACCCACTCCACTCCACCAAGCTGACGGTCACGACATCATACCATTGGTAGCATGACCCACCTCAGCGATGCAGCTCCCCTCAATGCCACTCCAGTAACCTGCCCTGCCCGCCCGGCGCCCCCGCCACCTGCGGCAGCTTCAGTGCCCCCTCATCCACCGAGGTGCAGGAGGGCCCCCGAGAGGAGCCGCCGCTGCGGGCCCCAATGCTGCTCATGGAAACTCTCAGACCCGAATCCGTGACGATGCTACCGGACGCCGCCTTCGGAAGCAATCCGCTGCCGCCGGTGTTCAGATCGGGGGCGCACAGTGATGTGAATGAGGAGGTTGACGGACGCGCGCGCTCCATGTCATGCAGGTCGATGGTCGCAACACCGGATACGGTTCGCGCGCCTTCCCGGACGCCGGCGCCGCCGCTGCCGCCACTACCGTGCGAGTGGGAGTGCGAGCTGCTGTTCATGGAGGTCGCACGGGCAGCATGCTGACCCGTGGGTCGGCCGCTGCCAATCAGCGCGATACCGCTTCCACTGCGATGCGGCGCCACCGCCGACGCTGTAGCACCAGCCGCTGCTGGGTTGTTGTTGTTGTTCGAGTCAAACGACCGCCAGGCGGGGCTCTGTCCGCGGCCGCTGCTGGCTAACGCACTCTGTTGGGGAGGGAGTAGCAAGCGGGAGAGGCGGGAAGGTGTTGGGGAGGCGGAGGTCGCACGGCCGTCTGCAGGCGGGTGGGGGCCAAACCGGCTGGTTGCCGCGCTGCTGCTGCTGCTGCTGCCGACCCAGCCTGACGAGCTGCCGGGGGCTGCTGCTGCCGACACCGTGACGCTCGCGGCTGCTGATGCGCACACGGAGCCCGAAGCCATGCCGGATGAGCCCGGGCGAGCTGCAGCGGGAGAGGAGGGTGAGAGCGCGCATGTCAGTCCTGTCGCTGAGCTCACGGCGCAGGGGGTGGTGGGTAGGGTGACTGCTAGGGCGGGCCGCAGCGCTGGGATGCGGGCGGAACTGCAGGTGCTGCCGCAGCTGCCGGCGATCCCGCGGACCTCACTGGCGTCCGCAGTGCCACTGAGCTCTGCAGCAGCACCGGCAGCCGGCACGCCCTGAGGGCTGCCGCCGCTGTTACCAGTCGGAACTGCAGCGGGCCCCCCGGCAGCAGCTGCGCCATCAGCGCCAGCAGTGCCGCCACGGACGGCGCCGACCAGGCCGGGAGAGGACAACCTGGGGCCAGCGCGTTCAAGCGCAGCGGCTACACCCGGCGCGGCCTTTGCAGGGGCACCACCACCCTGAAGGGCAGTTGCGGTGGCGCGGCGGGGCTGGTAGGCCAGCAGCATGCTGAGCTCCTCCTGTTGGTGTTGGCGCTGCTTGGCTTCGTGCTGGGTGGTGCTGTAGTTGAGGTGCGCAATGTGCGGAGATTTGCCGTGAAAGCTGGAGCAGCGCAGGTTCTTGAGCATACGCTCGGCGCGTGCAATGACCAGGTCCTCCTCCTCCTGCGCAGCGGTCTTTGCCGGTTGCGAATTGCGAGAGCGGGAGGTCTGGCGACCCAAGAAATTCACGGCTCGGTTGAAAACGCCGCCACCACTGCCTTTCGTGTCGCCATTTCCATGGTTGGCAACTGGCTTAGAGGTGGGCGGCATGGGCGTTACATCCTGGCTTTGCGGCGTGACGAGAACAGCAGCAGAAGCGGATGAGGAGGAGGTGGTCTCGCCAGCACCAAACGCTGCCATCACAGATACAGTAACGGGGCAGCTGGCGCCCTCTCCTGCGCCCTCTCCTGCCACAGGGGCACTGCCAATCATACCGGTAGCCGAGCGCTGCTGCACTGCATGTCGCGCTGCCGCGAAGGCATGGCGGCTATTGCCCGCCCCTGCGGTGAAGGAGCTGTTATTGCTGTTACAAGAGCTACCGTCGAAACCCACATTGCGTAAAGCCCGCAACGGCGAACCCGCGGTGCGCAGGTAGCTGATGGTGTTGCTGGCCGCATGTATGGCATGCTGGCCGAGAAGGGTGCTAGGGTGGGGCCTGGCGTTCATGCCGGGGCAGGAGAAGCGATAAATGGGGCGCTGCAGCTGGGAGATACCCTCGTTGATTATGGCGGCGGAGGAGGCATGGTCTGTGTCGTCGTCGATGCATGTAAGCACCCATGCCCCATCGTCGTCGGTCTCCTCCGCAGTGTCGCAGCCCTCCACATCGCTGACCTTGCCTGCGGGGCTTAACAGTCCGGCGTCCTTTGCTCGGTGTGCGTGTCGTTTGCTGCTCCTACTTCCGCGGCAATTGTAAGGGGAGCGCCGGCTGGGTGACTTGTGCAGCGTGCGCATTAGATGCGCCGGCTCTTCTAGCTTCGTCAGCGGGTCGGAGTTCTGGTCTGCTTGGGTACCGGAACCTGCCGGGGTTTCACCATTGCCGTTCTGCAGCTTAGCTGAGCTACCAGGTGGCCGTTGGGCCGCTTTTGCGTGATTCTTCGTAGCTTGTGCCTTGTGCATGTTGCTCATTATGAGCGCCTATCGGATAATTCTTCGGGGTCCTCGCACACGGTGTAGCACGAGCGATTCGCGTTGTTGCTCCAAAGGCAAGCACCACAACCTGCGGGTGTGAAAGCATACAGATCATGTCTCAACGATAACAGTTACAATCGTGCGAGGGCCGAAAGAGCGTCGCAGCCATGCCCGCCCTAGCCTTGGGAGACAACGATTGCAATAGTACCGCAAGGGAGCGGCTACTTCCTATGGTAAAAGCAGGGCCTGTACTGTAACTGCGCACGCTTATTTTTAGTAGCGCGCTATTATGGGCGACGTCCCATACAACCGAGGGACTCCAGCCCCCAATAAGCGTAGTAGGACATGCTCCCCAAATACCAAGGCTGGTATTATTATAGTGATGTGCTGTTTGCTGTTGTCTGGGCGTCACGAATTGTCCCTACGTCTCCGCGTTCGACAATAAGTAAAGGTGTGCGCCCTATACCTTCGTTCCCGTGTCGAGGTGCACAGATACCAGTACCAATATCCATACAGATGTTCCATGCTCCTCTGGAAGCAGCCGTCAAAAAGTCCTAGCCTACTGCGTAGGAAATGAGCTACCTAGCCTACGTCGGCAGTGCGCCACCCACCTGTTCACCTGCTGCTGGACGTCATGACCACAGCAGCAGCCCATAAAGACAAGCTGCACAGTGCGAACAGTCAACTGATGACAAAGCTAGAAAGTAAAGGTGCCAAGTGTACTCGTCCAACTTGAAGCGCTAGCTTGTCACATGATACCTCAGAAAGGAAATAATCCATGGCAGCTTTGTCAGACTTTTCCACTACTGAGGCAGTACGCTAACGCGTGTGGCGACATAGTTGGAAGTACGAATGGTTTCAGGTTTGCCCAAGAAGTACTCCGGAAGGAGAAAGCACCATGCAAACAATTAGTCTTGTTATATCATAATGCTCTGCAGACATTGGTAGCTGCATGGGGCCTCTGTCCGCGCAAAAGATGGAAACTGCAAACTTTCTATCCGCGCAGAAGATGAGGGTTGGTGTCATTTTGGGCGACTGTTTGGTATAAGTGCCTTTATGCCAGACGTTTCTACCTCAGGGTTACGTCAATTATAGATAGGACAGCAATGCCGAAAATCGGAAACGTCGTGACTCGGCTGGAGACTTTTCATGGATTTCAAAAGGCTTAGCCGTGTATCTACTCCTGTACTTTGGTGAACTGTGGCTTTTCTTGCTGCGATGAGCAGAGTAACTAGTAGGGTTACCACGTGTAAGGCTCCCTGCAAGGCTCTAACAGATCCTCCCCTCCCGTACAGCGATGCCATTCCTGCCTTGCTGTACCCCTAGCTCTACCGGCTATCCCCACGGTACTGTTACATTACGATAAACCGTCCGGGACATCAGCAGGCTCACGCTAACTTAGTTAACTACTTTGCCTTAACCCCAAACGACGTGCTTGGTTAGGGAAATATTAGCCCAGGCAGGCCTTTGTTTACAGGTGAATGAACCGTTAAGGAACATGAAACACAGCAGCAGATAATCATACCAGGGAAGGCCACGTGGAAACGTAACCATAGAGGTTTTTTTGTTGGGGTGCGTACTCCCGTGCACCTAAACAACCATACGCACCAATAACGTACCGGTATGCGCAATCCCACGCAGTCATACTCCGCATGCCATTATCTACTACCTCCCCTACACACAATTGAAGAGCAACGAGGGCAGGCCATTAATTGCGTTCAGTAGACGGCATAAGATGCGTTTGGTACCGGTAATGTCGAGGCGCAAACGTTCAATCCTGCCAACGCACTTTCAACACAGTATCCGGGACCGTCATAGCAACCCATTCAAGTACCGTCACCGTCAACATAGGCACTAATCATCCCGTGACGTTCGTAAATATACAGAGGCTACATTCGTAGGCAAAAAGACGTAAAAAGGAGTTATGTTCGTACATTAGTATGTCACAAGACATGGGCCAAATGTCGTACAGTCCGCAATGTATAGCGTTGATAGTTACCTGTCTAGACCGGCAAAAGACACACCAATTCTAGGCGTGCATTAAAGCGCTACGCCTGGCAATACAAAAGGTGTTCCGAGCAGTGCGCTGCAGTGCCCAAATCGTACTGCCGTCGGGATCACGTGCTCAGTTGTACCGTTAACGAGACAATCCCTAACCGAAACACTGGAGAAAGGCACGCCAAAATGGTAAAGAGCACAGGACCGGTATGTGTCCCTTCAATTATGGGACACCTTCAGGGACGGTTGTAATGCCAACATTTCGAACTCCATGCGTGTACGGAAAGGGCCAGCCCATAGAGCCCCTAGGACCTTTTCACAATGGCACAGCCCCCAAGCACCGTGACCTCAGGAACAATCGAGCATAAACTAGTCATTTAGTTGGTTGCATGCTGGAAGATACACACGCAGAAATTGCAGTATACGACAATCACAACGCTATCATCCCACAGGTATCTTGTAGGGTGACCGAGCTGCACTCCTAATCAGTTGGCAACCCACTACTAATACCAAGAATGGACTTCGGTCAACCCCATTAATCAGCACCTTGTGTTTCTTTCCGGCATTTCAGCCAGCGTGACTCAGCAGTGGCATTACGGAATCTTTCGGTCGCAAGACACTGCAAACCCGTCTCCATCGCACCCGTCTCTTAGATAATTTCCAGGCAGCCTTCACACTACACTAGCACACGTTTCTACTTGCATATCCCTTTAGAGTCGGGTAAAGCCTGCGGACTGGATGGTGCAATGAATTAGAAGCACTCATTTTGTACCTCACGATACCGCCATCGTGCATGAATTATTAAGACACCAGGGCTAAGTTTCCTAAACAGCCCAACAACAAACCTGTGCAGGCATCAATAATCATGATCCCACATCCCGCCGAGTACCAGTTGATAAAAAAACTAACAATGACCCGAATATGCTCCAGATGAATGACACTGTTGCAAGGCAGGCGGTGCCACACAAAGGTATGTTCCTAAACCTGGCAAATCACCAAGACGGGCTCAATTATAAATGTGAAAGTACTCATACCGGGATGTTGCGTGCGTGCGGTAACGTGCTGCATGCGCCACGGGTCCAGGCAATGGAATGAAAAGCCCCTCCTCCCGGCTTCGCTAGTCGCCTCTTCGGAGGAAGCTGAGCGCCTTCTTCATTCGCGTCATGATGCTCGCATGCTCCTCCCTCGTGACTGCCGGACGGGTCCCCTCCCACGACTCTGCAGACACCTGCTGTGGGGTCTGCGCAGCCTCCCCCACCGGTGATGCCTGACCGCCAACGGCACCGCCGACGCCGCAGGCGGCATTACCACCCAAACTGCTGCCGCCATTGCCAGCCGCATCACACGCACTGCTGCCAGCAGCACGAGGGGCAGTGGGTGACAGTGGCACCCCTGCCACCCCAGGGTACGACGGCCGAGGCGTACCGGCATCCCCGGCGGCCAGGTTGGCGAACCGCGGCCTCCTGCAGGCAGCAGCCTCTACTGCCGCAGCGGTGGTGGGGGCAGCAGGGCCGGCGGACGGCCCCTGCATGCCGGCGCTTAACTCTTCCCGGGTGCACATCTCCCCCTCCGCGTTG
This sequence comes from Astrephomene gubernaculifera, assembly GCA_021605115.1. Classification (NCBI taxonomy): domain Eukaryota; kingdom Viridiplantae; phylum Chlorophyta; class Chlorophyceae; order Chlamydomonadales; family Astrephomenaceae; genus Astrephomene; species Astrephomene gubernaculifera. The sequence continues at coordinate 300,480 of BMAR01000028.1, read as the reverse complement.
ACTTGCTGGGACAGCGGCCGCCCATCCAGGGACGCCCCATGCGGCAGCTGTGGTTGGTGTTGATGCAGGGAGGGCGACAGAGGGCCGCCAGCCACGGCGGTGCCAGGGCGCGCATTGTAAGGCGACGAGGGCGGCCGCGGACGAAACGTAGCGCTAGACGGCGGCGGCGACGACGGTGATGGCCGGCCTTCCTCCATGCCGACAGATGCGCGTCTCGCCTTCCGCCGTGCAGAACCTCTAGCACTTGGCGGGCCGCCGCCGGTGCTGCCCCGGTAACGAGCAAGCGCAGGCAGCTGCCGGGGGAGGTTGCGCTGCGGATGCGCGACAGCTGAAGCGGCATTGGCCGCTGCAGCTGTGCCACCGGCGCCGTCCGAGCTCCCGGGAACCTCCTGCGGCGACACGCGGCAGAACATTGGGTTCGCAACGCCAATACCAGGTTTGGTCAAAGCAGCAACCCTAGTTGCAGTCCAAACAAACGCTGCAGTACGCACGCCAGGGCTGTCGCAGTTCTTTGCATGGCGGAAGCCGCTCAACACCTACAACTGTCTCTATATTTTGTACGCATTACGCCAACACTCGTCTACCAGAAAGTAGACAACAGGTGCTGCCAACTGCACCGCGCCTACCTGCGCGCCAGACTCCACTACAGCCACTGGAGCGGAGGAGGGATGCGACCCGGCAGAGGCACCGACGGTAGCACCAGCGGCAGCGGCGCTAACGCCCGCGGCGGTAACATCTGCCCCCAACCTCCGCAGTCCGCTGTCACCCTCCAGTCCTTGTCCCGCGCCTCCACCGTATTCGCCAGCCGGCCCGCCGCGAAACAGGGCTGACCCAGCCCGCCGGCCTAAGGCCTGACCGTAAACCCCAAAGCTGTAGCCGCTGCCAAAGCTTGCGCCTGCTCCAGTGAAACTGGCACCTCGGCTAGGTGTCAACGTGGCCCCACCGCCGCCGCCAGCGCCTGCACCATCAGCCTCGAGTGAATGCAGGTCAACCGTCCATTCCTGCGGTGGGGCTGGCTTTGGCGTAACCCGAGATACTCTGGAAAGCAGCATCATAGCTGCCGACATATCATGCGAAGTTAGGATGCTACCGGAGCAGGAACCGCCCGGCTGTTGCGGGTGCTGTGCGGCTCCGCAGTGGAAGCTGGCCGATGCCACACGGCAAGGGCCGGGCCCTGGACCAAGCCCAGCTAAGTCAGTCTGCGAAGGCGAAGGCGATGATGGGGACATGAGGGGCGAGGAAAGCCCCGCACCGGCCCCAGGACTCGCCAAGCCGGCTGAGGTCGGCGTGGTGGTCAGGGAAGCAGGCGGCGGGCTTGCTCGGCCCATGGCATGCGGTTGGGTTGGCAGGCAGAGCGGCGTAGGCCGCAGGGCGCCACCGGTTTCATGCACATGTGGGTGGACGCTTGGATGCTGGAACGCCCGTCGCTGCTGCTGCCTGTGCTGCTGCTGTTGTTGTTGCTGCTGTTGCTGTACCTGTGGCGGCTGGTCATTGTTCTGCTGCGGACGATGCTGCTGCGACTGCTCTTGGGGTTGAGCTGGATGCTGCTGGCCGCTCTGGTGCTGTTGGTGATGCGGGTGGGGTTGATGGTGGTGGGGCTGCTGCCGGTGGTGGTGGTGGTGGGGCGCCGTAAAGCTCGCAGCGCTGCGTGGGGCGGAGATACTGGGGCCGTTTCGGTACACGTTTAGCGCCTCGCCGGCGCTGTCTTCAGCGCTGCTACCGGTCGCCGACGCGATGGAGATCCGCCGGGCCCCGGCACCGCCATGTTGGCCGGACGCAGCCGGGGCTGCACCAGGTGCCGCATCTTTAGGGCCGCTCACACTGGGCTGCTGTTGTGCCGCTCCGGAGCTTGGGATGGGTCCTGCATGCACACCAGCTCCGAAAGACGCCTCACGAAACCTCGGGCTGAGGCTCCCTCGAGCGCTGCCTGCCTGCACGGCTGCCGTACTGCTACTGCCAGTCCCAGAGGCGGCGACAATGTTGCTATCGCTGCCGGCGTAGCTCAGGGAACTAGGACCCGTCTGCCAGGCCTCGCGGCCGCAATGCCCTACGACGACGATGCTGCCGCTGGCGGCGCTGCCAATGCCATTCACCGCAGTGCCGCTGCCGCCGCTGGCAGGCATCACCATGGACACGTTACCGGTGCTGGCGCTACCAGACATGAACGAAGAAACGTAGCCGTCGGTACTCGACGTGACGCCGGGTGTGCGGGCCAGGCGCCGAGCAGGGCCCGCAGCCGGGTGGTCGGTGCCCGAGATGCGGCGTGGCTTGCAGCGCACAGAAGCGCCAGCTAGGATGCCTTCAGCGCGTGGTACGACAAGGGAGTTCCCAATGCCGTGGCTTGCGTTCGCTGCTAAGGCTCCATCGGCAGCAGGCGTCGAAGACCTCACCATGCGGGTGCGGAAGGATGCGGTGGAGGCGCCTTTACCGCAAGACAGCCGCGCAGCTGCTTCATTAAAAGGACTGCCACCGGCGACGGCGCCATCTGTGTCAAAGGCGCCGCTGGGTACTGCGGCAGAAATAGCTACGCGCAAATCCCCGGCGTCGCAGAGGCTATCGCTGGAGGGTGACACCTTCAGGCCCGCAGAGGTGTCACCGCCACCGCCGCTGGCAGCAGCGGCGGCAGCAGCCGTAAAAGGGGAGCACGCCAGCGTCATGGAACCAAATCGAGGAACAGGCTTTACGGTGATGGACTTTGGCGGTTCTGATCCAGTTATAAGGTCTCCGGCGGCCTCTGCCGTGGCCTCCGATGGTGAGGGCGGCGGCCCGCTCGCAGCGGCGCCGTACTGTAAGCGAACCAACGACATTTTAGGCGGGTTGTGGAGACTGCTGTCGATATGAAAGCGCATTGTGCTCCCATGTGAGACACGCGCCTGCCTGCGCAGACGGGAGGTATTGTGAAAAGGATAGGAAATAAAAAATTACTTGGTAGGTGGAAGGGTTTGCGGGAAGACTTGTAACAGGCGAGAAAACGAAAAGGGCCGTGTTGGAGCATGGAACAGCTCACGCCTGTAACAAGGGGATACGCTTAAACGTGCGCCAACTGTGCGATCGGAAACTTTCACAGTACGCGGCAATGTGAGTTGCAGCCCCTGAAAGCTGTATGTGCGGCCCAAGCCCTATCATAGCGAAGCGCTGGTGAGAAGGTGTCTCTGGGATTTCCGGTTACAGTTTTCCACGACAAAATAACATGCGCGAATCTAAACGTTACGTTGATGAGTTACGCAGGCATTCCACTGGCCTGCAACACTCTTTCTACAGACGACGGGTACAGTGCAACTCCGACCTTAGGACGTCCTCCGCCGTTTGCCTTAGATGATGTTCCTCTAATAGCTGCGCCTGCAATTTCAGGGGTCGGTGCGCTTCGGCAAAACATGCATAACCTGGCGCAGCAAAGCCGAAGGTTTCTGGAAAAACAAGGCATGCAAATTTTAGGAGAGCACTCAATCATACTTGCTTTCATTTAATCCCAGACGAGCTAAGTTGTAAGCGACAAGACCTTGAACAGCCTGCCATAGGCAGGTTCCCTACCAGCATCTTCTGGTGATCTTCAGAGTCCCGCATTTTGCCTTTGCGAAGTGAAAAGTTAAACCAGCCACCTCGTCTGGTGGACTGTCAAGTGGAACCTTCCTTCCACCTACAGGGGACTGGTGCAAGCAATGAATACCAGTAATTTGTATTGAAGTATGTAGACATACCAAAGTAAACAGGATTATATATGACAGCATTGGATTAGGTAGGCCGCAGCAGGTTGTCAGGCGGGCTGTCGCATTCCGTACACTGATACAAAGGCCTACAAGCTTACTAGGCATCGGCACTTCAGACTCTATGGCTCTTAATATCTGGGTACCCACGGGGTACCCTGAACTTAATCAACGGACCATGCATAAAGGTACCAATCCAGGCACCGGAGCCAAGGCTGTACACACGGCAGGCGCATAGCCGTGCGATTGGTCAGTGCTTGGTATCCAGTGTGGCCTTCGGATCATAGCATATTGCTCTCTAACAGTCCTGCATGTTGCAGTATTCCAACCGTTTTCATATGCCCGTATCATGTCTCAATCCACGTGAGGCGGAAAACCTCACAGCGATTGCTTGCTTGGCAAACACGGACCCCTTTGCATTCTCAGCAGCAAGAGTAGTAGACGTCGTCACCATAAACGAGCCATATGATACACGGACGAGCTTGAAAACCCGATCCAGCACGTCAGCGCCACGGTACCGCGCGAGGAACTAAGCATATAACATGGCATATGCCCTGAAAGAAGGCGTATGCCCTTCAACGGAGAGGATGCTAACCGGTCTTACATTCCAACATGCCTCGTACACCTATCCTTTCATCTATGCAACCCAGAAGGCCACTCCATTGGAGAACATCTTTCTACAGTGGCAACAGGACAATACAGCACGGGCACCTTCGCTAACGTCTCGACTTCTGCAGACAAATTTCAGCTGCGCCAGATGACGGCAAGGAGGATCAATTGGCGCCAGCCCTGCACCCCCGCACACAGGGCAGCAGTCAGGCCCTCCAAGTCGCTCACGCAAGCCTTTAATGCTATGAATGATAACAAGAGAACCTTGGTTAGTTGTGGACGTGCCAGTAGTGCTTCCACGCCTGGCCTCCATATACATACTACCCGTTGCCTCATCGTCAACCTGTGTAACAAATCACCGTCACAGCACTCCTGCCAGCCATAACCACATGGCTCCACTGGCTGTTTCAGTGTTGCAATGCCGTGTTATGGCGAATTATTGCTGCCATGGACTGCCAAGCACCACCTTCCCGTCACCCTCATCCATGCTAAAGACCACCTCACGAGTGCAGTTCTGCGCCGCACTTGCTGTGCCCTAGCCTCAGCCGTTCAGGGGTAACGCAGGAAAATGCGTCCATCTCACGCCGCCCAGCGTTATCGGTGTCTCTAAGCAGCCCCACGCAGAACGGCCCACCATCGTGCCACATGTTCCCCCCGCAGCTACTCCTCCCAGCATGCACGGTACCCACATCAAGGGGATGCGGTCAGTAGGCATCCACAACAATGCTTCATGCTCATGTCTAATGCACAAGGATGTGGCATCCTGCTACACACGCAGGATGCGTCTCATCAATCCAAGGGGTACAATGCATATTGCTGGCATGACTGAAACGCAGCAGGCACCGGCCACGGGCGCGCTCACAACCCATCACCCGTGCTGACAACCCTGCCGCCGAACTGTCGCAATAAACAAACAAGGCAACCCACCGTCAAACGTCTAATGCTACAACGTGATCTTCCAAGGCCGCTGCATTGGAAATGCCATGTAAACCACGAGGCCAGGTAGCCCACCAATGTGAGATGAATCATCCGTCCCCAGCCAAAGCGGACCACACCCGCTGTGGCTGGCTGCTGTCAGTTCAAAATGCCGTATGCGGGCACGCGCACCAGGTTGCAACAAGTCTCTTCAGAACGCAGGCAGTGGCCCTCGTGGATACCTGACAGCACCAGGACATCCGGATGCACGGAGCTCAACCGTAACCCAACGTCGCCACAAGGGTTTCAATGCACTTCCAACCCGGCATCATCAACCTCTGCTATGCAGCGGTCACGATTATTATTAAACGCGGCTTGTCAGTTCGTTGTCTAATCCGAACCCTTTATGCATTAAATGTTGTGCCTCAAAGCCCCCAGCCCGCAAACCTTGACGTGCGCTCGCACATCGGGCACATGCGGCCCCTCTTAATTTTATATCAAGAACTCGAGTGTCTTGTACCTACAGCAGGATACATGTACCATATCAAGTGGGGAAGCAGCATATCAGAGCCAGCCCGTCACTGTTATCCCACATGAGGACAACGAAAAGGCCTTGCTTCAAATCTGTAACGATTTTCGAGACAGCGGCGATTGCCGCAACCCAACCGCCGGGATGTCAGCTGACACGGGACCTCCTGCTGGCACACCACCGCCGCGCCTGCGTTGCCAACCGGCACTGCCGCTGCCGCTGCTTTCACTCTCCGTGGCGACTGCACCAGACTGCATCGAACGCCGCGCTGCAGCAGACGCAAGCGCACCCACACCCATCGCCGTCCCTCCAGCTGCGTTCGAAACAGAACCCATAACAGCGGTCTCAGAACCCACAGCTCCAACCCGTGCAACGCCGTTACTGACTTCGACGTGGGCTGTGGCTGTGGTGGTGGCAGCGGCGGCGGAGGCCCCTCCAACTGCCACGGCTGCCGTACCACCTGCCGTCCCCACCAACCTTCCGGACGTTGCCACGGCCGCAAAGAGCTTCATCGCAGCCGCCTCCGAATGCACTGACACCGGCCATCGGTGCAGCCGCGCTGCCACTAAGTCATAGCTCCCGGATTGAAGTGAGGGCGATGAGGCAGTGAAAGTAGCAGCTCGCGGCAATAACGCTGTCGCGGTTGCTGCCGCGTCCTGCGGCTTTCCGAAGCGCGCTGCCGCCTGCGGTGGCGGCGTCGGACTAACAGAATGCGGCAGTCTCGGCAGGTGGGGCTGCAGGTAAGGCTGCCGAAGCGCCGCCTCGCCACCAGGGTCACTCGTCTCGGCCGGCGCCGCCGCGCTGTTACCCAACGTCGCCGCCGCTGCCGTGCCTGGATGGCAGACGCCAACCGATGAATCAACGTCGCTGGCGGGCATTGGTAATGGCGCGGAGAGCGGCGTGGGCGAATTGGAGGAGGTCCGCAGCGGCGTGGGCCGCAGCGGCAGCCCTGCAGCCACTCCACGCGGGTGCAGCGCCATCCTGCGCGCAAGTGCGGGGCTGCTCTCAAGCTCACCCACGTACTCCTCTGCACATGAGCACTCTGGGGGTACAGCGGAAGGGGACGCGGGTCGCCGCTGCGCCGCATGCTGTGGGTGGGACTGGTATTGCCGGGGGGAGTAGGGGGCTGCCGGCGGCGAAGGCTGTGGCCCGGTGGATGACCGCTGCCGGAACGATGGTGCGGAAAGTAGTGGCGCGCCTGCACCCCCGGTTGAACCCATGGAAGCTGACCTGGGGTCCGGCAGGAGGTGCGCCTTGTGTCGGGCTGCAGCTGCTGCCGTGGCAGCTGCGTTGGCGGCGGCGGCCGAGGCCGAAAACGGCGACGGCGCAACCGTGTTGGGTGAAGTGGCAACATGCGAGGTGAAGGAGGCGCTACGGGCGGAGCGGATGGACAGCAGCGTCGGCGGCACGGGCGCTCGAGCAGTCACCATGCCGCCCAGCGAACCGCTGGCGGAGGTGCTCGCGGCAGCGGCGGGCGCTGGCGCTGCGCTTGGAGACGCGGAGGCAGCTCCGGCGGCCGAGGCTGATGTCGTCAGGGAGGCTGAGCGAGGGCTGAAGCCGCGCAGGAGCTGCGACAGGGCCGATAGCTGGTGCCGCAGGTCGTGGCAAGCGGCTGGGGAGGCGCAGGTACTGGGGCGCTCTACTGGCGCCACAGCCACCCATGGAGGTGCTGCTGCCGTCGATACCGCTGCTGGCGTCGCGCAAGCTGCGTGTGGTGCAGGTGTGATAGCTATACAAAGAGTGGCTGGGGCACCAGTAGCTGTAGCAGAAGTGCCAGTAGCCGCCCCGAAAGAGGGAGCAGTTGCAAGCCCCGCGGCTGCACCTGCTACCTGTTTTGCCGCCCTGCCGGCGCGGCATTCAGCACTTGTTGGCGGAACAGCTACCCCGACCCCATTCCCAAAAGAAGCCACCGGAACCGCCTCATGCACTGTGCTCAGAAAACCTGGAGCTGACCTGCGACGCGCTGCCGGCCCAGGAGACGTCACGGCTCGGCGCACGGGGCTTATCTCCGTACAAGCCAGTGTGGACAGCTCCCCGCCAACCCCGGGCTGCATCCCGGTTACCCGGATCCGGCCAGATGCCGGCGCGGCGCTTTTAGCAAGAGACGGTCGATAGGTCCGGCTTGAGGGCAGCGACTGCTGGGCAGTGCAGGGCGACAACAAGGTTGCTGTACTAGCTTCGGGCTGCGGTAGGCATGGCGCAGCAGATTTGGAGCAGGAGGTAGCGGGTCCGATGAAGCGCACGGGAAAGAGCGACAAGGAGTGGGTCCTCATGGGGGGTTTGTCGGGTGCAGTTACGACGCTGCTGGTGCTTGCGCTGGTGCTCTGCGCGGCGTTGGTGCTGCTGCTGGTGGTGATGAAGGTGACGGTGGCGGTGGTGATGACGTTGCTGCCGGTGCTGGTGTTTTCGCCATTGATGCTGCGGCTGGTGCTGCCGTTCAAGGTGGCAAGTTTGGGGCTGTTGACTGGTGAGGTAGAGCAGAGGATGGAAGAGGATCTGACGGTTTGGATCCTCATGAAAGTAGGACTGTAGGCTTCACCGTCATTGGTTGACGAAGCTGTCCCGTCGCTGGTATCGTCACCGCTGTCGCTGCCGTCATCTCCACTGTGCCCGATGCCGTCGCTGGTAAAGGTGTGCTTGCCGTTCCCGTCGCCCTTGGATGTGCTATCGCCGTACTGAAAGCGATTAAGGGAAGGCTTTGGACGCTGCAGCAGTCCAAAACTAGCCAGGCTTTCGTAGTAAAGGACTTGCTTCCCGTGGCTCGCTCGCGCCCTTGCCAGCACGTCTATAGCGGAGACGTGACGCTCCTCTCTGTGGAGCATTGACGCCTGCGGTTCGTAGGAAGGGGGCCGGATGGGTCAAGGATTGTTTACTGAACGGGGAGTTGCGCGGCGGAAAAACTCGTAGAGATAAGCCTGGCACGTTTTTGCACATGAAAGCGCAAGGCTGCAACTATGGGGCACGGATCAGGGCAAGCAAAAAAGATGAGGCAAGGGTGGTCGTCTTGCATGGCGAACTGCGCGCCTGCTACACAATGACTTCTGGCTTCCAACTCCATGTAGTAAGCCTAAGGGACAAGGTCGCTATTGTGAAGGGCGATGAGTAACAAAGCGGGAGTTGCTTCCTGTTACAGTACGCAGGTGCATCCCTTGCACACCTCGACGCACCAGCAAAGGAGAGCAAACCGCCATCAGTGCATCATGGCGTGTCACGTTTAGCCCTATAAGTTCACTAGTTGCAGTGTTCCTACTAGGAAAGGATTCCGAACGCTTCAGTGACTTGGTATGAGCAGCTGCCCGCGCGCTTGTTGTGGCCCCAAGTTCTTACCGAAGACAAGTCCTTCATCTTTAATGAGGACTTGAATAGCCATAGCAGTAAACCGATGGAGATCCAGTGCAAACCTGCCGTCTCGGCATGATACTGGAAATGAGCAAATATGAGATAACAGAGGGTACAACTGTTTGTTATAATGGATAGACAATTTTGGTGCTCGCTGCCGCCCTGCTGCACCAAAGGCTATCAGAAAGGGGCCTTATATTGCGGCCCAGAAACTGTCGGTTATAGCTAAATCCAGGAATGCAATTGCTAAGATTTGTTGATGCAGAAGAAGCATCACTGCTCCAGTTGAAAGTAACCTGACGAAACCGAACAGCTTGCTCTGAAACCACACCTCGGCTCCGGAGCGAATTGGTAATCTGGTGCCCCGTTTTCTTATCCCTTCGCAGTGACAGGCGTGAGGGGCAGCACGTGAGGGGCATAAATTACCTAATAACTTAACACAGCGCAAATGTCTGTTTGGGAAGTCGGTAGATGGCTAATTCTGCGCGTACACATGCACCCATACTTTAATAGTAAGGCTACTGGCTGCATGCATTTATAACGTGCAAAGCCCGTGCGGCCATGCCTTAATTATGCGGAGGATAACGTCACGAATTTGAGGTTCCTAAAACTCCATGCTTCCGACTTACACATATCATGTCAGCCACCGCAGCCTCCATTCTTATACTAATAGTGGTGACAGTTCCCCAGCCACAACGAGACCTGAAACAACTTTCATGCAGCGTCACATGACAAGGCAGTACGATAGTACGCAAACCCAGCCACGTCCATCAACACGCGTTGCACAACCACCACCACCGCCGCTAGCGCCATCACCCCCGGCCATCCCACGCTGCGGTAGCTGTACGCATCGTGGGCGCCGGGGAACTCCTGAACAACAGCAAGTTTGCCCGAGGCAGGCAAATACCACGCCCAAGGAAGGCAAACATTACGCCCAGAGTGCAAGAGGGCCATAGACGCAACCTGGCAAGTCCTAGAGAGGAAGAAGCTGCCTTCTAGGAGAAAGGGCAACATAAGATCAGTGCATAAAGAAAAACAGGCGCCGAGCTGCCGAGATCATGACAAACAATGTTAACCGCATGGGGGGAATTAGGACACACCAACATCGACAACCAGCACACACGCTCATTGCAATGCACCAAAGCCGCGTCATTGGGGTTGCCCTCGAATGTAGATTGCCGCAAAACCCGTCCTTTTTATTGTGTCAAAAGTGCTCACCACCCGAAGGTCCAACGGTCACCCTACGCAGTCTGCAAACCAGTCAAAAAAACCTTCAACCCCACCCTGACCCCGCCCCCAAAACCCTTAGCCTGCTTACCCTTGAAAACTGCGCGGCTATCAAGAATAAACAAGTACCGTAAGGATTTTGGCAATTTGCATCAGGCAGGAATCCCATTCGCTTGAATCCTTATAGAAACGAGACGAGATGAACATCATGAAACAATCAAGGTTAATCGTGACGATACATTAACCGGTTCTCCATATCGGATTGAGTTTCATTGGTTAGACCAAAACAAACCTAAAATACATGGGTTGTGAGTTCGCCGTAATTCATCTATTTCCAACTGCTGAGCCCATAATTACTTAGCGTCGCCCTGACATTAATGAAGCGCCTTGCGTCGTGCAGGGTAATACCGAACAATCTGATAACCCCTCGTCCCAAACAATTGCATTACCCCTCGTCCCCACCCAACACAATGATACTCCTAACCCCCAGCAGTGCACAGACCAGCCTCAATACACAATGCGTAGACATACCATGCGCATCGGCACCCCCGTGCGTATGCCCATCCCAACCCTTCCAAAAGCACAGGAACCCCTTTCCGCCATTGCTGGCACCTGCGAACAAATCCATGCTACTAAGCACCCTTGTGCACAACCCCTCTCACTGCCTCACTCATCATCCTCCACGCTACGCAAGTCATGCAGGGCCTTAAACAAACTCGCCATAACACCAGGCCGACCCGCACCGCCCTTCTTCCTAGCCTCCACTGCAGCCCCTTCCCCTGTACTCCGCATTCCCTTGTTGCCGGCACCTGGCCCTGGCACGTCCCCACGAGCGAGCTGGCTGCTTCGGAGACCCAGCCGCGACTCATCTAAGGTCTTTCGACCGCCGCTTGAAGTAGTCGGAGGTACGAGAGGCGCTGTGGGGCGAACGGAGACTCCACTGCTGCCTCCAAGCGCTGACATGTCCAGGGGCGCGAGGGCGGCTAAACGGGAGCGCGCACGTTGGGCGCCACCGGAGGAGTAGGGGCTTTGAAAGGGCGTGGAGAGGTGGAGTGCTGGACTGGGAAGCGATTGGGCTCGTTCATTAACCAAAGCAGTCAGGCAGTCGGCTTGGTCCGAGGCGCAACCAGGCAGGGACGGTGACGAGAAAGCATCTCCTGCCTGTCCCTGCAAAAGCGAAAGGGTTGCATGCAAATTCCTGGGTCGCACCACATATCTCCTAGCTTGCACCCGACCCAACCCACCTGGAAGACCGAGCTGAGAGACGCTCGAAGCGGGGCCGCCATGACGCCACTCGCAGAGCCCCCGCTGATGCTTGACACGGCCAAAGGTGCCGAGAGGCAGCCGTTGGTGCTCGAAACGCTGTGCACGCTGTTGCTGCTTGTGCTGCCGATGCTGCAAAGACTACGCAAAAGCCTTGGACGGCTTTGCGAGAGGCGCGGCTCCTCCCCATGGGAGCCAGCACCGCCGCTAGCGCCTACAACACCCGAGATCGACGTGGAGGTAGACCCGGGTGGTAAGGCCGGGGAGTCCGCCTGCTGTTGCGACCGCTGTTGCTGCTGCAGCAGCGGAGGCTTCGGCGGCAGTGCGGTTGGAGTTGCGGGTCCCTCGTCAAAGTTACGGTCGAGGAGCAACGACAGTGAGCCCGAACCGTCTCGGCCGTGAAGGCAGCCTGACCCCGTCTTGCGCATGCTGACTGATTCGGAGCCCAATGCTGACAGCTGCGGCGCAATGGTACCTGGAGGGCTGCCTAGAGTACCGTGGCCTGTGCCTCCGGCGGAGGGGGAGGCCTGTGCAGAGGATAAAGCGCTATGCGGCAAGGACGCCGGGGACGTTGCGCCGGACGGTCCGAGTCGCGGTACAGCAAGCGCCGCCGGACGCAGCTGAGGAGCACCAGAGGGGTGGAGCCCAGGATCCAAATTTGAACGGAAACTGCAGCTGTTGCGACGGAACGAGATTGCCGGGAAGCTGCTTGTGCGCCCTTCACTGTCGTGATTGCTGCCTTCGTTCTGGTTGCGGACCGGCGCGTTGTCAGGGTTGGCACCTTCGCTCGCGGTGGGACCCGTGCGGCGTGACACGCAGTTGAGGAGGACGGATTGGGAGGGAGGTGCACCGCAGGCGCTGAGGTCCACAGAACGACGGTGCGCGCGCAGAGTTGACTGCTTGTACAGCGGGGCTGAGACAGAGGTAAGCCCCCCAGTACGTTGCAACGCTCCGATGCTGTCGCTATTCGTAAGGCCGCTGTCATCGTGCTCTTTAGCAGGGTTCTCAGTCGGAAGGTCTCCCACAGCGACGGCCAAAGCTGCCGCGGGCCCGGCGTTGTTATGCATGAGGTGGAGCAGGTGCCGCCTGTCGAGACGACCTGCGGCGGAATGCTGCAATCGCTCCGACGTGAGGCGTGCAGCGCGCTGCACCCAGTTCGGGCAGCCACCTTCGGGAACCTCGTTGTCCTCAGCAATTTCAGCCATGGTTGCCGCAGCCTCGTGGAAATCTTGAGCGGTCGGTGCGGAACGACGGCGACGAGTCTGTGCCATGAGCTTGCTGGCAATGAGCCAGTCGGGCCGGTTGTTGCGTGATGGAGAGCGATCAGCAGCCTGGGGAGCCACTGACCCCGAAGGCATGTCGGCCAACATAAACCGTGTCGGTACCGGCGCGGTAACGTACTTGCTTACTTCAATAACATCTGGTGCCGAGGTAACCATGAGGCGAAGATTAGCCGAGGAAGATCCGAACCCGATGTTGGTGCGACACCGGCGCGAAGCGAGAGGGCCTGCAGCAGGTCCAGGCGACGCGTCCCAGTCATCCCATTCCATAACGGCCCTTTCACTGTCATTCTCGATGTCGCAGCTGGGCCCAGATTCGTCTCCCTCTGACCAGCGAGATTCGCCAAATTGAACTTTGCACATAGACTGCCTTGCATGCTGGGCACGGGTGTACTCCTGTCGGCAGCCCTCGTAGAACGATATGCTCCGATTGCATGCCTCTCGAGCGTTTCGTAAGACTTCTTCAGGAGTAAGTTGATGCGGCACATCTGGCGCGAACCTGGCCTGTGGTAAGAAATTAAAAACCACAAACTTCTTCGTTTAATGAGCATAAAGGCCTATTTATAAGCACTGACAAAGTAATGCCAGCGAGTCAACGGGTACAATTCTGACATGGCAGGGCAGAGCCTTCTCTGGCACATAACACAGAGCACAGAGTCTTAAAACTCTATGATCATATATCTGAAGTAAGCTGTGTACATGTGAAGCGTGAAAGGGGAAACCTGTACTGCGTATTGCGGTTTCCGTGTCTAGAAGCTGCGTTTCCTAGAGGAAAAAACCGTTCGGTGATGAGCAGAAGGCAACTAATTGTCACTTACCAGAACTTCTTCGCGGTGGCCTTCCACAGCCCTCGGCATGGCTCGCAGGAGCTGTCCCAAGCCTGTGCAGCTAAGTGCAGCTAATGAGTCGTTGGCTTTCAAGGAGTGATGAGTGTATTATCTATTAGGTTAAAAGGCATAACTAAAGTCAGACAGCCGGAAACGGGGCATAGGAATGCAGGACCTGTAGCCCATAAGGCCCTGCTGCTGACCTGTGTCAAGTATTAGTAAGTCATTATGACACTTACCAGCCGTGTACGTTTCCCATTGCACACGCAATATAACGTTCTTGTTAAATGCACAACGTCTGCGGCGTGTGTACTCGCTCTGTCAGAGACCAAGATGCCGGTTTTGGCCAGCCATGACCCCTATCGTGTACAAGTCGTGTTCCTAGGACCAACCGTCCAACTGTCTTGCCGAAGTTGGTAGGAGAGACGCCTGCGATGTTTATTGGTTACTTTACGTATAGCGGTTTATTGGTTATCCGCTTGCTTTCCCAGTGTTTGCCAGGTTCCACCCCATGTCATGATTTGGCATGTTTCACCATTGGAGCATGACAGACCCTCCTTGTAAGGCATGTATTCTGCAAACTAAATACACTGCATAAAACTGCAACTGCAACAACCGCAGAGGGAAAGCTTGCTGGCCTGAATACATGCGCCTGGCTGCTCCCAGCAAGCTCACCTGCATCATCAACAGTACACATACAACTTTTGACACCAGCCTTCGCAGGCTTGTCGCGAGGAATCTGCGACACAGCCAAAGAAAAAAGCAGGGCTAAAATCACGACAATAATTAAAAAAACAACAACCAACAACAAATCCAGTAACGGAGATCACTTCCTAGATATGGTAGTGGGATGGCAGGGCTACTGACAAGCCGACAAGCTCCATACGGGCGATGCTATCACATGCATGTCCATATTAAGTTAAAGTTTGCCATCAAATACCTAAGCCCGACACCAGAGCTCATTAAGCCTAAACCATTGTCGCTGATGCATGGTCACACCGCCACACCAAGCGCTAAACCAACTGCCCACAAAGCCTACCAGTTTCGTAGTAGGATAACTGACGCAGCAAATTTTTAACCACCTCCCACCTCCACCCACAGCGCCCGCGCACGGTTGCCCCCAACAGTTTCCCCCAAGGTAATGGTTCGGAAGGAGTCGTACAGATGTCACTACAAACGTGTCTCAGGTGCCAGGAATGCGGGCGGCTCCAGCACGAAGGAGCCAAACCCAACCCCATAATTGCAATACACCGTAACACCGCCAATGCGGCGACGACTCCGTTCGTACATGGCATCATGCGTTCTGAACTGATCAGTTCAGGATGCAATCATTTTAGTAACCGCCAGCCCCCAGTGCTTTGGTTGACCACTACACAGAATGCACGCCATGCCACAAAAGGCTGTCCGCATTTGGCGGCTTAGGTCGAAATTGTCACACAGTAACCGGTAAAGCACGCAAGCCCGCAAGCGCACCAGCCCGCACCGCACACCAGGCATGCGGGTTGTGCATATCTCCTTGGTCAACAGCTACGGTCGGCACAGCAATTACGCGGCCGAGTTGCCCTCACCACGCATAGGCCACGAGCATCCACGCCAAGGCCGGGTTCGTGAGTACACAGGCAAGGCCCTCCGCCGCGAACTACTGGTCAACACATCATCAACGCATGCTTTGCCATGACAAAATTTTAGATGAACCAACATGAACCCAAGTGATGCATGCACTGCGGCAAGGTATATTATCCCCCATGCAGCAGCAGAAGAGCAACCAAATGTCCATACGTCAGGGCTCCGCGTCAGCAACGCCCATACATACATCGGGCACCAACCAGCAGAGGTACTTTGTCTTTGTCATCTAGTAAATCCGAGTTATTGCCGGGCGCATGGCGCCCTACCTTACCAGCAAGACATGCTGCATGTCCTTACACAGTCGGTTCCTTGCAACCCAAAACATGCGCTCTAAAGAATACGCTGCAAAGCCATCGAGACGGCTGTAAGCCAGCACGCACCGCGCGCTGCTTAGCACTGCTGCCCACTGTATGTAGTGCACAACAATGCGCTGCCTGGCGCTCGTCTGCCAACCCCTCCTTCTACCGGTATTCAACAGCGTTGTTTTCCGATGCTAGATGCCTAGGACCTCCATACCTACCAACTAACCAACCAGCGATGATGCCGTGACATACCCAGCCAATGCAACACGAACCACTCACCAGTCTTCGATGCTCGCTCCCAACCTGCTGACAGGTCAACTCTCCTCTCCTTCATCAACGACTGTGCTCGCTGCCGTGAACGGATGCGCACCCGAGCAGCAGCAGCAGCAGCAGCACACCCTGTCATGACGACAGCGCCCGTACGGACCAGCGCCCGTACATGTCATGCTCTAAACCCCCTCTTTAACGCCAGCTACCGACACACCCAACCTTGCACCCCGCTAATTCCTGCTGTCCTTGCTGCTCAATGCTGCCAGGCTTGCCAGCTGCGATCGTACACGCGCTTCCTCGCTCCGCCGTAAATCCTTCAGTTCTCGGAACAGTCGCGCCATCACACCGCCTGCGGCCCCGCCACCGCCGCCACCACTGCTACCCTCTCCTAAGAACCCTCGATCCGCAACACTTCCCGCACCGGGAGCAAAGCACGAGACCTCACGCGGGGTTACAGGCGGTGCGGTGCACGAGGGCTCGACGCGCGAGGTGACAGAAACAGAGCGACCCATCCCAGACCTCAGGTGCCGGAGCTGCTGCGCCGCTGAGGGAGGGGATGCTGCAGCCGGTTGTTGTTGCTGCTGCAATGCCGGCGAGTGTGGGTGTGTCGGTGGGTGCGGCTGCGGCTGCAGCGGTGGCGGGCGAGGAGAAAAGGGCCTTGACAGTTGCGGCAGGGCGGATGCGGTGGCGGGGCTTGCGGAGGCGCGACCCGCCGCATCCTCCGCAAGGGGTATACTCGGCAGCGAACGGCCCTGCAGTTGGCGGGGAGGTGCAGCGCGGTGTGTAGCCATGACATGATAGCGAGCCATTGGTTGCCAAACCAGGTAATGCGGACAGGTGTTGTTGCAGTACTGCTTCAGGCAGTGTTAGCAGCATGTGACGGCAGCATGCAGCGCACCAGGGGGCCAGCCACAAGAAAATAGGGCATCAGGCCTCGGAGCAGCAGTCCTAACCAGGCAGTGCTGTAGCATGGAAGGCGGAACTGGGAGGCTGCCCAGCGCCTACATGTCCGTGCTGCATCAATCATCGTTGCGTCACCCACAAGCCCACACCCACGGCACGACATCCGCGCACCCCCCACCTGCAAAGCGGCCGGCATCGCGGGCCTAGTAAAAGAGGGGCCGCTGCCAGCGGCAGCTGCACCTGCAGCAGCAGCAGTGCCGGCACCCAAACCAGAGCTTGCAGAGAGGTACGAGGGCACACTCGTCCGGTGATGTTGTTGCCGCGTCCCAACAACGCTGCCCTCCACATCCGAGTTGCCACCACTTTCCAGGCCGCCCCAAATGATGCTCCCGCTGCGCTGAGCCAGCTGAGACAATCCATTACCGCCGCCTCCGCCGCTGCTGTTCAAGTAACCCTGCACACTGCTGCTGCGCCCATTGTTGCAGTAGCGGAGGACTCGGCTGGTCGTGGTGGTGCCGTCGGGCAGCACTGGTGACAGCGGCGTGTGGGGCAGGTAGTGCTGCCGAGGAGAGCCGCTGCAAGCCTCCAGCTCCCCGCGAGGCTCGCAGCCGCATGGGGTGCCAGGACGGCTGCGCGTGACGACGCAGGAGGCGGACTTATGCATGCCGCCACGCAGGGGTCCTGCTGTTGGACCGGAAAGGAAGGGCGATCCCGGAGATGGCGACATAGGAGGACCTGAAGAGCCCTCCAAAACATCCGTCATGGCCGTCGCGCTGTCGGCAGCAGCACCCTCGGCCAAATGGGCGGCCATGCCCGAATGTACGACAAAGCTGTGTGCGGAAGCTGAGGCTGACAGCGGCGCTCCGGGAGTGACAGCCAGACGTGAAAGCGAGCGGGTGGACCGGCTCAGCGCCGTGCCTGTGGGCGCTCCGGCAGCAGCACCGCCACCACCACTGCCAGCAGCAGCAGCTGCATGGAGGTGGTGGTGGTGGTGGTGGTGGTGGTGTCCGCCTCGGTCCGCCGAGCCCATGCTGACACTGTTGCGACGGAGTTTGATAACGGGCAGGCCACCTGGGTCAAGCGTGCCGCCGCTGCTGCCGCTGTCGTGGTGGTAGTGGTGGTGGTGGTGGTGGTGGTGGTGGTCTGCTGCTGCTGCCGCATCCTGACCACAGCCGCCGTGCTCGTGTCCCGCGTAGACCAGGTCAGCGCCTGAGGAAGCGGTGTGTTGGCCGGTACGAGGGGTGGGTAAGGAGGAGGCGGTGGCGAAATCAACGGAGCGGCAATGCGCCCGCCTGGGCATGGTCTGACGCATGGTGGTGGTTGCGACTGTTGCCAGGGATGGTGGCGCAGGTGTAAGGAAGGCGCTGGGTTGGGTGGATATGGGTAAGCCGCCGCTGCAGCCCTGGCGACACGCAGGGAGGTATGTGGTGCGCTGTGCATCAAGCTCCGCTTCCTCCACAATCAGTGTCTCGCTGTCCTCGCCGCCGTGGTTTTCACTGACATTGGCATCATCGTCCTCGTCGCTCTCCTCCGCTGCATCCCCATTGTCTTCCTCGGCTGAGAGCTCGGCTGCTGGAGCATCACCCACAACAGCCGCCAGCACCGCAGCAGGGCTGGCGTTGTTGTGGATGAGGTGCAGCAGGCGCCGCCTGTCGAGGTGCGCCTTACCGGAATGTTGCGCGGTGAGGCTCGCGGCACGCTGCATCCAGTTCGTGGAGGATCCATCTGGGTCGTCGTCAGCCAAGGCGGCCGCATTGTGCGCTACACTCGCGCTGGCGGCTGCCGCCGCAGCTGCCTTGTAGTACTCCTGCGTATCGGGAGCGGACTTTCGGCGACGGGTGGCAGCTAAGATCCTGCTGATCTTGCGCCAGCTTTGGCTGCTGCCTGAGGCTTGTAGCAACTGTGAGGCGACCGCGGTACCAGGGGGCGCGAATTGTCCGGAATGCGTGGACCGGCCATCGCCATCGGCTGTATTACTGGCATCGTTTCCATTCCTAGAAGAAGCGTTGTTTTCGTTGCTGTAAGAAGCTGTGTTTGAAGTGAGCACAGGAATAGACCCCGACGCCGCGTCTGCTGTCAGCTGAGACCCATTAGCATCTTCATCGCTTTCGGTGCCGTCTTCACCGTCGACACGTACGAACGTATTCTCATCATACTGCAGGCGAACTAGAGACTGGTACTTATGTAGGACTCTAGATTGCTTCAGTCGTGCGACGCTGCTGTTGGTCGCGCTTCGAAGGCAAGCCTCGTGAGCCGTAGACAACATCTCTTCGGGATTCACGTGGGAATCCGACAGAAGCTTTGCCTGTGATGCAAGCGTATAGTTGGAAAACACGCAGGATTCGCAGGACGTAGACCCTATCTATGCATTTTGGCGAGATGCGAGGCGTGTACGCAGTTAGACCACATACCTTCACAGCGCCTCGGTATTCCTCCGACGCTTGCATGCTTGCAGGCACTCAGTTGCAATGCACGGTACGAAGCCTGAAAGCTCGGCAGGCAGTGGAGTACTCTATCCAAGGGGGCGACGTACTGTACACAGCTTGTTACAGCATGTTAACGCCAGGCTGGTACTAACTGTGGCGATAGCTGTTCCCAAAACAACCCGCCGATACCGGTAGTCGGCCCGCTAGAATAATTACCACGCCGTAAGCTCAGAGCGCACGCACGGAAACGCAGCGTTGCACAAAAAATGTGAGCTGGCTAAGCGTTAAATGCAAGACCAATCGTCTTTTACTCGTCCGAAAGGTCGTACAATCTCCAAGCGTACCGCTTCGCACACCCCAACGAACCTAGCTAGATTGACTACTGCCCTGGCACTGACATACATACCCCGCAGCTATGACCGTGCTGTGGTTATCGGGTTGCCTGTTTTGTCGAAACCTTGGACGAAGGACGGACGATTTAAAACGTACGCTCGTTTAATGAAGCTTCATATGCAATTCCCGTTGCATCCTCACACTGCCTCCATTACGATAACCGAGCAGCTTGTTCATGGTAGCCAGCCGGCACTTGCTAGCGCGCGCCAACCGCCTAATCTCGCACTTCACACCGATTCCTGCTCAGTTTATTTATTAGCTATGGGGCGCTCCCTGGTGCTCCTCCCCAAACCAGAAGCCCTCGCCTGGACCGAACCAATAAAGCGCATACATGGCAATCACGTACCGGTATTTTTAGCTTAAAACAGCCTACACCAATCGCATTAACATTACACAACAGCACCATACCAGTTGTAAGGTATCGCCTACCCGTATTTACTAGAAATCTGAAGCAGGCCAGGCGCTCATTCCCTCTCCACTGTACCACGTACTTCACGGCCTAGTACGGAAACGGATGTACGGAAACATGCGCTGCCGCCTTCACCTCTCCGCTCGCGCCTATCCTCACAAAGTCGTGACTATCAACTGCCTCCACACACGCATTCCTTTTATTAGCCCCCACGCCTCGAATGTGCTCCCATTGCGTCCCACCATCCCCGCGTACACAGGGCTACAAACATATGTGCAGCGCCCTGCAGCTTATTCCTGCTCTTTTTTCCATTCTCCTGTTCCCCTGCCTATTGCAAGGCGCACATTAAGACCTGCACCACCCGAGATATAACAATCGTGCGCATTGACGCAACGTTCCTTTATTCATGCACCGCTATTCCATGTGCACCTGAGACGACACCACGCCCCAACAGCTGGCGCAAGATAGCTGGAGCGGTGAGGCAAGGCAGGCAGCTTCCGCCGCGGCACATCCTCAAAACATCCGCACAGCAATGTGAACCAAAGTGAACCGCAAGCTTACCTTGGTTACCGGCATTTCCATTGCGATGGCTTCTCACTCTAGGTTCTGATACCCTGGTGCCGTACAACGCCGGGGTATGCACCCAACACACAACAGCAACCGCCCGCCGTGCCACGGCATCCGGCCTACAAGGTATCCCTACGATATGCAGTGCACGTCGTCATGTACTCACATACATCCCATCAGCACATTTAGGGCACTGTGAAACAAGTGGATACGCGATACGTGCAAACAAATAAAACTCTCGCACGAGAGTGCGCTGCTGCCAGCACACAAAAGGCAGCCTGCGTGCGCCACGCATGGGGAGAGACCTGCTCCGAAACCCGAGTCTCACGTCTTCAAACAGCCAACACCGCTTTGAAGTCGAGCAACGCCGCGGCCGGATACAGAAGGACATGGCTGTACCGGCACGCAAATGCACAGCCCGGACGCGACGCAACGCCCCGAGCCCAACCGCTACTCACCGGTGACAACGGTATCGCGTTGGTATCACATCTTTTTCATCCCTGCAACACCAGCAGCAGCAACCTAACCTCAACAAACGTAATAACCCTCCTGCAGCTCCCATTCGCCAGTCTCAAACCTAACAAATGACTAGGACCCAGGCAGAATCGTCGAAACATCAGGAATGTTGTGACGGCAAAGTGCGAGCAAAACCGACGGCGCATAACACTGCAGCCCGCTTCGAGCAAGGCATGCAAGCAACTGCAGATCACAGGATGAAACACCCGGACAGTGCATTCGCAACGCTAGGACAACCCAACTCCTCCTCCTCCTCCTCCTCCCAAGCCAACTGGTAACACGAACGGGTCCCCTGGCTACCCAATACCACGCATCAGCATGTGAAAGCCTTCATGCAACAGCTGCTGGGATATCATTATCGCAGCCACCGGCTCCTCCTATCCCCTCCAGTGTACTAGCTAGGTGGCGATGGGATGCCACGGCTTCATTGCCCTTCAGCTACATACAGGTATGGACTTACTGCCGTACATCAACCAAGCAGTACGCATGGGCGATGGACGACGAGTAACGCTTACAGGGCGAATGCGAACAGTCGGCGGGCCGATTGCACCGGCCGCCCAGGCGATTCGTTGCCGCCGCCGCCACGCCGCTGCTGCTGCTGATGTTGTTGCTGCTGCTGTCCCAGTGCTGAGGCAGAGATGACGCTGCTCATGGGGGAGCCCACATTCAAAGGCGATCCGACAGGAAGTTCAACAGACAGAGGCTGCGCGGGCAGCGCCCTTCCCGCGGCCGCAGCCTCCCTGGTTGCCACCCCCGCTGCGGTGACAACCGAGGGGTGGCCGGAGGCGGACAGGAAAGGGGTTGCTAGGAGGGCTGGGGAGGCGGCCCGGGACCGCGGCATGAGGGTGGCATGGGGCTGAGGTGCGGAAGGGTGGGCGGGTGCGTGCTCGCGTGCCTGCTCCTGCTCTTGCTCGAGTGAGTCCTGGGGAGGGTGTGAAACGGGTACGGGATCAGCGGGACCAGCGGACAGCAGCCAAGGGTTGGAAAGAGGTCGGTGGCTTAGCAAGGCGCTCACAACCCCAGACCTCACAAGCGGCGCCATGAGACCAAACACGCATCCCACACCCCCCAGCGTGCCGCCCGGAGGCCCTCACCTGAGCGGTCTCGGCTCCGGACCCGTCCGCCGTCCCCGTCGCGCTGTGGCAGTAGTAACCAGCATCGCTGCCCCTCAGCCGCGTGCCCCCGCCGCCGCCGCCGCCTCCAGCATACATAGCTGCACACGTGCCCGGCCCCCACCTCACCCTCGCTGCACTTCCAGGCCGCTCTGCTACCGCCGCCGCCGCCGCCGCAGCAGCGGCGGCCTGCGCACCTGCAGCTGCCTGCCCCAGCGGTTTGGCCCCATGCTGCTGCGGCTGCAGCCCACCCTGCCCTCGAAATCCCGCCGCAAGGGGTCCTGTGACCACGGTTACCGGACTAGCGGGAGTCGCTCCCGGACTGCTTCCCAGCGGCACCGCTGCAGCGCCCGCAGCCGCTGCGCCGGAGACGGCGGTGGAGGAGGGATTGAGGCCGCGGGAGGAGGGCCGCAGCAGAGGTCCGCTGCGGGCGCTGCGAGCTGACGCCGGGGAGGCGCCCCGCAGCCTCGCATTGAGGCCGGCGTTCACGGGTGCGGGTGTGGTAACACGGGCAGCATGGGGGGCCTCGTCCGCATGGTGTGCCTTCCCGCATGCTGCTGCTGCTGCTCCCGCGGGGGGTACCGGTACGCCGCCGCAGCAGCTGGTGCGCGGACCGCTGATGCCTGCCGCCGCCGCCGCAGCAGCAGCAGCGCCAGTGACGCCCGGCAAGGGGGCGGAGCTGGCGGCGGAGGCTGCCATGCCGGCGGCAACAGCGGCGGCGAGGGCGGGGTAGCGAGTGTGTTCGCGGTCGTGCGCAGCGAGCCGCCAAGCGCCTGAGCCGGGGCCTGGAGGGCCGGGGGCGGGTGCGGCGGCGGCGCTGCCTTGGGACGCGAGGACTGGCGACGGCGGTGCTGCGGGCGCATTCGCGGTCGCAACCGTGTAGACACGGTCCCTGAAGCGGGGAGAGGGCAAAGGAGGAGCAGCAGCAGCAGCAGCTGAACCGGCAGCGGCAGCAGCAGCAGCAGCATGCGCCTGGGGTGAGGTGGATGGGCAGGAGGAGGGCGAGAGGGCTTGCGGCAGCTGCAGCGGCTGCGGCGGTTCTGCGGGCAGCTGCAGCGGCAGGGGGCCGTTGGACGGCGGCGGCGGCGGCGGCTGCTCGCATGAGGCGAAGGGCTGCAGCAGCGGCGCCGGAGATTGCGGCCGTGGCATCATCAGCGGTGGCGACATGGGCACGCCCCCGCCCTGGGTGCTGCTGCGGCTGTGCAGCGCGGGGGGGCTGAGCTCGCGACCATCCGCGGTTCCGGTCAGGGCGACACGCAGGAGGGGCAGCGGCGCGCTTGGCGGCGCTCCCTGCATCAAGCCGGAGGGGGAGGAGAGCCGCATGTTCCGGCGCCGGGGGGCTGCACTGGAGGCCAGCAGGGTTGGGCTGGGAGGGTGTGGAAGAGCGGTTGGTGCGCCTGGTGGCCATGCCTCTCCGGAGGTTCTGGGGAGTGTTCGGGGTGTGGCGGCTGCTGGGGTTGCTTCGCCGAGGTTCCAGCCTGCGCTGGGTCGGTGTGTGGCGGGGGGGCCGTCCGGCCAAGCGGGCAGAGGGGTGGATGACGGGGCGTTTGGGAAGAAGACTGCGTCTGGGAGGGAGGAGCTGGGAAGCAGGGGCTTGGAGCCATCGGCGGCTAGGAGGGAGTACGCGGGAGGGGCTTTGGTGGTGATACTGTTGCTTGGTGTGTCGTAGACGGGGAGAGCTGAGCTGGCTTCGGCTTCCCAGCAAGCATCGTCGCCATGACCGCTGCTGCTGCTGCTCCGGCGTTCACCAATGATGATGCCAGCTTCAGCGGCGGCGGCGGCATCGCAGCACTCGTTGGGCTCAAACAGGACTGTTGCGGCATTGCTGGCGAACGCACTGGTCGCGGCTCCGCCTGATATGGATTCACCGTCAGGATGCCTTCCGTTATCAGATATGTCAAACATTTCTCCGTAGCCGGGACTCAGGTAGTCAAGGGTGGAGCCATCGCTTGGCAGTGCTTTGAATGGGTCCGAGTCGAACTGAAGTCGCACCAGGGATGTGCGGCGTTGGCGAGTCGTTGAGTGTTTGTCAGAAACACGATTTATAAGTGCCATAGAAGCCATACGAGTGCTGTGTGCAATCCGTGCTTGGCGCAGAACTTCTTCCGGGGAGCGAACGGAACCCTGCGATGGACAACGAATCCCAACAGTAATGCAATGCAAGGCCATAGCGGAAGCAATGGCGATGCCCAGCCAGTACAGGTGTTGAAACACGAAGGTAGGAACCAGGACAGATGCTGACCCTACCTACCGATTTCCCATTTTCTGGTGAAACGGACATTGCAATGCTCAATGTCTTGACGCCTTTTCGAAATGCCTACTAAACAGGTACTATTACGCACAAGCCGGCGCCCAGGACTGTACTGCCGAGGGTACTAGTTGCTGCCAAAGGACGCGGCAGATACTGTATGTAGTACACTACACCCAAACAGTTGCTAGCCGGCAACTCTGCCTTCTTATCCTGTGGAAAAGTATGGGCGAGGTCTTGGTGCGTCGAACCAGCGAGGGGAATTGAGCATCCTACAATAGCCTTTTGGAGGTAACTGCTGATGGTGGTAGACGAAATGTAAGGCGGACCGACCTTCACTTCACCAACTGCATCAGGGCGGTTAGAAAATTACGGCATGCATGACCGGAACTTAACTCACACCCCCATTAAGAGTTGGCCTTATCCTTACAGAATGGTATCCTCTTGATATGTCACGCTATGCTGTTGATGAATACTGACAACGTATCCCCGCCAGTAACCGCTGTACCGGCCAAGTTGGCCTTTGCCCCTGAAATCGCACCCACTACGACAAGCGCCATAAACGAAACTCTTAGCAAACACGCTCCCCTGCTGCAAAAGGGTATTCCCGATATACACCGAGCCTCATCGGGCCTCGCCGGCCTTCCCAAACTGAGTGAAAGTAGGCTCATGCGTCCTCTTCACCGTTTTCCCAAGTTTCCGTTGATTATTCCTTAGTCCTGGCTTGCCCATTCATCCCATTGTTCAGTCCAGCACGTCTTCATCCTGCACATGCCTGCCCCTGACGGATACTAACGTATCGGTTGTCTTAGGCGCAGAATGGATACAACTGTGTAGGAATTACTTATTTCGTGAAGCGCCTCTGCCTATTGCATATTCATACCAATTGTTGCCGTGGTGGTGCATGTGGTAATGCTGAGGAAAGCTGTGTACAGCAACCTTTATGCACCCGAGGCTCCTTTGGAGTAAAAGTATCTTCTCATTTGCCCTACACGCAACGAGTCTTGGTTATACTCTCGCTTACGCGGAGTTGGCGCAGATCTAGTTCTTCTACCCCATAGGCTAGAGCTACCGCGGCTTTCCGCTTTGTACAGAATGAAGCTGACGTTCAGGACCATAGCTGGGAAAAGCTTCAATTTGGAGGCGGAAGAGAGCCTCTCGATCGGCGCACTCAAAGACAAGGTGCAAGAGGCGCAGTCGGAATGCCACCGAGAGTCCATGAAGCTTGTCTACAAGGGAAAAGTGCTGGACGACGCTACAACAGTGGGGGATAACCAGATCACAGAGCAGGGCTTCATTGTCGTCTTCATTCAGCCCAAGAAGGCGGAGGCGCCAAAGCCTGCTGCCGCGCCAACTCCGGTAAGATACATTTCATGCTCATAGAGCATCGAAATGCCTTTGTATGTCGCCCTTCAGTTTCTTAGGGTCCTACATGAGCTGCATCCAGACACATGCCGAACTTCATCATTACAACAATTTGGCACTCTATCTGACGACAAGCAACCATTTGTAGGCTGCGACGGAGCCCGCAGCTGCTGCCGCCCCGGCGCCAGCTGCTCAGGCCCCGGCCGCTGCCGCACCGCCCCAACCTGGTGAGTTCCCTTGCGGTGTGTGGGCTTGGGGAGGTGTTTGCTGTACCAGGAGAGCAACCATGGGGCGTCCCCGGAGCATACCGTACTCTTTGAAGTCTGGATACCAATTTCAAGTAGTGTGCCTACTACTTGCCATACCTTTGTTTGTGAAAGGCAGCACTGCTGCTAACCATGCATTTAACACATTCCCTTGTATCGTCCATCGCAGCACCTGCTGCTGCCCCGGCCGCTGCGCCCGCCCCGGCCGCCGCCGCCCCCGCCCCCGCTGCCGTCGCCCCCGCGGACGCCTACACCGCTGCCGCCTCGGGACTGCTCGCGGGCTCGCAGCTGGAGACCGCAATCAGCAACATCTGCGAAATGGGCTTCCCCCGAGATGAGGTAAGTGAAGCTGCGGCGGGGCCCCGGGTCATGTGTCTGGAAGGCCTGTTTGTGCCGGCTGCTGCTGCTGCTGCGGGCATTTGGGTCAGCCACTGCTGCCCTATGATGATGCCACCACGGCTGGTGTTGCTGCTGTCGCAAGGCCTTCCTGCATCAATCGCCATGCCTCCCGCCACACCACCACCGCCAACTCTTCACCGCTCGCCCCACCGAACCCCCCTCGTCCTCACGCAGGTGATGCGGGCCATGCGTGCCGCCTTCAACAACCCAGATCGCGCCGTGGAGTACCTCATGACTGGCATCCCCGCCAACGCCGGGCCGCCGCCGCCGGCCCCGCAGGCGCAGGCCGGCGCAGCGCCACGCGCCCCTGCTGCCGGCCCCGCCGCGCAGGTGGGGTTCCGGCGCTTGGGGTCACACACCGCATGCTACATTGGTTGCTACTAGAGAGGAGGGAGCGAAGGGTCGTCCGGGTTGGGTGGCAGCCATGATCTGTTTCTACTCTCCGCTCCGTCCTCCATCTTCATAATTCGCATACGTACCCACACTGGGCAGCCAGGTTGCCAGCGGGTAATCCCGGCTACCGTGCTTTCCCTCCGCACATGCCGTCACCCACCCCCACAGCCCAGCCCTGAGCCTACAAACCCCGTGCACCATCGCCATGCTTCACCCCACGCAGGCCGCACCCGCCCCTGGCGCCGCGCCCGCCGCTGATGCCGGCCCCAATGCGCAGCCCTTCAACATGTTTGGCGGCCCCGCCCCAGGTGCCGCTGGCGGCGGCGAGGGCGGCCTGAATCCGGCGCTGGCCGCTCTGCGGGACAGCCCCGCCTTCGCTGCCCTGCGCGCCGCTGTGGCCCAGGACCCCCGGTCGCTGGTGCCGCTGCTGTCGGTGCGTGACAGGGATGGGCATGCAGTGATGGGCGTACGCATGCTATCCGAAGAGGGTGTTGGGATGGCGAGGACGGGGCAGGGGGTGTTGCAGGACAGGATTGCAGGGGTTGATTCAGAACCCAAACCCAATGGCAAACCCCTATTGGCAAACCCCTGGCTCTCCCATGCCGCCCGCCACTCTCCGCCCCATACACATGTTTTCCCCCTTCCTTCCCATCCCGCAGCAACTGGGCCGCACCAACCCCGAGCTGGTCCAGGTGATCAACCAGAACCAGCAGGACTTCCTGCGAATGCTCATGGAGCCGGGAGAGGGAGACGACGACGAGGTGGGTGCGCAGGGAGGCAGTGTGGCAGGGGCAGCACACACGCAGGCAGGCAGGGTGGCAGTCAGGCAGGCAGGGGAACCCGCCGACGCACAGACGGCAGAGAGGCGTTCATCCTTCAGGCTGCGATAGGAGGGCTGTGGTCGGGGATGGCAAATCTCGTGGGATAGGCAAGCGCAGTACTCTCTCGCTGGCGTGTCTGCGTGTTGCGGCTGCTGCTGTGCTGTGGTTGGGCGCACATGCAGCCCTTCTCGACTTGCGGCCGCCAAGACGCCTACCCACCCACCCACACGCTTCCTGTGTTCCTTCACCTCCGCTGCCACCTCCCCCGTGTCGCCTCCCTGCATCGCGCCAGGGCATGCTGGGCGGCGGCGAGGGCGGCATGGTGATCGAGCTGAGCGAGGAGGACGAGGCGGCCATCACGCGGCTGGCGGCGCTGGGCTTCGACCGCAACCTGTGCCTTGAGGCGTACCTGGCGTGCGACAAGAACGAGGAGATGGCGGCCAACTACCTGGCGGAGAGCATGTTCGACTGAAGGGCGCAGCAGGGGGAGGGGAGCCACTCAGCCGCGGGGGAACACTGACCCTGACCGTAGTTCACCGGAAATTGCTCAGCAGGGGGATGGCTGAGTGGGGGGGTGGCTAGGCAGGGGCACGGGAATGAGCGGGGAAGGGGTGGATTGGGTAATGGGGTGGTAAGGGGAAGGAGAGGAAGTCAAAGACCGGCTTGTGTGGCCGGCAGAGGAGTAGCGAAGGAAGGGGCGGCTGAAGGTGTGGTTTGATTGCAGGGGGCACATGGATCGTTTGGACGACGTGGGATTGCATCTTGTACACCAAGTCTGGGCATATGAGTACAAGGCAGCTGGATTCGTTGGGCAGCGCTCCGGGGGGTTATTAACGCTGGCGCCGGGGCTGTACGAGCAAGCAGGCGGCAGGGTTGACACGCATAGTACCGGTAGGTCATGGAGCAACAATAAGAAGTGGGTAATGAGGCACCAGGAGGTACCCAGAGAGAAAACCCCCTCGAAGTGAGGCGCCGACAGGTCATAATAGCTTTCCTGCTTTCACCGGAACCCGGAAACCTTTAGCTTGTGCCGGCCAACTGTTAGGTCTCCTCAGCGCCTAACCTGTAAAGCCCGACGGTACATAGCTGCATACATACCATTCTCGCCGCGCGCTTGCGCAGCAGCCATAACCCACATCAGCCATCTCACCCAACTGACCCGAGCCAGCCAAACACCCGCCCCTCCGCATCCCTAATGAACCACCCCCACAACCCGGGTGTGCGCGCCTGCTCCTTTTGAACTGCTCCTCAGAATTACCCATTTACCCTACTGCACCCGCCCGCATCACCGGCGATCCAGCAGCAGCACAAGCACGCCCGCCCCCACCACTGCGCCCGCGAACGCCGCCGCCCCCGTCGTCACCTCCGGCACCGCCGCCGCCCGCTTCAGCTGCGCACCTGCCCAGCTGCCCCACCCGCCCAGCCTCGCCCGCAGCCTGCCCAACCTGCCGCCATCACCCCCACCCTCGCCCGCAACACCCAGCCCCTCCTCACGCCCCGGCTCCTCCCTCAACGCTCTCCCACCAACGGCCCCCCTGTCTGCCGGCCCGGACGGCTGTCCCGCAGCTTCCCCTGCTGTGCTCATCGCCCCCACCGCTGCGGCAGGCGGCGCCGCCGCAGCAGCCGCCGCCTTCTCCCCAATCGCCCCCGCTAGCGCCCTGGTTGCCGCCACCTGCTCCGCCAAGCCGCCGCTCACCGCCGCCGCCAGCCTCTCCACCTCCGCCAGCCGCTGTCGTACAGCCCGCAGCTCCGGAAGCACCTCCTCCAACAGCACTGACGACGGAGGCGGCGTGAGCGGCGGTGGCGCCGCCGCCTCCGTCGCCGCCGCCGGTGACGCCGCTGCCCCTGCCGCCGCCGCCGCCGTCATCACCGCCGCCGCCGCCTGCGCCGCCGTTGCCGCTGCGCCGTCGGAAGCCACGTGGGACTCCAGGGTGGATTGCAGTGACGCCACGGTTTGTCGTACACCCACCAGTTCGTCCCGCAGTACCTCCTCCACATGGTTTCGGAGCCGTTGTGCCTTGATGGGCTCCATCACCAGGTACACGGACTGCGTGTTTGGCAGGTTGTGTTCATTTGACAGCAGGGAAGTGGGACGTGAGGGGTTTTGACACGAGGGAAGTACCGGTATTGACACGTCAGCGAGTACAACCGCCGCTGAAACAGATACCGTTACAGCAGTAGGTCACAACCGAGGAGTTAAAACTGTTCAGCATGGTGGGAGCAGCACTACCGTAACGCCCACCCACGTCCCCCCACGCCCACCCACTTTAAACCGCCGTCCACCCACCAGGAACGACACCAGGTGCAGCGCCATGAGCCCCGCAGTCCACCAAGTGGAGGCGCGACGGATCTTATCGCTCCACAAAGTCTCGGCGCTGTAACGCTCGCGGATGGCCCGCAGCAGCTCCCCATGCGCGCCCTCAAGGGCCTCAGAGGCGGCGCCGTACGCGGCCTGCCGTACATGCCGTATCGGGGGAGGGGGGTTAAGGCAGGCGTTCGCGTGGTGCATGGGGGGCGTAAGGTGGCGCGTGTCATTATGGGATATACCGTACATGCGGGGGGCCCACGACGCCGCATGGTATTCGCAGATCACTGCACAAAATTGACAAAACTCTAGCTTTCATCCCCTGGCATCAACACCCCGGTGTCCAACCTCTCGCCAGCTCTCCCTCCAGTTGCTGCACTTCTCATTTCTTTTTCCCCCAGCCCATCAGTTTCCTCGTTTAAACCCCCACCTTGGCCTGCGCCACCGTCCCCTCCAAGCTGTGCTCCTGGTGGCAGAGGGAGGTGAACAGCTGCACGTCAGCACCGCCCCAGCTGCCCTTGCGCTGCAGCAGCGCCATCAACTGCCGCTGAACCTCACTGGAGGGTTGGGGGAGGGGCGGGAGGGGGTGGGTTTGCACGGGGGGCCTTGCTGCACCACTTGCCCTGCGCATGCATGTATGCGGACCCCCAACACAACGGAACCATGTGCGGTACACACAACACACTATTGCCGTACGTGTGTGTGTGTGTTGCCGTACCCACTACCCCACCCGTGTTCCGCCATGCGTGCCTCGTACAGCGCCTTGCTGGACCGCAGGGCCTCACGAGCCCGGGCTAGACCCGCATCCGCCTCGCCCACCTGCGGGGGAGGATGCAGGGCGGTTGTGTGGGGTGCTGAGGTTACACAAGGCTCACAGACACACATGCCAGGCTTCGGAGTAGCCCTCCAAGACAGCGGCCTTCCCGTGCTCCCTCCACCCATGATACAATCCAGGGTGGAGTCTGGTCACCAAGGCTAGTTCTCCCTTCCCAACCCTGCTGTCCCTGGCCCTGCCCCGTCCTCTCAACCCCGCCCCGCCCCGCCCCATCCCTCACCTTGACCTTCAGCTGCTCAATCACGGTGTAGCCAGTCACCTCATTCAGCTTCACACCCAGCTCCATCGCACGTGACAACAGAACCCTAGCCGTACGACCGAGGGCAGAATGTACGGCAGTCATGCTTGCATGTACGGCACCAGCGGCGACTGCCATGCTTGTGTGTACGGCACTCGCAGCCGCGGCGGCAGCTTCACTGCTTTGTATGGCAGCCCATCGCGAGCGCAGTGCGTCTGTCGCCGCTGCGGCTGCCTGCTTTGCCTTTTCAGCGGCGGCTGAGGAGGATGCATGGGAGACGGCGGCGGCGGTTGCTGCCTGGGATTCGGTTTGGGGATTGGGGTGTTGCTGGGAGTGCGAGGATGGTGACGGTGGCGGTGAGGGTGACGGCGATGGTAAGTTGGGGTCCGAGGGCTTTGGGGGCGGTAATGAGGATGAGGGCAACGGCGGTGAGGCATGTGATGGTGAGGGTGTGAGGGGCGTTGGCGAGGTTTGTTGCTGCGGTTGCTGTTGCTGCGATGCAGGAGGCGAACGAGGAGCGGCTGCTGCAGCTGCTGGGGAGGGCGCTCGTGTTGTGGAGCTGCCAGCAGCTGCAGCCTCAGACGCTGCTGCTGCTGCTGGCGACAACGGCGCTGCCGCTGCTGCTTCCCGGCCGGGCTGGAGCGCAGACCCCTGGGCCGCACTCGGGTCGCCAGCCGGCGGGCGAGGTAGAGTGCCTGCTGCGTCCCGCGGCTCAACGCCTGCGGGCTCCCGAGTAGTTCCATTGCTGCTGGTGATGGTGGTGGTGCTGCTGCCCCGCTCATGGGAAATGTGCCGACGGCTGGGATCCGTTGGGTCCGTGGGCGGCGTTTCGTCGGCGTTGCCGGACCGATTGCAGAGGTATGGAGAGGTGGTAATGGAGCGGCTGGGGCTAGGGCCTAGGTGAGGGATAGAGAGGCTAGACTGCGGTTGGGGCGCCCGCGCGTGCGCTGCGTGGCGTGCAAGCAGCGGCCCGGGATAGGAGGATGGAGGAGGCAAGAGGGGCCGCTGCTCACTCGATTTGCCAACGCAGAGGCGCCCGGGGCAAGCAGGAGAGCCGACGCACGGCTCCAGCTGGCTAGATGGCGACGCCAGCGCTGTGGAAATGAGCCGCAAATCGCTCCTGACGCTTCCGATGTGTTCACACGCTTGAAGCGTTGCCATTATGGTACTTGTTGCCGTCGCGCATGTTGCCCCGGCAGCTCGTGCGCCCGACGACATCATCATCAGACGCATAGGCTTGCGCTAACTGAAGCCCGTCTATTCCGTCCAACAGCATATAGCTCTGCTAAGGTTTAACCCGTGTGATGTGTAGATCTACTTGCAATTTCAACAACGCGTAGTTGAGTAAAGGGCTTCCGCCCATACGCAAGGGCCTCTACAGGCTTTTATTTACTCCTTGCAGTAGGTAAAATGCCGTATGCTTCTGTAGTTGGCCAAACCTGCGTCGCGACCTGGTGAAGCAGGCTTGCTGCTGTACAACTGGATCGCGCCTTCCTACCTTCGCCTTGATCGCTGTTGCCATGGCTTTCAGTGACAAGAGAAACTTCCTATCTTGAATAGGCATAACTGCATAGCAACATTATACATAGCGTCATGTGCAAGGCACCTAAAGGGTAGACACCTTGACCCATACATCTCTGCAAAGGACTCTGCTCTGTTAATAGACGGCGCCATGACTAGAGATCAGAGCGGACCATCGATGCTGCGTCTGCAGCTCAGCCAGACGCTTGACGTCTCAAGCATTGTGCCGGTGCGTCCAGGGCTGTCGCTGGTCCTTACTTCACACCATGTTACCGGGGCCTCCTGCATTTCTGCTGGTGCTACCATCTTCTACGAGTACCTATCTGAAAATAACCTTGCCCAAACCTTGGCGATCGTGCTCGCCATGTGCCACCCTGGGCCTAACTTTCCAGGCAGCGACAAGCTCCCTTATCCGGGGACTGTATCCAAAATGCATCTGCTTCCATCCAACAAAGGCGCTTATGGCAGTGGTAGGTGCGCTTGTGGGTATGCCGTACGCGCAAGCATGTGTCCTCACCCATGCTCAACCGTTAAATCCTCTCCAAGTGTTCCTCACTGTCCTCCTCAACCATAGCCCCCTCAGAGCCCCGCAAAACTCTCAAACCACCCATCCCCATCTGCTGCTGCTGCCGCTCCCCCAGGGCGTGTCGGGTTACGTTGCAGTGTACGACGTGCAGTTGGGCACCCGCCTCGGCCGCGTGGAGCTCAAGTCCATCCCTGTTGAGATGGGGTTCGCGCCGGATGGCTCGGTGCTGGTGGTGATGGTGCAGGTGTGGGGTGGGGGGCAGGACGGATGAGGGAGCTCCAGCTGTGCGGGGGGGGGGGGGGAGGCGCATCGTCCTTACTGCACACACCCGCCCCTAACCCAATGCGGACTTGGTGTTCTGTGTGGTGCTGGTTGCTGTCTCCTACCCCGCTTTCATCGCTCCCATCTCTTCCTCCCTCCCCGCCGCTCCCCTCTCTCCCTCCCTCCCCAGGACTGGATCCTCTACTCCATCAGCACTGCCAGTTGGAAGGCGCGGGTGGTGGTGCCGCGGCGCTCCAAGATGGACAAGCCGCTGGAGGGGTGCCTGCTGGCGGTGGCGCCGGTGAGGAGGGGTGGCGGGGCGGGGCGGGGAGGAGGGGCCCGGGGTAAGGAAGGAGGGAGAGGAAGGGAGCGGAAGGGAGGGATGGAGGGGGAGGAAGTCGTGGGAGCAGGGGTATGGTCAAGAGGGAGCAGAGCAGAAGCGAGTCGGTTGGGTGGCTCTCCACCCACATTGCCACGTATGCCGCCTCACACCCCCGCACCCGGAGCCCAACCCCCACCCTCCCTCCCTCCCTCCCACCCTCTCTCCCTCCCTGGCTCCCTGGCTCCTCCCTCGCCACACCCCTTCCCCCTCCACGGCCCCAGGGTCACAACCCCTTCATCTACTTTTGCCGCTACGCCAAGGACACGCTGCGGCTGGCCACACTGCCCACCCGCGCCGGTGGAGGAGCGGCGGACGGCGGGGCGGCTGCAGCAGGTGGATAGGGCGCACCACGGGAGGGAGAAAGACAGAGAGAGAGGAACGGCCAGCCTTACAAGCGAGATACGGCCAGACACGCTCGCTTTAAGCCTGCCTGCCCGCCCGCCTGCCTCCCTGCTAGGGACGGTCAAAACGCTACCCGCCCTGGCTCGCCACCCCTGTCCGCCCCCTACCCCCCGGTCCACCCCCCTCAGGCCATGGCGGCCCCAGCAGCAGCAGCAGTGGCAGCGGGTGGGGTCAGCGTCTGAAGCTGGACGTGCAGAAGGCGGTGCTGGGGCTGGCGTGCCACCACGTGGACGCGCAGCTGCTGGTGCTGGGGGCGGACGGGGCGCTGCGGGGGTACGCCATCGCGGGGGGCGGGGGGGACGTGCTGACGCCGCTGTTCATGGTGCAGGTGGGGAGACGGGCGGGGGGGGGGGGAAGGTGGGCTAGGGGAGGTGGGATATGGGCTGAGAATGGGGGGGACTGAATGGGGGTCAAGCCCATGATGGGGTGGTACCCTGTGAATGCGGGCGATCGCTGCTGGACAAACCGCTCTCTAGCGGCTCCTCTTGACGTCCCCCGCCCCTGCTTTCGCCCCGCCGCGCCCCCCCGCCCTCCAGGTCCAGGACCCCGCGGACAAGGTGGTCCCCCCCGCCGGGGTGCTCAGCTGCGTGCCGCACCCGGGGCTGCCGGGGGGGGCGGTCATACTGCTGGTGGGGCAGGGCTGGGGGTGGGGCCGGGGGGGCGAGTGTAGCCGGCGGATGTAGCTGAGAAGGAGGGAGCTAGGGTGGGGTGGTGCTGTTGTTGTTGCGCTAGCCAACACTCCTCTTCCCCTCGCGTCTCTCAGCAACCTTTCGACCTACCGTACTTTCCTTCTCCTCGCCGTACACAGGGTTCCCGGTTGGGTACGGCAGCGGTGCTGGAGTCCCCCGGCCGTACGGCACCCGTGCTGCTGACACGCGGCAAGGTGCCGGGCTGGTCGGCGGTGGTGGGCATGGGCGTGTGTCGGGTGAGCGGCTTAAACACCACGGGAGCGAGCGGTTGGGGTCCCGGTGGGCAGATCGGGGTGGGGGGGGAGACAGTTAGGCTGCACCCGTGTGCGTGTCACAGCACCGGCGCCTCTCCCCTTCTCTTCCGATGTTTCCGAAGCCATACCCTACCTTCATGGCTGCCCTACCACCCGCCCTACTGTGTCCTACTTTTATGCACTTTTGCGTCGACCCTGGGTTGGTCGTATGCTCTTATCCCACCCGCTGCGACCCACCGCTTCCCGCCCCTCCCCGCCCCCTCCAGACCAGCGGCACGGTGCTGGCATTCGGCCAGGCGGAGGGCGGCGGGGGTGGGCGGCTGCGCAGCGCCTGCTGGCGTCTGTCGTACCGGGCGGGGGCGGGGGGGCTGGCGCTCAGGCAGACCAGGCTGGAGCCGCAGGTGGGGAGAGGGGGGAGGTGAGGGAGGGAGGAGGAGAAGAAGAAGGAGGAGAAGAGCCTGGTGGGGAGGCGGAGGGCGGAAGGCGGGTGGTGGGGCTTAGGGATGCAGGAAGGGGGCTACAGGTAGTTGGCGGAGCTGAATGGCCCATGCTGGGTCGGGATCCTGGTTCGGGTCCTTGGTCCATGACCCATGGCACACGAGTGATGTCCGAAGAAGGAGGGATTGGAAAGGTGGCAGTTGCAATAGCAAGAAGGGAACGGACTGATGGAAACCATTCCCCTCGCCTCCTACCTTCCATCCCCACCCCACCAGGACCTCACGCCCCTGCTGGACAGCCACCGCCGCACCCGCTCAGCCCTCGCAGCGGCCATGACCGCGGGCGCAGCCACCGCCGCCGCCGCCGCCCTCCCCACCGCCTCTGCCGCAGCCGAGTCGGCAGCAGCTGCAGGGGGGCCCCGCAACCTGACATCCGGCGGGGCTGCCTCGGCGGCGGCAGTAGCCAACGGTGGGGCCTCCAACGGGACCTCCGCCGCCGGCCCCGCCAGCGGTCCCCCCTCCTCCTCTTCCTCGTGGCTGGGGCTGTGGAGCAGCAGCCCCGCTTGGGTGCACGAGGCGACCCCGACATGCCTGCTGGGTGGGTGCAGCAGGGGGAGGGGGAGGGGGAGTGGGAGTGGGAGCTGGGTGGGTGCAGCAGGGGGAATGGGAGTGGGAGCTGGGTGGGTGCAGCAGGGGGAGGGGGAGGGGGAGTGGGAGTGGGAGCTGGGTGGGTGCAGCAGGGGGAGTGGGAGGGGGAGTGGGAGTGGGAGCTGGGTGGGTGCAGCAGGGGGAGTGGGAGGGGGAGGGGGAGGGGGAGCTGGGTGGGTGCAGCAGGGGGAGGGGGAGGGGGAGTGGGAGTGGGAGCTGGGTGGGTGCAGCAGGGGGAGGGGGAGGGGGAGTGGGAGCTGGGTGGGTGCAGCAGGGGGAGGGGGAGGGGGAGCGGGAGTGGGAGCTGGGTGGGTGCAGCAGGGGGAATGGGAGTGGGAGCTGGGTGGGTGCAGCAGGGGGAGTGGGAGGGGGAGTGGGAGTGGGAGCTGGGTGGGTGCAGCAGGGGGAGTGGGAGGGGGAGGGGGAGTGGGAGCTGGGTGGGTGCAGCAGGGGGAGGGGGAGGGGGAGCGGGAGTGGGAGCTGGGTGGGTGCAGCAGGGGGAGTGGGAGTGGGAGCTGGGTGGGTGCAGCAGGGGGAATGGGAGGGGGAGCGGGAGTGGGAGCTGGGTGGGTGCAGCAGGGGGAGTGGGAGTGGGAGCTGGGTGGGTGCAGCAGGGGGAGGGGGAGGGGGAGCGGGAGTGGGAGCTGGGTGGGTGCAGCAGGGGGAGTGGGAGTGGGAGCTGGGTGGGTGCAGCAGGGGGAGTGGGAGGGGGAGTGGGAGTGGGAGCTGGGTGGGTGCAGCAGGGGGAGTGGGAGGGGGAGGGGGAGTGGGAGCTGGGTGGGTGCAGCAGGGGGAGGGGGAGGGGGAGGGGGAGCGGGAGTGGGAGCTGGGTGGGTGCAGCAGGGGGAGCGGGAGTGGGAGCTGGGTGGGTGCAGCAGGGGGAGTGGGAGTGGGAGCTGGGTGGGTGCAGCAGGGGGAGTGGGAGGGGGAGTGGGAGGGGGAGCTGGGTGGGTGCAGCAGGGGGAGGGGGAGGGGGAGGGGGAGGGGGAGCTGGGTGGGTGCAGCAGGGGGAGGGGGAGGGGGAGCGGGAGTGGGAGCTGGGTGGGTGCAGCAGGGGGAGTGGGAGTGGGAGCTGGGTGGGTGCAGCAGGGGGAGTGGGAGGGGGAGTGGGAGTGGGAGCTGGGTGGGTGCAGCAGGGGGAGTGGGAGGGGGAGTGGGAGTGGGAGCTGGGTGGGTGCAGCAGGGGGAGGGGGAGGGGGAGCTGGGTGGGTGCAGCAGGGGGAGTGGGAGTGGGAGGGGGAGTGGGGTGGTGGGTGCACTGCTGAGGACACGGGGTGAAGATTGAGGAGGAGAGTTGGTATGGTTGAATGGGGGGGGCCGTCCATGTGTGACCTCCCCCAAACTCCTCCTTCTACTTCCGTACAAGCACCTCCGCCCAGCCTCTCTTCCTCCCTGCGCATCCCTTGCCCCTCCCGCACCTCCCCTCCTCCCCACCGCCCCCAGACCCCCAGCTGTCCCCCCCGGTGGGCCGTGTGGCGGTGCACCCGGCTCTGGGGCTGGTGGCGGTGGCGGGGGAGGCGCCCCCCGCAGCCCGGGTCCACCGGGAGGTGCAGATGGCAGGCAGGGGCGCACTGGCGGGGGAGGAGGCGGCACTCGCCAGGTGGGAGCTGGGGGTACCCGGGGGGTGGGGGAGGGGGGGAGGGGGGGAGGGGGACAGTACAGGAGAGGTGTGGGGTGCAACAGCGGCGTTGTTCGTCCATTTTTAACTTGTAGCGTTCTTCCTGTCTGTTACCCCGCATCCGCTCCGCTCCCTCCCTCCCTCGCTCCCCTCCACGCATCTCCCCCCCTCCCTCCCACCCACCAGGCGCGGCGGCTGCATGTCGCTGCTGCTGGTGTCCAACCTGGAGGCGCATGCGGGCGGCTGGCGGGGCGCGCGGCAGGCGCCGCAGCACACCCCGCTGGCCGCATGGCTGCCGCCGGAGCTGAGGAGGCAGCAGCAGCAGCCGGGGGTTGGGTTGGGAGGAGGGCAGCTGGGGGGTGCAGGGGCGGCGGCGGCCGGGGTGGGTGGTGCGGCGGATTCGAGCGATGAGGATGAGGGTGAGGGGCAGGAGGCTGAGAAGGCGGAGGGAGGAGGAGGAGGGGCGGGGGTGATGGCGGCGGCGGCGGCGGAGGAGGAGGTGGACAGCGGAGCGCTGCCGCTGCCGCCGCATGTGTATTACCTGGC
Source organism: Astrephomene gubernaculifera (assembly GCA_021605115.1). Taxonomy (NCBI): domain Eukaryota; kingdom Viridiplantae; phylum Chlorophyta; class Chlorophyceae; order Chlamydomonadales; family Astrephomenaceae; genus Astrephomene; species Astrephomene gubernaculifera. The sequence continues at coordinate 262,109 of BMAR01000028.1, read as the reverse complement.
GGGGAACCGGTGGGTGGATGGGGCGGGCTGGGGGCTGGGGGCGGGAGTGGGGAAAGGTGCTAGAGGCATACAGAAAACGGCTAGGGGTGTTGGACATGCTTGGAAACATCTAGGAAAGGTCACAGCGTTTACACAGTTCCTGGCTTTCCTGCTATGGCAACCGCGTAGCTTCGTGGGGGATGTGTTGCGAAGTGCGCTCGCCATCTTCCGCTGTCCACGCGACGGCGCTGTCCCCGCGCTGCCCCCACTGCATGGACCCATCCCTCCCTCCATCCATCCCTCCCTCCATCCATCCATCCATCCACCCTCTTCTCCGCCCCATGCAGGCTCATGAAGTACGCGCTCGTGACGCGCAGCTCCGGCGCCCTGGCCCAACTGCCAACCGACACGCCCAGAGGTGACGTCCGCACGCCACGTCAGCTGCTGCACAGCACCAAGGCGGCCGCATGGCTGGTGTTCTTTGAAACGCCTGCAGCAGCGGGGGCAGCGGGGGGTGCTGACGGGGGCGGTTCCGCTGCTGCGGCGGCGGCGGCGGAGCGCTTCACATGGACGCTGCTGAATGGGTCGTCGTTTGGTGCGGCGTCGGCGTCAGCGGGCGGCGTCAGCGGCGGTGGAGGAGCCGTGGAGGGGTGCTTGTGGGTGCGGTCAGGTGCGGCGGGTGGAGAGGGAGACGGGCAGGGAACGATGCTGCACCGGGGAAGAAGCTACCGGTAGTCAAGAGGGCTACCGTATAGGACTGGAGGGGGTTTGAGAGACGAGATAAGGTGGATAGCACGATTCCTTAACAACAACCTGTGTATCCATGGCGCATCCGCTCCAGTTTTACCTTCTGTCTCTTACTCCACCCCAACTCCCAAGCCCGCAAACCCGCCCCTCCCTCCGCAGGCAAGTCCGGCTGCTTCCTGGGCCCCGCCGACGAGCGCTTCTGCGTCATGGCGGCTGCCGGCCGGCTGCTCGAGGTGTACGACACGGCGGCCGCAGCTGCTGTCGTACACGCTGGCGGGGGGCTGGCGGCTCCCACTCCCCTGCTGAGCGTGGCACTGGAGGGCTCGGTGCTGCTGCCGGGACTGGGCGCACCCGTGTTTCCCGGGCCGCCCATGACCAACGTAAGAAGCACACATTGAGCTGCTCCATGCTTCACACAGCCCACAACGAGCCTCCCCCCTCCTGTAGCCCCCTCCCTAACGTGACGCCTTATCACACGGTTCGTTAGTCGTTTCCTCTTTACCCTCCCAACGTCCCTTCTGCTACCTCGCGCTCTGCCCTTCAGGCGCCGGTTCCAGAGGCACGCGCGCCCCCCGAGGCGGCCCCGCACGACCTGCGGCGCTTCCGCGGGTCGGGGGTGGTGCTGTGGCAGTCGCCCGACCACTGCCTCAGCATGGCCACCCTGCCGGAACTGGCCCGGGTGCCGCTGGTAGGGGGCCGGGCGGGGGGGGGGGTACAGGGGGACTGGGCGGGAGGGAGGAGGAGCCGGGGGCGTGTGTATGGACGTGTCTCTTGCCTGAGCAGGCTGACCGTAGACTGCTTAGCGTGATGTGCGAGGGAAAGGGGGGTGCCACCCGCAACATGCCGCTCGATACTCTTTCCTCCTTGCTTGCTGCATCCCAGGAGGCGCCGCCACCTCAGCCCAACACTCCCCCAGCAGCAGCAGCAGCAGCCGGCTACGACTCCTCAGACGATGACACTGACGCCGCAGCCGCCGCAGCCTCGCAGCCGTACTACCCCACCCTGGCCCCCGGTCACCACTTCGGCTCGCAGCCCCGCCAGGCTTCCCTGCCGCTGCTGCCCAGTGAAAACGTGGTCCACGTGGCCTGGCAGAGCCTCGCATTGGCCCCTCCTCGCGATCAAGCTAACGGCAGCAGCAGCAGCAGCGGCGGCGGCGGCGGCGGCGTGCCTGGACCTGCGGACGCCGTGGCGGCTGTGCTGACCACCCAACGGCTGCTGCTGGTGACGGCCGGGCTGCGTGTCGTGTGCGCGGTGAGCCTTGTGACCCATGGGTCAGCCGCGCTGCTGGACCCCCTGACGTCGGTCGTGTGGGCGGGTCCCATGCTGCTGGTGTCCACGGTAGCAGGGCAGGTGCTACAGCTCACGTGGACGGGCACGCTGCTGCCTGTGGCTACGTTGTCGCCCACGGGTCACTGTGCACTGCTGGGTGTCACAGCGGATGCTCTCATCCTGCTGCGCACGCCGCTGGGCGCTCCGCCGGTGATCGCAACCGCCAGCGGCAACGCAGCCGCGCTGGCTGAGGCCGTCGTGCGTCCCGCGGCGCTGCTACAGCCCCTGCTGATCGGCTGGGCGAGCCTTGCCGCCACAGGCTTGCTGTCGTACGGCCCGGCAGCAGCTGTCGTACGGCCGGCGTTGCGTCACGCGTTGTCAACGTTCGATACTGCAAGCCTGACGCCACGTGGCGTGTGGGCGCTGATTGCCGCTGGTGCATGGGACGTCGCCGCCGCCGTCGCTGCGCACTTGCCGGCGCTTGACGGGGCCGCTGCGAAGTTGGCGGTGTCAGCCGCCGCCGGTAACTGGTCGGCGGTGGCGGCGACTCTGCGTGGCGAGGCGTCTCGGTCGCTGTACGCTCCTGGGCCGCCGCTTCGGGGCTCGGAGCTGCACTCGAAGCTGGTGGCGGCGGCTGCGGGGGCGCTGTTCCACGGCCAGCTGGCGGTTGCCGGGGAGCTGTTCCAGGCGGCAGGTGCGCGGTCAGCTGCGACCCGCGGGTCACCCATGGCAAGCCCAATAGTTACACCATGCGCATGTGCATAAAGGGACTCCCGGTTCCTTGTTGTCCTGTTGCCTTCTGTGAATGGCATGCCTTCCAGTTTCTGAGTAATGGATTATGGATAAGCAGTTGTCATTTGTTTAGAAACGTCGCTCTCGTAAGAAAACGCCCCTCTCACCGCTTGGGCTGCGTCATGCTGACCTCCTCCACATCGCCCCCGTGCCGCCCCATGCAGGCGAGTGGGCTGCTGCAATGATTCTAGCGGTGTGCCAGGGCAACGTGCAGGCAGTGAGCGCCGTTGCGCAGCAGCTGGCGGGCACCGCAGGAGGCCTCGGCGCCGCTGCGGCGTCAGCGGATGCGGCGGCGGCGGCGCAGCTGGCGGTGGCGCTACGTGGCGTGTACGGCGGCGTCGGCACACCCGTGGAAGACCTGACGCTGTCGCTGCTGCCACCGGGGGGACCCGGAGCAGGTGAGCAGAACTCCTAGCGTGTGTCTCTGCGGTACATATGAACACATCATGAGTGCAGACAACGTGCTTGAACCATGCCCCTCGCACACCGCTTTTCGGCCCGAGTCCTTTGCCTCCTTGCCACCTCCCGCACTCCCCGCACGGGCCCTCGCTCGCAGCGCCCATTGAGCGAGCCGAGCAGTGGCCCCTTGCAGCGCCACTCACCGCTTCGCCCGCCGCCGTCGCCGTTCGCGGCGCCCTGCCCCACGCCGCCGCCACGGATGCCGAGGTTGGCGACATCCCGCCCTGCCACGATCGTACCAACATTGTGTCGTACTACGGCCTGACCACGGCTGCCGCCACCGCCGTGGCGGCGGCCGCCGGCGCCGTCGGCGCGCGAACCTCCTTCGCCTCGATCGCCGGCGGCGACCGAGGCGAGTCCGCGAGCCATCGGCCGGGCGGCAGTACGGCGCATGGGGAGCTGGATACGACGTCAGTGTCCTCCAGCGACGCCGCGCAGGCTGCAGCTCGTGCCGAGTTCATGAATCAAATGGGTGCGGGCATGACGGGCTTCGGTCGCGGACCCACCATTGCGTTCTCGTCTGACGAGGATTCCGACTCGGAGGCGACTGGCAGCGTCGGCGGCGGCAGCTGCGCCGGCGGGCCGCAGCGGCGCATTAAGATCCAGATCCGAGACCGAGGAAGTGCCGGCAGCGGCGCGGTCAACGCGGGTGGCGGCGGCGGCGCCTCCGGCGACGTCTCCCTTCGGGAAGCCGCCAGGGGGCTACGGCTGGCGCCGCCAGGCGCCGCCGCTGCTGCTGCCGGCGGCACCGGCGCCGTTGGCTCGCCCCTCAGTCGCCTGGCGCTCGGCTCCACCGCCTCTGGCCCCATCGCCTCAGCAGGCCCCAGCGGCAACCTATCCCCAGCGCCCTCCGCACCCACTTCCGGCGCCGCCGCCGGCTACCCATTCCCTCCCGGCATGTCTTCCGTACACCTCTACACCGCCGGCGTGTCGCTCATGCAGTCCGGCGACTGGCGCGGCGCGGCGGCGCACTTTGCTCGCGCCATGTGGGCCCTCAGCCACGAGGAACGCACCTCCATGGACGATGCCTCGCGGCGCGCGCGGCTGGCCTTCTGCGCGTCGTACTACGCGGCCGTACGGTTGTTGGAGGGAGTGGGCGCGGGTGCGGGTCCCCGTGAGGCGCGGCTGTACCGCTACCTGGCGGGCTTGAAGTTGGACACGGCGCATGCGCGGGCGCTGCTGCGGGAGGCTATCACACGCAACCGCACCGTGGGGAACTACAAGTGCGTGTGCTCGCGGGCGGCCTGCGGTCGTATCATTACATAGCCCTGAACTGAACGGCGATTGGCTTTTCGTGCAGCTAGAATGTCATGAGGGAGCTGCCTGGCCTGGCCATGCCATGATCCTAGTTGCGTATACGTTTGCTTGGAGTTTTGCGCATACGCTGGAGGCGCCATGCCACGATGCAAGGGTATGATGCACCACACATACACTGCATGTTGTCCTATCCCGTAGGGGTGTTGTACATCCCCCCTCTCCTCAATACCTCCTCACATCTAGCCCTGCCCTCCCCTGCCCTGCCATGTGACTTGCCCTTTTTCCCCCTGCCATGGACCCCCACCCGCAGGTACGCTGCCGACCAGCTGACCGCCCTGATCGGCCTTGTGGCGGACACCGCACCCGGGGAGCACCTGGCGCAGCTGCAGGTGGGGGCGGAGGAAGGGAAGGGAAGAGAAAAATAAGTATAGCCGTGCGTTGAGTGATAAGTCGCATGGATACTAGGCCCGGGGAGGGAGGGCGCGCACATGCAGAGCGTGGAATGAGGAAAAGCAGGGGGCAGGCAGGGTGTTGCGAAGGGAGTGGGATCAATCTTTATGGGTGGGTCGGAGAGTACGGAGCAATCGTTTGCGCTTCTAGTATCCTTCATTTCGCCATGAACCCGCTGTCTGCAGCTCCTTCATGACTTCCACCCGCGCCCTCCTCCTCCTCCCCCTCGCCAGGCTGAGTTGGAGGAGTGCGACCGGCACGGCCCCCGCAACGCCGACCTGCCGGCGGACGAGGACGTGTCCGACTGGGTGGCGCTGGTGGCGGCGGCGGGGCAGGGCGACGTGGGGGCGGGTGGGGCGGAGCAGGAGGTTGACCCGCTGGTGCTGCCGCTGCTGTAGCTAGAAGGGAAGAGGGGAGGAGCGGCATGCTGGCGTGTGGGGCTGGGGTTGGAGTTTGGAGGGGGGAGACTGGCACGGTTGCATGGTGCGGAATGGGGTACATGGTCACGGTACCAGGCGCGCTGGGGCACAGGGGGCAGCCAGGATTACAGGAAGAGGGGAGATGGAGCAGGGCAGGGGCCGCGAGAGAGGGCAGGCTTGTAGTAGTAGTAGCAAAGCAGTAGGGCCTGGTGCCTTCCTTTTATACATCCAGCAGTGGTTCCGATAATGGATGAGTGCTCCCTGACTGCCCATTGCATACTTGTATTATGCATCAGGGCATCTGCGTACACCATGTGAACCGGCAAACCATGTGAAGGCCGGTTATACGGTAAAGTAAGCAGCGTCGCACGTATAGGGGGCTCCGACCGGTATTGCATTGTACCCTTGTCGTGTCCCTGCAGCTCACACCCTACACACAGCCACCGGGCACCTATCCGATGTCCACCGGGACCACCAATTCAGCGAGAAACGTCTTTGCAACAGCCCAGGCTGCTGCTGGGCAGCACAGTGTCACATGCAGCTGATAATGACAACCCTAAGTCCTAACGCATGACAACCTCACGCCACGGCAGCTAAACCGTCAACGAACTGCATGGTTCAACTCCCATGCACTGTGCACAACCCTTGCTGGCTGCTAGCCGACCGTGATGGCAGTGCCGACTGGGTGTCCTGCTGCTGCTGCGGCTCCCCGGCTCCGTGCAGTCAGAACTCGCTTGGCTCGACCCCCTCCGCTCTTGACCCTACTGCTGCTGTTGCTCTGTGACTGGAGGCGTTGTTGTCTGTGTCGATTGTGTTTGCTGCTGCTGCTGAAACAGCTCCAGGATGCGTCTCCCCACTGGCGTGAACTGCTCCTCTGCCATCATGGCGGACACCTGCGGCGGCAGAACCATGGGTCAGCGCGCACAGCGCACAGGCATCGACGAAGCCCCGTTGGACGCCTCGCTGTGCACCAGAGGCTGCAGCTAAACCTCGTCATACCGCCTGTAGCCTTTCGCCGCATCCTACACATCTTTACCTCTACCAACCATCAACCAAGTCCCGCACCTGGTCCCAGCTCCGAAACCCCGCCCAGTCCACCTCCTCCTGCTGCAGCTGTAGCGGCCCCCCCTCATGGGTGAAGGCAAAGGCGCAACCCCACACGTGGCAGCTGCTGTCGCGGTACGGGAAGACGAACAGCCGCCGCAGACCCGCGCGCGCGGCCGCCTCACTCACCCCGATCTCCTCCGCCAGCTCCCTGAGGGCCCCCCGCCAACGGGGTGCGGGGTACCGGGTTGCGCCATCAGCAAACAGGTATGCAGTAACGCAAGGGGTACCGGTAGGTTGCTGTTTGGGAGGGCAATGTCCTTTCAATGGTGCTGGTTAGTTAATGGTGCTGCGCCGGCCGCATGCCCACCTCCCCCTGTCGCGCACCTGGCGGCTGTGTCCTCGTACTCCTCCCCCGCCCGCACCACCCCCGACACCACCACATCCCAGTAGCCCGGGTACACGTCCTGAAGGGGAGAGCCAGGTGGGCACGGAAGGGAGAGGGTGGTCGCACGTTGGTACAAGCCTCGGAACGGAATCCTGCCCTGGGCAGCACAAGACTAACGCTGGCGAGATCACGTGGATGGCGGATATGCCCGTGCTGGCCCCCGCGTGTGCAGCAAGTTCGCGTGCGTCGTCCCTAGCGTTCATGGCACCCCATGCAAGGCATTCGACACCGACTTCCTCCGCACACCTTGCTGCTGCTGCGCTTCGACACCAGCAGCTGCCCCTCGGGGTTGCTCACGAGCACGTAAGAGCCGCGACCTAGCAGCCGGTTGCGAACCGTGACGTCCCGGGGTTTCGCCCCCACAACCCGATTGTGTTCATCCTACGCACATACCATCGAGCCGTGGCTAAGAGGGTCGGGGACGTGAGCACGCGCAAACACAACCGCGGTCTGGAGCGGTTCAGTTGGATATCCGGATGTGTGGTCTTGTGGGCCGCACTGCATGTTGACGGGGTGTGAACACTGTCGCTGCAACTGACTGGGTTTATGCGCACGAATGGCCTCACCACGATGACGCAGTACTCTTGCTGTTGGACCGCAGCTGCCCTAATCGTGGTACTGATGCGTGTTGCTGACTTGCAAGGTAGGCGAACCCGCACATGCGCACCGACCAAGGCACCAGCCGTTTTGGGTAATCCTTTTAACATCCGCTGCGAAGGATTGAGCCGCGCAAAGCAAAGGCAGGCTGCGTGCAAAGGAAGGTCGTAGAACCGTTACAGGCCAGAATACGATAAGAACAAGACCCGGATCTGTATAGGAGCACTACAACAGCGAATCATAAAAGCCTTTCGTCTCTGTCAGTTCCTGGCCCCGATCTCCAACGGTCACACCTTGAGAGCGGACAATCTAGACCATCCAACATGACAGAAATTGCGTGCCCATCTACTCCCGTTGAAGGGTTTTATCCAACTTATACGGTAGCCAGCATCGTTGCAGACGTCCATGCTTAATACCGTTTCCCCTGCGTCTTCTTCGGAGGCTTGGGACCCAGAGGGCTGATGTTCCATGCATAGAATAGAGCCATCACGACACTGCAATAGCCAAGGATTTGAGACAACATGGGTAACTTGCAGACGGTTGCATGTCATGTAGCACAAGAGCCCTTACCTGACCGATCCAATTACAGCAGGTGGAATAGCATGTGTCTTTTCGTAGCGCCGGTACATCATGAAGGAGAGCCCAGCGGAGATCACTGTACCGGTACAAAGAAGGACCGAACAAGTCACCGCAGACCGCACACAAAGGCAACCACTGTGTTATGTTACGGTCTCACCCAAGCTCAAGAACACAGTTGGCTTGCAAACGGCCTTGGCTTTGTTGTAGTGTTGAAGCGACAGATAAGCTAGGAGCCCTAGGGCCGCTGCTGAGCCGACCCCAGCCCCAAGAGAGACCTTACTTCCCTGGGAGAAAAATCCATACAGTCCCGCTACCCCTAGGAACAGCGAGAAGAAGGGTGTGAAGCAGAAATCATACATTTTCTTTGTCGCGTGAAAGGTTCTGTGCACGAGCGGTATAATAATGTAATAATGTGCCTGAACTTTATTGTGTTGTTATGATGTCAGTGTGATTGTAGAGAGCATGTCTCAATTTTCCGTACAGCCGTTGATCAACGGATGTCGATCACTAGTATCGCCTGCTGGGACCATGTTTGCATCTCATATGCGTGTGTCCACTGCAGTTGCTGAGGCCTTCCGTGCACAAGCAAGCATCCATGCAGTCCTGTACGCTATTACTAAGCCAGTTTCAGCGTTACTAAGCTCCCAACCTGTCCCGACTAAACATTGTGTAGCAGCCAAGGCTGTAGGCCGACACAGCTTCTCCTCCGCGAGCTACCAGCGGCTCACCTAGCCCAAAAGGTATTGAGACTGCAACTCGTAGAGTAGCGCGCAAAGGGGTTGTAACTAGATGCGGTCACTGGCTAAGCAGCAGAGGCGCCCATTGCGCCAATTACCGTCTCCCACCCATGAGCGTGTTACCCGGGACCGATGAAACGTGTGGTGTGAATAAACTGGCTGGATTTACATGTCCGCGTTCCACACGCCCGGAGGTATCTTTGTGGCAGTGTACGTTGATGGCGGCATGTGCGGCCAAGATCCGGTTAGCCACAGGCAGGCAGGACGACCGGTCGCACATACGCCAATCACCAAACATATGTATCAGCGTACCATGGTATCCTAATTAATCCCAAGCTCTTAACCCGCTTCGGCCGTACACCACATCCACACATGCAACCCTATGCAACCCAACGGGGCTTTCTCCCCATGCAGATTACGCACGCGACCCAAGGGTCTTTCTAGAGGGACAGTCCAGCAAAATAAAGCAGCAACATGTGACTGAAGACAAAAGGGTCGCCAGCTGGACCCAGATCGCATGCACATCCACCCAGCCGCACTTTAGCAAAGCCTGCTGACCCACAAAGAACCTCCACTTTAACGAATAACGATACAGCTCATGCCGCGTGGGACAGGCTGGATAGTCAGCAGATGGGTAGTCAGCACTCCGGGTTAGCTGTAACCGAGCCCTATCACATCCTGATGTACCGGTACGTGACGAACACGTGATAAGGCTTCATTACACCTGACCCAAGCTGCTAGCTGGCCCCGCTTGGCCTAGGTGCGTGCAAGCCATCACCCATGACACCACCCAGCCTGCCCCCCACCGAATGACCCGCATAACCAGCCCACTGCATGCCTTCACGCACCTACCACCCTTGCCTGCCTGCTTACCCCCTGCTGTCACCCATGCCACCCAGGTTGCTCCCCCTGCCAACCTGCTGCTAACCCTGCTGCTGCCAGCCCTGCGCATCCATAATAAACAGCTCCACCACGACCTTCGGGAAGCACCTCGCCAGCTGCCAAACCGCCTCGGGGGGCGTCAGCGAGGCCACGAGGGGCTTGCTGCGGACCAGCCGCTGCTTCAGCCCCTCCACCAGCTCCGTCAGGTTGCGCAGTGCAGCCCACTCCAGCTCCGCCACCACAGTGGCCGGAGAGACAGACGCCAGCAGCCGCGGCTGCAGCAGCTGCAGAGCGGCCGGCATCAGCAGCCGACCAGCCAGCTCGGCAGTGGGGCGCAGCAGCTCGTCCGGCACCTCCAGACGCCCAGTGTACATGAAGCCAAGCAGCGCGCCGAAGACCCATGGGTCGGTGTCCCGCAGCTCCACCTCCTCTGCTGCGCCCTCCGCAAAGCCGCCTGCTGCCAGCATGGACCGGAAGTATTCTGAGCGATCCGACAGCAGCGAGCGGTGAGCCGCGAAGGAGTGGCAGCCCACATGGAGGGTGACCGTTGCGGAGCCGCTCGGGGGCAGCAGCAGCAGGGAGGCCAGTGGGGGCAGGGCGTGATGACGTGATGCCACTAGCAGTGTGCTAGTGCAGGCGTCGTAGCAGAGACGGCGCGCTAGGCCGTCCTCCGCTAGCATGATTGTCGACACGGTCGCTGTGACGCCGCCATCGCTGCTGCTGCTGCCAGGGAGGAAGGGGGCGTCATTCCGCTTGAGCACAACCTTGCGAAGGCATTTGCCTCCTCCGTACCCTCCGTCGTTGGATTCCAGAACATACAGGGTTCCACGGCCGTCAGCGGCCATGTCCCTTGGGTACCCAAACCGCGCGTCTGGCCCCAACCCATCCACCACAGCAAAGCAATCCACCTTGCCCGCTACCGCCCACACCGAATTGTTAGCGTCAAGACGCTTGAGCTCGTTTCCAGCCGTAATGTAGTAGACGCTGTTGGTTGTTGGTTCGTACTGGCAGTAATTACACAAGTTGTCAGCCCAGTAGGGCTCTCCGGTGGCGCCGTCTGTCAGCTGCAGCTCTGGCCCCAGGCTGACGACTGGATTCAGTTGCAGCTCGTAGACGTAATCCGCGAAGATCAATGTTTGCGGGGATCCATCAGCGCGGGGCCTGGTCCCCACACATCCCTCGTTGCAATCCAGGACGGTACGCTGCATTTGTAATTCCTGCGAGCGATGATGTGGGTTCTGTCGTGAAGCTTATTATTGCAGCCTTTTGGAGACGACTGTGAGCACAACTTTATACCAAGCTAAGTATAAGTGTCCGTACTTACGTTGCTTAGCAGGAAAGCAAAAGAACACGGAAGTTGCCGCGGAAACTGGCGGCTGCCTGGCACCAAGGCGCCTGCTCCCAGCACCGCGTCGGAAGCGCCTTCCGTTGCGCTCTAGACGTGCACTGTTGCTAAAGCTGAGCACAATCCTTCAGATGTGAAATGGTTTGGCGCCCCTTTCAGCAAGCACGTTCCATTAAAATATGTAACAAACGAGTAGTGCAGCAAACAGTTCGCATATGGATCCTCGAAACAACTGTATCCCTGCGCTAACTGAGCAGCAACATTTTTAAGCTTATGGGAACATGCGCCGTGGGAAATTCGTACGGGTAGAAAGCATGAAGCGCCAATTTCCGACCCGTCGATCCAGCCAAAAGGTGCTTACGAAAGAGCCGGTAAAAGCTTTCTGACGCAGTAAGGTGACAGCAACCTGCCCTCTTTCAAATTTCACGCCACAAGGGCTTCCGCCTTCTGAATCGAAGCAATTGCGTGTCGATCGGCAAGCACCGAGGGCGGCTCTCAACCTGCGGCGACCCATGGGTCATTCTTCATGCCCTTCATGTCACAAGCTGCAATGTCGCGCAGGTTTTGACAGACCATCCTGCCTGCGGCTCAGCTGGCAGCCCCCTCCGGCTCACTCCTCCGTCCTCCCCTCACCACCAGCCGCCTCCCCAGTCAGCCGCCTTCCCCCTTCTTTCCCGCCCGCAACGACCAGCCCAGCCTCCGAGCAGGCAACAGGCTTGGCCAGCAAACCTCAGGGTGCTCGCTGTGATGATGATGATGGGTTACACACCTTCAGGTCGTGTCAGTCGAGTGCAGGACGGCCTGCCAGCCATGCATTCAATTACTGATGCAACATACGGGCCCCATGACATGGATGCATCAATGTACACATGCATGCATTGCTTGGCATAATGGCATGCACGTGCATGTCACCAGCGCATGCATATGAATCCAGCCACAAGGCGCTGAGGTCAGCAAGCCAAACATGCAACAAGACGCACCATGCTGTACATGTGTGCCATGATGCAGCATGCACCGTGACCCATGTGCAGCTTCCGACGAGAGCGGCATGCATCCTCCTCCCCCGCCTATGCTACTTCCCATGCTAGCAACCACCAACACACACACTGCACATAAACGCGCTGCTTCAAACCAGCCCCCCCCATCATCATTCCCCCAAGCTGCACAACCACAACAGCATAATAATCATATTGCTTAAGGCCGGGGTCTTTTAATCCCTGCCCGTTTCGAAGGGGCAAACACGGCAGTTTCACGCTATGCTTGGTTGGCGTCACAACAAACAAACACAGCGACCGACACACACGACTACTCGCCCCTCGATACCACCCAGCGCTGCAACTACCGTACCTGATGCCATGCATTGATGCACGATCCTGCACCACGTCATGCCCCCCCATGCAGCCCCCCCCCTGCCCCGCTGCATGCCCCTCGACCACTGCTAGCCCGCTGCCGTACATACAGCCCCTCGCCCTGCATGCTCCGGCATCTACCATTGCTCCGCCCGCTCCCTTCCCTCCCTCCCTCCCTTCACGCCTCCCCCCGCAACCCCATGACGCTTCCCCTCCAAGTAGCCCCCAGAACTCTGCCCGGCAGCAGCAGCTGGCAGCGAGGCCGCAGGCAGTGCGCGTCGTCGTGTGCCGCCCCGCCCCCGCGCCCCCCCGCCCCCTCCCCCTCACAGCCTGGGTTCCCGTGTGGCGGGTCGCTCGGCCCCCGACTCCACCCTCCAGCTGGCGGGCAGGCAGTCCTCCTCCGCCGCGTCCTCACTCCACAGGTGCTTGTACAGCACTGGGGGAGGAGGGAAATAGGGAGGAGGGGGGAGGAGGGGGAGGTGCTTTCCTGGGCGGCAGGGCGGTGGAACGGGCCGGTGGTCCAACACCCGACGTGCCGGCGTACTCCCTCCTCCGCATGCAGGGCACGTGCAGGGTAGGTACGGAACCCCTACTGCAGTACCCGCCATCCCTGCCCGGGAGCGCGCACACCAGCCTATCTTCCGCATCTCCCTTCCTTACCTCTTCCACCCCTCTGCCCCCCTTTTCTTCCCCACCCAGCCCCAGCTCCCCGCCCCCCCACCCACCCCCGCCCCGCCCCCCCACCCACCCGTGGACAGGTATCTCTCCCCGAAGCTGGGCAGCACCGTCACAATCAGCTTGTCCCGGTTCTCCACGCGCTTGGCAAGTCGCACGGAGGCAGCCACCGCAGCACCTGGGCGGGAGCGGCGGCAGGAGGGCGGGTGGGGGCCGAGGTGGAGAGGGGAGGGGAGGACAGGGGCATTTGGGAAGCCGCGGGGGGCAAGAGCGACTGGGCAGGAGTGGCGGGGAGGGGGGAGGCAGTCGGAGGAGATGTGGACGGGCACGTACGGTCACTTCCGGCCCCCTACGGTTAACCACGATCGCCACTCGGCCTGGGAACTGGCTCCTACACCGGCCGCTGGTGACGCATGCGCAGGCAAAGCAACTCCCTTGTCCGCAAGCCCTCCCTCACCCCCCCTCCCTCACCCGAGCTGATGCCGCAGCACAGCCCCTCTTCCGTGGCCAGCCGCCTCGCCATCTCCACCGCCTCCGAGCTGCTCACCTTTACCACCTGGGGGGGGGAGGGGGGAGGTGGAGGGTGGTATGCCCATGGAATGGCTGTAAGCTATGTGCCCATGTGTGCCAAACGTGTTTCTACCACTCATGCATCATCCCCTCACTCTCCCCCACCTTCCCCCTTCTTGCAACCCATGATGAAACCTTATCACACGCTTACCTAGTTAGCTCCTCTTTACCCCTATCCACCCGCCCCCCTGGTTTGCATCCTCATTCAACGCATTGGAAATTCTTCTTCCACCCCCCCCCCGCCCCCACCCCCCCCACCTCCCCACCTCATCCAGCAGCTCCGTCCTCAGGTTGCCCGGCACGAAGCCCGCCCCAATGCCCTGGATCTGGTGGTACCCGGGCGCCCCGCCGCTCAGCACCGGGCACTCGGCGGGCTCCACCGCCACCAGCTGCACACCGGGGCGCCGCTGCTTCAGGTAGGCGCCCACACCTGACAGGGGGGGGGAGGCAGGGCGTTAGACAGCTGGCTGCGCTAGGTGTACCGAGCGGGCAGCCATGCAGGAAGCGGAGGAACGTTGCCGAACATTGCCCAACCCCACCACCTCACCCAACATCCTCCCACCCAAACTCCTGCGCGCACCTCCCCTCAACCCCCGTACGTTCCGTTCGCGGACAGCTTTGCCAACGCCCCTCGCCACCCCCCGTGCCCACCCGTCCCCCACCTGAGATGGTCCCCCCCGTGCCCACCCCCGCCACGAACACGTCCACCCGCCCCGCCGTGTCGCGCCATATCTCGGGCCCCGTGGTGGCGTAGTGCGCGGCGGGGTTGGCTGGGTTGTCGAACTGCTGCAGCATGAAGGCGCCCGGGGTGGCGGCCAGCAGCTGCTCGGCACGCTGGATGGCGCCCGTCATACCCTGGGGGGAGCGGGGGAGGCGGGGGGCGGAGGGGGCGAGGGCGGGGGAATGAGGTGTGGGAAGGGGAGGGACAAGAGTAGCAGTGAAGCACTGGAGCGGCCCCCCCTAGTCGCATGCAGAGGGGTGTGAAAAAGTCAGGGGAGCGCCCCCCCTCACCATCAGCCCGTTAGTTGCCTCGTCAATTTCCCCATTCACTTTTACCCCTTTCACCATCAGCTTCCTTACCGGTTTTTTACCCCTGCCCAGCCCCCGCCTCACCATCTTCCCCGGTGTGACCTCCAGCTGCGCCCCGAAGGCCCTCAGCAGCACCCGCCGCTCCACACTCATGCTGTCGGGCATGGTCAGCAGCAGCCGGTAGCCCTTGGCGGCGGCAACGTAGGCCAGTGCGATGCCGGTGTTGCCGCTGGTGGGCTCGATCTGGGGGGGGGGAGATCGGGTTGGTGAGGAAGGCGGCAACAACCGGTGTTGAAAGCCGTGGGAGCGAAATCAGCGAATGGATAAAAGGGAGAGAAAAAGGAGAGACGGCGGAGAGGGAGCCGAGGGAGGAGGTGGACGTGGTGCGCTCTGCGGGTGCCCCCTGGTCAGGAGTAGTACAGGTTTACTCGGGGGTTTATCCCTCTGCGCTGTTGTACGGCACGCTCAGCAATGCTGCAGGAGCGTCGAGGTGAACCGGAAACACGGTGTCGTCGGCTAAGGGGCTACAGGGATGTTAGGAGCCCACAGGGGGCTGCGCGAGAGCAACGCTGCCGTACAGTCTCGCTCGGACCCCGTCGGTTTGTTTTCCGAGAGTTGCGCTCACCAGGGTTGTCTCTCCGGGCTTGATTTGCCCCGCCTGCTCCGCTCGCTCGATCATGCTCAGTGCGATTCGATCTTTGACGCTGCGGCAGCAGGAGAAGGCGACAGTGGATGGTATGTATGGTGGGGTTTTAATATGTAGTTGTTGCCTGAAATTGGCGCTTAGGTGGAAGGGGGGCCAAAGGGAGAGGCGGGGACCAAGGTTGGGCACCAAGAGCCCGGCGCAAGGAGGAAGCTACGACCGCCGCACCTGCAACATGGCTCAAAGCTCTCCAACTTCACAGCTATGCGGGCGAGGCAGCCCTTGGATACCGAGTTCAAGAAGACCTGCGGATGCCAAAACAGGATGGATGGAAGGACAAGCCAGGGGAGCACATAAGCCACAGTTCCTTTATTTCGTCTTAACACATGCTTATCCGTGTATGGATGATGCATGAATACTTCTCGCCGACGCATCTGCGTGCCGAAGAGCGGTTAAGACAGCTCACCATTGGCGTGTTGCCAACGAGCTTTGTGGCATCAGGTTGAATACCATGTTGAGGGATTGGAATATTAGGCTCTGTCGCCGTTGGAGCGGTAACCAACGCTGCGTGCGCAGTTCGCGCACGCACGCTCGTTCGACAAGGAACGGCGGCCCAACCCTTCGTGTTCCAACCAATTCTCGCCAAACTTGTTCGATCACAACAACGTTGACGGGAACAGCTCACTGTCGCTGTGCTTTGTGAAACTGTGCAAAGAGCCATTGTATGGAGCGGTTGCCTTGAGCACGTGGGTTCGCGTCTGGGTGAGACAGCAGCACTTACGAAAGTTTACATACACTAAGATAAAGTTAACATCCAGATACTGGTGAAAGGGACGCTGACGGTCTTACAAGTCTGTCGTACGCACTGAAACCTAGTGGACCGTATGGGCAGCACACCGGTAAGCCAAGCTCAACGGCAATGCCCCTTGAGGATTCCGAACAAGTAGCATATCGGTATGGACGTCCGTCTACCGTGGACCAGGGATCACACGATGACACGAACGACATCCTCCAACCCGGAGGAAGTGAGAGAGGGGAGAGGCGGCCCTAGGCGGTTCTCAGGCACGTGCCATCACGGGGTCCTGCAACGCATCTTGCATGGCATGTACAAAGCTACCCATGCCCTGCGGCTCGCATGATTGGGACAGTACGCAGCCCGCTCCAAACACGAGTACAAGTGGGCACTACGGTAGGCAGCATACCGGTAGCATGGGGCCGGCGGCGCGCCATGAGACGCATGACCGAGGGCAGGTCAACGCCCAGGCCGAGTCAGAAGCTGGAAAGGCCCTTAAAAAGCGGCTTTAGGGAGCTATATCAATGGCTAGCAGAGCAGAGGATAGGGCCAAGTAGTGCTGAGCCGAGCACTCCCTCTGGAGGGCCTGGAACAAGGTTGGGAGTCAACGGCAATACTTTCGACGAGTGGTGAGCACTGTGATGTAGTAGACACGAGATCGATACTTGGAGGGCATGAGTCTGTGTATGTGTTTCTTTGTTGCTAAGGGTGCCCTTCCCTGTACAAGGTTGGGTTGGGTTGGATGGGATGGCGGGTGGTATCAGCAACCGTAGAGCCTTTGCGGATGCCACTATTTAGCTGGACTACCACATTTACGGCGATGTTAGGCTGCATTGGTTGGGCTGCAACGGTTTGTTCAGGAGTGCAATGTACGGAAGCGGTTTGTCGCACATAGCACTACCATTCCTTCTAGGGCTTGGGAGCGTTCATGACTAGATTGCAAACCGTTATACATTGACTTTTATCAGAAAGCCATACAGACGGGTCTAAGCACGTTGATCAGGCAGTTTACCGCTTTTTCGCCTAAGACCTGCCTTTTCGCTAATAAAACATCCGCTCTCCACCTAACCAAGTTGCCGCTGACATTGACTTCATTTAGTCACTTTTGTCGAACGTTGTCAGGGGCCTTCTGCCCCACTCGCTTTGCCGCGAACTCGGCCTCTTCCAAACTGGCTGACATGTAGGCTGAGAACTTGCGAACATGGCTAAGGTAGAAAGCAATATTAAATTTCGCTGCCAGCATGTACTCACCGGCCACAGCAAGGCTGTCGCCAGCGTTAAGTTCGCGCCATCGGGCAAGCTGCTGGCGACCGCTTCAGCTGACAGGACCGCGTGCGTCTGGAACCTAGAGACGGGCGCACGGGTTGCAACACTTAGCGGCCACACCGGTGGTATTTCGGACGTCGCGTGGAACCCCAACGAGCGCTACCTGTGTACGGCCGCCGATGACAACACCCTCAAACTCTGGGACGCAGAAACCGGCGCTTGCCTCCGCACGCTTACAGGCCACACCAACTTCGCCTTCTGTTGCAACTTCGACTTCGCGGGGCACCTGCTTGCCAGCGGCAGCTTCGACGAGACGCTTCGATTGTGGGATGTCCGCACCGGGAAATGCCTCCGAGAGGTCCCGGCGCACTCCGACCCGGTTACCGCTGTGCACTTCTCCTACGACGGTTCCATGCTCGTCAGCAGCAGCCTGGACGGCTTGATTCGGCTCTGGGACACGCAAACCGGGCACTGCTTGAAAACGCTGTTTGATCGCGACAGCCCGCCTGTCTCTTTCGCCGCCTTCAGCCCCAACGCCAAGTACGTGCTCTGCAACACGCTCGACAACCGCGCCCGCATTTGGGACTACGAACGCGGTCGTACGGTGAAAACGTACGAAGGCGGTCACGTCAACAAGCAGTACTGCATGACTTCGGGCTTTTGCATCACCGATCTGGGTCAGTGGATCGTAACTGGATCCGAGGACTGCAGCATTTGCGTGTACGACATGAACAGGCGAGATGTCGTGGCTAGCATTCCGGGCGCAGCAGGAGCCTTGGGAGAAGCAGCAGCAGCAGCAGCTGGGGCCGCACCGTCAGCTATGGAGGTAGCCAGCGGCTCTGGTGGTGATGCCGGTGCCGGCGGCGGCAGCAACAGCAGCGGCAGCGGCCACATTGCCCCCGTGCTGACAGTGAATGTGCACCCCTCGCTGCCGGTCATTGCGTCCGGGGGGCACAGCCCGGACAACACGGCGAGGGTTTGGGTGGCGGAACGCGGCGCTGAGGGGATGGAGGTGGCGGCAGGGGCGACCGGGTCCTAGGGGTGGGTGCGGGTGCGGGGGACGTGGTAGAACGGAGCGGAGGGAAGGGGGAGCCAGTGGTGTGGGCGCTTATTGCATGGATACACGAGTAGGCGGAAGTGCAGGTGGTAAGCGGTAGGTGGCAGGCGCGAGAAGCGCTTCCAGATGTAGGACCTGAGAGTATGCCTAACAGCAGAAAGTTGGTGACAGAAGGAGTTAGTGTTGTTTGAAGAGACAGACAGGCGTGAGAGCGGCTCCGTCCACAGCTCTAGGGTCAAGCCATTAGCGGGCTCTGGCTCTGACAGGCTGTGGCGTTTGGCGGGATAACAACGGGGCTGCCCAACGGCCGCAACGGCTGTTGCTGCGGTGCACGCGAAGTGAGGGGAGCCATGCGTGGCTTGGTTGCCTGGCTGGCTTGGATGGCGGCAGTTTGGAGTAGCCCCTGATGTGTTGGAAGCCCGCCTCTTGGTGTCGTCGCTTGGGTGCCGGCGCGCTAGGCGCAGTGAGGGGTCAACAGGAGCGGAGAGTGTTGGTCCCGAGTTGTTGCGTGCAGCATCCCAGTGAGCATGTCCTGGATATTACTCGTGGCCTAGCAGGGTCGGTTAGGCAACAACTTGGCACGGCGACGTGTGTCGCAAGAGCGCTGGATTTATTGGCAGCGTGTCGTACAAGCATCTCCTTTCGATAGGTTGCAGTACACGATGTCGTACATCGCCGTACGGTTGCCCTGCTGCCGCACGCGAGGACGTGTTGCATGGTGGTCCGATGTGAGTCATGATTGCTTTTCTGGATGGCAGCTGCTCCAAGATCGGAGAAGGCCCAGGCTCCTGCTACCTGGTATGCGTGGGTTTCGGAAACCGTGCGTCATGTTTGCCCGTCCGGGCACCCAACCCTTGGGTAATGCAGCGTCAGCCAAGGAAGACGTATCTCATTTCTCAGACGCTTACAAGATGATCCCACATGTCTTGCTTTGGGCTGGCATCCGTACAGCCCGGTGCCGCAAGCGAAACCGTTGTTATGGCAGCATTGTGCCGTACCACACCCCAATCGTTGAGCACGCAGTAATGTATATTATAACATGGTTCCGATGCTTGAGACCAGACGTGACGCGGTGTCATACACTTACCAGCTCACGAACATAGCTAGGGAACATCAGCAGTTGTCAAGTACCCCGCCACACACCAATAATCTTTACTGAAAGGCCCGAACGAATGGCCATCATCGCCGCGTTACTAGTGTCGCTCAAGTGACAGCATTTCCCGATATTTGTTGGCAACATGCGAGTAGGTTTGTGGGACGTCAAAAGGGTCCAATAGACTCCGCCCCTGCGAGCCCCAGCGATGCACCCCTATGCTATGCGCTCCTCGATTGCGAGCTGACGGGTCCCATTGCCATGCTGCCAACGCCAGTGCTGGATGTAGGAAGCGCAGAATGAAACCTCCCTCCATCATACCCAACCCTTGCCAGCCCCCGCTAGGCTCGCCGTCCTGTGGGGTGCAGAAGGGAAGAGAAAGGAAGGGCGTTAGGGCCGGTCAGGCACACAGACGTTACGGGACTGCGGCATGGCTGCACTGGACAGGGCTACGGACCGAACAGTCAGGCGGCGTAAGAGTCAATCACTGTGTTGTGGTGAGGGCAGGAGGCGTAGCGTGCATGATACACATATACTGTCATACACGTATCCGTAATTCCGTATCCGTCGTACCTGCTGCTGCTCACTACGACTCCAGCCCACCGCCTCCCATACGGCAGCAGCCGTGTGTACGACACCCTTAACTCACGCTGCCACACAGCAGCCGTACCGTCACAGTAAGACGCGAAATCAATAATAACAACAAGTGGTGTCAACCAAGATGCGCTGCTGGCGCCGAAGTTACTATCGTCGATTCACAGAGATGAATGCAACATGCTGCGAGGTGAAACCTTGGTTTACGAACGGATATAACAGCCGTACGCGCACTGCATGCATGCATGCGCCCGAATAACTGCCCCCTACCCCCTTCCCTTCCTCCTTCCTTCCTCCCGTGCTGCATGCACTCTTCCTTCCTGCGCCGAACCAACCCGAACCGTCTTTTATTCAACAGCCCTCCATGCGTCGTTATTACGGCAAGACGATGGCTGGCCGCAGCCGACGAGTATAAACTCAAAACTGCAACTGCATGTTCGCCCCACGCTGCGTCACACTGCGGCGCTCCAACCTCCTCCTCCTCCTCCCGCCCAGCCCCCACTTCCCCCCCCCCCTTCCTCCAGCCGCCACCCTCCACACAAGAGGCGCATCAAGCCGTCCACACGGGTATGCCGTACACAATCAGCCCCAGCACCACCGGCACCACCAGGCTCGCAGCGCCGTACTTGTAGGCGGCCAGGGGGGCGGTCAGGGAGAGTTTCTGCAGCTCCGCAACCCAAGTGGACACCGTACTCAGGCAGCCCGCGCTGCCCACCATAAGACCCAGTAGTGCCACACGCTGGGTGCCACTCAGCCCGCTGCCGCCGCCGCTGCTGCTGCTGCTGCTGCCCCCCAGCCGGTACAGCACCGCTTGAGCCGCAAAGTTGAGTGCACACGCGGCCACATTGGCGGCAAACGTGCCCAGCTGCAGCCAGCTCCAGCTCGGCCCCCAGCTGGCGGGCAGGGTGTTGTAGCGTGAGAGGTACCAGCGCAGCAGGCAGCCCGGCGGCCCCAGCAGCAGCGCGAACCACCAGAAGCGGCGCTCCTCCGAGGCCGAGCCGTTGCGGTCAATGTAGATGTAGGCGGCTGAGACGCCGGTGAGGGTGAGGCACACGGCGGCGGCGAGGACGTCGGCGAGGATGTCGGCTGGGTAGAGGCGGGGAGCACGCAGGGTGGGCGGCAGGGGCGGCTGCAGCCGGGGTGGCTGAGGAGGAGTTGCAGCGGCGGAGGAGGGCTTGTTGTCCACGATAACCAGGATGCTGGGGTTGCATGGCTGTGCTTGCGGTTGCTGCTGCCCTTGCCCCTGCTGTTGCTGCTGCTGTGGTGGCGGGTGCAGCTGGTCTCCATTCCCCTCCTCCCCAGAGGTCTCCTCCTCCAGCAGACTGTCCCGGTTGGCGATTCCCTTGCCGGAGCTGGCCGTGTCGACGGATGCTGCATCCGCGGACGCATCGCACCTCCTGCTGACTGCGTGCCAGAATGCGGCTGCTGCTAGCGCGGTGTGCTGCCCCACCACCAGCGCCGTGAGGGGACCCGCAACGCCCAGGAAGAGCGCCCACAGGCCCTGAACCCACTGCGAGCCGCGCAGGTTCTCGGGGGAGGAGCCGCCTACCATGAGCTCTACAACCTGAGGGGGGAGAGAGAGGGTGAGGGAGCGTCGGGGCTTGGAGCTTGTACCGGTAGGAGTGTTACGGTGCAAGGAAGCAGGTTGTGATGGATGGAGGTCAGGCATGAAGGCCGTGGTGCGCCCGGCACCTCCGCACAAGATAAAGCATGGCAGGATGTAGCGATAAAGCCTGGAAGTGCCTGCATAAAGGGTTTTGCCTACGCTTGCTGCCATTGGACCCGCTGCTCGCTGATGTGCCATACCTGCAGTAGCCAGCTGGAGAAAGTTGTCAAGGAGCCGCAGTACCCAGTCCGCAGCCCAATTTGCAAGTCGGTATGACCCTGTAGACTGGAGTCGCGGTGCAGGAACAGCAGCTGTAGCCTTGCAATCTCAGCCGGCGCGATGTGCTGCGGGTAGGTCGTCGTCAGGACGCTACCGGCGGTTAGCAGCCCAATGATGAAACTTCCAAGGACATTTGATGGAAAATCATAAAACAGCGCGCCGCCTGGCTTTAGTATGCCCGCGCCAGTAACACAAGGCGCCCAATTCCATCGACCGATGCCGGCACACGAGCCTCCAAAAAGTCTTCCAACCACGATTCTAGTCAAGACTCCTAATTGGGCAAACGCTGCAAGGTGCAAGAGGAAGCGCAGTGTCGGCAGGACGTTGGGAACGGAAGCCATCGCGTCCGCCTTCCACGGTTATGAAATATGAATTGCGTCCGTCCGTGTAGGTAGCTCGTCTTATTCTACAGTATCGCATTCATTGTTCAGTTAGCATCGGATGGGCGCAACGCTTCTTGTACCGGTACAATGCATCGGCGGGGTCGATGCACGATGCAAGCGAAATCAACAACCTTGCGAGCTCGTTTTCCCCTTTGACCTCTCCTCCCAATAAGTAACCCCCCGTTCGCCCTAGTACTCCTCACTGAACTCCAGTGCTCCCCGCAATTAGCCGCTCCCTCTCCTGCAGGAACCATGCCATGCTAAAGTTCTCCGGAACCTGCTTTATGAAATCATCCATGTCCGAGAACAGCGCCTTGTACCGCTCGAAAGCAACCTTGGCGTACAGCGTCCGCGAGTGCTGCGACAGATAGCGGAAGGCAAAGGCCTGGTTGCGGGCTACCATGGCTTGCAGCTCCGCGTCTCGCCCCGCTAAGCCGCGGATGACCTGGATGGCATCCGTGTGGTCAAAGCTGATGTAGTTCTCGCCCTCCTTCAGCGACCTGCGGCCAGCCAAGCAGAACCCAAACCGTTCATGCGAGGAAAGCTACCTGCCAGTTGCCACCCGCACCGTCCCCGCTGCCGCCACATGCAACCGCAACGAGGGGCGCATGCACAGATGGGCTGTGAACTTGCGACCGGCAGCCACTCCTTGTACCTAACCGTCGCTTCCGTCCTGCCTGTGTATACACTGCCGCCCCCTGCCAACCGAGAGCTGCTGCTGTGTCCTGCCCTACCCCCCTGCCCTCCTGTCCTACCCCCTGTCTACCTCGATGTACTGGCGACGCTACTCTTTTTCTCCCTATCCCTCTTCGCTCTGGCTTCGGTAAGTCTTCATTTTTTGGTAAGTGCATTACACGTACTGGCTTCACTAATTCGGGTTGGGCGGGTCGGGCTGGCTCACATGTTGCAACCCATGTTGACGCCTTCTCCCTCAGTCAGTTAGTTGTTTCCTCTTTACCCCCTGCTCTCTTGCCGTGTCCTACCCTAGCCCTACCCTGCCCTGCCCCCGCTGCCCACCTGTAGTAGTACTCGATGGCATCCGAGCGGTACTTGAGCAGCGCCGAGTTGATGGCTAGCAGCTTGGCCAGGCGCCAGGAGGCGGACTGCCCGTCCGTGTTGAGCAGGTACTTCCAGCGCGCATGCAGCTCCATGGGAACGGGGGGGACCTGGGGGGGAGGCGGAGGAGGGGAGGCGGAGAGGGAAGAGGGAAGAGGGAGGCGGAGAGGGAAGAGGGAGGAAAAATTATATAAGAAATGCAAACAACTAAGGGAGGAGGGCGGGGACGAGGGAGGAGGGCGGGGAGGAGGGCGGGGACGTGGTGTTCGGTGTGAGGGTGCGACAGGATGCGTCAGGCGGTGGCACCTTTCACACAGGTGTGGTAACACAACAGCATAGCCGCGCACCCAGCTTACCAGCCGCCTTCCGCTGCCGGCCCCCCGGTGTCCCTCCCTCCCGCCCTGCTGCCCCCCCTCACCGTCTTGACCTTGACCTTCCAGTGCCTGTTCTGGTATATGCCCACATCCAGCACCTGCCGCCCCTCGCGGCTGCCCCCCACCCGCTGCAGCAGCACGCGGGAGCAATTGGCGGCCATGGCGCCGTACACACCCACCTGAACGGGGGGGGGAGGGGGAATAAGGAAACTGACGAGGCAGCTAACGAGCTGGGGGGGGATAAATGACGAATGCAGCAAGTGAGCTGGAGGAGAGAGGAAACGAAGTTCAGGAGGAAAGAAGAGAAAGAAACTGACGAGGCTGTGTGACGAGCTTCACCCTGGGGTCAGGGGAGAGCGGCGGAACTTGCTGCCGCTGCCCCTCAGCCCACACCCCGCCCCATGACCGACCTATGGGTCACTTCAACACCGGGGAGCCCTCCTTACCCGCATGAACCCTTTTTCAATCTTCTTCTCCCAGGGGTAGTCTATCAGCTGCTCAAAGGGGTGGTTCATGACGGGGTGCAGGATGTCGTCATGTGCGCTGCCGGCTAGACCGGCCGCATATGCACTGGCGTTCCAGCGTTTGTCAAACGAAAACACGGGCGCCGAGCAGTTGGGAGAGTTGGCCGCAGCTGCAGCTGAGATTGACGTGGCGCCAGTCGGTGACCCATGGGTCGCCTGCTGGCGCTCGCAGAGGGGCTTGTCGTAGCCGTTCATGACGTAGATGACGTCCGGGAAGCGCATGCCCGCGGAGGCGATGAAGGAGTGGAACTGCTCCGCTATGGTCTTGACCTGCAGGGGGAGCGGATGGGGAGGCGCATGGAGAGCCGGATGGAGGAAAACATAAACGAGAAGTGCAGCAGCTGGGGTCCCAATGGCTGAAAGGGAGCGCAGAAGAGGGGTGTGTTCAAATAGAACTGTGCAGCAGGGCTGCCACTGACCCTATGCGCAGTAGGGAGCGAAAGGTGCATGAGTGACGTGCAGCGGCGGGAACACAACGCAGGGGCGGCATACGGAGAGCCCGCCAGCCGCCCGCCCCCCCCCCAGCTTCCCCCGCCCCACCCTGCGTGTGCACCAACCGCGTGCCTCCGGGTACGCCCACCAGCTCATCCGGTTGTTGCGGATGAGCACCAGCGCCACGAAGTTGCGGCGGTAGGCGGGCCACACGGTGTGGATCTGGTGCAGCAGCGACAGCAGCTCGCGTCGGCACCGCAGCGGGCGGCCCAGCTGGCGCCAGGGGCGCAGGTCGGGCTCCAAGTTGTCACTGGGGGCGGGAGACGTGGGGAGGGAGAGGCTGGTGTAGGCCAGGTGGTGGTGCAGTGCCGGGGCTCCACTGGTCTGCAGGACAGGGCACCCTGGCTCCGACTCCCCCTTACTCCCTTGAGCGCAGGACTCTCCCCGCATCCTGTTTTGCTTCCCCGAGCTGCCCCCCGTCCGCGTCCCTTTCGCTCTTTCTTCCCTCCTGCCTGCCCCGCCGCCCTCCCGCTCTCTTTCCCTCCCATCTCACGTGAGCAGGGGCTCAAGCTCCGCCTCAGTGGTGGCCCGCTGCACCCCGGGTAGCTGGGTGCGGATGTGCAGGTCGGGGTCCTGGGTGGGGTGCGCGGCATCACGTGGAGCCATGTTACAGCGTGGTCAGGGATGGGGCTAAGCAGCTCGTGGGTACCAGGTCATCGAGGATGATCAAGTTAGATTTTGTTAACGTGGACATAGGGACGCAAGCAAGGTCAATAGCCTCACATTTATGTTGCTAGCGTTGAAGAGGTCCGTATGCAGGATGGCAGTGACTTGCCGAGCTGTGGCCAGGAGCAGCACCGCCAGCAATACTGTCGTTCTTAATCTCCATATATCAATGTCTATCATCTTGCTTAGCTATGCGTATTTGCTAAGTGAAAGCTTTCCGGGTGGCCGCTGAAGTGACAGACGTTTGGACCATAAAGCAGCCATCTAGTCACGTGTTTAAATGCTTGCAAGTGGTGTGTGTGTGTGGATAACAGTCTGCAACATCACTGGCAGCTGGCCTGGTAGAATCCAATGCTAACTGCCAGGTTGTTGCTTTATGCACGGCCAGCCCTCTTAACGAGCGCACAGCAAAACTTGATAGTAAAACTGCTTTTACACTTACAGGTGTTACACTGTGCATTTGTCCGCCTACCTGTCACTATTGCCAAACCGCATGCATTACGCGAGCCATCCGCGCGCCAGTAGATGCAGCTTCTGAAGAGTCACACTAGCACATTGTGCCGTCGTGCTTATCCACTGAGGAGGCCTGCTGTATTTAGCTGTCGCCGTGACATAAGGAGGTACTGCACTCGGCCTGAGGTGCTAATGTCAGAAGATGAGGCAGCCGCGAGGCACGGTACGAGCTGTCCTGCGCGACAGTATATCCCACCCTCCCACCCAGCCCTTCTCCTGTTACAAACCTGCTCGTAGTACCTTCATCAATTTCCTTGCCGTCCTCACCTCTAGCAACAAGCGTTATGCTTCCACATATGTCCCTCCCCTCACTCTCTCCCCATTCCCTCCCTCCCAGACTCCACCGCCCTCCTCCTAGACGCCGACGACGACCACTACGACGGCAAAATCATCTCCTCCGCCGGCCTGCCCGCCGACCCCGCCCTCTTCGGCCGCCGCCTGGCCGCCTCGCTGGCCGCCTGGGGCACGGGCAGCACGCGGGGCGTGTGGCTGCGGCTGGACTCGGCTCAGAGCGGTCTGGTGCCGGTGGCGGTGCAGCAGGGCTTCGAATACCACCATGCAGAGAGGGTGGGAGGGGAAGTGGGCGGGGAGGGAGGATGCCGAGGGGTGCGGGGTAAACAGAGCCGGAAGTGCTTGCCCAGCCCCAACCCCTTGGCTTGTGCCACTCCCTTCCCGTGTCCACACCTTCTGGCTCCTCCCCCCGCCTTCCCCCCGCCTCCCCCCCCCCCCTCAGGACTACCTGATGCTGACCCGCTGGCTGCCCACCTCCGCACCCTGCACCCTGCCCGCCAATGCCTCGCACCAGGTGGAGGGGGGCAGCGCTGGGTACCAGCGGGCGCACGACATGCTGATACCCCATGGTGTTAGTGGGATTAACACTTCGTTAGGGAGGTCCCTCTAGGGGTATTGTTACACGCGAAAGGTGGTGCTTCCCATGGCGGCGGTGTTCCTCCCTGTCTCCCGAGCCCGCACCTCCCTCGGCCCTTGAGCTCCTCCTCCTCCCGAAGTGCACACTTCGCTTAAAACGACAACAACGACAAATAGCACGATAGTAAACGATAATCGCCAGGTACCCTACATGCCGCGGCATGACTTGGTTCTTCCCTCCCTCCCTCCCTCCCTCCCTCCCTCCCTCCCTGCCTGCCTGCCCCCCTGCCCCCCAGGTGGGTGTGGGCGCCTTCCTGGTGGACTCCCTCGGTCGGGTGCTGGCGGTGCAGGAGCGCAGCGGGGTGCTGCGGGGGCGGGGCGTGTGGAAGATGCCCACGGGGCTGGTGGCGGCGGGGGAGGATATCACGGCGGCGGCGGAGAGGGAGCTGATGGAGGAGACGGTGAGGCGGGTGGGGGGAGGAGAGAATGAGGAAGGAAGGAAGCATGAGCATAGCCCCTGCCCCCTGGCGACGATCCCCACTGAGGGGCGGCAGGGACGGAGAGGCGAAATACCCATCACACCAACACGCCCCACCGTAAACAAACTCCCTCCTCTTTCCCCACCCCTCCCGCCCCGCCCCCAGGGCATCTCCGCGCGTGTGGAGGCGGTGTTGGCGCTACGACAGGCGCACGGGTTTGCATTCGGCAAGAGCGATCTGTTTGTGGTGGTGGGCATGCGGCCCACCCGCGAGGGGCAGCAGCCCGTGCCGCAGGTAGGCGGGGTCGAAGATCATCCCGAGCCATAGAGGGTAGGGGGGGCAGGGGGACACAACAGGTGAAAAATGAAGCAACTGGAGCGGGGGTGGAGAGGAAACAACAGGCGGGGAGGGGGCGAGGGAGGGGCAGGGACGGGTACGGAGGTGGTGCCAGGGTGTTGGCGGTGGGCGAGAACGGGTTGGGGCGGGGGGGTGGCGGAGGGCGAGGGAGGGGCGCGGGGCGTCCCAGCGCGGCAGAGGTGCAGTGCGGTTGGCGAGCAAGCATGGCGCACGGCACCGCCGCCCGCCCACCGCCCCCCTCCCTCCCAGCCCTCTTTTCCCTCTTCTTGGGCTTTCCAGGCATGGCACTTAGCCCTCCCTCGACTTCCCCTCCATTACCAACCCCTCCCGGCCCCCCGCCCGCGTTTCTCATCCTCGTTGCCCTGCCACCCACCCTGCCTGCCTGCCACCCGTCCTTCCTGCCTGCCCCACCCCACCCCACCCCCCGCTGCCAGGAGTCGGAGATCGCGGCAGCCCGCTGGCTGCCGCTGCAGGAGTTCACGGGGCAGGAGTTCTTCCAGGGGATGCCGCTGTTCGAGAAGATGCTGGAGAGGTGCGGAAGGACGGGAAGGAGGGCGGGAAGGGGACGGGAAGGGGCGGGAGCGGGCGGCAAGGGGGCGGGAGGGCGGAGGCGGCAAGGAGGGGGAGGGCGGAGGGCGCCTCCTGTGGTTGGTAGGGGGCTGGTTGGCAGGGTAGGGGTGGGGGGTGCGCGGGGCCATACGTGCTGCCGTGCGACATCGACCTAGGCGGATGTGGATGAGGCTGCATGTATGACCTGAGCATGGCATCCAGAAAGAAGTCTCCGCACCGTGAAGGCTCCCCAGGTGATATCCGGTAACTGACGAGTAGAGGGATGTTCCCCCCCACCCCGGGTTGCGGCTGCTGGCAGGTGTGTGGCCTGGGCGGAGGGGCGCTATGCGGGCATGCGTGCGGAGCAGCTGGAGAGCAGCGTGACGCGCAGACGGGCGGACCTGCTGATATGGGGGGAGGACGGCCCGCAGCAGCAGCAGGCGGCGGCAGTGGGGCGGCAGCAGGCGGAGGAGGAGCAGCAGCTGGCGGAAGCAGAGGGGCGACAGCAGGGTGAGGCGGGGCAGGGCGGAGGAGAGAGGTTGGAGGGGGATACGGAAAAAAGGCAGGTGTTGCTTGGGGCGGTAGTTGAGGTTGGGACGAATGGGACCGATGGGAGCCAGTGATTGATGACGATTGAGTGTAGAGATTTAGCAAGGAAATGAGAGCTTTGTGATGCGATGTATGGAGGAGCGCCATGAAAGCATGGACGAGCAGGTAGGAGCGATGTAGGACTTGGCCGAGTGACAAATTGTGTATCTTGTTCAATGAATGACGTCTAAGGCACGTCTATGGATTCTTCGTTGCTGCTGGTCGCGCGAGGGCAGTTCTATAGTGGACGTCAGGACAGCAAGGATGTGCGCTGCGGTGTGACAAGTGTGAAAATGGAAGCACTATACGCTCGTCCATGTGTTATAATGAATGTGAAGTTGCATGGCTACGCGTGGCCATGTTTCGCCCGGTGAAGTCGGAAAGGTTATCTGCCGTATGCGGTCGCAGTTTGTGCAAACAGGCATTCTTGGTACGCGGATGAGGCGCGCATAGTAGAGTCTGCATACTGTTATCTGCCTCGAGGTAGGATTGGACGACTGTGTTCACACAGTGACGTGACAGTACAGCACCGTAAGTTAAACCTTCCTACCTTCTTGGAACCAGTGACGCACTTTAGTGCAAAAGCCAACACTTGTTAACAAATTGCTACCTTCGGACTATGGTTTTAGGCCGAAGAGCGAGAGGAGTGTTGCAGTTACTGTATCAAGTCAGGGTATTGTAATTTACGCATCGACTTAGCATCAGTAGAAAGGCTTTGAAGATGGGCTCAGCGGTAGGCCAAGAGCTGGCGCTCTTAGCCCTCCAGCTGACAACGAACCTTCGCCAGCAGTAAAGGGCACGAGGAGTCGTGCGAGGGAAGAGTCAAAAGGAGGTGTCAATTGCTGAGATGATGCCTAATAGCAAGCAGTCAGCAGCTTCGATGGCAGCAACGGCTGCCACTGACGCTGTTGCTGGCCAAAATGCCGCGGTTGCGGCCAGGGAAGCCATCCTGCAAAGGCACGCTGCAACCGCAGCTGCCCAGAGGGCAGAGTTCGCACACATAGCTGGAATGCCTCCCAACAGGAGGACAGTCGCACAGGTAGGCGTTTTCGTGGCCTATCCCGACAATGCATTAATGGGATGTTTCATAGATGGCTGGGGTTTTAGCAATGAGCTAGACCCGTGCCAAATACCTTATTATGAACATACCTACATGCGTTTATAACGCTGAGCTAGCCTATTTATTCGCAGTGCTTAGTTGTGGGAATTCAGATGGGAGAGCCATGTCATCCTCCAACGTCAGCACAACCTTCTATTCAGGCCCATTGCCTTAACGCCCTACCCTTATATGACTTTTAGATAAGTTGCTGATAACTCATGACACTCCTGTTGACACCAAGCTCTCCCATTCCCCCTCATTTCCCACACTTGCTCTACACCCCCGTACCTCCTATCTCTCCTCCTCCCCTGCCTCCTCCCTATCCCACCAACCCCACCCCTCTCCCTCCCCCCTCCTCCACCCCGCCCCCCTCCCTCCCACCCTCAGAACAACCGTCTAGCCCTCTTCATGGCCTCCGCGCCCCGCACCCAGCACGCGGGTCCCACCGCCCTGCACGCCCTCTCCACCGCCGTACAGCTGCTGGAGGTGCCACGCGGCGGCACCATCTACCGCATCAACGAACCCTCCGACGGCTTCTACATTGTGGTGGACGGCAAGGTGGTGTTGTACGACCTTCGGGACAAGGAGGAGGAGGAGGATGGGGGTGAGATGGGGGGAAGGAGGAGGAGGAGGAGGAGGAGGAGGAGAAGGAGGGTGGGGCGGGTGTGGGTGGAGTGGGATGGGGTGGGAGGGGCTGAGCGCTGGGGTTTCGTGGGGTGTTCTTGCTGCTGCTTCCCATAGTCACTGGCATTTACCCTTATCGCATATCCTCGTGCGCTTTACTCAGCTTGCTGTGTCCTACCGCTACGTCCTTCACCCACCTCCTTCACCTACCTCCTTCACCTACCTCCTCCTCCTCCCCCCTCCAGACGACGGTGCGGTGGAGCGGCTGGGTCGCGGCGACAGCTTCGGCGAGGAGGACCTGCTGTCGGGCAGCCGGCGGGCGCAGCGCGCGGAGGCGGGGCGGGACTGCGCCTCCGCGCTGTTGCTGCGCGTGCCGCCGGAGCTGTACCGCAAGCACCTGCAGAACCTGCACCAGCCCGACTTTGAGGACAAGGTGCGGGGGGGGGAGAGTGGGAAGGGGAGGGCATGGGGCGAAGCCCTAAATGGTCCAGGCGCAAGCAACCGGCCCGCCACACCGCCATCCGGTGTATGTACCGGTGTGTTAAGAAAACTGGCCGCGAGTAGGAACGTACCGGTGTGTACCCCTCGGCCCCCTGCATGCCAGTGTTAAGCCCCCTAACCCGATCACCCCCCCGCTCTGAACTAGATCTTCCCTATTCTTCCTTCTCCCTCTCCCCCCTCCCCCTGCAGGTAGAGTTCCTGGGTCGGCTGGAGGTGTTTCGCTCGCTGCCGGATGAGACCCTGCGCAAGCTGGCGCCCTGCTTCACACAAGTGGTGGGTGCGGGGGGGGGGCGGGCTGCTCCCCGCTGCACAGCTCCTCAACCCCCCCAGCCCCCTTGCCACTCTACTCTCTATCTCTAACCTCTACCTTTCCCACCCTCACCCTCCATGCATGAGTCGGGATATGGGATTGGGACTCGTTGTTTCACTTATATAATTTTTTCCCACCCTCCCCCTCCTTCACACCCCAAAAACTATCCCAACCCGCCTCACCCCACCCACCACCAGCCAGCTCGTGCGGAGTACCCACCTCCTACCGGTATCAAACCCCACCCCGCCCCCTCCCCCTCCGCTCTCCCCCTCCCCCTCCGCTCCCCCCCTCCCCCTCCGCTTTTATATAATTTTCCCCCCTCCCCTTCCGCTCTCCCCCTCCCCCTCCGCTCTCCCCCTCCCCCTCCGCTCTCCCCCTCCCCCTCCGCTCTCCCCCTCCCCCTCCGCTCCCCCCCTCCCCCTCCGCTCCCCCCCTCCCCCTCCGCTCCCCCCCTCCCCCTCCGCTTCCCCCCCCCCCCCAGGAGCTGCGCTCCCGCGAGTACCTGGTGCTGCAGGGCGAGCGCGCCGACTCCATGTTCGCGCTCGCCAGCGGGCAGTGCGCCGTGCTGGTGGACCCCGGGTACCGGCCCGAGGGGGGGCAGCCGGCGGAGACGGACCCCAAGAAGGCCATGCAGGTGCGGGGGGGTGGGTGGGTGGGGCGCTTGGGGAGTGTGGGGGAGGAAGGGAGGATGAGCTGCGCATCTGGAAGCTGTGCCCGTACTCCGCCTGCCGCTCCTGTCGCTCCTATGCCTGCCGCCTCCTAATTAATCTCCTTGCTGTCCCCCTGATCCCCCTGCCCCGGCTGCTGCCCCCCTCTCAACCCCAAACATAGGTGTGTCTGATCGGCCCCGGCAACATCGTGGGTGACATGACGGTGCTGGCCAACGTGCGCAAGCGCACCGCCTCCATCCTGTGCCTGTCCGACCTGGTGGCATACAAGATACGGAGGAGCACCTTCATACGCCGGGTGCCGGGGGTGCAGCTGGAGGTGAGGGAGGAGGAGGGGAGGGGAGGGGAGGGGCGAGGTGGAGGAGGTGTGTGCGGAGAGGGAGGCGTGAAGAACGCAAGAGATAGGGTGCATGCAAAATGCACCAAACACCATCCAAATCACCCGCCGCTACCGTTACTCAACAACCGCACCGTCCCAACCCCTACCACACCCTCATCTCCACACCAGGCTTTACGCCAGGTAGCTGAAGCCAAGCTTAAGATCACCGAGAAGCACGTCGGCGCCGCAGCTGGCGGCGGTGGCAGCGGTGGCGGCGGTAAGGCCAGCGGCGCTGCCCCCGTGCACGTCAGCCTGCGCGACAAGATCCTGCGCGGCCACGAGCTGCGCCACCTGAACGGCCAGCCGCAGCGGGTGGGGCCGCTGGACCTGCGCGGCAGGGTGCCGGGTGCCATCAGCGCCGGGGTGGAGGCGGTGCTTGCAAGCGGGCTGGCAACAGTGGCGGGAGCGGGTGCAGGTGCAGCAGGTGCAGGCCCTGCCGCCACCTCCGGCGGCGGCAGCGGCGGCGGCTCCGCCTCCGCCGCGATATCTCCCTACGCCATGCTGGTCAGCGGCAACCTGGGGTCTATGACGGCGGCTGCTGCCGCCGCAGCAGCAAAAGGCCCAGGGGCCCTGCTGGCTCCTAGCGGGGGTCCGGGGGTTACGGGGGTGAACGGTACGGCGGCGGTGCGGGACATCCTGAGTACCGGCGGGCGCCTGTTCAGCGGCTCCGCGCGCAGGTCTGCGTCCATGGCTGTGTCCAGCAGCGGGGGCGTGGCGCAGGCCGCTGGGGGCGGTGGGGGGCAGCTGCCGGGGGGGCTCTACCCCCAGCAGCAGCAGCAGCAGCAGGCGGGGCTGGCGCGGCGGGCCTCCAAGGCGGGAGCTCCCCTGGCGGTGGCGGTGGCGGGAGGGTGAGGAGCTGCCCTGGGGTGTTGGAGGAGGGTGTTTGGGGGGTTGCTAGGGTGCTAGGGGGTGGTGGTACTTGCCAGGCGCTGGTGGTCAGTTGGGTCTCCAGCGTCCCTTCCACTTGCCATTCCTCCCCAATCTGCCCGACCCCTCTCGCTGACCTCCAATACAGCGAACCCCTCCCATCTACCCACCCACCCACGCACCCCTTCCAACCCACCCTTCCAACCCACCCTTCCAACCCACCCTTCCAACCCACCCTCCCACCCACCCCGCCCCCACCCCGCCCCCCAGGCTGCGCTCCTCCGACATCAACTTCTCCTGGGGTCTGGGTCCGGGTACCATGATTAACGCCCTGCTGGAGCGACCCGCATCCGCCTCACCCGCACGCCTCACCAGCGGACAGCAGCCCGGCCCCGCCCCCGCCACCACCGACAGCCGCCGGTCGGGCACGGGAAGCGGCTCAGGAGAGGGCGCTGCCGCCACCTTACCCGACCCGCTCGACGCCGCCGCCGCAGCCGGTGCCGCCGGCACTATCGAGCCCTCGCCGCCGCCGCGGCCCCTCAGCGGCAGCTCGAGATCCAGCAGCGGCGGCGGCGCCGGCCCCACCTCCCTGCTGCTTCCCTCCTCCTCTTCCTCAACTCAGCTGCAGCCCTCGTCCTCTCGCTCGCAGCTGGCAACTCATAACCACCTCTTCCTGACCTCCCTAGCAAGGCGCGCCGGGAGCTCCTCCGGCCTGCCGCTCGCGCAGTCCTCCTCCACCTCCTGCTCGCAGCTCCCGCACCGCTGCTCCAGCCCCGCTGCCGGCGCTGCCGTACCAGGCACACAGCCATCCCAGCTGCAGACCAGCTCCTTGCCGCAACGCGGACCCAGCCCAGCGCCAGGCCGCACCTCCTCCTCCGCAGTGGCGGGGGCGGGGGCGGCTTTGGATGGCTTCGGAGCGTCGTCGTCAACATCGTACATGGGATCTCTCTCATATACGCCGTACAATGCATGGGCAGTGGGCTCAGAAATGAACGGTAGCGGCGGCGGCGCCGGTCGCATCAGCGGCGTGCGCAGCGCTCAGCAGAGCGGTGGAAGCGGCGGTGGCGGCAGCAGCAGCGGCGGCACCGCGGGCTCTTGGTCCGTTAGCGAAAGGCTGGCGGCGGCACTTGGACCGACGGATATCACAATGACGGTGGGAGCTCTACGAAGCAGCAGCTACACTGGCGGCATGGGGTACGGCGGCGGTGGCGGCGGCGGTGGCGGCTTTGCCTCCTTCTTGAGGCCTGGGCCGCTCATCATCGGGCCCCCTGCTCCCAGCAACTTGTCGCAGACAACGTCGCCGAGAACCCCGCAAGGACTCAGCGGAGGTGGCGGAGGCGGCGGCGAATCACCGGGAGCTTCAAACGGCGGCTCTACCAGCGTCGCCGCCGTAGCTATCTCCCCTACCGCCATCAACTCCCGGCCAGCTTCTCCAGCTGTAATTTACAGCAATGGTAGCGTTACTAGCGTTGCTGGTAATAACGCTAGTAATGCCAACGCCAATGCGACGACTCGCCGACCGGACCCGAGAGATCCGGCTCGGACATGGAGCGCCGCCGCCACCGCAGTCGCTTCCGCCGCCGGCATGGACGCCGTCGAGGGCGACTGTGGCGCCGCCGCCGCCGCTCCCGCTCTCCCCGTGCGTGGAGTACAGCAGGGGCGGCATCGGCGGCAGAAGAGCATGGGCAAGGCGCGATTCAGCCGGCAGCTGGTGTCTCACAACAGCTCGGTGGACGCGTTGGTGGCTGAGATGCTGGAGGCGGCGCTGGAGAAGGAGATGCTGGCGGTGCAGCAGCAGCAGCAGCAGGGGGTTGGTGGTGGTGGTGGTGGTGGTGGTGGTGGTGGTGGTGGTGGGCAGCAGCAGCTGACGGAGGCGGGTGTGGCGGCGGAGATGGTTCGAGTGGTGGCTGGGATTGCGGCGGATGCTGAGGCGGCGGCAGCAGAGGCGACGGCGGAGGTGGCGGGGGAGGAGGAGGCAGCAAGTAATGGGCAGGTCAAGGGGAGAGGGGAAGGGGAAGGAATGGTGGAGGAGGAGGGGAGTGGAGGTTCAAGGCAGGCTGAGGGTACGGAGGATACGGAAGCTGGTGGGATGGACGGAATGGCAGGGCAGCCGAATGAGGAGGTTGTCGCAGCCGCAGAGGCAGAGGGGGCGCCAGAGGTAGAGGCGTCTGCGAGGATGGCGGAGGCGGCGGAGGAGGAAGAACCTGCAGAAGGGGGGGGTGCCGGCACACCGGAGGCTGCTGGGGAGGAGGACGCTGCGGCAGCTGAGGCGCCTGCGGAGGGAGCGGATGGAGACGCCGCGGCTACCGGTATCGAGTCCTACCAATCCCTCGCATCCCACCAATCCATGGCGTCTCATCCGTCCGTTGAGTCCCAAGCAGCACCAGACTCGCCGGAAGCTGCCGCGGCTGCTGCTGCCGCCGCTCATGCGGACCCCCATGCGGAAACCGGCGAGGAAGCCGCCGCTGCTGCCACGGCAACGGCGGCTGGCACGCTCAGGCCATCCCCAACAGCATCCGCGGGAGGAGACCTGCCGCAATCCCTTGCAGGTCCCCTGCCGCCGGCCATTGTTGCCCCCAGCCAGTCTCCCAACGGTCCCAGCCCTCGCCCTCACTCTCCGGGTGCAGAGCCCAGCAGCGGGGCGACCAGTGTGGCCTCACACGACCTCTCCCCCTCCCCGCGCTTGCAGCGCCGCCTAGCCGCCCGCCCGCAGTCCTTCTCACCCACCTCCCGCAGCGGCCCACCTGTCCCTGCGGAGGACCCGACTCGCAATGCCGTGTCATTTACGGGACCGCAGCCGTCGCGTCTCTCGACAGCCGGCGCTAACGGAAGCGGCGGCGGGGCCGCCGCCACCGGCCTCGCAAGCACCGTCCCTGTCGACTATCCACTGGCACAGCCACCTGCACTTGCCGCCGCTGGCGCTGGTTATGCTCATGTTGGCGGCTTCCGCGCGTCTAGTCGTCAGTTCATGCCAGCCGACTTGGCGGGTTCGGGTGTGCAGTACGGCAGGGGCATGCCGCCGCAGAGGCGCAGTCTGTCGGAGGCGTTTGCGTTGGGCTTCCCGGTACGGCAGATGGCCTTTGTGGTGACCCCCATGTCGCTGACGCCGCGAGGGGGAGGCACGCAGGGGCATGGCGCGCATGGGGCAAAGTCGCAGGGGCCGGAAGGAGGTGGCGGTGTGCACGGTGGGGGTGTGGGTGGTGGTAATGGCGGCGCTGGTGCTGCAGTTGGTGGTGGTGGCGGTGTGGTGAGTGCGGCGGGAGTGAGTAGTGGAGGAACGGTGGCGGCGCCACCTAGCGGGCGGGGACAGGTGCGGCGAGGCATGGCGGTGCATCGCTCTCTTAGTGTGTTTCGTGGGGCCCCCGTCACTGGCATGTCGCCGTGAGGGGGTGTCGTGCCCAGGCTGCTTGGTATCCGTTGATTATGTTAGCATTATATGATGGTGACTAAGCATGCATGTGCAGCTGTGCTTGACTTCCTTTTAGTACATTGATCTCTGTTGACTTGCAGCATTAATTTGTAGATGTGCGATCTATAACGAGGATTGCTAAAGGCGCGTCTGAGATGTGACTCAGACGTCTGCCCGTCACTGGCACACATGTCCTTCGGCTGTGGTGGATGACGTTCCTTGCTGTGGTACAAGGGACGTTGTTGTGCAACGACATGCAAACCGAACAACCCGCAAAAGGGTGGTATGTGATTTGTCCAGCTGTGCATTGCTACGGGCCTGCAATGGCGAAATACGCATATTGCATGGTATTTTGTGTGGCACTATCGGTAACATAGTATAGTGGTATATAGGTATGTGCCGTCGTCGATATTTTTTCTTTCAAGGTTGGAGTAATCCAGGGGTTAGTATTGCCAAGGAAAGAGGGCGTTGTGCTTCGGATGGTTTCAGGACAAAGAGGCATGCATGACGTGTTTTACATGTGGCCCGGACAACTCAAATGGGTCAGTGTTGTGTCCAGCTGCCCGACACACATAGCGGTAACTAGACCCCCAGGCTTTGTTGCGACGAACGCACACGTCCCTATTCACTACAATCCAAGAAACGTTGCAGGTGTGTGCGTTTGGCCACACCAACTGCACCCACCAGAATGCCGCAACGAAGCCACCCTGCCTACTCCAATATAGTCCTCCCCCTTCTCATTTTCCCCCGCTGGGAGCACTAGCAGCCACGGCCTCAGCAAGGAGACTCCTCAGCTCATCAGCTGCAAGCACAAACTCAGCGCTCCGCACCACTGAACCGTCGAATTCAATCCCTTCATCTTCCAGCAGCTTCTTCTTTCGCTGCACCTTCGGGTCCGAAATGCCCTGCGTAGCGGCAAACGGGCATGGAAGCGGGGTGTTGGAAAGGGTTTCGAGGGAACTGTGCCCGGACGTCATCGTGGGTACCCACCCAGCCACCAGAAAAGCCTCCAATGTTTAGATCCGCCGCTACGACACGGTGGCAGGGAACCACAGGCGCGAACGGATTGCGCCTGAGAGCCTGCACCAACCAGAAACGTACATAGGCCTCCCATGCAAACTCCCAATACCACGTAGCAATAAACGCTCATAATTGGGAAAAGCGCAACAAACTTGCTAGTTCCGCACACAAACACTTGCCTGCCCAACTGCACGTGGGGCACTTCGCAAGACAGCTGCCATTGCGCCATACGTGGATACTTTGCCAGCAGGAATACATTTGCATAGCTGCAGCCATGCCAGAAGGCGTTGGCATAAATGCTTAGCCCATAGACGTGATTGGTTCTTCCTGCAAAGTTATACGTTCCTCACCTGGTAAAGGCGCTCCTCAAACTCCGTCGGTTGCCTGTCAGGCTTGCCAAGCGGAGCCTGTGATTCGCCGCCCGCTTGTGTACGCTTCCGCTTAGGCATTTCGGCACCGAGCAGGTGCGCTCAGTGCTGGGCTGCGGCGCCCTTGTCCTTCTCAAGGTCAGACTTAACGCGCAGGTAGATGCTCTCGCGGTTATACCACCATATGGAAATGCCGCTAGCAGCTGCGATGCCGCACAGGAGGCCAACGTTGTAGTAGCGGCTGAAGACAGGCATGGTTAAGTGGTCTGAAAGCGGGAACAGCTACCTGCAAGGCGTCAACCTGTGAATCCTTCCGAGCTTTATCGCATGTTTAAGCTCTACGCCTCGTGTCGTACGCATCGTCCTTCCTGTCCACCATGCTTGCAAAGGTCTTCCTTTAGCTGCTACGATTCTGGCATAGACGCTTTTATGGTATACTCACAGCATGTGAGGAACACCCGTCGTGGAGTCAACGAGTACTTGATTGACCTTTACCGGTGGCATTTCGACGACTCGTAGGAGTCTCGCAAGGAATCTCCCTCTTATTGCCAGAATGGATTTGTAACTACCGTCATGGCTTCACCACTTAGTATTCTTGGCGAGCCTTTCGTTGGCATAGAACTTGTCGCAGCAGCAGACGCACGGAGCATCAGGGGACTAGCGGGTATGTCCGTAGACGCATGAGCTGTTTCCGCTTGTCCCTCGAAGGCCATGTCGGCTGCCAGACAGTGAAATATTGCCTCAAACCCCGTCTCATGTGCAACCTCAGGGAACCCTCAGGACGCCAAAGTCATTGCCCGGTTTACCTGGCATCGAAGTCTTGCAGATGCAAGGGTAGGCAATGCGTCATTTCGCCTTAGGATTGCAACTAGGTGGCTAGCGGCGGTGCCTGCGGTTCACCGAACCACGGTACCGGTACTTGAGTCTGCTCTATCTGGGGCTCTATCTGGGTGCTCATGCCAGAAAAGCACCGTCGCAAATACATTTCCATTATTATGCATGGAGCTGCGCAATAGTAAAAACGATGAGCCGTGAGTGCTTGTTGGCTTGGGATGCTTTTGCGCCTGGAAATATGCCCATGAGCAGGAACTATTCGACAGCCGCTTCCTCAAGGTCCAACGCTCTAGTGTTGCCCGTCACAACCCCGTTCCCGGAACACTTCTAACCGCACGCCCCATCCATGCCACCAAATACGTGCCCTTCCATATTCCTTAACCACCAACAGGTCAGGGTTGTTATCCCGCCTTCTGCGGATGACGCCACTGCATGGGAGCCCATACCGGGCGCCACCCGCCCCATGTACCGCTGCACAGCGGACGATGTGGGTCGGTGGCTTCGAGCAACCGTAGTGCCGCTGGTGGCGACGGCTGGAGGCAGGGGCGGCTCCTCCGCGGGCGGAGAGCCCCCAGGACCAAGGTAAAGATGAAAACTGGAAAGGTGCCCTGTTTCGCATCGCTTTAGGGAGAACCCGGGGTACTTACAATGGGCATAAAGTACCATTATCCGCAAAGTCAAAGGTTGCCACACAGTGGTATGAGCCCTGTTTACCCCGTGCAGTCAAAGTCACTTGCCTCGTCCTTGCCATCTAAAAAACTACATGCGGGTGCAGAATGCTGTTTCGCACGGTACTCAATCGCATGCGACGACTCTCCTAGGCTTGCACTACGGCACTGCCGTTGGGCTTAGGCAACCCGTTTGAACCTTGTGTCGTATTCCGTGCAGGCCGGTACTACGAGCTGTCGCGGGGCCGGTTAGCCTGCAACCAACGGCAGGCACCGCGACGACGAGCTTCCGCGGCTCACTGCCTGTTTCCACGCACGCCTCACCACGCCAACGAGCGCAACCGCAGCAGCAGCCGCAGTCGCCTCCACGCCCGCAAGCCCCACAGCACTCGCAGCCGCCATCGCATCAGCAGGCCCCCCAGTCGCCTCCGCGGCTGGTTGTGGAAGGGCAGTACACGGCGGTGGCGGAGGGCGCCAGTCGCCTGCTGGTGGCGCTCAGTCCCACCCACCTGGTGGCGGACGAGGGGGACCGGCAGCCGCTGCCACCGCCCGCCGCCGCAGCAGCAGCCCTCCGTGCTCCCGCCAGCCCCGAACGCAGTGCAGCGGCTGCCGGCCGGGCCGCCCCCTCATATGCTGTTGCTGGGCCCATGCTGCCGCAGCAGCAGCAGGCTGTGCCGCCGTACCATCCCATCGGCGGGCGTGACCAGCCGCACTGGCAGCAACCGCAACAGCAGCAGCAGCCTGTTCGCAGTGCAAGTGCGGGAGGCCAGTCGCATGCCCGAGGGACCGCAGACCCGGCTGCCTCAATGGACGGCGGGTTGTTTGGGCCTGAATTCGCCCTCTCCCCCGACAGGCTGCGATCCTCTAACCACTGGGAGGAGGTAGTGGGGCCGCTGCTTGGATCGCCTCCGCCCGTCGACCCCACCAGGCAGAGCTCCCCACTCCTCCGTCAAGGAGCTGCTGCGGCGGCGGCAACGGCTCAGGTGCCAGGTAGACGTGCTGCAAAGACAGACCCAGGCGGCCTTGCTGTTGGCCCCCCGCCACCTGTTTCAGCCCCGTTGGAGGAGCTGCTGAACTACGCCATGCAGTTCCAGGAGCAGCAGGCCCCGCAGCCCGCGGCGCCGCCAGCGCATCCGGGCTCCAGCAGGGTCTCCACAGGTGGCCTGGGGGGTGGCCCGGAGAGGCAGCCGGCGGCTGTGTCTTCACAGGGTGGTGCTCCTCAAGGCGTGGCGCGTCCTCCTCAGGCCCGGCCGCCACAGCCACAGCCGCAGTCGCAGCAGCACTGGCGTGGCCCGGCCGGAGGGGCGGCTGAGGGACGCTACCCGATTGGCCGTCCGCCGTACCCAGGCGGCAGCAGTGGCGGCGGCGCCAGCAGCAGCGGCATGGAGAGTGTGGAATCGTCTGGGTACTTTAGGGAGGGAGCCATGCCCACTCCGTTTGAGAGGGCACCGCAGCCGGCCCCGCTGCATCCAGGCCAGCCTTTGGACGCCGCAGCAGCCCGCGGCAGCAGTGGTGGGGGTGGTGGCGCCTTGTCGCCTCTGCCGCCGCAGCGCTTGGACCGAGCCTTCTATGCGCTCCGCGCGTCCGCAGACCAGGGCTCACGGGGCGGAGGGGCCGCTGAGTGGAACGAGGGCTACGAGGAAGGCCCTACGGAGAAGGGCCACGAGGAAGACGTGGGGGCTGCTTGGGGGCTTGATGCAGGCGCTGCATGGCAGGTGGGGCCGGCAACGGCTTCCAGCGGCCCAGCGGCAGGCTCGAAGCCTGGGCAGCTGCCTGGCAGGAGCTCCGCAGAACGCGGTGCTGCGCTGCGGGAGGCCCTGGGGCAGCTGCTGGCGCAACACCACGAGGCAGTGCGCCAGGCAAGTGCTTCACCTTTTCGGTTGGATGGTGCTTCGGGGCCAGGCTGTATTTGTACAGGAGCCGTAAGCTTTCAATGCTCTTCGCCTTATCTAGGATTCAGAGCTATGGGCTCCTAGGCGGTGCACCGGATTTGGTAAGACCCTGACAACAACGTCCCACGTTCTTCCATCCCGCAGGTCATCTTGGAGCACGCCGTCGCGCACGACCTTCCCCTGCCCGAGCTGCTCGACCCATCCATGCCGCCCCCATCCTTGCCGCTGCCGCCATCGTCAACCAACGGCAACACCGCCGCCGCTGCTGCTGCGCGCCCACCACTGGGCCCGTCCCAATGGCAGCCGCAGTCACAGCAACTGCAGCAGCGCATGAGCCAAGGGTCCCCTGCGTTTGGCACGTCCCCAATGTCCTACGGCAGCGATGCCAGCAGCCTTTCCCTGTCGCACCTGGGCGCCCTCCGGAGCACGCAGAGTGGCGGCGTGGGTGGTGGTGGAGGACGCGATGTGAGCAAGAGGGGACGTGACGAAGATGGCCATGTCAGAGGCGGCAGCAGCGGTGGAGGTAGCGGTGAGTCAGACGAGCGGCGTGCAGCCGAGCTGGCAGCCCCGGGTGAGGATGAGGTAGCAGCGGATGGGAACGCCGCCGCCTCTGGATGGCAAGGAGGAGGTTGGTACTATCCGGGTGCCACAGAGGGCGGAGCTGGTGAAGCAGCAAACGAGCGCCAGGCGAGGCCTGCTGCTGTCGCTGCCGCCGGCAACCCGGCGGCAGCGGCAGGGCTGGCGCCCCATGGCCGGTGGTACTATCCAGGCCCCACAGAGGGTGGCAGCGGTGAGCCCGCTGGCCACCCAGTGGCTTCCCGGACCGCAGCAGCAGCCGGTGCGTCCAATGGGCGGTGGTACTACCCCGGACCTACCGAGGGAGGCGCGGCGGAGCCGAGTGCGGATCCGCGACAACGCCAAGCCGGCCGGTCCTCCGGCGGAGGTGCAGCAGCAGCAGCGGGGCCGTCGTCCGGCTTCCCGGGCTTTGCTGCGGAGCAGCGGCGTTCAACGGCATCAGGAGGGGGCGTGCGGAGTAACGAGGGTGCAGACGCCAGTTTCGAACCACTTCCAAACGGCTTGGACGCCGAGTACTTGGCTGCTCAACTGCTACGCCATGCGCAGTTGGAGGCGGAGGAGAAAGCGGCCGCTGGGGCGTGGGGTGCTGCAGCCGGTGCTTCGCCGCAGACTGGCGGCGCGCGAGGCGCAGCGGCGGCGGCAGCCTCCGCGTTGCTGGGCCTGCTACGTCGCGTGCAGACAGAGGGAGGTGTTGCTGTAGGTGCTGCGGGAAGCAAGCAACGCAAGGCAGCCACACGGGCTGCGGCTGCTGGGCCGCATGACAACCCCCCTGCGGCGGCCGCGGAGGAGGCGGCGGCTCGAGAGCGGCGCCGTACGACCGTGGGAACTGCTCCACCCGCCTCGGGCGCAGGTGCTGCTGCTGCTGTTGCTGCAGACAGGTTCACTACCGGCGGAGGCAACGCAAGCGACGCGCGGAGTAACGCATCTCTGGTCGCATCCACGCAGCTGCCTGGCTCCAGCTCCGCTCCCGAGGCGGTTCGCAGCCTGAACGATGCGCTGGTGCAGCAGCTGCTGGAGAGCACTCGGCTGCAGGTGCAGATGCAGCGCGCCCTAGATGCGGCGCTGGAGCAGCTCTCCACGCTGCAGGCGCGCGAGCAGCAGCAGCACCTGTCGCTGCCGCTGCCTGCAGCGGGCTCGCAGCTACAGCCTGGGGTCCCGTCGGGCGCTCAAACGGACAGGCAGCCTCAGCTGCAAGATTCTGGAGCGTACCGGCCCCGGGAGCGGGCTATCAGCGCCCCGGCAGCAGCACCCTCCTCGCCGCAACGCCCTCTGGCAAGCGGCGGCGGTCAGGCTGCTGGCCCCTCGGTTGTGGCTTCTCCACGGTTGCGTGAGGCTGCCACCAGCCCCATAATAGCGGCAGAGGATGAACGCGAGGCGAGGAGGAGGTCGAGGAGCGCCGCGGGGGCAGCTGCGCCGGTGGCTGGGGTTGCGGTTGCTGATGCCATGGCTGTGGAGGGCGGCGGTGGTCATGGTTCGGCCGTGGCTGCTGTGGGCGACGCTGGGCAGGACGCTGCGGCCGCGGACGCGCTGCGTGCCGCACTTCACATGCATCACCAGCGGTGGCGGGTGAAGAAGGCCAAGTACAAGGAACAGGTGCAGGTGCGTGGTGGCTGTCAGCAATGGGCGTATGGCGGAGGCCGCGGTGAGGGGTAATGCACATGGCGCTTAGCACCTTGAACTCCTTTTTCTTTACCTCCGCTACCGATGCAGTGTATGACATGCAGACCCGTGCCCCTCTCTTTTGCGCTGATTCCTTGCCGTGTTCCCTGTGGATCTGTAGGCGTGGCAGTACACCGCATGGCGCTACGCCACTGCTTGGAAACGGGCGCGAGCTGCACTGCAGGTGAGGTGTCCCAGATGGGGGGGCCGCGAGACATCCATTGGTACTTTCCAGATTTCCAGTTATTAGTACCTTTGCGCGCGCACTACACAGAACATATTCCGCACTGTCCGGCCCTGCAATATGCAACAACTCAGGCTTTGGTCTCGACTCAAGGTGGTGGAGGCGCCGGCATCGGGCCCATCAGCGGTGCCGACAGTGACGCCCTGCGCTCGTGCTCGGCCTCACCGCCACCGGCAGCCGCACCGCCGCCTCGGGACTTCCGACCTTTGGTTCCGGGGGCTGCGAACAACGCTGCGGTACCATCAAGCAACAAGGCCGACCCACCTGCGTTGTCGCCACGGCACAAGAGCCGACGAACCAAAGAGCCGCACAAGTCCTCCAGCGCCTCCCCGCTCAGCTCGCCGCGCCTGCTGGCCAGCCTCGCAGCCGCGCTGCAGTGCCGGGACCAGCCGCTGTGCGCCTGGGCTCCTGTGGCTCCTGCGCAGCAGCCGGAGGCCGCGGCAGACGTGCTGCGTGCGACAGCGCATGTCTGCACGGCGGCCGCATCCGCCATGGACTCACAGCGGGCTCGTGGCATCGTGGCTTGCAAAGCCGGCGGCAACGGCAGTGCGGCGGCGGCGCAGGGAGGCGTGTACAAC
Source organism: Astrephomene gubernaculifera (assembly GCA_021605115.1). Lineage (NCBI taxonomy): Eukaryota > Viridiplantae > Chlorophyta > Chlorophyceae > Chlamydomonadales > Astrephomenaceae > Astrephomene > Astrephomene gubernaculifera. Next base: position 217,607 of record BMAR01000028.1, on the reverse strand, counting down.
AGCCCGCGGAAATCGCACTCCAAGTCCCCGCACAAGCATGTTGCAGACGAGTCGGGAGGCGTAGCGCTCCGGCCGGCAGATCAACCCGTCCTTGAGAAGGGCAAGTCCCCGGTCAAGGTCGACCCTACCGCGTGCGATGTGGAGAGCTTGTGCCGGTGCCTTAAGTCCCTGTCAGCACGAGACGCAACGGTGGCGGCGCTCTGTGCGTACGGCATGCCTCCAGGCGGTACGGATGCGGCCACGGACCTCGGGCGGCTGAGGGATCAAGCAGGTCACGGTCGCTCCCGCAGTGCAGAGCGCAGGGGCGGTGATGCGGCGGGACAGGGCCCCATGGAGTCGGCTGCGCACTGGCCCGCTACGCTGCGCTCGAAGGCTGACAGCAGCAGCAGGTGGGGCTGAGGGATTTCTGCTGCTTTGGGCTGGTGGGTAGTCGCTTCTTTCGCGTTGCGCCAATGGGCCGGTCTTAGCAGTTCCTATATTACATGTTACGTTAGCTGAAACATGGCGTGTCCACCCGCCCCTCGACCCACGCAACAGGCCTCGCAGCGTCAGCCCCAGCCTAGGCCAGAAGCAGCCTTGGAGGTCCGCAGGCACCCATCCCAGCACCCCCCCTGGCGGGGGCTTGCCCCGACCGCACCGCCATGACTCCGCGTCACGTGAACCGCAAGACGCCCCATGGTCGGACTGCGCACCCCTCGAGGAACTCCAACCCCTCGAGCAGTCCAAGTCCCCAGCGGTGCCGCCAGCACCGCCGGCGGCACCTCCGGGATACCGCGACCCGCACGGCTGGTGGAACTACCCAGATGGCTGGATCGACGTGCACCCCCGGCCCCCACACATGCTTGTCCAGCAAGCGAATACAAAGGGACATCACCGCAGATACCCTCATGAGGAACACAAGCGCCGCAATGGGCAGTAAACTACATGCAGGGATATTCCTCCTGCACTACGCTGGATGGCCGGCTCGTCATAAAATCGTCACCGGACGTCCCCGGTGGATATATGTAAACTAAACTACCCGCAAGTCTACAACAGAATGTAAAATTTCTGTTCCGGCGAGGTCCTAACGCCTGCCACTTCGTGCATCTGCCCCGCAACAAGCGCATCCTAAACCAATCCAGCAAGAGTGTAAGACTCCTCGCGCATCGCTCGACTGTCATGTAGCTCATGTCACAATAGCCGCACCCTTAATAGCCGCGTTCAACGTACTCAACCCTTCGCAATAATAATCAACTAAACACGATGCATCATGCATTATTCTTGCTATGCGTAAACCTGGGAAGGGCGGCACGTGGCCAGTCATCAGTAAACGTTACCGCGGAATCTACAGTCGAGTCAAGGAGCATACCTACGTGTGGCCTGGTACCGGCATGCAACAAACCAGCCCGTCTGTGGCGAGCTGTACACAACGGTTGCCGACTTACGTCATCCTCCCTCCGTGCCTGATGCAGTACAACGCTCATGCCCAGTAGTAATCACTGGCCGTTGCTCAACAGCTCAGACAATGGCCTATGGCCTCGCCGATGCGTGCATTCTTCCGCTTCGTCCCAGTTATACACCGTGCATGCGGCCTGGTCCTGTTGTCGCTGCACTGAAGGTTGCGGGTTCGTAACAGACACTCTCATGTAGCACATTCCCTGCTGCTGCTGCGGCGGAAATGACGTGTGCTGCTGCAGGCCCAACACCACGTCCTGCCGGAGGAACGCTGGCTCTACGTGTCCGTGGCCCTGAGAAGATGACACCTCGTTGTCAGACTCGGAGTCAAAATCAAGATCCGGAGTGGTGAGCTCTGGTGCTGGCGCCGGTACGTTGGACAGCGGGCGAATCACCTGGGGAGCGGCAGCCTGTGTGGGTTGCATGGAACGCAGCGCCGCCTGCGAGCGACGAACAGCGGATTGCCGCTCCCGCGCCTGCATCTGTGTGCCCAGACCGGCTGGGTGAGGGCTTGCGGTTTGTGCGGTCGGCAAGTGGGCATGGTAGCCGGAACCGTGGGGTGGCGGATGGTGCTGCTGGCGGGCGTGCACGTACAGCGGTTCAGGCTGCGGCACGCCAGGGCAGCTTTGGCCAGTGGGTGACTGCCAAGAGGAGGCAGCAGCGCCCGGGTGATACACATCGTGGGCTGGCGGTTGATGATGGGGCGGTGGCTGCGGCCTGCGTGGGGGAGCTGGTGAAACCCCCGGCTGCGAAGGCGGCGCGCCATGGCTGGGCTGTCTACGGTGACGCCAGAACCACTGCACTCCACCGGAAAGCAAGGCGAAACCCTCGGATACAAGAGAGCGAACAGCACCAGAGGTGACGGGTAGGATGAGGAGCGCCACCGGTACCTGTTTGTAAAGCAGATATAACATCATTAGGGTTTGCTGTCAACAGCACGACAAAGTGCCCGCCATCCCTTAGCAAGCAGCCGCTGAGGTCATGAGCATAACACGTACCATGAGCGTTGCCGGATGGTCCACAACCCAAGGAAGTGTGAGCAGCACCACCGAGAGTGTCAACAAGAGGATGAGCTGCAGGGACAGGATACCGCACAAGTTGCATATATATAAGTTAGCTATATCTGTGGGCACTAATTATGGTGTGGAAGGCGGCAATGAGCCTGTTTAACGTGCCGAAGCGCACTATGTCCAAATGAACAACACGTAACAAGGCGAGCCCCAAAACAAAACAGTGTTCGTTTCCTTGCATGAAATGGAACTGTGTTAGTGTCACGGCCTTGTGGAAAGCACATGACCTAACCGACCTGAGTCGAGGAATGTTCTTCTTCGTGCTGCCTCTCATGTGCCTCAGGTGATGCTGGTTGTCTAGATGTATGAAAGGCCGCAGTTGTATGGATATTGCGCCCTTGGTTCCATGGCTCGTGGTGTGGGCTTGGCGCAACGTGCAGTCGTGAAGGCAGGGTTGGCAGAGCAGGGCTTCTGGGCGGCTGGAACGCGTTCCGGTACCGCAGTGCAATTAGGCGACGGGAAGAAGCGCATGTGCTGCTGGGGCTGCCCACGCCCGATAGTGCTGGCCGTGGCGAACGAATAGGAGGCGCAAAGCTTGCAGGATTCATCCTACCAATTTGAAGATTGAAGCGATAACGACTCTTCTATTTTCAGACTGTTTGTTGTTGGCCACACTATTAGAGGAAGGGAAAGGCGAACCACGCCTCCCATAGGAAGGATGACGGTTAATGTGCGTATCAAAGATGTCAGAGGAGAAGGCGGAACACCGTGCGTATTAAAAGCGCTTGCATGCCCTCCTTGAAAACCTTAGCCTCGTGACGTTTGTACAACAGTTCCGTAGGTAACCATATCGTCAGGCCGCGCCTAACCTATGATGCACTTCTACGCTCCTTCCTAGCTGGCAATCGGTTAGGACGCTCTCCTATCACCTGACACCTGAGGCTTGGCTTGCAATTTTAACACGGATTGACAGCTGAAGCTGAAGCTGCCTTGATTAACACTCCCAGAGTAACTCTTAACCGGGGTTGTACTTGCCGACTTTCGCACCTTCCTTGCGTTGTATTTACGCAATGGGGGACATACGCCCGAGGCATCTTGTCTTTGAGGATTTGTCAGAAGTACTTGCTCGCGCTTCAGGCCCCGGCATGGGCATAACCAGGGGCCAAGGAGATCAGTCAGGAAAGGACATGCCCCTGAGCATGCGGGAACTGAATGAGCAGCTGGCGTCATTGGCAAGGTCAGGGTCTGTGCCGGTTCGTGAGAGGTCACTGCGAAGCAAACCGAGAACATGCGAGTAGATGTATGGGCCTTTGTTTGCAGCAACGTACAGGAAGCGCATGGAGCTCTGCAGGAGCGCTTCGACGTCCATCGGAAAGCTGCCCTTGACCAAATCGCCGCCACAGGCGGCAAACGGGCGCTTGAAAACCAGCTGAAATCTCAAAAGGCAAACTTGAAAATCGTTGGCCAAAAGGAGGCGTTCCTGGAGCGTAAGTAAACAGTCCTTGTGCCACGACTACTACCCCAAGTGGAAATGGTCGGATTCATTGCAGTTCATTCCCATGGTAATGTCTCCAGCTCCTGAGCCCAATTCCCGCCTGAACACGTATTGCGTCCTCAGGCATTAAGGAACACCGGAGTCCCCAGGACCTATTGCAGCATGACTTCTCCTCGGACGTGCCCATCGCTAATACGGCGGTGCAGGCCCTTAAGGAGCAGATCAGGGAACGCAACGCCTCCATTGGCAAGGTAGGTAACCCTTGGGCGTAAGGAAAGAGGAGGCATACGAGTTAAAGGTTCACATGCGTGTAGTGTACGGTGTAGTGCACAACACGGTGGTGAGTGATGCGCTTCTTTTCTCGCCACTACTCTGTGATGTAAGAATAGCATACGAGATACGACACACGCCGTCAGCACCTTAATGCTGGGCGTCCCTGCCATGTGCGGTTGCCTACTTGTGACCCCGTCACGTTCCGCAGATTGAGCAGCAGATGGCGGGGTTCATCCAGCAGATCACCGCGTATTACGACTCTGGCAACAACCTGGCACGGCAGCTGGGGCAGCAGCTGCCGCGCATCAAGGTGGAGCTGGAGGAGTACCAGGCGACGCAGCTGGAGCACCCGGAGCCCACAGCAGCCGGCATGAGCGAGGTAGGCGAGTATGACGGCAGCGGATGGTCTAGGCCTCGCCTCAAGCGAGCCGGTGTGTTTATGCGCGACTCTGCTGCTTGATGGCGACCTTTCTAACCCTTCCGCGGTTGGGTCCGCCACCAGTGCACCTTCCTTGCGGACGCTTCCTTCGTCATGTAACCACTCCTCACATCAGGCTCATCATGTAGCTTTTTTTCTTTACCATCTTTCTTCATCCCTCCCATCTCCCTACCTGCTCCCTGGCTTGCCTGCCTAAAGGACGAGCTGCTGAAGCTGCTGGCAGCGGAGGAGGAGACGGCGGCGCGGCTGGAACAGGAGGCGGCGCGGGACGCCGCCAATTGGGCCGAGGAGCAAGCGGAGTACGCGGCGGTGGAAGCAAGTCTCCAGCAGATGCGGGAGGTCGTAGCCTCGATGGAGGAGGAGTGCGACGCGGCCGCGAAGAAGCAGGGCGCCAAGTATGCGGAGCTACTGAACAGGTACCGTGAGTAGAGTTGGGTCAGGGTTGGTTGTCTGTGGCTGAATGCCGTGGCGCCTGGCCGTTTACCAACAGCAAGCGCAGCGCAATGTCATTTTGTGCAGGGCTTGTTACCTTTCATGCTGTATGTGAACCCTCACCATGGTGTTCTACGCCTTTCCATGCGTTGGCGGCTTTGGGTGTCTGGTGTGGTGCAGTTGTCCTGATGGGTTCTTTGTGCCCTCGCGCATTTCGCCAACAACCGTTGACACAGGCAAGAAGCGCTCGGCACCGTATTGTCGCGGATAACAGGCGTAGAGCTGGAGGGCACCGGCCCGACCAGCGTGCACCTCACCATCACGCAAGCGATTCCGCGCAACATGCCGGGCCGCGAACAACACAGTCTCACGTCTTTGCGGGGCAGCGCTGGCGGCGAAGCAGGGTCGTCATCACAAGACCCACGGGTCAGCGCGGCGGATGTGGTTATGGCTGAACACGTCCTTACCCTGGAATTTGAGGCCCCGGGATCAACATTGCTGCGAACCGCATCGCTTAACCCACCTGGGATAGACGTTGAAGGCGACGTGCGGGCGGCGCGGGCGGTCCAGGATGCCGGCGGCAAGGATGCTTCCTACGCGCTCAGCATGTTGTTGCTGGACGTTAAGGGGCGGATCCGGAGCCAGTGCAGGCGGCAGCTGCAACTTGAAGGTACGCTGGTCCACTGTAATGCAATGCTGGCATGGGTGCGCTTGGCGACTGCACTTGGCAGTTCGTGTCTTACCTCTGCCCCTCTAATCCGGACGCATTTTCCCTCATCACCCAATCCCCCTAGACGCGCATGAGGTGTATCCGATGCAGCCCACCAGCGTGTCGCCCGAGCTGCTGCGTTGCGCGCTGCCCAACAAGGTCGAGGTGGAGGTGGAGGTGCCCCTCTGGTGGCCCGAGGAACCCGGCACGCGGCTCAGGCTGGTGCAGATGCAGGGGCCGCGCGCCTCGCAGGACCTGGCGCCGCTGCTAGCGCGCCTGCAGCGGGAGCTGGAGGAGGCCTTGCAGCCCGCCGACCGCAGTGGTGGCAACGGTGGGGTGCAGGCGGAGCTCCGGCGGCGGCAGCTGCAGGGTTGCAGCCTACGGGAGCTGCTGGATTGGGTGTATGAGAACGTCCAGAAGGAGGAGAAGTCCTAGGGCGGTGTTCGTGTAGGACGATGGTGCCTGGATGGTGGGGTGCTTGCCACCTACCTACCCCTCTGGCCCAGTCGTTTATTGGGGCTGCTCTTTGCAATGGAGGGAAGCATGTGTACTGGCCAGCTGCATGCGGCGTCCTGGACGGCATTCCACCCCATCTTTTATTGGCGTGCGCCTCGGGGCTGTCTGCCATAGCATTGTCAAGCCGTAACACGGTTACAGTGATTCTCCAATAGCCAGATCCTCATGACCTCGTGGCAAAAGCTACTAGCAATGACCACATTACACGTATACGACGTGCCGGATTGTGTGGCTGCATTATAAAGCAGCTACCAAGCAGTGGATAACTGCATGGCCTATGTACAGCTTATGTGCATGCAACCCTCCGCGCCTGATGGGCCCTTGTATATGTACATCGCGCATGACTGCCAAGCCCAATCCTTTCCAAGATGTCGCATGACATGCATGCCGGATTCATTAACGACGCCCGGAACCTCTTGCAATGTTCCGTGCTCTCCAACTGATGTTTGGCGGAGTGTACACCACCCGCATGGCAGTTGGGCCCCGTGGTAGCGTACATGCATGTAACATCACAACATCGTGGCTTTCGCAATGCGTTCCAACCACATCTAGCGCTGCTGCTGGGCCCTGGCCGCCAGCCGCTGCTGCTGCGCCGCCGCGGCCCTGGCCTGCAGCTCCTGCACCTGGGCAACCTCCTGCAGCAGCGACTGCAGCTCGGCCCGGGTAGCCTGCACCTCCGCCTCCTTGGCGGCCAGAGCAGACTCCCTGCGCGACATATGTTCAGGAGTGGGGCCGGTACCGGGACTTAGGCGACTATGTAGAGGCTGGCAGGTTTGGGGGCGGACTAGGACCACCGCACATCCCCTTTTCCTGACCCACCATTTGCGCCGCTCCACATCGGACTGCACGCCGTGAAGGCTCTGCGTGTCCTGCAACACGGCCCGCCACTTGGCCTCACGCGCCGCCTGCGAAGAGCATAGAACGCCGCACAGCGCACGGCCGTTAGGCAAAGCTACAGATACCAGGACGAGATTCCTTAGATCAAAGCCTAGTAGGTAACTTAATCCGTAGCCAAGCATCACTGTAAGAGACTCATTGCCCGCGGCACCCCCCCACCATCTCCCGCGCCATCTCGTCCAGCCGGCGCTCCATGGCAGCGAAGGCGGCGGCCTCAGGCGACCAGGCGCCCGCCCCACGCGACCTCGCCACCGCTAGCTCCCCCTCCGCCTGTTCGCAGCGCTGCTGGGCGGCACGGAGCTCCTACTCGAAGGGGGAGGAGGAAAGCAACGGCAAACGACGAAGCTCGAGCACTTAGCAAGCAAACAAGCCTGTTGCGTGTGGGTGTTCAGCTCAATATATCAAATCCCCTCCCTTATGGCGTGCAGCCGGTAAGAATGCCTTCGCTATACTTTCTCCCCTCCTTACCCCACCGCCCAGCCCACCTGCTCCAGTGTCGCCAGCCGCTCTTTCCACTTGAGCCCCTCCTTGTACGCCACCTCGTCATGCAGCCGCAGCATGGCCCGCTGGTGCTCGGACGCCGCCATCGCCCCGCGCTCCACCGCCTCAGTGGCGGAGCGCTGCACGGTCGTCAGCGCCAGCTGAGCGGCGTCCAGCTGCCGACGCAGCTCCGAAACCTCGGCGGCAGTGGGGCCGTCCGAGCCGGCGTAAGCTGTTTGGAGGGGGGGTAAGAGACGTCGTTGTTTAGGAACAAGGGAGTTGCATGTGTTCTGGTGTCGTGAAGGAAACGCGCAAAACTGGTCAGCATGCAGGACCCGCCGCTACCACACACCCCTCTCCAACTGTGCCGTACCCATGCCCACCTGCTGCCGCCCGCGCCTCCCCCAGCTCCCGCTGCAGCTCCGCCACCTGCCGTCCCAGCGCCGCCACCTGGCCCCGCAGCGACCCGTTTTCAACCGTCAGGTTGCCGCAGCGCTCCTCCAACCGCTCCACAAGGTCCGCAGAGACGCGCCGACCGTCCTCCGCTGCTGCTGTGGATGCGTCTGTGGAGCCTCCGGGGCCTCGGGAAGGACCCACGGGTCGGTCGTCGTGAGCTAAACCGTCGTGGCGTACCCTATATGAGGCCAGCGAGCGCGGGAATGGGACCAATTAACCTCTGACACCTTCACAGCTGCCGGCAAGGCGTCACGGGACTGACGAGGGGCACACACATGTGAGCACACACATGTGTAGCAGCTACGGTATAGCCGGGAGGTCACCTGGAGGGAAGTGGCGACTGACCGGCTGCGCCCGCATGCTGTGAGCGCCGCAGGTCCGCATTGAGGCGCAGGATGCGTGACTCCGCCTCGCCCAGCTTGAGGTGCAGCTCGGAGACCTGCGAGGAGGAGGAGGAGCGGGGGCAGAGGGGGGCAGGGCAGCTGAACGGGTAGCTGGGGGGGCTGGGGGGGCAAGACCGAGCAGGGTCGTTAGGGCAGTGCCCTGCATAGGCACGTGGGGAGAGTTTGGAAGCATGCAAAGAGCATGGGAGGCTCTGGTCAGAGGACCTGCAATGCAGCCCATGCAGGGAGGAATCAGGCGTTGACAGCAGTGCTGGTCACCAGTGCGCCCATCACCTGCTTGGCTCGCCGCTCCAGCTCCGTCTGCAGCTTCTTCACCTCCAGCTCGCGAGCCCTGGCGGCAGCGGTCCGGGAGGGGCATGGGGAAAAAATTATATAAAAGTGAAACAACAAATCCCAATCCCATATATCCGGGAGGGGCATGGGGAGGGCGAGAAGCAAGCTACCGTGGGTCCATGGACATGGCACGAATACTGATAGCATGAAAAGCGTGAGGGAGAAGGCGGGTGTGTGTGCGGAAGCATATGCCACGTCATGCCATGGATCCTAGTCGCTGCCGCTTCCACACCTGAGCTGCGACGCCGGTACCAGGTCGTCACGACGTCCCTGCACCGATTGCGCACCGGCGCCGGGCTGACCCATGGGTCCGGCGCCGGCCCCGACCCCAGCCTTGGTGGGCGTCTGCGCGACTGACGGCGGCCCGGCTGCTGCCTGGTAGGCGGGCGGTGCCGGAGTGGCCGGAATGACCGCCCCGTGCTCCTGAGCCGCCTGTAGCGTGTGCAAGGGGTTGAGTCGGGTTGGGGATTGCAAAGCCGAGCGTGTGCAAGGAGAGTTAAGATGGCAGAACTGTGCAGCTGTGGACGGCTGGGATGCACCAAAGTGTTCACTTGGGGAAGCGCATGGCATGGCACGCCGACCCCAGTACCGCTCCTTGCCTTCAGCTTGGCTTCCAGCTCCCGCACCCTCCGCATGTAGATGCCCTTCTGCTCCTCCAGCTGCCGCTCCAGGTCCTTCACGCGCCCGCGGACCTGCGCCGCGTGCCGCAAAGAGGGGGAAGAGAAGATAGCCAGTTAGCCACACACACATGGAGCCCCCGCGGTCTCTGGAAACCCCGAACGAGAGAATGAGAGAGAGCGGTCCGGGCGACACACCGCATGAGGTAACGCCCAGCCTCAACCTGAGCTTCTCGCCGCACCAGCCTACCTTGGTTGCCGCCTCCAGCCTGCCGGCCCGCTCCGAGTACTGCGCCTTGAGCTTCTCGAACTGCTGCTGGTAGGTGCGCAGCTGCAGCTCGAACTCGTCATCCTGACCAGTGCAAGAACACACAGCAAGCCAGCGTCCGGTTTCCTTAACTCACCAGCAACAACCACCGCAGCAGCAGTCAGCCCCAAGGAGGGGGAGGACTTCGCGGGTTTTGGTGTGCATACTCAGTCGCAGATAACCCCGCTAACAGCGCAGGCGCTCAGGGCCCCCCCTCCCGCCGCACCTTGCCGCGTATCTCTGCCTGCAGCGCCTCCACCTGCTCCCGCAGCTCCGCCACCAGCGCCCCCTCCTCGGGCGAGGGGCGCGCCGCCGCCACCACGGCGGCCAGGCTGTTGGCGGGGGCGCGGCTGCGGAGCGCCTTCTGCAGCTGGTCCACCTGGGCATGCAGGGTAAAAAACATATAATGAGACACTGACAAAGCAACTGACGAGCTGCATGACAACTTGACAAGGCAATGCAGGGGGGAAGGGGGGAGGGGGGAGCAGATGGCAGGTCAGGACGAGGGGAAAACTATACCATTGGTAAAAGTGAAGCAGCGAGGGTGAGGGGGAAGTAGGCAAGGGCGATTAATGCCATGGGGACGGGAAGTAAGGGGCGTCTGGACCCAGGAGCCATGATATGATCGCCACAAAGATAGGGTGGTGGTACCCGTAGCTGCTCCCCAGTCCTCCTCCCCAGCTGCTGCCCACCCACCCACCCCTCAGCCCAACCTCCCCCTACTCGGGCTACCTGCGCCTCCAGTTCACGCACTCGGGCGTTGGCGGCGGCCACTCGGCTGGCAGCCGGGCCCTTGGGCGCCTGGCCTGCGCGGGGAGGGCGGGGTGCGGCGGGGAGAGGGGGGCGGGGGGAAGGGGTTGCAGAACGGGGAACCGCGGAAGGCCGGAGGCGACAGGACGCTTCACCCAACAGCACCCTTACCCCTTTTTCGCACCGCCCCCTCCCACCCCCCCACCCACCCTCATACTGCGCCAGCCTGCCCTGCAGCTGCTGTATGATGTCCCGCTGCTCCGCCACCAGCGCGTCGTTCTTGTTGAGCATCTCCTGATTCTCGGCGTACCAAGACAGCTTGGCCTGCGGGGGGGGGGAGGAGTGGAAGGAGTGGGAAGGGGGGAATGAGTTGGGGAGGGAACGGGGGGGGGGATACCAAGGGATGGTGGGATACCACGGATGCCCTTAACAGCACGGGATCCTGGTTGCATGCTCACTCATCAACCCCATCACCCGCACCTGCATCTCCTGTATGAGTGCCTGGGTGGCCTGGCGGCCCGCCTCCATCTCCTCCCGCAGCTGCTTCACAAGCACATCGCCCTCGGCCATGGCCTGAGGGGAGGTGGGAGGGCTCGCGGGGACAGTGTCGTTAGGCGTAATGTAGCACCGGTAACGAGGACCTAGACGTCATACAGGGGAGTCAGCAATTGGGGCTCCTGCTTGCGGTGCTGATTGGAGTTATTTTTCTCCTCGCGCGACGAAGGCGGTACCCTGGCGATGCACCATTTTGCGTTGGCATCTTATCGGACTTGTTGCCCATTCGGAGTCCCGCACAAGCGTGCAAGGTTGCCACCCCGCGGCTCCCTGATCCACCCGCACCCACAGTTCCTCACCTTGAGGTCCACGCCCCCCGCCTTGGCTTCCAACGCCTTCTTCTCCGCCCGCAGCTTCTCCAGCTGCGCGCGCAGCTCCGATTCGCGCGTCTGAGGAGGGGAAGAAGGTTGGGGGGTGGGTGGGCAAAGAGGAAGACCCAATGTGTTGAGGCAGGTGGGGGGCGGGAGAGGTGGGGGAGGCGAACAGGTCAGCTAGTGCTGGTGGGTCGGGGAGAGCTCACACGTGCACAGCGGCCGTGAACATGGGCTTCAAAAACCGAAATGCCTTCACACGGCGAAACCCCGTACCCTCTCCCTGACGATTCTATCACCTGCATATACAGCACGCGGCCAACCTTCGCCTTCGTCTCCTCCTGCTCCTCCCTTTCCCCTCCCTCCCTTCCCATCCCCACACCCCATCTCCCCCCTTCCTATCCCACCTGCGCCTCCTCCTTCACGCCCTCCAGCTCCTTCTCCAGCGCCAGCACGCGGGCCAGCTTGGTCGCCACGTCGGCGTTGCGCCGCCCGCTCTCGTCGCGAGCCAGCAGCGCCGCGCGCTCCGTTCGGATCACCTCCGCGGCGGTGCGCGACTCGGCGGCCGCCAGGGACTCTTCCAGCTCCTGGGGTAAGGAGGGAAAGGGGAGGTGGGGTGGGGGTTGATCCGGAGGAGAAGCAGATGGGCCACCCCATGCAACGTTACCGGGCTCCAAGCGTACTCCCTCCCCCCTACTCCCTCCCTCCCCCACCTTGATTCTCCTGGTGGCCGCCTCGTTCTCCAGCTGGTACCCCCGGATGAGCAGCTCCGTCTGCTCCAGCTCCTTGCGCAGGGTGGCGGCCTCCTCGGGGCTGATGCAGGCAGCAGCGCCGCCGCCCGCTGCCCCCTCCTTGCCCGCTGCTGCTGCGGAAGAGGAGGAGGTGCCCTGGTGGCTGCCCCGGGGCGTGGAGGCGCTGGCGGCAGCCAGGCGGCCCTGCGGGGAGAGGAGAGACGAGGAAAGGAGGGAACAGCGGGGGAAGAAGGTTAAGGGGAGCAGTGGAGGCTAAAGGGCACCCATATGCCGGGTATACCCACCCCAGCGATGACCGCCCCCCATCCGCCCTCTTCCCCCCATCGCATCCTCCAAACCGCCGCCCGCATGCCTACCTTAATTCCCTGCGTCTCCAGCTGCTGCACCCGCGTGCGCAGCTGCTGCACCTCCCGCTGCTTATCGAGCAGCTTGGCCTAAGAAGGAGGGAGGGCATGTGGGGAGGGTGGTGCGGGTTTTGGGGACAAGTGGGCCCGCGCCACACTCCTGTGTGGTTCACAAAGGAGTGGGAGCCAGGGTGTCACACACGGACCCCGACCCTGCTTTACCTCCTCCTCACGCCATCAGACACCCTGCCTCCTCGTCATCCCGTGTCCCTACCGACCCTCCTCCCTCCTCCCCCCTCCTCTTCCCACCTCCCATGCCTCCGTCATCCTCGCCTCCGCCTCCTGCGCCCGCCGCTCTTGCTCCTGCATGCGCCCGCTCAGCTCCACAAGCGCCCCCTCGGCGCCCGCGCGAGCGCGCTCCGAAACCACCAGCTGCCCCGTCAGCGTCTCCACCGCCGCCTGCAGCTGCCGTACCTGCTCCGAGGCACGCAGGGTGTCCACACTGTCACGAATGGCAGCTGCTAGCTGCTGCTGGTGCTGGGAATGCTGGTGGTAGGGATTGCTGTTTTGGTTCTGGTGGTGGTAGTGGTGGGGGTGGGGGTGCTGTTGGTGGAGATGGTGGTGTGCTGGAGGGTGTTGTTGGAGGGGTGAGGGGCTAGCGGCGAAGGAGGCGGCGGCGTTGTGGGGTTGTTGTTGTTGTTGTTGGGAATGGCTGGGCGGCGGGGATGGCTGGGATGGCGACGCTGGTGCGGCTGCATGGGCGAACGCGGGCGGGTGCTGGTAGGGGCTGGGGGCAGATATGGGAGCAAGAGCGGCGCTAGGTGCCGCAATGGCGGCAGCGGTGGCGACAGCGGTGGAGGGAAGGAGTGTGGAGGGGGGTATGGTGGGCACGTGGGGCGGTGCTGAGCTGGAGGCGGCTGGCAGTCGAGGTGGCAGAGGCGGAACGGGTGCAGCTGCTGCGGCCACAGCAGGGTGGGCAGCGGGGGCGGAGCGGAGGAGGAAGGGAGAGAGTGTGTGACTCAGCGGCGGCAGAGCCGGCTGCGGGGATTTGGGGCTCGGGCAACCCTCAGCTGGCGCATCTGCTGGGGGTGCTGAGTCTGATCGGTGGGTGGCGAGTGGCGACGAGGGCGACTGACTGACCGTTACAGCGTCACCAGTAGGTGTTTTGCTGCGCGCCTCCGGGCTCGACGTGTGGGGTTGGTCAGCCAGCTGTATTGCTGGCGGCTCCGGGCTTGTTGCTTGCTGTGCATGTAGCGGTACATCAACGTCGTTGAAGCTCCGGGTGGCAGTCCCTGTAACAGTTTTGCGGGGAGACACCAAGGGCGTATGGCCGCGTTGACACGTCGCTTAGGGAGCAAGCGCTATAGCGGCGAGCTGTCAGCGGAATCATGTTAGCATGCCCCCACCTTCGGTAACTTCGTTGTCCGCCCCGTCGGTATAGTCATAGTCGCCCTGTACACAGGGTAGCTGCTGCATAACTTCTGCCTGGGCTTGCGCTTGCGAGGATATGACCCATCTCACCTGCCCCGCATCGACGTCTACCTCGTCGCCATCGTCCTCGAAATCATATTCATATCCACTATTTCCGTCGTCACTGTAACGTAATGACCTCTGAGCGGGAGCCATGCCCACGCTGGAAAAGGCAGGAAAAGCTGTCGACTTGGAACCTACATAAGTTGACTCGCGAGTTTCACAAATTTAAGGCTTTCCTTCAGTAGTATTATAGATAGTACCTAATAGTCTGGGCCAAAAACCCGGAGGCTGTCAGGTGCTAGTATAAGGGTCAGGATTTGGTACCGGTAGTCGCAAGAAAAGCAGTCTGGTGTTGCTGGTTATGTAAACGACAGTAGGCTGTTAAATCGAGCGACTGTCAAACATCTACCGTAGACTCCTAAAGACAGCAAACGAGCAAAGAGTCTCAGTAATGCACCAACTGTTGGATCGCGCGAACGGTAATCAGAAGATTCGGTACGAATTTGGCCCTTCACACACGCCATACCGGTACACGTTTTGCGCGCTTGCAAAGTATATTTCAAGGGACGCGCATCGTCACGACTAGGCATCAACTGGGCTGTGCAGGTCTTTTGTCGCTTCAATATGTCACCCACCCCCCTCTCCTCGCTGCCGCTTTAAGTCACCCAGCCCCTTCCCCAAGCTGGCAAATTCGTATCGATTTTAATATCTCATCGCCGTCGGGACATGCCGTGCGTACGGCAAATGGTGCACAACGTTACAACAAAGCAGTTGGCTTAAGCTTCAAGAGGCATAGGCTTGCCCTCGCATACACACCGAGACGAAATCAAGAGCCGAACTTCACCACCTCTGCACCGATATCTTCCACCCCCCACCCCCTTCCACACTGTCCTGCCCATCTCCACACCCTTCCAAACCAATCCCTATCTCCCTCCCTCACCCTTAACCCCAAGTCACAGCAGCACCGAACAAACACCAGACAGCCCTCCTCCTTCTTTCTTCTCTAATCCTCCTCCCCTTCCTCTAATCCTTCTTCAACCGCTGCGCCGACAGCGCCGACAGCAGCAGGTAGCCGCTGACCGCCACGAACAGCCCCAGCGCCCCCGCCAGCGGCAGCGTCTGCACCAGGTTGAGCCGCAGCCAGAACACCAGGTACAGCACCAGCATGGCAGCCAGGCCGCCGTGGAACAGCAGCGAGGCGAGGGGCGCAGCGGAGAAGGCCTGCGCCGGGAGGAGGATGAGGTGGTGGTGGTGATGAGCAGGATGGCAGGAGCAGTGGCAGCAGCAGCGGCAGCGGGGCTATGGGGTGAGTAGGGGTGTGTGCAATAGTGAAATGGTTCGCTAGACGTAGGGTGGTACGTTAGCAGGGTGGACGGCAGCAAGCAGGTGCGTCCTGCTCGAGGCTCCATCCTGTAAAAATCGCAACCTCCATCCTTGCCACGACAGTGAAGTGCTAAACCCCACCCACCTTGAAGTTGACGCCGGTGGCTGCCGGCACGTACAGCAGCACCACCACCAGCGGCAGCAGGGCCAGGCCGGCGAACACGTACGACACCACCACGGGGGGCCGCTTCTCCGGCGCACGCTGCGAAGAGAGGTGGAGGAGATGGGAAGGGACGGGTGGACATAAGGGCATGGTGAGTTAATGGGCGGTTGATCGGGCTAGACAAGCCGCGCAAAGGCTTCCCTGTGTCACAGTGCAAAGGTCGTGATAGGCACTTACGAAGATGTGGTGGATCTCCGGCTTGATGTTGTTCACAGACTGGAAATCGGCCGTGCGCACGACAGCAGCGGGCTCAGATGCCGTACTGGCGGCGCTGAACATGAGCTCAGCGGTGCCCAGACCGTACTCAATGCCCTTCGGCACGGAAGGATCGCCTACCAGCAGCACAACGTCGTACTCGCCCGGCTAAAAGTACGACAAAGCCCGAGAGGATGGGAATGAGGATGAAAGGTTAGGTAGGTGGGAGCACCGCGTCAGAGGTTTTATCATAATGGGGTTATTGCGTATCAAGGAGGGGGGACGTTTCATTTGGCAAGGAAGATGCTGGGCGTTAGTAGTGCACATGGGGCCTAGGATGTTTGTGGGGTGGGGACTGGGGAGGTACTTACCAGCTTGCCAATTTGCTTCTCCACTGCTGCTGCATTGATGCTGAGCTGGTAAGCACCGCCCTTCAGCTTCCCAACAGCGTAAGCCGCCAACCCAAGAGACTTGCTCCTCAGCATTAGCATGACCTGCTGCGGCTTGAAGGCCTCCCCACTCTTTTTCACTGCAAGCGATACCTGGGGGGCACATTGCGCATGAGTCGATCGCAATTGTCTATGAATCTTACAGAGTCCAAGGCATCCCTTACTTCGAGCGATGCAGACGCTGGCACTTGCGGATTGGCGAGCACAGCCTTCGGATATGTCGCAGCCAGCGAGCTGATGGCAGAGCCATCAGCCTTTTTGATTACAACTTTCACATCAGAAATTCCAAGCTCTGCAACCCTGTAACCAACAAAGTTGCCATGTGAGCAACGAACGGAAGTCTGCTACCGTAAAGCCTCTCGTTGCCCCCCATGTACGTACAGGTGGCCATCACTTGCGTCTTGAGCTGACGCCTGCAAAGGCGGAAGGCTGTTTGGCGCAAGACTTTGACGATCGGCACAACGATCTACTTATCAACGCACCGTCAAGAGGACAGCGTGCACTAGAAGGAGTGCTAAGCTCCAGCGCTGATGTGCCATGCTGCTTCCTCCTATAATTACTGAAAAAACAGCGAAGTGCTGAGCTAATCCTACGAAATCCCGCTAGGCTAGCGACGGGTCTGCAGTAACATATCTTCCAGCTTTTACACACGTTCTTGTCGATGCCTATGGACAAGCAAAAGCTTCCATGTTCCAGCAAAACGGAAGGATTCGTACATATCCGTCGTACATCATTGCTGTGACACATGCATGGGAGTCCAGCTCGCGATAAGCACAGTCCCTATAACCCTGCAGGCTAAGCTACTGGTGTCCCTTATGCACACGCCAATATCCAAACATGGATCCGTTATAGCCTTGCTCCTTAGCCATGCTCTGCAGTACGTACCGGTACCCTACCTAACCCCGATTCCGCCATCGTCACTCGTGACATCCCCGCCATGCCCTCTCATGCTTCTAACCCCCACCAGCAAACCCTATGCAACCAACTATATCCCGTCACCCACACCCGCGCTTCCGCTGCTTAGCATCACCAAAGACCACCTTCCGCTGCTTAGCATCACTCAAAGACCACCTTCTTTGGCTTGATTGGCACGCTCAAGCTCTCATACTCGTACTCAATGCCCGCCTCCTTAATTTTCTGTTGCCGTTGCTTATCTCTCCGAATCAGCTTCCCCACACGCTGCGCGTGCTCAGCCGGCGTCCGCTCCCTCTCATGCCGTGTCCGCTCCACCTTCCGCCAGGGGATGATTTTGAACTTGCGGTTGGCTCCGCGAAAGAGCTCAGGGTGCACCCGGCTCGGCGGCACCAGCTTGCAAGTTAGCCGCTGCTTGAAGAGGAAGTATCCGTTCATGGCCTCCGCTGCCACCCGTGCCACCTCCGGGTACTGGAACTCCAGGAAAGCATAACCCCGGGCATTCCCGGTCTTCCTGCTGCGTGATAGGCGTATCCGCGTGACCTTGCCGAATTGGGAGAAGTACCCTGCATAGAGGATGCCGACCGTTAATGTACTTCGGCCCGGGGGACTACGACCTTCAAAAGCAGCATGTTGGTTGCCTACCGAGCATCTGCTTCTCGAAGAAGCCATGAGGTATGTGCCTGCATCACAACGCGAGCTTGTAAGCTGCCATTCTTTGCTAATTGCCGCCGCCAACATGGACGTGCGCCGGCCCTAGCCTCACCCAATGTAAACCACACGAGCCGATGCTGAGTCGTCTTCTCCTCGCCCAGATGGGCCTGCGTCGTCCATTTCTACGTCTGGCTGCTTATCCTTGGGCATTGTGACTGCGAGCTGCCGAATGTGGTTAATGATTTACGTAAGCGTCTAATGGTAGCGAAAGCCCACTATGTGAAAAATAACAGTATTACAAAGGAAGCAGCACGACAGGCACGGAACCGTACATCCATGAACCAAACCGTTAATGTCGTCTGTCGTGCGCTTGGACAGAACACTATATAACCGGATTTTAATGCCCTTCAATCACTAGTACCTGATGTACGTAAGTCGGTCTCCTTGCAAGTAGCTGTTTTCCTAGCCCCGACCATTCCTCTTGCTGGATAGCTGGCTGCGCGGCACTGCAGCTACTGATACGCATGCCTGTTATGCCTCTGAGAAGTAGGGGCTATAGCGTTGCTAAATGTTTGCCATGTTTCAAGCTGCCCTTCCCTGCTACCATGACGCATCCAAAGGATTGTCGCGCGGTCATCTAGGTCAGCGGACTGCATAATGTATGACAACAGCAGCCACATGTGCTGATTCCCAGTTATAGACATCTTCGTGCCCCATGGAACCATGGGACAAAGGCAGCGGCTGCAGCCTTGCACGATACCAGGGACCAACAGCAGATACTCCAGGCCTATCATAAGTTGTTTACTGAAATCCCCACGACCATGATTCGCCTGTGCATTCTCGTTCCCACCCTTTCCTGCTGCCCTGTACGCTTCCACTACCGATATCAGTGCAGAACACATGGTGCCTGCGCTTTGCTCGCCCCGTTTCAACTAGCCGACCGATGATAACCACGGCAAACGGGTACGCAGAACTTTCGGCAAGCTCAGTAATAGTAGGCAACCGGTAACGACAATCGGTGCAACAACCGGCCCTTACTTCCCCGTCTGCCAAAGATAGAGCCACCCAAATTGACTTCTGTCGACGGTGCATGCAGCCACAAGACCTTGGTAGGATGCCTGGTTTCACCGGGTCAACATCCTGCAACGCCATTACGAGTGTACGACCTTCTACCCCGTACGCTATCTCTCGTCTTGCATCGCCGAAATTGCCCATGCCACGCTTGCATGACGTACAAATGGTAATGGCCATCACTCCCCCGCCACACAATGCTGTGAGGAGATGGGCCATTTCGATGCATGGGAAGGTGCAGAAAGGAGAAGAAAGCAGCATGCATAAGATCCCACTGGAATCAAATTATGTGTTGGCGACTCAAAAGGCTAGTGGAAATATAAGCGGTTCACGAGCAAGAAGGATTACGGCCCTAGGTATGTCGCCCAGCCATGAAGCGTGCTTTACAGCACGTGCAGCAGGTTGAAATATGGTGGGCGTGCACATCAGCCCACATCATAACCACTAGCAACAGCAGTTACCGTAATGCAGAAGTAAGTTAACCACCAGGCCTAAGGCCCTGGGACCTGTACACATACGAACAGTTATAGATGTAATCTACACTTCGAATAAGCAGGTCGCAACTCGGCAGGCCGATGTCACCAAGTGCTGGTGAGCTACTCGCCTTAGTTGAACTCATTCTAAGCTGGCGCGTTGCAAGCTAGGACACCATCAGACGCCGCGGCGGCGGCTGCTGCCCCGCAGGTCAAAGATCGCCCCGAACGCGTGTACCACGTCCCGTATGCTCACGTCGATGTGGTCCTGCACCACCAGGAACAGGCAGTTGGCGCAGGTCTTGATGCCGTTCCGCGTGGAGCCCTTGTGCCAGTAGCCCTCGTACAGCACGGGGGAGCCAGGCAGCGGCCGCGCATGGTACTGCAGGCAGGCAGGCAGGCAGGCAGGCAGGCAAGGGGTTGCGAGGTTGGGCAGAGGGTGTCACCGCTAGAGCGAGGGCTCACGTATGGTGCAGATACTGGATACCAGCGACGTATCTTATGAATTTGGGCAACTCCCGTAGCGTTGGACATTCCCCCAACATGTGTAGCGGCATGTGAAGCTCCGTGACCCGTTGTGACCCGTGGGTCGGACCCCCATAAACACACGCAAGTTGGTCAGCTGCATGTAATCCCGCCCCACCTTATCGAAGCCTCCCATGTGACAAGCCATCACGTGATACGACGTGTACTCGGTCCACCTGCGGATGACCCTCGGCCACAAGACGGGCAGCGAATTGGTACAAGTGCTCATACGTGCATGCACGAATTCGACATGGCAGCAACGTTTGCAGCGTGCGCATCCGTGTGACCCATCTAGGGTAGTAACCCTTGCAGCAGGCGCACCTGGGACCTTTCCTGCTGAGGACCTTCTGCAGACCCTTCACTCGGCCGCCGTACAGCTCCGCCCAACGGTTAACCACCGCTCGGGCAACTGCCGTGTTCAGGATTGCAGGCGTTACGCCCGACACCTCCGTGCCGGGATCATCCGACAGGCAGCCCTTCAGCTTCAACGTAGATTCCGAGGAGCTCCACCACCTGCGGTGTCGGCTGCGGATGTCGGGCTTGAACACCGCCTTGCCCGGCTGCGGGTAGAGCCATGAGGCCACGGAGGCGTTGACGGGGCGCACCAGCAGCACGTCGCTGTCCTGCAGGAGGGGGAAGGAGTGGGAGAGAGAGGATGCGGATGTCTTGGGTGATGCAGGCAGCATGTGCACCGCATGAGACGGTATATGGAAAGGGCTGCTGTCAGCGTGTTATTGACGCAATCCTTCCGTCCGTTCGTCCACCCGGGAGCTGATCTGTATGGGGTATGGCTGGGATGGTGGCCGGCAACACATGCGGCAAAATGATTCCGGATTTGTGCCGTGCGGCCCCTCGCAGCTGGCTTCCACGGCAGGGTTGTTGGGTTCACCCACCAGCAGCAGGTAGTGCCGGGTGCTCACGTGCTGCGACACCGCCAGCTTAACCGCCATCTGCGTCCTGCAGGGGGGTGGGGGGGGGCAGCGAGCCCAGGACACACCGTACGGTGTCACCACATGCAGGGCAACGGCTGCTTGTGTGCGGGGGCTGGACGCCAGCATGGATGAAGGGGTCATGGCCGTAGGCCTGTAACTTGATAAGGCTTAGTCACTGGACACGTAGCAAGACGCAGGCCGTGCGCCATGTGCCATGTAAAACCAAGTCCGCTGTCTAAAGGTAGGTCACCATGACCCCAACAAACCGCTCGACCCCACCTGTAGCCGCAGAAGGGCACCGACTTGGTCTCTTCGACCGTCAGCCCCAGGGCTTGCTGGTCGGACAAGGTGCGGAGAGGCGGCGAGCGGGCGGCCCCATTGGTACTGTCCGGGGCTTTCAGTATGCGTCGCAGCACCGCTGCCTCCGCCTGCGGGCACACCACGATGTACTCGCGCACCAGCTCCGGAGCCAGGTTCTTGTAGGCCGCAGCCAGGGCGGCGGTTGCGCGAGGCAGGTGGTCAAAGGTGGTGACCAAAACCACGGTCAGCTGCGGAAACGATCCTGGTGTGCTGGTGTTCGCCAGCTGGTCAAAGGTGATGATGACATCCTGGTCGTGCTCCAACTGTTTGACAGACGACCGCTGGTTTTTCTGCGCATTTATATTGCTTTTAAACTTGTCTGCGTAACCCGCGTTCAGATGCCGCCCAATCGATGCTCCAGTTACTGATGTCCCAGCAGCATTGCTATCGGCTGAGGACCAGCCCCGGGTTATGACCGATGCGAATACTAAGTTCAACAACAACCAAACCTGATTCTGTGTTTGGCCAGAGGCTAGTTGAATCATGGCGTCCTTGCAGCAGAATTTGCCGTTGGTTGCCGTTCAACGGCCCTCGCTCGGAAGTTGCTGACAGCTCTGGTCTGTAAGCCGCACTTCTCGACCTGTATACCATCTATAAACATACACATTTAATTTCAGTCTAACATCATGCTCGAGGCGAGGCCTTTGCCTCGCGGGTCATGTCCCTATCTGGTCCTGATTATTTTAGTACGCAACAATATATAATGCTTCCACACGTACATGCTCACTTACAGCTGCTCGCACCGGTAGACCTCTTTAAGCCAACAAATGGCCACTTGGCAGCACGCATCCCGCAGGCGCCGTCAACAGTTGTGCGCTGCCATGTCCACTACCCCACCCATGATTCTCCTGAACAGAGTCCTCACAATTAGTATAAATTGCGCCTGTAGTACCTGTCGGATATATGAGCAACATGCGACATTGCGGACTGCTTGTGTATGGCCGCCATGTTGCCAAGCATGCCCTACTGCAATAAAGGTGTGCAGCTGCGATACATCGCCAGGGCAACCCAGCGTCCGGCGTTCAAGATTGTGACACATTTATCTCAGTTAAACATGCTGCAGTAGCTGCTAGAAGCTGGAAAACACCTGCCACCGCAGAGACTTCGTCTAGAACACCCTTTACGCACCCTTGACTGACATCCCAACAGTGTACAGCAGAAGCACCAACGAGTCCTACGCTCGTGGGCTGTACGGTATATAATACCTGGCTTCCCCAGGTCAACATCCAGCCACGCCAGGATGACCTCCTACCCCGTACGTGTATCTCACACAACCAACAACATCAACTGTCACGCTACCTTGCACATTGTCATCTAGGCAAGGGCCGCATTACATCATGCAACCTACTCATGCTCAGCGGTGGATCACGGCGTTGCACGGGAAGGTGCGGCAAGGAGGGTACAGCAGCATGTGCGCAATAGGGATCACAAGCAGGGGAGATCACGGCCATAAGCATGTGTCTTAGTCACGAAGTGTGTTGTACGGTACAAACAGCTGATTGCAGAAGAGCGAGCGTGTATAGGCGTGCGGACAGTCACAACTGGGAGCAGCACCATTGATCAGGAGATCGGCAACTTGACAGGCTGTTCTCACCAATGCCGGCAGCACCACTGCTGCTCTCCTTATTCACCATCACTCTAGGCTGGCGCGTTGCAAGCTAGGACACCATCAGACGCCGCGGCGGCGGCTGCTGCCCCGCAGATCAAAGAGCGCCTCGAACGCGTGTACCACCTCCCGTATGCTCACGTCGATGTGGTCCTGCACCACCAGGAACAGGCAGTTGGCACAGGTCTTGATGCCGTTCCGCGTGGAGCCCTTGTGCCAGTAGCCCTCGTACAGCACGGGGGCGCCAGGCAGCGGCCGCGCATGGTACTGCAGGCAGGCAGGCAGGCAAGGGGTTGCGAGTGGTTGCGGGCACTTGCTGCGCATCTTAACTGTCCGCCGGCTACTGGGATATCGGTAGTCAGACGGCAAGGATAGCAGTAGCGGGTGGCGTTGGCGAAGCGCATGTTAAGCTTTGGGCCCCATGATGACCCGTGGGTCGGACTCACATGCGTAAATGGGCAAGCCGCAATAACGAAGACAAACCCGCCCCACCTTATCGAAGCCGCCTAGGTGGCAAGCCATAAGGTGATACGAAGTATACTCGGTCCACCTGCGGAGGATTCCCGGCAAGAAGATAGAAAGGCAATGCAATCGGACAGTTGCTCATATACAGTATGCATGAACGTTACTTGCCGCATGTGCAAGTGGGGCCCATACCTAAGGCATAAGCTGCAGCAGGCGCACCTGGGACCTTTCCTGCTGAGGACCTTCTGCAGACCCTTCACTCGGCCGCCGTACAGCTCCGCCCAACGGTCAACCACCGCTCGGGCAACTGCCGTGTTCAGGATTGCAGGCGTTACGCCCGACACCTCCGTGCCGGGATCATCCGACAGGCAGCCTTTCAGCTTCAACGTAGATTCCGAGGAGCTCCACCACCTGCGGTGTCGGCTGCGGATGTCGGGCTTGAACACCGCCTTGCCCGGCTGCGGGTAGAGCCAGGACGCCACGGAGGCGTTGACGGGGCGCACCAGCAGCACGTCGCTGTCCTGCAGGAGGGGGAAGGAGTGGGAGAGAGAGGATGCGGATGTCTTGGGTGATGCAGGCAGCATGTGCACCGCATGAGACGGTATATGGAAAGGGCTGCTGTCAGCGTGTTATTGACGCAATCCTTCCGTCCGTTCGTCCACCCGGGAGCTGATCTGTATGGGGTATGGCTGGGATGGTGGCCGGCAACACATGCGGCAAAATGATTCCGGATTTGTGCCGTGCGGCCCCTCGCAGCTGGCTTCCACGGCAGGGTTGTTGGGTTCACCCACCAGCAGCAGGTAGTGCCGGGTGCTCACGTGCTGCGACACCGCCAGCTTAACCGCCATCTGCGTCCTGCAGGGGGGTGGGGGGGGGCAGCGAGCCCAGGACACACCGTACGGTGTCACCACATGCAGGGCAACGGCTGCTTGTGTGCGGGGGCTGGACGCCAGCATGGATGAAGGGGTCATGGCCGTAGGCCTGTAACTTGATAAGGCTTAGTCACTGGACACGTAGCAAGACGCAGGCCGTGCGCCATGTGCCATGTAAAACCAAGTCCGCTGTCTAAAGGTAGGTCACCATGACCCCAACAAACCGCTCGACCCCACCTGTAGCCGCAGAAGGGCACCGACTTGGTCTCTTCGACCGTCAGCCCCAGGGCTTGCTGGTCGGACAAGGTGCGGAGAGGCGGCGAGCGGGCGGCCCCATTGGTACTGTCCGGGGCTTTCAGTATGCGTCGCAGCACCGCTGCCTCCGCCTGCGGGCACACCACGATGTACTCGCGCACCAGCTCCGGAGCCAGGTTCTTGTAGGCCGCAGCCAGGGCGGCGGTTGCGCGAGGCAGGTGGTCAAAGGTGGTGACCAAAACCACGGTCAGCTGCGGAAACGATCCTGGTGTGCTGGTGTTCGCCAGCTGGTCAAAGGTGATGATGACATCCTGGTCGTGCTCCAACTGTTTGACAGACGACCGCTGGTTTTTCTGCGCATTTATATTGCTTTTAAACTTGTCTGCGTAACCCGCGTTCAGATGCCGCCCAATCGATGCTCCAGTTACTGATGTCCCAGCAGCATTGCTATCGGCTGAGGACCAGCCCCGGGTTATGACCGATGCGAATACTAAGTTCAACAACAACCAAACCTGATTCTGTGTTTGGCCAGAGGCTAGTTGAATCATGGCGTCCTTGCAGCAGAATTTGCCGTTGGTTGCCGTTCAACGGCCCTCGCTCGGAAGTTGCTGACAGCTCTGGTCTGTAAGCCGCACTTCTCGACCTGTATACCATCTATAAACATACACATTTAATTTCAGTCTAACATCATGCTCGAGGCGAGGCCTTTGCCTCGCGGGTCATGTCCCTATCTGGTCCTGATTATTTTAGTACGCAACAATATATAATGCTTCCACACGTACATGCTCACTTACAGCTGCTCGCACCGGTAGACCTCTTTAAGCCAACAAATGGCCACTTGGCAGCACGCATCCCGCAGGCGCCGTCAACAGTTGTGCGCTGCCATGTCCACTACCCCACCCATGATTCTCCTGAACAGAGTCCTCACAATTAGTATAAATTGCGCCTGTAGTACCTGTCGGATATATGAGCAACATGCGACATTGCGGACTGCTTGTGTATGGCCGCCATGTTGCCAAGCATGCCCTACTGCAATAAAGGTGTGCAGCTGCGATACATCGCCAGGGCAACCCAGCGTCCGGCGTTCAAGATTGTGACACATTTATCTCAGTTAAACATGCTGCAGTAGCTGCTAGAAGCTGGAAAACACCTGCCACCGCAGAGACTTCGTCTAGAACACCCTTTACGCACCCTTGACTGACATCCCAACAGTGTACAGCAGAAGCACCAACGAGTCCTACGCTCGTGGGCTGTACGGTATATAATACCTGGCTTCCCCAGGTCAACATCCAGCCACGCCAGGATGACCTCCTACCCCGTACGTGTATCTCACACAACCAACAACATCAACTGTCACGCTACCTTGCACATTGTCATCTAGGCAAGGGCCGCATTACATCATGCAACCTACTCATGCTCAGCGGTGGATCACGGCGTTGCACGGGAAGGTGCGGCAAGGAGGGTACAGCAGCATGTGCGCAATAGGGATCACAAGCAGGGGAGATCACGGCCATAAGCATGTGTCTTAGTCACGAAGTGTGTTGTACGGTACAAACAGCTGATTGCAGAAGAGCGAGCGTGTATAGGCGTGCGGACAGTCACAACTGGGAGCAGCACCATTGATCAGGAGATCGGCAACTTGACAGGCTGTTCTCACCAATGCCGGCAGCACCACTGCTGCTCTCCTTATTCACCATCACTCTAGGCTGGCGCGTTGCAAGCTAGGACACCATCAGACGCCGCGGCGGCGGCTGCTGCCCCGCAGATCAAAGAGCGCCTCGAACGCGTGTACCACCTCCCGTATGCTCACGTCGATGTGGTCCTGCACCACCAGGAACAGGCAGTTGGCACAGGTCTTGATGCCGTTCCGCGTGGAGCCCTTGTGCCAGTAGCCCTCGTACAGCACGGGGGCGCCAGGCAGCGGCCGCGCATGGTACTGCAGGCAGGCAGGCAGGCAAGGGGTTGCGAGTGGTTGCGGGCACTTGCTGCGCATCTTAACTGTCCGCCGGCTACTGGGATATCGGTAGTCAGACGGCAAGGATAGCAGTAGCGGGTGGCGTTGGCGAAGCGCATGTTAAGCTTTGGGCCCCATGATGACCCGTGGGTCGGACTCACATGCGTAAATGGGCAAGCCGCAATAACGAAGACAAACCCGCCCCACCTTATCGAAGCCGCCTAGGTGGCAAGCCATAAGGTGATACGAAGTATACTCGGTCCACCTGCGGAGGATTCCCGGCAAGAAGATAGAAAGGCAATGCAATCGGACAGTTGCTCATATACAGTATGCATGAACGTTACTTGCCGCATGTGCAAGTGGGGCCCATACCTAAGGCATAAGCTGCAGCAGGCGCACCTGGGACCTTTCCTGCTGAGGACCTTCTGCAGACCCTTCACTCGGCCGCCGTACAGCTCCGCCCAACGGTCAACCACCGCTCGGGCAACTGCCGTGTTCAGGATTGCAGGCGTTACGCCCGACACCTCCGTGCCGGGATCATCCGACAGGCAGCCTTTCAGCTTCAACGTAGATTCCGAGGAGCTCCACCACCTGCGGTGTCGGCTGCGGATGTCGGGCTTGAACACCGCCTTGCCCGGCTGCGGGTAGAGCCATGAGGCCACGGAGGCGTTGACGGGGCGCACCAGCAGCACGTCGCTGTCCTGGAGGGGGAGAGGAGTGGGAGAGCGAGGATGCGGATGTCTTGGGTGATGCAGGCAGCATGTGCACCGCATGAGACGGTATATGGAAAGGGCTGCTGTCAGCGTGTTATTGACGCAATCCTTCCGTCCGTTCGTCCACCCGGGAGCTGATCTGTATGGGGTATGGCTGGGATGGTGGCCGGCAACACATGCGGCAAAATGATTCCGGATTTGTGCCGTGCGGCCCCTCGCAGCTGGCTTCCACGGCAGGGTTGTTTGGTTCACCCACCAGCAGTAGGTAGTGCCGGGTGCTCACGTGCTGCGACACCGCCAGCTTAACCGCCATCTGCGTCCTGCAGGGGGGTGGGGGGGGGGCAGCGAGCCCAGGACACACCGTACGGTGTCACCACATGCAGGGCAACGGCTGATTGTGTGCTGGACGCCACCAACACGCTTGACCCCACCTGTAGCCGCAGAATGGCACCGACTTGGTCTCTTCGACCGTCAGCCCCAGGGCTTGCTGGTCGGACAAGGTGCGGAGAGGCGGCGAGCGGGCCCCACCGGTGCTGTCTGGCGCCTTGAGCGTGCGCCCCAGCACCGCTGCCTCCGCCTGCGGGCACACCACGATGTACTCGCGCACCAGCTCCGGAGCCAGGTTCTTGTAGGCCGCAGCCAGGGCAGCCATCGCGCGAGGAAGGTGGTCAAAGGTGGTCACAAGAACCGCGGTCAGCTGCGGAACGGAGCCGGGCGGGCCGGGTACGGCGGCGGCGGCAGTTGTGTTGGCGTCCAGCACCGCCGGTGTTGTCGTCGTTATCGTTGCTGCTGTGGAGTCGGCGCTATTTACACGCGGCCATTGTTTCTGCATGTCCTGTTTATCATCATTGCTGAACTCTGAGCCGCCGCGCGCTTTTAATGCACGCCCCTCTGTGGCCACAGCCATGGCCGTTGGCGTAACGGACGACGGTTGGCTTCCGTGACCCTGTACGGGCAATCCCTGGCAACAGCAGCTGCAGCAGCATGCAGACATGACGGTGAGGAGGAAGAGGGCCTGGCGAGCAGCAGTCGCGGATTTGGATCCGGCGAGGGGTGTTGCTCGGGGCGTCATGGTCCTGTTGTTGGGACTGTTGTTAGAACCATGCATGATGCGGCATCTCGTGGACTCGGACAGCCCTGGACTTACATGGGGTCAGGTGGTGTGGATGGTACCGTTAAAGAGGGGCGCTAGCAAGGGTTTCGTCACACAGATGGACGTTTGCTGCGGTTTGAAAGGCGGGCCGTAGCTCATTCCGAGAAGTCTGGGCTTTCGCACTTGCAGCAGCAGCAGGAGTCGTCATGTCCAAGACTGGTGGTAACTGGAGCGGGCTAGCTGACAGGCATATTGCAGGCGCCGCGTACGTTTCCCCAATCGCAACATCTTCCTATGGCGATGATGATACGGTAAAGTGTCCGTTGTTGGCAGTCGGACGTGTCTACGGTGTTGCCACTGCGGCGTGGAAATGGCGCGGAGGCTGATTTCCCGCACGCATGGGGCCGCAGCCGGCCCCTGTGCATCACCTTGCATGTCCCCCTCGCCATGTAACCTTCCGTATCCAGCTACCCACTGACTGGTACGGATGTACTATGCGGATCGTTACAATACCTCCAGGGACGTTTCCTGGCAGCAGTCGGTCGAAGTTCAGTCGCTTTAGAACATGGCGTCCTTACTTTTTGTCCCCCTAAAGAGCCGACGGCGCCTTGCCAATCAAGCAAGGCCACGCAGCGCATTTGCATGTTGTATGCACCAAATCCTCAATCGCTGCATGCCTGGTACTCGCCCGCCGTAACCACCGTGCAAAGGCCTTCCGAACCCCACCCTGAGTGACCTTCCGCAACCTGCTCCAAGAATGTCCTATCATCAACAACCAGCACATATCCCTAGCCCCTTCTCCTGCCTCAACAACAACAGTAAACAGTGATGGCAACCTAGGGGACATACCTAGAATGCAAGCATCACAGCAGCGAAGGCGATACACGAGCAGTGTGCGAAATAGGGGTACGTGGCCGTTGGCGAATGGCACCCAAGCTACGGGCCTTATCTTAAACGAGCAAGCTATAGCAGTACATGAACACAAGGAAGTACGCAGCAGGCTTGAGGTGACTGCCGGTACGTGCATACATGCGAAGAAGGCAGGAACACTGAAGCAATGCCTATCGTATAATACGCCTGACAGCGCTTGGCACAGCCACATGATGCGATACACAATACCGATACACGTGTCTCTCTCTCTCCTAAGCCTCCCGCAAGCAACAAAAGAATAACAGCCACAGCAGCCACCATCCAGCGACGACACTTCATCCAACCCAGCACCCAGCACTCTGCATGCCCTCCACTTTTAGCAACAACAGCATCACTCTCATGGCAGCCAGTCGCTCCTTTAACCCCCTTGCATGCCCTACTTGATCTCCCCCACCTCGGAACGACCTCATCCTTCTCTACCCACGCGCGTCCTCATATGCATCATCATCCACGTTTCCCCACATTCGCAATCACAACGCGTACAAGGCCTAAGCAACACCTCTCCAGGGGTCATCACTAACAACAGGCGCATCGCCCAAACAACACCTCACAGCATCTTCCACATCACCTCACTCCCACTGCTTGGCATCAAACAGCGTGTCCAGTGACTTGACCACGTCCCGGATGTTGACCCCGATGTGGTCCTGCACCACCATGAACAGGCAGTTGGCGCAGACGTCGATCCCCGCCTTGGTGGTGCCGCGCTGCCAGTAGCCCTGGTACAGCGCGGGGGCGCCGGGCAGCGGCTTGGAGTGGTACTGCAGGGTGGCAGGGTGGCAAGCAGGGGTGGGGTTACCATATTGGGTGGGGTGGCAACAAAATGGCCGTGTTTGTAATTAGTTTTAGGGAGCAGGATGTGGTTGTCATGGAACGGTACATAACTATTACGGGTGGCCGGCCGCAAGGTGACCCACGGGTCAGCGACCCATCTGCACGGAAGAGCCACGGCCGCACCCACCTTATCGAATCCGCCCATGTGGCAAGCCAACAGGTGGTACGAAGTGTACTCGGTCCAGCTGCGGTTGCAGGAGGAAAGCAGAAGAAGAGGAAGGAGGGGGTGTTCAGAAAAATGGCCGCAAGCCGGTACGTGTGTGTATTGAGAGGAAACAAAGAAGCATCATACAGGGACGACAAGCATCCATACATGCCACGCGGTGAACAACGCGATGAAGCACAAGCCCCATAACCGCGAGCCCATACAAAGCTGTCGTAATCCTCTCATGGGCATCCAGACTCCCTGACTTCCCTTCCTGTCGGTTCCCGCTGCATCGTATCGCTGCCTTCAGTAGTCCAGATAGATCCTACTCCTGAGCCCCACCACCCACCACCCGCCCCCGCCCAACACCAACTCACTAGGGTCCCCGCTTGCTGAGGATGTTCATCACGCCCTTCTCCCGCCCCCCAAACAGCTCCGCCCAACGGTCAACCACCGCCCGGGCAACTGCCGTGTTCAGGATCGCAGGCGTTACGCCCGACACCTCCGTCTCCGGGGCACTAGGCACGCAGCCGCTGAGCTTCAGCGTGGTTTCGGAGTTGCGCCACCAGCGGGCGTGTCGCCGCCGTACGTCGGAGTGGTATACGGACTTGCCCGGCTGCGGGTAGAGCCAGGACGCCACGGAGGCGTTGACGGGGCGCACCAGCAGCACGTCGCTGTCCTGGAGGGGGAGAGGAGTGGGAGAGCGAGGATGCGGAGAGGTTGAGGGGCTGAGTGTTAAGGGATAAGGGCAAATGGCAGGAGGGAAATGGGCTCCCGTTGGTCCACGGGCAGCTCGCCACCGCGCCAGCAGACAGGCTAATGGGAGGAAAGCCTCTCTGAACCCCAGTCGGCTGCCAAGAAGGGTCTCCCACGCCCATTACCGCTTTCGGCTTTACCGGTGGTGGCTTTATTCCCACTCACCAGGATCAGGTAGTGGTCAGTGCTGACGTGGGATGATACCGTTAGCTTAACCGCCATCTGCGTCCTGCATGCACGTGTGCGGGGAGGGCAGGGCAGGGGGCGTGCGGCACAGACGGTTGGGATCTGCGCTGTAGGAGACTGTCGAGACGTCAGGCTGGGCCGGGATGGGGCTACTTCGCGTCAGTGCTGGGTGCTATGGTTCCCGCTTGCGTGCACAGGATCAAGTCATGAGCCACATGAGGGCCGTAAGCGGGCATCAGCGGTGGGCCTTGTGGCATGCTGGGTTGTGGGCCTTTGGTAGGGCGCATGCTGTTCACAACGCATGCGGTACAGGGCTGCAGCAGGGAGGGGGTGCTGCGCTTGCAAGGAGGGCGAAGGGCACTTGCAGTCAGGCCAGCACGATGCCAGCAACGAAGGCAGAGGGAGGTGTGAGGGCGCATCGCAGCACACATCGCACAACCAAGGCAACACACGACAGCACGCGGCAGCATGGGTAAAGGCAACCAATGTCGCAGGCAGCTGCAGAGAGGCTGTTGTGTCAGGCTCATGACCCACTAACAGTAACTCCCTGCTGCCTCTTATCCCCTTTGCGCTCTGCCCGCAACTCGTTGACCCACAAGCAGCAGCTGCAGGGACCTTAAACCCTAGGGTGTAGGGGCCTCAAAATCCATGACAGCCGCAGCTTTCGCACTCGCGCCTTCTTCCGTTCCCACCCCCACCTGTAGCCGCAGAATGGCACCGACTTGGTCTCTGCAAGCGTCAACCCCAGGGCTTGCTGGTCCGACAGGATGCGAAGCGGCGGCGAGCGGGCCCCACCGGTGCTGTCTGGCGCCTTGAGCGTGCGCCCCAGCACCGCTGCCTCCGCCTGCGGGCACACCACGATGTACTCGCGCACCAGCTCCGGAGCCAGGTTCTTGTAGGCCGCAGCCAGGGCAGCCATCGCGCGAGGAAGGTGGTCAAACATGGTGACCAAAACCACGGTCAGCTGCGGAACGGAGCTTGGCTTGCTGATCTTGGCCGGAATTGGTATAATGGCCCCCTGGCCGCGCTCCAACTGTTTTGCAGACGACCGTTGCCTTTCCAACGCATTTCCTGTGCCTTTAGACTTGTCTTCGTAAAGAGCTTTAAGGGATCGCTCAATTGTTGCGCCAGTTACTGATGTTTCAACAGCGTTGCTCTCTGCTGAGGACCAGCTCCGGTGTATACTCGATGCAAAGGTTAGGCAAAATATTAAAAAGAATTGCTTCTTGGTTAGACTAGAAGTTGGTCGAGTCATGGTCTCCTTGCAGGATTTGCCGTTGGTTGCCGTTGAACGGCCCTAGATGCGAGAGATGCTGCAGACAGCTACGGAGTAATCCCGATAGATGCACAACTTAAGCTGTACAATGCTACTATATGCGCGGACGAATTCCAGTTGATTGGTCGGTTTCAGGCCATCGTCACGCCCGAGGCGAAGCCCTGACCTTGCGGGTCATTCCCGTACCTAGAACGCTGGTCTTGTAACCTTCGCATTCTTGCTTGCTTTTGGCTACCAGTCGCCTTGTCCTTTACGGGATGCGGCATCTACTATGGACATGTACTATGTATGTGCCTTTACTATGGGTCTCCAAACGAGGACGGTGCGAGCCAAGGAGTAGCAACTTTACCGGCACCAACTTCCTCAAACATCACAGTTCCCATACAAGACGGCTTGGGTGCACCGCAAGGCCCACAACAGGCGACGTGTCGCATTCAAACCCTGCCTGTCAAGCTTTAGAGCCCGGTGATGGCGCCAGCCGCGCCCGTGCCAACGGTTGGGTCCATCTCTTACCGTGCTAGCTGCATCACAGCTCTTGTAGAAACTCGGCACCATAATTTCGAACAGTAGCGAGGTTACTGTATGAGCACCCGTTAGTACATTATTCCATGTTATGTAGGGAACTAGTCTGTATTGAGATCCACAAGGCAACGCACGAAGCCGTAATTTTTGTGTGTGGGGGCCTTGCAGTGGCGCGTGACACTGTGGAGTCTGTTCTCGCGTTGCCTCCGCGGCCATGCTGACGGAGCATGCCCTATAGCATACGCAGCCCTGGTAACCAGCTAGTAATGAAATATTTTGCCTGGTAAACAGGCCTATCTGTTCTGGTAAAGTCTGTTAGGCCTGGTTACCAGACCGTCGTAAATTGTTATCAGACCTGGTATTCAATTGAGCCTGGTTACCAGGTTACAAAATTTGCAGGTCGCTGAGTACACTAATAAACTGCAAAATTTTAGGCATGTTAGGTATTTGTATACCCCAATAAGCTTGTTTTCCGAACTATGTACTTAAAGCCACCCATGTAACATGCATGTGCATGCACGTACCCAACAAGGCACGCAACCGTGCATGCATAACCCCCACATCCACCCTCAACCAATCGCATATAGAACCGTGCGCAAAGTCTGTAATAAAGTGGCTCTGCGGTAGCCGCGGCAATATATACACACACGTACCCAAGGAAACACGCAACTACACCTGGACTAAACACTAGGACTAAATCACAGGGTAAGGGCGCAGATGGCGCGTAACGTGCCAATGCCTTGCAATCATTGCAAAGTGCGTATCTGCTCGGCGCTCTGACGGATACATAGCGGGCCAGCACGCCCATGGCACGACCACGTCAGCCATGCACCACGGCCCCTCGTCACGCTGGACGGCCGTACTTTTTACGACAGGGCACCGGAGCTTTCCGCAGACTTGTGATCTATCCGACACAGCCGTGTACCATTCGGCTTTAACCAGGACACGCTCCAGTCCGTCCGGGCCAACGTGTTTCAGCAGTTGCTTCACGCACCCAAACACCATCAGCGGGCTGTTGTCCTAACCTGCATTTCGATGGCAACATAGCGGTTCTCTCACATGCCTCGCATGGAAGGAAGTTGACACAAAAGCTGGTGTCGTGCTAAAGGAGCGAATACGTCAAGACCGCTGTCGCTCTCCGGTTGCCGCGGCGGCCACAATACGTGTGTGAAGAAACATGGGTACGTACGGTGCGGTCAACAACTCATTTCCCTTGTTCTCTACTTGTGAACGGTCATGCATTCATACTGTGTGGTGAAGTGAAGGGTTGAAATGCTTGGTGGCAGAGGGGAAGAAAGGCAATTAACACATTTGGTGGCTGGGCGCTAACCGTGCTTGCGTCGTACATGCCTAACAGCAGCCTGTCCGGTCAAGCGGGGGTTGAAGAATCGGAAGATGCTTTGTTGCAAAGCTTTCCTTGTGCAGTTGCTTTAGGTATTCTGGGTAATAAAACTTCTGAAGTCGGACATAATCGCGCGACCGTAATAGCCTTGTCACGCTATGTACTACATTTCCCTCGACAGCGCCAACACACAACGCATGCCCATCGTCACACCACAGTGCTTCTTCTAGCAAGAGGCGGACCTTCCTTAACTGTATACACTTATTGTTCGTTGCTTGACGTTGTTTTCCTGAAATGGACCTTGCTCGTTAGCCGACCCTCGAGTTCGCCTGCTTTGACCTTTTTCGCCTGTTCGCGGTGCTTGAAATACTGTGTTACGATGGACTCAGAACTTGACTTTACTGGCGCTAGCATTGAGGAACTTCGTAACGCTGACGATGGCACACATAGCGGTAGGCCAGCGACGAAGGATGGCATGTGATCATTTGATGGATCTTGAACCTTTCTATATTGCTATGCTATTGCTTGTCGCTTACGCTCTGCTTCACTTGCCGGCTGCCACACCCGTCGGCACGATGCTTCCTTGCAGAGACCCGAACACGCCGATACCAGCCGCCCCAGGCTCCGAGCATTCAGCTGCCAAACCAGGATGCCGATTACGTCAGTCATATTGCGCTTGACATTGGAGGATCTCTCATCAAACTGGTCTACTTCTCACCTGACCCAGTTGACAACGGCGGCAACGGGGATGGCTACACGCCCTCAAGCTCCCCGTGCGCTGGCAACGGCGTAGCTCGGTCACCGCAGAACAACTCCCAGCGCGGTGGTAAGTTCAGGACTGGAATCTGAAGATCCTGGGAGGGAGGAATGGCTTGTAACGGTTGTGTGCAACCACTTGTCAGTGGCAAGTGCTGGCGGCTTTCGCTGCCTTGCATGCGTGCAAGCCACAGCGCAGCTGCTTGTGTGGTGTGGCCTAGCAATGGCTGCAGCTGCCTGGGGGCAACCAGGCCGCCTCACACAGTGTAAAGCCCTGGGCAGTGGGCCAACGGCTGGTGGGGACTTGGGGAATAGCAGGAGAACGTATGCACTCCTGCCCGTGTACGACAAAGGCATTGCGCAGTGGAGGGTGCAGGCCGGGGTGGATCCGGTCAGGCCCGGGGTAGGCGGGTGGGTGGGTGGGGACGGAGCCAAGCAAGGACGCAGCTGCAGGAACCCCCCACCCCGCCCCACCCCACCCGCCATGCATGGTTGATCTGCTCCTGCCCCCCCCCCTCCCTGCCTGCCTCATTCCAGGCAGGCTTCACTTCGTCAAGTTCGAGACGAACCGTCTGGACGAGTGCATGGACTTCATCGAGGCCAAGGGGCTGCACCGCCACTGCGGCCGCAATGGGACCAAGGAGATGCGGGTCAAGGCAACAGGTGGGGGTCAAACACCATACCTCCCCCCCATAGGTGGGGGGTCAAAGACCGTACCTCCCCCCCCCATAGGTGGGGGGTAAAAGACCATACCTCCCCCCCCATAGGTGGGGGTAAAAATAAAGAAACACTGACAAACTGGATGGCATAGGTGGGGGTAAAAAAATATATATGATGACCCACTGCATAGGTGGGGGGGAGGTGCGTAGCGAGACCGCACCAAACCCTAGGAAACCACAGGTTAGGGCAAAGCAATGGGGATAGGAGACGGGGGGGGGTGCTGGGTGAGGACGGGGGGCATGCAGGGCACTGCGGCATGCGACCGGGTACAGCGGAGTAGGGGCCAGGGCCTGGGCCAGGCGGGCAGGAACACCCCCCACCCAAGGGATGCTGCCTCCCCGCCGCTACTCCTCCCGCACCCGCACATTGGGCCCCACCCGCCCCTGCATGTCGTGCGCTTCCCCATCACTCTCCCTCCCCCGCCCCCGCCCCTGCCCCTGCATGTGACGGGATATGGGATTGGGACTCCAGTTGCTGCACTTCTCACTTACTTTTTCCCCCTTCCCCCACCCTGCCCCCCCGCTCACGAGCCAGGCGGCGGCGCCTTCAAGTACTCTGACGCCTTCAAGGAGCGGCTGGGTCTGGTGCTGGAGAAGGAGGACGAGATGAGCTGCCTTGTGGCGGGCTGCAACTTCCTGCTCAAGGCCATCCAGCACGAGGCCTTCACCTACGAGGCGGGAGCAACCAACTTCGTGCCCACGAACGGTACGGGGGGGGAAGGGGAGGGGAGGGGAGAACAGGAAACTGACGAACCTCATGACGAGGAGGTTGGGCGGGGTGGGGTGTAGGGCACAGGGTGTTGGGTGTTGGGCGCCGCGGTATTGCATGGGGAAGAAGAAGAAGGCTTTCTCTCGTGCCACAATGTTCGGCATCTTGGAAACAAGCGGTCTCATCACTCACCCCTTCTCCCCCTCCCTTCCCTCCCCCAGCCGACTCCGACCTGTACCCCTACCTGCTTGTCAACATCGGCAGCGGTGTCAGCATGGTCAAGGTGGCCGGAGACCAGCAGTACGAGCGCGTCAGCGGCTCCTCCATCGGGGGCGGCACCTACTGGGGGCTGTGCAGGCTGCTCACGCAGCTCACCAACTTCGACGAGATGCTGGACCTCAGCATGCAGGGCGACAACTCCAGCGTGAGTGACGCTACGGGGGGGGGAGGGGGGAGTGGAGAGTAAGTGAAAAGTGAAGCAAGGGGGGCCAACGGGGTCCTTGGGGTGGGGGGAAGGGAAGGGAGAGAGAGGCTGTAAGGGCCTGTAAGGACTTGGTTTGGGGGCGGGGGTGGGGCTCCAGCTGTTGTTGCAGGGGCATTCCGTGCCGGTGTGTGTTTTACCCTGCCCTGCCCCGTCCTCCTTTTTAGCCGCTTCGTGCAAGGGTCCAAATGATGCTGCTGTGGGGGGCCCTTCTGAACACACACACACACAGTACGTTTCGCCTCGCGGCCAGTTATTTTAACACACACACCTCGCCCCCAGGTTGACATGCTGGTGGGCGACATCTACGGCGGGCGGGACTACGCGTCCATCGGGCTGTCGGCCACCACCATCGCCAGCAGCTTTGGGAAGGTGGGGGGAAGGGGGGCGGGAGGGGGGGTGATGGCGAAGGAGAGAGTAGCTGGGGAGTAGGTACGACTCATGGTGGCTTGGGACGTGGGAGCCACGGGGGGAGGAGGCCTCCTAGTGTCGCAGTGCATGTGACACCTCCCTGCCCCTTCCCCTCTCCCATCCCCTAGTCAGTGGTCTCCTGCGGTTTGACCTATCTCTAACCCTCACCCCCACCTCCCCTCCCCCTCTCTCCCTTCCCCTCCCCCCCTGCAGGTTGTCTCCCAGGACCGCACCCTGGATCAGTACGCGCCCGCCGACATGTGTCTGGCGCTGGTGCGTATGGTGGCCTACAACATCGGGCAGCTGGCGCACATGAACGCGGTGAGGCACGGCATCAAGCGCATCTTCTTCGGCGGCTTCTTCATCCGGGGACACCCGTACACCATGGAGACCATCAGCTACGCCATTCGGTTCTGGTCCAAGGTGGGAAGGGGTGGGGGTGAGGGGATGGGAGGCGCGTGTGAGAGGGGGGGATGTTGGCTGGCAAGCACTGCTGGTGTACGGGTGTTGCTACCTTGCC
This sequence comes from Astrephomene gubernaculifera, assembly GCA_021605115.1. Lineage (NCBI taxonomy): Eukaryota > Viridiplantae > Chlorophyta > Chlorophyceae > Chlamydomonadales > Astrephomenaceae > Astrephomene > Astrephomene gubernaculifera. The sequence goes on along the minus strand of BMAR01000028.1, from coordinate 179,961 downwards.
TACCTTCCCCTTGCTGCAGCTACGTCACCTGCTTTTTCTTCCTGGTTGGCACGAACGTGAAGGCATGGTCCCTCCTGTTCCCTCCTCCCCCTCCCTGTCACCCCCCCTACCCCACCTCCCCCCCTGCGCCAGGGTGAGATGGCCGCCATGTTCCTGCGCCACGAGGGCTTCCTGGGCTCCGTGGGCGCCTTCCTCACCGTGCACCCCATGCCGCTGAGGGGGGCGGGGCGGGCGGGGGGCAGGGAGGCGGCGGCAAGGAAGGTGAGGAGAGGGGAAAAGGAAGGGGGGGTAACAGGAAGGTGAGAGGGGGACAGGAAATACCAAGGGGTGGGTTGGTGGGATGTCTTGCGATATGATTTGGGTGGATGAGGTTGAAGTGGCGGAGTGGAGCGCCACCGGGGTCGTACTCGCCGGGGGTCGGGGGGCGCATGCGCTGCCGCTCTCTTCCCCCGTCTCTCTTTTTCTCTCCTCTTCAACCTTCTCACTCCGTACCCCTGCCTCCCCCCAACCCACCCCCAATAGCCCTCCCAGGTGCGGGCGCACTTCGTGGAGCGCTTCTCCGCGGGGGCGCCGCTGACGGGCGGGGCGGTGGTGGGGCCCGCCATCCGCGGGGTGCAGGAGAAGGTCAGCTGGGTGGAGAAGTTCGTGGCGGCAGCCGCGTCGGACGAGCAGCAGCCGCAGCAGCCGCAGCAGCCGCAGCAGCCGGGGGCTGCGGAGGCGGGAGCGGGAGCGGAGGGAGGAGAGGTGGCAGGGGCAGCGGAGCCTCCGGCTCCCCCTCTGCTGCACGCCGACTCTACCGTTAGCAACGCCACCGCCCCCTCCTCCGACCGCACCAGCAGCGCAGGAGGAGGAGGCTCCCTGCTGCCGCCAGGTCTGATCGGCCGCGGAGGGGGAGCAGGGCCGAGCGGACCTCCCTCCCTGCAGCACTCCAGCTCGCTGGGAGCAGCAGCAGCCGGAGCCGGAGGACCCGTCGGGGTGTCCGTGGGTGCTGTGGCTGCGGGTGGTGGTGGTGGCGCCGGCAGCAGCGGCGGCCCCCCCAGCGGCGAGGTGCCGTCCGCCGCCTCCCCGCCCGACCGCTGCTGCGGCGGCTGGTTGCTGCGTCAGCGCATGTCGCTGCACCTGGGGGTGCTGCACTACTCGCCAACACTGGAGCCCTTCCCGCTGCTGGCGGACCCGGCGGGGTGAGTGGGGGGTGGGGGGTTGGGGGGTGGGGGGCGGGAAGGGGGAGGGTAAGAACACAGCAGGGGAGGCTTGGTGGCGAGGTAAGGGGCTGTTGTTAGACCCCGTGTGTACACCACCAGACGTCAGCCTCGCACCCCCCTCCCCCGCCTCCTGCACCCCCGGCACCCCTCCTTGCCTCCTCGTCTCCCCCAATTGACATCAATCCCTTTACCCGCCCCCCCCCCCTCCCCCCCAGCTACGAGCCCAACACGCTGAACATCACGGGCGACGAGGAGGAGCTGCGCTGGTGGGTGGGGGTGCTGCGGGAGCAGGTGCCCACTGTGGTGGAGAAGGCGGCGGCCAGCGAGGGGGGAGGCGAGGCGGCGCAGCGGAGGGCGCAGGCGTTTGGAAGGTGCGGTGGGGCGGGTGGGGTGGGTGGGCTGAGGTGGTGCGCCTCCCTCTCTCTCTAGTGTCGTAGTGTGTCACCCATGCTCGCACTCCTCCTCGCCTGTTTGTGCGTCGTTGCCTCTCATCCGTGCGGTTCCCTCTTAAGACGCACACGCCTCAACGCCCCCTCCCTCTCCCCCTAATGCGGAATATGTATCCCTACTAATCCCTCTCCCCCCCCTCCCCCCCCGCCCCCAGGGCCTTCTCCGCGCACCTGGACCCCTCCTCGCCTGTTTGTGCGTCGTTGCCTCTCATCCGTGCGGTTCCCTCTTAAGACGCACACGCCTCAACGCCCCCTCCCTCTCCCCCTAATGCGGAATATGTATCCCTACTAATCCCTCTCCCCCCCCTCCCCCCCCGCCCCCAGGGCCTTCTCCGCGCACCTGGACCCCTCCTCGCCTGTTTGTGCGTCGTTGCCTCTCATCCGTGCGGTTCCCTCTTAAGACGCACACGCCTCAACGCCCCCTCCCTCTCCCCCTAATGCGGAATATGTATCCCTACTAATCCCTCTCCCCCCCCTCCCCCCCCGCCCCCAGGGCCTTCTCCGCGCACCTGGACCGCATGACCTCGGAGCCCGGCAGCTACGGCGCGCTGGGGCTGGGCGAGCTGTTCGGCATGCGGGAGGAGTGCCTGCGGGAGTTTGGGTTCGAGGACGTGTACAGGTGGGGGGGGGGGTAAAGAGGAAACAACTAACTGACTGAGGGATAAGGCGTCAACATGGGTTGCAACATGTGAGCCAGCCATGGGAGCGGGGGAAACCCTTCCTATCCTCCCCGCAAACGCTGTAACCCCCCCCTCCCTTCCCTTCTACATGCACTCCTACACGTCAGCTTGTGCGCACTACCCGCCTCCCATGCGTCCTGTCCCTTTCCCACCACTCCCCTCCCCTTTCCGGAATATGCATCCCTACTAGTCCCCTCCCCTAACCTATGGTTTGCCTACATCTCCGTCCCCTCCTCCCAAACACCAACATAGGCTGGAGAAGGAGCGTGAGAACCGCGCCGCCCTGGCCGTCCTGCCCGACCTCCTCCGCGAGCTGGACTCCGAACCCCTACCCGCCCGCCTGCTGAGTCTGGTGGAGGGGGTGCTGGCCGCCAACATATTCGACTGGGGCAGCCAGGCATGTGTGGCGCTGTACCGCGACGGCACCATTCTGGACATCTACAGGTCGGCGCGGCTGAAGCTGGCCAAGCGGCCCTGGGCGCGGGACAACTTTGATGCCTTTGCGGCGAGGATTCTGGAGGCGGTGGGCGGGGCGGAGGCGGCGGGGAGAGGTGAGGCGTGAGGGAAAGGGAGGGGGTGCGGATGGGATGGGAGGCATGGGAGGGTGGGAAGGGTGACTCGAGGACTCGCATTGCTGCTGCTGCGGCGGCGGCGGCGGCGGCGGCGGCTGCTGCTGAACGGTGTTAAGGCATGGAGGCAATCGCGTGGGGTGGTGCTGCTCGACATCGGCTGCGAGAGCATGTGTGGGTTGTTAAGAAAACTGGCCGCGAGGACGTGTGTGAGCGCGCGTATGTGTGCGTATCTTATCTCTCATACCTCTCATGTGCCGTTACCCTTTTGCTCTGTTCTTCGCATGGCTCCCACCCCTCCACCCCACCTCCACCCCCAGCCTGCTCTTCACCCCACTTCCTAACCCACGCCCAACGGTGTACACCCCCCCCCCAACCCGCCTCCGCCCCCCGCGCAGCCCCCACCCGCCCCCCCTTCCGCCGCGTTATGATGTTCATTGACAACAGCGGCGCTGATGCGGTGCTGGGCATGCTGCCCTTTGCGAGGGAGCTGCTGAGGATGGGCTGCGAGGTAAGAGAACGGGGGAAGAGCTGGGGAGTGAGGGAAAGCAGGTGACGTCATCGCGTTGTTTAGTTCAGAAGGGCGGATGCTGGACGCTGGCAACCCTCTGGTGAACGCGTGCCCCTGACGGTCGAGGACGTCCCGGCCCTACCTCACCACCTGCCCCTGCAACCTGCACCCTAAACCCCCTGCCCCCCCACCTTCCCAGGTTGTGTTGGTGGCCAACTCGCTCCCCGCCATCAACGACATCACCGCCCCCGAGCTGCGCGCGCTGCTGGGGCAGGTGGCGGAGCTGTGCCCCATCATTCGGGCGGCTCGGGAGGCGGCGGTGCGGGTGAGCGGGAGGGGGCGGGAAGGAGGGAGGAAGGGGAGGGGAGGAGGCGGAGGCGGAGGGGAGGGGAAAGAGTGCAATACCGTGCTTGCGCACCTCCCTAGCTCCCCTACCAGTGCATGCTAGCAAGCGCACCTCGGTGCTTGCTTTGCGTCTCTCTTCCCTGTCTCTTCCCTCTTCCGCATCCGCTGCTGCCGCCCTCCTCAACTGCTGCCGCCTTCCGCCCTCCCCAACCGCTGCCTCCGCAGGTGGAGCACGCCACGGGCGGCCACGTGCCCCCCTACCCGGGCCTCACTCCCGCCCGCCGCACCTCCTCCGCCCTGCCGCCCTCCAGCGGAGGCGCGGGAACCCCCACCGGCCGGCGCTCCTTCGCTGTGGAGCCGCCGCTCTCACAGCAGCTGCAGCTGCAGCAGCCCCAGCCGTCAGCAGCAGCAGCAGCAGCAGCGGCAGCAGCGGCAGGAGCAGGGGAGGGAGCGGGGGCCGGCCCGTCGTCTACGGCTGCATGGACTGCCAGCAGCAGCACCAGCAGCATGCAGCGCAAGCCCTCCACCTCACCCTTCGCCGCTGCTGCCGCCTCACCCGTACCCTCTCCTGACCCCACCGCACCCGCCTCCTCGCACCCCCCCGCCGCCGCACTTCCCATCCCCGCCGGCCGCCCTTCCGCCCACTCCTACCCGCACCTCCCACCCACCACCTCGGAGGGAGCTGGCACCCCACCGCCGCCCCCCGCCTGGCATGCAGCCGCCTCAGACCCCGCCGTCAACGCGCCCGGCCCCAAGCTGTACGTTGTGGCGAACGGGCAGGGCAGCCCCTGCCTGGACCTGAGGAGGGTGCCGGACAGGCTGGCGGAGGTGAGCAGGGGCGGAGGAGGGAAGGAGGGTTGCCGGTACGGAGGAAACCACCTCGTTGTATTGGAATGGGGAAGAGGACCCTTAAACCACCTCGTTGTATTGGAATGGGGAAGAGGAGTCGAAGGGTGGGCTGGTGGTGGGAGGGGGCGGCAGGAATCCTTCATGCCGTGCAAGTTGCGCCCCACTCGCCTTGTCATGCCTCAAACTGCTTTCTCCCCTCTTTTCATGCTTTCGACATCCAGTGTCCCCATGCTTCAACTCCTTTCCCTGCACGCCCCTTCCCACCACCCCCGCTGCTCCCCCCTTCCCGCCTTCCTCCCCCCTCCCCCGCAGGCGTGCGTGGGAGTGGACCTGCTGGTGATCGAGGGCATGGGTCGCGCCATCCATACCAACCTGCACGCCACCTTCACCTGCGATGTGCTCAAGCTGGCCATGATCAAGACGGAGAGGCTGGCGCGGAAGCTGTTCGGGGGCGGGTTGTACGACTGCATTTGCGTGTATGCCACGGCGGAGGAGCAGCAGCAGTGAGGGAGGAGGGAGGAAGATACAGGAGGGAGGGGAGGGGGAGGAGGCGTAATTGAGAAGTGAAGCGTCCCATCCCATGCCCCGGCCCATGCAGTGAGCGGTGCTGAGGAGGGAGAGGGCGGGGAAGACGAAGGAAAGGTCGTGCTTTGATTGGCCCGTCCCCCTCGGGAACTCCTGGCGAGTGGATGCAGGTTTGCGGGGGGGGTGCGGGATTGGATGAAGGGTGCGGTATTAAGGCACATGAGCGGAGGAGTGGTGGCGGGGGGGTTAGGGGAGGGAGGAGGGGGGACGTGCTGGCGGTTGACTGGGGAGTAGGTAAGGAGGTAAGGGAGAAGTAGGAGAGGGAGGGAGGTACCACTGGTTTAGGGAGTTATGGGCGGGGCGGGGATAGGATGGGGGTTGGTTGGTTGGTTTGTGGTAGAGCGTGGGCGGGGCGGGGGTGATTCGGAGCTCTTTTACCTTGCACGCGTTTGGTATATGGCCAGGCACAGGGCAGGCTAGTAAGGGGTGACGGCAAGACACGTTGGCATGCATGAGCTAGCCCCGGGTGTGTTATGGGGCGGAGCGCACCCGGGCAGGTGTCAGGGAGCGGTATCACGTGGGGGCGGGGGGCGGGGGGTGGACCTTGGACGGGGTCGGGGGGTGCTTGTGTGTATCGTTGCTTGCGTGGGTGCATGGGCGCGGGGCGGTTGTGGGGTGGAAACGTTGATGGCTCGGAGTTAGAGAGCGAAACCAATCCGTTTGCGCCGTTGTTGGCTCGGGATGGAGTGCGTACCGCGTTACGACGTGCATGCATGCATGCATGGGTGCTGGTTACCGGTATGCGGGGTGCTCGGGAAGTGGGGGCGGGGGCTAGAGACTCTGTGCGTGCGAGGGCGAGGGCGAGGAGAGCTGAGAGGGATGGGTGCATGTGTGTTAAGAAAACTGGCCGCGAGATGGGTGCATGTGTGTGTGTGTGGGAGTGTGTGGTGGAGAGCGGCGGTGCGTGCGAGTCCTGAGGGGAGTCAGGAGCGACAGGAGCGAGAGGGAGAGGAGGAGGAGGCGAGGGGTGTTGCTGTAGTTCAGTTGGTCCAGGGGGGGGTTGGGACTTGAGAGAGGTTGGGAGAGCAGCGGCTGCATGCCGCATGACGTACACACGTACCCTGGGTGGACCTGGAGGAGGAAGGAGAGGGGAGCACAGCTGGGCAGGTGCTGACACCTGCAAGACTGGCCCCAAGGCCCGCCTCCTCACTGTGTTCAGGTGGGGACCGCTGTGTGTTAAGAAAACTGGCCGTGTGCTCCGTGTGCTGTGGCCTGTGGCTGGCGGGTGGGCAGGGTGTTTGAGACTACTGATACAATTCGAGAGGAGGGAGTTGCCTTGGTTGCCGTCTCTGTCGCAGTTGTTGATGTGTGCGGAGCGAAATTCTTTTCGGCCTGGCAGCAGCAGCAGCAGCAGCAATAGCAGCTGCAGCAGCTGCGGCGATTGGCTGGGGGTTGGTTGGTATGGATGCGGATGTGGGGGAGTGTGGGCGACCTTGTTTGCAGTCCCCTTGGGGCCTCTTCCGACAAGGAGAGGGAGGAGAGCAAGGAGCCCGGGACGTGCGGCAGGGGTAACTCCTGCCCGAGGTTGTGTTGTGGGTGGAAGGGGAGCACTAGGCGGTGCGTGCAGCGGCGTTGTGTTGCCTTGTGGATGCGGTTGCGGCGCGGCACGGGTACGTGACGGAAGGAGCGCGTGCCTGGTAACGGTAGCTGGCAACGTCCTTCCTGCCAAGACGAGTACCGGTGCCGGCATGGGCGATAGGGAATTAGTGGTAGCTGGCGATTGCCTGGTTGTGGCGGAGCGCTGGGGGACTTGTAACATGCCGCATAACACGCCCTGGGGGCGAGCTACGTGCGCCAGCTGCGTCCAATGCATCTAGCAACACACACGCATCCACCCTGACAGACATGAAATGTGGTTCAGTTCCTTAACTTAAAAAACTCTCCATGTACCGTACCAGCAATCCCGGAATGGTAAACGTCGCAGGCTACCAGCCCTAGCCCCTGGGCGGGCGCCTGGGCGGGATGTCTGCATCCCGTCGCGGCCCCAGGAGCAGCTGCAGCGGGGCAGACCTCCCTCACGCCCCCTCCCCAATCACGGCAACTCGGCAAACGACGCGTCATCACAGGGTACATCACATTCACGCAAGGAAACGCAAGCAGCCGTGTTGTACTCGGGCAAGGAGCCGTGTCGTACTCGTGCCAAAGGCTCTCCTTGTGGTCGGGGTCGCACCCACCCGCCCACCTCTTCACACACCGGTCGACGCCAGAAATACAAAAGAAGAGTAAAGGCCAGTAGCGATTATACCGTCACAGGAGCACGTCTTGACAGCTGCTCATACACTCGACAGCGGGGCAGCAGCAGCCCCACACATGCACGCAGGCAGGTGCGCACGCAGTGCCAGTACCCCCGCAGCAGCGCCTGCAACAACGGTTTTAAAAATACACGCATGGTGTGTCGAGCAAGATATTATACGCGCGCCGCCTGTATAACAAAATGCCTTGCAGTACTATATTGTACGGCAAAGAGGAATACCCTTTTACTTCTGCCTCCGGAGGGAAAGCAGCACACACAGTTTTATCGAAGGCAGCACTCCAGGGCATGTGGCCGCAGCACCCCACCGCAGCACCCCTCTAACTCGGCACAGCAAAAACAATGCCGCACAGCACACCCGGAGGGGAGGGGAGGGGAGGGGACACAGTACAGGCCCAGGCCGAGCACGAAAAAAGTCGTATCACAGCAGATCACAGTGTTCGAGGTCTCCGGCTCTCTGCACGCGTGCATACCAAGGGTGCGATGTACCGAACATGAAATTCCGAGGAAAGCCAACACGCTCTGCTCGCAAGGCCAATCGCAATCACATGCCATTCCACTCCAGCTGGCTCAAAGCACCGCCCGAACACCAAGCCCCATAACCCAAGCCCCGGTCCCCCAGCGCCTTCCCTAATTCCCCTATTCACTCTCCTGCCGCTCCTGCTCCTGCCCCTGCTGCCGCAGCTCCTTGCCAGCCCCCGCAGCCAGGGTGGTGAGCACGCGGTCGCGGGCCCTGTGGCACATGCAGGCCAGGTCGCCACCCCAGAAGTACGTCTGAGGCAGCGAGCGGGCAGGGGGGGAGAGTGGGGTCGGCGGGGGTGATACGGCTGGCGTAAGGCGGGGCGGGGGAGGAGGACATGGGGCTGTTGGTGCGGGGCGGAAGGCGCGGGGAGGGGGAAGAGCGGGAGCGGGACGCGCACAGGCAGAGGGTGGCGCATCACTGGGTGCCTGCAGCCGCAGAGAGGAGGGCCACCCCACCCCCACGATCGGGACAATGCGAGGTACTGTCCGGCAAGCGCATGCAGTGCAGTGTGCAGTGTGCCATTTGTCTCCACGCTGCCACGAGACCTTCCTCTGCAGGGAGTCAGCGCGCGAGAGGGAGAGCAGCAACGCTTGTGGAAGCAGACAAACATCCCCCCGAGTGCCTGACCCCGAGTGCCTGACCCGGGTGCTGTGTGGTGTGGTGAGGTGCTGGGACCTCGCGCCCCGGCGGCGGTGCCCCCACCTGCATGGTCCCCTTGCCCTTCACCTCGATGCCCCCCCCGTGGGGCAGCCAGGGCTCGTGAGGCAGCAGGTTGCGAGTGGCCTGAGGGCGGGGGGGAGGGAGGGAGGGGGCAGCAGGGGGCGGGGAAGGGGAGGGCAGGAAGGGGGCAAGAGGGAAGGGGAAGGGGGAGGCAGGGGGAGGCAGGGGTGAGGGAAGAAAGGGCATGAGATGCATGGAGGCGGGTGAGAAGGGCTGCATGGGTTGGTTACAACCAGCCTAGGTCAGGGCAACCGGCCAACCACCCACCTGCGCTTTTTTGGGCGGAGCCCCACCCCCCTCACCTTACCCCTTCCCAACAACCCCACCCCCTTTCCTCCCTCCTCCCTCCCTCCCTCCCGCTCCCATATGGTCTCATATGGTTTGATATGGTCTTTGACCCCCGACTCACCTCGCTGACGTGTATGGCACAGGGCATTCCCGTGCTCTCCATGCGGCTGGCCGTGTTGACCGTGTCCCCGAACAGGCAGAACCGCGGCATGCGCCGCCCCACCACACCGCTCATGACGGGGCCGCTGTGGATGCCGATGCGCAGCAGCACCGGCTCCCCCAGCGGGGTGCGCAGGCGGGAGGCCACGTCAGCCATCAGCTTGGCGAAGCGGAGGACCTTGGCTGCATGGGCGGGGTCGTGTCCGCCCAGGAGCATGGGGGCGGGGGTGGTGGGGGTGGCGGGGGTGGTGGCGTGGCAGGTATGGTTGTGGTTGTGGTGGTGGTGGGGAGAGGGGTCCTTCTCGGGGTTGAGGTCGATGGTGGCAGACGCAGTGGCGGAGGCGGTGGGAGCGGGGTCTTGGGTGGAGGCGGGGGGGTGCGAGGAGGCGGAGGAGGAGGTGGAGGAGGGGCAGGTGGTGGAGGTGGAGGAGGTGGTGGTGCTGGTGTGGGCGAAGAGGCCGCCGCATACCATGTAGCAGTCTTGGGGGGAGAGGGGAGGGGAGGCAGTGGGAGGCGGTGGGAGCAGGGGTCAAGGAGGAGGCAGCAGAGGGGCGCGAGGGGGCGAAGAGGAATACGGCGCTCCTGCATGTCAGGGGCAGCTCACAGCCTCCCTCCAGGGGGCAGCCCCCATCCATCGTACTCAGCGCCCCGCCCCACCTGCACCACGCTGCAGCCGTACCAGTTAGTTCCCACACGGTTAGCTGGTTGCCTCATCCTTGCCCACCCCCTACCTACCTGCAATCATCACCACCCCCACCTCCACCTCCGGAGGCCTCCACCCCCTCCCGCCTACCTCCGATGGTCTCCACCTTGTAGCAGCCGCACTCGTCCAGCAGCAGGTCGAACGCGTTGTACAGCGAGTCCAGGAAGAGCATCACACGGGCGGGGTGCAGCTGCTGGCACATGGTGGTGAAGCCCTTGACTGGGGGGGAAGGGGGGAGGGGAAAAAAGAAATTCCAAAGTGTGGTGGGGGAATGTAGCGGACTAGGAGGGGGTTGCAGTGAAGGTGTCCTGGGTGGGAGCGAGGAGGCGGCGGGGGGGCAGGGGATGCAGGGGATGTTCAACGGCTCCTCCTGCCGCACCCCCTGCCCCCGACACACCACACTTTGGAATTTCTTTTTTGCCCCCGACAGGGGCTAGCAGACAGGTGGTGCACACACGCTGCACACGCGACCCGCCATGACGCCCCACATGACGCCATAGCCCTAAACCCAACACCCCTTCTGCCCCTCCCCTCCCCTCCCCCCTTCCCCCCCTCCCCTCCCCCCCCCACTCACTATCCGCGAACAGCACCGTCACCTCCGGGTGCCAGGTGGCCAGACACATCACATCGCGCCGACTCAGCTGCACCGCGCTGTCGCTGTCGCTGTCAAGCCAACCAGCACTGCCACCACCTCCGGCCCCCGCAGCTGCACCCCTGCCGCTGCCGCCCCCCTCCCCCTCGCCCCCCGCCCCCTCCAGCTGCAGGTCCAGGGGCTGCGAGGTGCCGTCCGGCAGCAGCATGGTCAGGTAGGAGCCCAGACCGGCACTGCCACCACTGCCACTGCCGCTGCCGCTGTCACCCCACTTAACAGTAGTAGCAGAAGCGGGGGGCGCGGAGGAGTCGGTTGAGGCAAGCGAGGAGCTCCCGGCATCGGACATGCTGCTGGTGTTGCTGCTGGTGTTGCTGCTGGTGTTGGTGGCGGTGTTAGCGGTGTCAGCGGGTTGCTGCTGTGCGGCGGCCGCCCCGGGGCCCCCCACCAGCCGGATGTTGGAGAGGGAGGGGCGCAGGGGGGCGGGGAGGGAGGAGCGGGAGGAGGAGGGGGCAGGGGCCGCAGCACCACCCCCACCCTCCTGCTCCTCCTGCCCCTCTTCCTGCTCCCCCTCCTGCCCCTCCGCCTCCTCCACCGCCCAGGAGGCCAGCATCACGTCAATCACCTGCAGCGGCAGCAGTAGCAGCAGCGGCGAGCAGCACACCGCATGATTCCCAGCATGTACCACACACGGACATGCGAGCACATGGGGGTTAAGGAGGGAGAAGGGGGAGGGTAAAGAGGAAACAACTAACTGACTGAGGGATAAGGCGTCAACATGGGTTGCAACATGTGAGCCAGCCCGACCCGCCCAACCCGAATTAGTGAAGCCAGAAGGGGGAGGCAGGGCATCAGCAGCACTCAGCAGCTCGTAGCTCAGGCATTCTTCCATGCGTCCATGTGTCCTCCGCCTCCCTACACCGCCCGCCCGGAGAGAAGCAGTTCCGGTACTACCCGCCTTCCCTCCCCTCCTCCCCTCCCCACCCTCTTCCCCCCCAACACACCTGCTGCGGCAATATCTGCTGCAGCAGCTGCTGCTGCCGCCGCTGCAGCGCCGCCACCCGCTGCTGCGCTGCCACGGTGGCGCTCACGTCCGTCTCCGCCACGATGAAGCAGGGGGTCAGGTGCACCGGGTCGCGCAGGCGGGAGATCTGGGGGGGGCGAGGAAGGGAGTGGGGGTGTGGGGGCGGGTGGAGGTCGGGGAAGCGGGCTGCAGCAGCAGCAGGGAGGACTAGGCTAGCAATGGTGGGCAGTGGCGGTGGTGAGTGCGCAGAAGCATATACCACAACTGGGGACAGAAGCACTCAAGACAGGGCCGCCGACCCGTGGGTCACTTCCCCCCTCCCACCCTTCCCTCATCCCCCCCCACCTTACCTGCACATCGTGCCACCTGCTCTCCCCCGCCTTCAGTTGCATCCAGTGTCGCAGCAGGGGGCTGTCGCTCACCCGCAGCCGCCGCGACCAGGTGCGTCCGGTGGCGGTGGCGGCGCGCATGTCGGCCTCCGCGCCCGGGCAGCTGGCCAGCAGGGCGCGTAGGTAGTTGAGGCGGGGGGCGCCAGGCAGCCGGCACTCGTAGCTGGGGGGAAGAGGGGGGAAGGTGAGGTGACATAAAGAGTGAAGTAAAGTTATACCCGAACCCCCTTAATGCCCGGCTATGGGGAAGTGCGCAGTGAGAGCGCATGGCACCTCCTCAAGCGCGCAGTCACGGGGCGCAAGGCAGGCGGCCCTAGCTGACTGGCTACTGGCTATCCTAACCCCGCACCAGCGCCTCGCCCCCTCCACCCGACTCGCCTTCGCCCTTGCCCCCCCTGTTTTCCTATGGTTTGGGCTTGGCCCCCCCCTTAAAACCCACCCTTGTATCCCCAGCACGCTGATGCTGGCTGCGTTCTGCGTCATGATGTCTCCCGCCTCGTCCAGCATCGCCACCGGGTTGGGGGTGTACTTGAGGCCCATGTGGTCGCGCAGGGCGCCCTCCGCCTGCTGCGCGGAGGAGGAGGAGGAGGGGGAGAGGTCCACGTAGGAGAGGTAGGCCAGCCTGGAGGGGAGGGGGAGGGGGGGGGGGGAAAGAGGAAATGACTAATTGACCGTGTGGACCGGGGGGGGAGGAAAGAGGGGAAAGAAGAGGGGAGGGAGCAGGGGGGCAAGGGGTACGGGTATAGTGGTTGGTGGGTGCCCCTTTATACCCCACCGCCCCCCACCGCCCCCCACCTGGGTGTTATCTTCCGTCGTCTCCCGGCGCCCCGGCCGCCCGCACACCCGCCTCCTCGCCCCTCCCCGCCCTCCTGCTCCTGCCCCTGCTGCGCCCCCTCCCCGCCCCCCTCCTGCTGCTCCCCCTCTTCCTCCGCCTCAATGTCGTACAGCAGCAGCGGGTAGAACCTGAAGGGGGGGAAGCGGAAGGAGGAGGAGGAGAAGGGGGAGAGAGGAGAAGGGGGGAGGGAAGAGGGAGAAAAAGGCGTGCACATCAAAAAGCGCAACAACCGCAACAATCTCAGGATCTTACGCAAGCGAGAAGGTGGCAAGGGGGAAGGTGATCCTGTCCCCCACCCAGCCCTCCAGCCCCCATCCAGCCCTCCCCACCCACCAGATGCAAATGAGGTCCGCCGGCCGGTCGGTGTGGTACACCACCGAGCGCAGCATGACGGGCTCCGCCTCCCCGCCCAGTACCAGCAGCTTCAACACGCCCATCAGACTGGACCTGGGGGGGGAGGAGGTGTTGACCAATGATCTGAACCATGATCTGTCGCATCTGAGGGTCAGAGGGCGCTCAAAGACTACCGTATACCACAGGTCAGGGCAAAGCAATGGAGATAGGGTTGTAAGAAAAGGGCAGGTTTTCCTTCCCAGTCCCTTCCCTCCCCCCCGCACCCATGGTGCAAGCCAGGGTGAAGCCTCGTCACACAGCTCGTCAGCTTTCCCCCTCCGCCCCCCACCTATCCCCATTGTCTTGCCCCAACCTGTGGCTTCCTATGGTTCGGTATGGTCTTTGACCCCACCTGGGGGGAATTCCTCTCTCCCCCCCCACCTGACCGCCACGTTGCTCCCCAGCGAGGCCGACATGGCCCTCCGCGCCCCCTCTATGTCGGGTGTGTCCATCAGCCGGCAGTACGCGGGGGAGACGTACAGCAACCGCCCGCCCCACCCGCCGTACGAAAGGTGCGCGGGGGGGCCCCCCAGGCTGCCGCAGGGGCGCAGCACGGAGAGGGTCAACTGGGGGGAGGGGAGGGAGGGGGAGGGGGGATTGATAGGGATACATACTCCGCATGGAAGGTGGGTAGGGAGGCGGGAAGCATTGGGATGCGGAGGGAAGGCGTGGAGGGAAGAAAGGGAGGAGCGGGATTCACACCTCTCCTCTTTCCCCATGCCACATGGCTCGGGACGTCTTGCTGCTTGCCTTCCTCATCCCCCTCACATCTCCGTCCCCACCCCGCCTCCAGCCTCCCCTCCCTGCACCCCCCTCACCCCCACCCCCCACCCCACATGGAGTCCCAGCCGCTCCGACGCCTGCCGTACACTGTCCACTGAGGCTGCCCGCAGCCGCCGCTCCCGCCCGCCCGCGAAGGAGGGGGGCAGCTCCGCCGGACAGCGCCAACCGCCGCGACCACAGCTCGGGGATCGCCCGCCCTCCGCTCCCTCCGCGCCCGTGTCGCCGCTGCCGTTACAGTAACCGCCCTCATCCCTGTAGCTGCTGGGCGCGGGAGCATGCACACCGCCGCCATGCTCCGGCCCCGTCTTCGCCTGCCGCCTTGCCTCCGCTGCCGCTGCCCCTAGCGTCGCTGGCTCCGGTGGGGGCGGCGGTGGCTCCGCCTGAGCTGCTGTTGCTGCGGTGGCGTGGTCGTCGCTTCCCATAAGCAGCCTGGCCTCTTCTTCCTGAGTCAGGAAAACTGGGATTGGCGGGGAGGGCGGGGCAGGGGAGGGAGAGGGAGCCAGGGTTGGAGAAGGTGTGATTGGAAGGGGTAAGACGGGCGACAGTTGAGTTTTGCAGCCATCCGCGTATCATGTAGTCCAGGACAGCTGGGTATTCTCACACCCTTGCTGTTTGTAGGTTTTCAGGATGCCTTGCCGCGGTCGCCACAACATCATTTGCCCTTACCCATGTCGATGTCTCGTGGCGCATCGGGAAGCTCTGGAATGGGTCCGGGAGCGGTCCCAACCTCAGTTTGTTGAGAGCGGTCCAGGACTTGGGGCTGGGAAGATTGTTGCGTCGCCTGAGCCTCCAGCGCCTGGGCTTGCAATCCTGGCACATCGGCTTTGCTGGCAGCGGTTGCGGCCGTCGCGGCTTCTGTCGAAGAACCATTTGCCTCCTGTAGTCGTTTGTTATCAGCGGATAGCCTTGCGTTCTCCTGCCTTAGCTTATTAATGGTTTCATGGAGAGCAGCGAGGGTTTCCGCGTCGATAAGTTCTGAGGACATTTTTTCGTTTTCAATGTCAACCCGATACTGTCCGGCCTTCTAAGGGGTTCCGTGCATGAGAACTACCTCCTAGCTTAAGCGGTAACGGCTGTGACAGGTCAGCTAACCCCGTCAATCGTGTATGCAGATATCCGAGACGGTCAGGTAGCGAGCAACTGTTATACGGAGTAATGGTTCAAATGTCAGTGCTATGCTTGCACGTCGCGACTCTAGGTCCTACCCCTCTACCGGTACGGACGTCGGCCCTGATTAGCAATTATGTTCATTTTTGTTCCCATCCCTACTCATAATTAACAGTTGCATCGATAGCGCGTTCCGTCCTTTGCAAGACGGCTATCTGCGGGACCCTAGCTGGCTGGGATTCCGAGCGAGCATAAGCAATTGGTGGGGCCAGTCCCAAGTGCACAAAGTTCCCATCTCACGTTCTCACTTACCTTTAAAATCCACTGGAAGCGTCGCCATCAAAAGAAAACAACTGGAAAGGAGGACAGCAATACAAACGTGCGATGCATTACCGGCATGACCCGGTATTTATAAGACAAAAAGACATTATAGGGGAACGAGCAGGATAACACACAGCGGCATACCTCAGCGTACGTCCCTGCAACCATTCGGCAAGTCGTCGCCGTTCCTAACTGATGTCACTAGTCTTTCATCGTTCTTTATGATTCCCAAACTGCTTCTTTTAAATCTCTATTCCCTCGAAGCTACAGACCAAAGAAACGCATAGACCCATCTGGACCCATGGGGCATGGCTGAACGACTGCGCTTTTTTATTTCCGTCCTGGGAAGTCAGCAAATAGGACAAAGCCAGCAGCTGTGGTGCGCATGAAACTTACAGCTGACCGAGTGCTTGTCAACTACCGGTACGCATCCCCGGCAGCTCGTCTTCACAGCTGCGGCCGAACAGAAACGGTAACCCAGCTTAGCACGTTAAATTAAGCAGACCACCGCCTGCCACCGCCCTTCACCCAGCCCAGCCGCTGCTCCCCCTCCCCTTCTGCCTCCTCGGGCCCCCTCACTAGCGCCCTGCCTCCAGCGCCCCCACTCCAAACCCTAGTTCCCAAACCGCTGTAGCACACGCGACAGTGGAGCCCACACCCCCCAAGCGGTCCCGTGCATATGCACTGCCTGGACGCTGATACCCTCATCTGCTTCCGCCGCCAGACAACAACTCATGCACCGGGCCAGGACCACTGCCCTCCCGCTTGCCCCCAACCGCATCCGTCTGCAGCGAGCAAACCAGCCCCGCGTGTGCTGTGGTGCCCTGTCGGTATGATGCAAGCTGCGCATGATCTGCAGCGACATGCGGCGACCAACACAACCCGGGCGGCACCTACACATGACACGACACCGACACGGCGAAACCTTCGAAAGCGAATTCCCCACAAGTGCCATGTAAGCTGCGAATAAGGGCCCCAAGACAACCTGACAAAGAAACTGGAGCAGGCCCAGGAAAAGGCGCGAACGCAGAGCTCCATTCGGAGCAGGCGGCGACACAGCACGTCAGCCCCGCACCCCCCTTGCGTGCGCATCCTGATTTCCCAACGCACCGTCCCAACGCTGCCCTGCTAACCAACCGTACCTCCAAACCCACCGCGCACTTCCTCTACCAAACTCTACCAGCACCGCTATAGCCCGGTGCGAGACGCCCTCTAATCGCGCCACCCCTCCACACCAGCACTACCACCACCACCGCCGCCACCGGGGTCGACACCTACGTGCACCAGATGCTGCGCCTCCCCGACCCTGACCTCCTGCATGCTGCTCTTCCTGCCAACACCGCCAAGCGGCGCCAACCCCCAGTACTGTAATCCACTGATGTGAAACCATTCGAGTCGGAGTCCAGTGCACTGCAGACGCGAAAGGCGGGCGCCGCTGCGTCCGCCGACCCGTCCGCCCTCCCCGCCTCCCCACTGCTCCTGATGCCCCTCCCAGTACAACCGCAGTTCGACTTTCCCACACATTTCCGCCTTGTTTTCAAATGCCCAGCCTCCCACGCTTCCCCCAGTTGACGTCGAGCCCTTGCAACTCTCAATTCCTGTAGCCTCTGGCTGCTTCCGAATCCTTGCTCTTCTCTCTTTTAACTTGCACCCTTGCTCTGTCACCTAGCCTCGTCTTACCCTCTCTAGACCCGACCGCCCCCAAGTCACCTGCTTGACGGCAGTTTCCTACACCTGACCCTCTTACGGCAGCCCCTAAGAAGCCGTACCCGCTTCTACAGCTTCCAAGGCGCCGTACGAGACCTTAGCTGCCCTGCGGCCAGCCGCAGACAAGCCGCCGCGCATCAGAAAGCTAGCAGCCCCCCTACTGGTTTCACATCCTACTCCTCTGACCATGCGCATGCACAAACACAATCACTCCTACAATCCCCACCCAACCCCCAACATCGCGTAAATCATCCCAACCCCAATCACGCATTTAACGCTCAATCCCCAAACCCCCACCCAAACCCGCAACCCGGGTCCGAACTCCCACGCCGCAACCCCCAGGTCACACCGCCGCTCGCAGCCCCTCCTCCTCCTCCTCCTCCTGCTGCTGCTGCTGCTGCGCCTGCTGCTCCCCGCGCCCTCCTCCTCCTCCCACCTCCAGTCCCCCTGCCGTCCACACCGGCAACATGGCAACCCCAGCACCACCCACTGCACCCCCCGCACCAGCCCCAACCCCAGGCGCCACACCCCCTGAAGGCACCCCGCCATTGCTGCTGGTCCCCATGCTGCCACTCAAAACAACTCCGGTTCCGGTCCCGAACGCACCACCGCCCAGCACGGCACCGCCGCCTGCTGCCATGCCTGCTGCCATGCCTCCGCTGCTGCCGCCGCCGCAGTGCCGTACGATCCAGGGGTGCGTGAGAAGCTGCTTGGCGGAGGGGCGCGCGGCTGGGTCGCGGGTGAGGGCGAGGGAGAGGAAGTCGCGCGCCTCGGGGCTCATGTCCGGGTACTCCAGCTCGCGAGTGCGGATGGCCTGGGAGGGGGTGGGGGCCGGGGAAGGGGCGGGGAGAAGGGGAAGGGAGTGGAAAGGAGGAGTGGAATGACGGGATGAGACCCTGCCCTACCCGAAAGAGATTTGCTGCCTTCGCCTGCTGCTCCTACCTGCCCGCTGGAATGGAATCCCAGTGCCTCCTTTCTCATCTAGTGTTCCATTCAGTTGGTTTCCGCCCTACCTGCCCCCTGCCCCTCCTTAACCACCTTTGCTGCCCCCACCTGCCCCCACCACCCCCTGTCCCCTGTCCCCGCCTACCTGAATGATCTTCGCGGGTGAAGACGCGCTGAAGGGCGCCCTGCCGCTGAGCACCTCGTACCCCACCACCCCCGCGCTCCACACGTCCACCCGCGAGTCGTAGCCCGCCAGCGCCGCGTCCTTCAGGTCGAAGGGGCTCTTCTTGAGGGGGCAGTCCAGCACCTCGGGCGCAAAGTAGCTGGGGGGGAGGGGGCGGGGGCGTGCGAAGAGGTTGTGTGTGCTGGGTGACGGTGGCGGTGGTGATGCTAAGCGGTGATGTGAGGAGTTGCTTCATGGGGGGGCGTGGATGTCCGAAGATGAGGACTACTAAGTAGGAGGGAGTACGGAAACGCTGTCAGCCTGCAGCTCAGCAGCCAACAGGTGCAGCGGGCATGGAGGGGCTCGGCTGCCTTCCTCCCCTTTTCTCCCCCTCCCCCTCTCTCCGCCCCCCTCCCTCCTCTCCCTCCCCCTCCCCGCCTCACCCGAACGTCCCCAGCCGCGTGTTGGCCTGCTCGAACTTGCGGTCGATGGCGAGTCCGAAGTCCGCCAGCTTCAGGTTGCAGCCGCCGTCCAGCAGCAGGTTCTCTAGCTTGATGTCCTGGGGGGCGGGAAGGGGGGGGGACGTGAGTAGATGTGTTTTACGCGAGTGACACGAGGCGGTGGCAACCAATCCACTGCCCACCTCATCCCAGCTCAATCAAGGGCGCAATCACAGCATCCCCCCTACTATCCCTCGCTTTCCTCTTCCGCCCTTCCCTACCTCCCCTGCACAATGTCCCTCCGCTGCCTCTGCCCCTCCTCTCCCCATACCTGCCCCATCCCCTCCCCCGCCCCTGCCTCGACACCCTCACCCGGTGTATGAAGTTCTGGCAGTGCAGGAACGCCAGCGCCGCCAGCAGCGGCCGCATCACCACCCGCGCCGCCTCCTCCTCGCCCAGCCGGCCGCCGCGTCCCACCAGGAAGTCGAACGCGTTGCCGCGCGGCGCCCACTCCAGCGCCAGGTAGACGTACTTGGAGTCCTTCCACGCCGCAAACAGCCCCACCACGTGCGGGTGCACGATGCGGATGTGCAGGCAGATCTCGCGGGCAAGCTGGGGGGGGGGGGATACATGATAGGGGTTTGGGGAAGGGGCGGTTTGGTAAGTTGGCTGGGTACACATCTCACATAGGAGTATTACCACCGTCTCCCGTGTACCGAGCCTCATTCGCCCCCCCCCCCCACCTGGAATCGCTCCATCTCATGCAGCCTGGAGCGCTTGTAGATCTTGAGTGCCACGTGCCGTCCGGAGCGCCGGTGCTGCGCCTGGCACACCACCGACAGCGCCCCCTCGTACAGCTTGCGCAGCAGCGCGAAGTCCTCGATGCTCCAGGAGGCGCCCGGCGGCTGAGGCTGCAGCTCGGGCGGGCAGTGGCTGGCTACGGCGATGGTCTTGGTGCGGGAGGGCTGGGCGGGCTGCGGAGGAGGGGGCAGGGGAGTAGAGGTAGAGGGGGCTGCTGCTGCTGCTGCTCGTTCCGGCTGTTCGGTAGGGTCCACAGGTAGCGGTTGAGGAGGTTGGGCAGGTTGCGGCAGCAGGGCGGGTAGGGCTGCTCCGGCGCCAGCAGCGGCGGCAGCAGCGGCGAAGGGAGCCTCCCCGGGCCCCGCCAGCAGCACCCGCGGCGGCAGCGCGGAGGCTCCGGGCGCCAGGCCGCTCTGGGTGCCGCCGTACAGGTCGGAGAGGCTGTGCTGCAGCAGCTGGTGGTGGTGGTGGTGGTCGGGGTGCGGCCGGGGAGAGGAGGCGGCGGAGGCGTTGAGCGGCACAAAGGGGGCGATGCCACCTGCGGGTGCGGCTGCTGCGGGTGAGGGAGAGGGTGAGGGTGCAGCTGCTGTGGCCGAGCCGCTGGTGGCGACGGAGAAGCCCAGCAGGTTGCTGGCGCCGCCCACCACGATGACGCCGTTGGGGAGGAGGGCTGACGTGGACTGGGAGGCGCCGGCTGCTGCGGGGGGGACTAGGCTGGGTGTCGGGTTGGCAGCGCCGGGGGTGGTCTTGGTCATGCCGACCGGGTGAGACGTCGCCGGGGCGGCGGCGGCGGCGGCCAGGGGGGTGGCAAGGAAGTGCGGGGAACGTGGTGGCGGGGGCGGTGTTGCGATGAGAGCGGTGGCGGCCGCTAGCACCGGCGGGGTGCCCGAGGTCGTACTGCCGTACTCGCCGAGGCACTTGACGTCATGGGGAGCGGTGGTGATGGGAACGTACGACAACACGTGGGGGCCCGGGCCGCCATCCGGTCTGGCCGGCACCACCTCTTGGGAGGAGGATTGCTGCTGCTGCATCATCATGGGGGTGACAGGGGGAGCTGCACCCGCCCCGGCATCGGTGCTGTCCGCCATGACGCCGCTGCCGCCGGGAGCCGCGGAGGAGATAACCCGGTAGGCCACCCCGTGAGAGGTTCCAGCACCAGCACCAGCACCAGCAGCACTACTGTCCAGCACCTCCCCTTCTACCAGGCCGCGGTGGTGTTGCAGCCGCGGCGGGAGCTGCTGTTGCTGCTGCTGCTCGTGTGGCAGCTGCGCCTTCTGCTGCCATGCAAGGCCGGCGCCAGGGGAGGCTGCCGCCGCTGCCGGCGAGAGACCCCGGTGGGGGTGGTGTGGCTGCGCGGAGGTATGCGCGGCAGACGTCAACCCCACCTCCTGCTGGGGTTGCCTCACAGCTGGGGCCGGCTGCTGCTGCTGCTGCTGCTGCTGGCGAGACTGCTCCAGGGCTGCGGGGCTGCCAGGGCCCGCACGTTGCCCCTCTGCATCCGCTGCCGCTCCCGCCCCTGCCTCCGCCCGACCTGTCACCCCCACCACCCTTGTCCCCTCCGCGACCCCATGCGGCTGCTGCGCCCGAGCCGCCGCCCCTCCTGCCGCCTCAGCATCCCGCCCCGCCGCCTCCGCTCCTGCCCCTCCTCCAGGCGACCGCGGCGAGGAGGAGGAGGCGGTCTGCTGCTGCTGCTGCTCCACCTCCAGCTCCGCCAGCGGCACCTCCAGCCGCGGGTCGGGCGGCGCGGTGAGGTCGGAGGCGTGCAGCCACTTGTACACCGTCTGCATCTTGCGCTGCAGCAGCCGGTGGAAGCTCTGGTCGGCGGCGCTCTCGCACAGCGTGGTGTGCGCGCCCAGGCAGGCGGTGGTCAGCCGCAGCGGCCGGCTCAGAGGCACGGGCTCCGGGTCGCCGGGAGCGCCGTACACCGAGGCGGCAAAGGCGGCGACGGAGGTTTTGCGGGGTGGTGTGGGCAGGGGGCTGGTGGCAGCGGTGGTGGCTGCTGTTGCTGCAGGGGCAGGCGCTGCTGCTGGTGGTGCTGCTGGCCTGACTTCGGGGCTGGCACGGATGGGAGGTAGTCGGTCGGAGGTGCGGGTGGCGGGGGCTGGTGGACTCATCACTGCGGTGGTGGTCAGGGGCGGTGGCTGGGGCTCAGCCGTTGTGGGCTGTATCGTGGCTAACTTCGGCTGCTGTTGCTGCTGTTGCTGCTGCGGGGAGGGTGCTGAGGGACTTTGCTGCTGAATAGCCTTCAGCTGGTGTTGTTGTTGTTCTTGTTCTTGTGCGGGGCCGGTTGCGCTGCTCGGAACCGCCGCTGGTGCCGCCTGCTCCGGCTGCTGCACCCCAAGCCCGTATTCCTGCTGTTGCCCTCCTGCCTGCTGCCGCGGGTCATGCGGCTGCTGCTGCTGCTGCTGTTGGCCCCCACCCCCAGTCGCAGCCTCCTGGGCCGGCAACTGCTGCGCCCCTGCAGTCCTCGCCACCATCAACCCCTGCACCCCCTGATGCATCGCCCCTTGCCCCTGCTGCTGCGCCACCAGCGGCGCACGCATGTCCCGCCGTGCAGCTGCTCCCGAAGCATTCGCCGACGCAGACGCCGAGGCGCCGCCACCGATAGCAGCAGCACCCCCCAGCGCGTTGGCACCCGAGGAGGAGCCGCGCTGCCTGGACTGCAGCCGCTCCAGCGCCTCGTAATCCGCGTACAACATGTCCTGCAGCAGGTTGTTGGTTACCGTACAAATGGTGTTGCTCTCCTGCGTCAGCCCCGTGTTCTGCGTGTTGGCCATGCTGTTCAGCAGCTGCGGACCCACGGTGGTGGTGCCGTACGGAATGTACGAATTCCGTACGCCATCGCGTTCCAGAATGCGGTTCAGTTGGGATTGGGTTTGCTGCGTGTCGCCGGAGTTGATGCCCGAGGCGGCGCCCTCCGCCACTCGGGCGGGCAGCACGAGGCCGCCGGCGCCGGACTG
This sequence comes from Astrephomene gubernaculifera, assembly GCA_021605115.1. Taxonomy (NCBI): domain Eukaryota; kingdom Viridiplantae; phylum Chlorophyta; class Chlorophyceae; order Chlamydomonadales; family Astrephomenaceae; genus Astrephomene; species Astrephomene gubernaculifera. The sequence continues at coordinate 157,673 of BMAR01000028.1, read as the reverse complement.
GGTGGTGCGGTGGGCGAAGAGGACGCCGGAGAGATCGGCTGCGTTGTAGGCAGCTCGGGAGGTGCGGGGCAGGGTCTCCTGTGTGGGGGGAGCGGGAGAGTGGAACGGGGAAGGTGAGGGCGGGAGGTGAGGCGGAAGGACAGGATGGAATGAGGCAGGAAGAGGTAGGATGAGATAGGGGGGGATATGAGGGGGATATGAGGACGAGGGGGGTTATAGTCATACATGGTGGGTGGGATTGGGCTAAAACTTCCGGGGATACAGGATTGGAGGTTTGCAGCCGTTGCATGACCGGATTGCGGGTGCAGTTGGAGGTGGTGGACCACCCATGGGTAGGGAGTATAGCAGGCCGAGTTGCCGTGTAAAAGGCGTACTTACCGTGTTTTGCGCGGACTCGAGCGCGGCAAGAAGCTTGTCGTGGGCGACAGCCAGTTGTTGCGAGGATTCCGCCTGCTGTGCATCGGCTGCTGAGGCCTCGCCTACAGGGTCCAGTACCTTATTTGAGGCTATATGGTTTGCGCTTGTTGCAAATGATGTATCTGGGGCAGCGAACTCCACAGCTGGCGCTGGAAGAGCATCGCCGGGTTCCGATGGAGTAACTGCTTTGGGCGGATTCTCATTTGCTCCAACGGGGGCTACTCCCGCGGCAGCTTTCCCCTCCTTGGGCTTCTTTTTCTTCCCGAATTTGCTGCGCAGTGCATAACAAAACCTACTTAAGAGCAATCCGTCGCCTTAGCACAAGTAGGTGCGGAACTAGGCACTGACCTCAGCAGGGAGAGGAAGGACTTGACCGCTCCACCTTCGCCAGATTTTGCATGGCTAGGCATGCTCCCGGAAGATACACCCTTACCAAAAGTACGTAGCTTAAGGCGAGGAGTTGGCAATCTTTAACAGGTCGACCTTTCTCTTGCCAACCGCAGTCCCATTGCAGGAATACAGCTGAAACAAGAAGCCTTACAGACAATATCTCAGTCTATTTCTTGAAGAGAGCGCGCAGGAGAATGTTGCCAGTCAGGGTAACAATAGGGTCGCTTGAACACTTGTTTTGAATGGTGCGCAAATCGTGTGCGCAATTGCCTGTGGTGAAAGAAGATAAAAGAAACTCGGAATGCCCTTGTCTCCAGAAGGGTGACTATCCTGGAGTAGTACCCAGCTCCGTACTCGTGTTCTGGGATCACTGTCAGGCTGGAAATGAACGGTCTCAATACGCAGTTAAGGCCGTAGATTCGTGCCATCAATAGGGCATCTCCACTAGTGTCACTGCGCGTAACAGCTCAAAGCCCGCTCTTCGAGCATCAGCAGCATTACAAACCCTTGGCAGCAGCCAACGTGCTGCAAGCACCAACCATGGTGGACCGAACCGCGCTCGGCATGATGGTGTTGTTAAATGCAATTGCGGCTGGCGTACTGTGAGTACAAAACAGCCAGCCACGTGGTCCATTAGGGCCCGCAATTCCGCTCCAAAACTAAACCACACCGTAACATTGAAATTTTCCTGTAGATACCAGCGATTCCATGACCATCCTCAAGTGCAAATGCTGGAATCGCGGGTGCTTGAGTTATACCACAAGGTCTTACCTCCAAAAAGCCCCGATCGCTGCGGCGCGCTTAAATGGCCCTCATACGTCCTGATCAGCGAGCGCGTGGTTTTCCCGGACGGTGTGAGACCCGGCGCCGGTAAGTAAAAACACCTCTTGCCTCCCTCTGCAAACCCCGTTATACGACAGCGGTCGTAGCCTTACAGCTGTCGTACACCGATGTCGTACACACCTTCGCACCTTGCCCCACACCACCCCTCCCTTATCCCGCTCCCATGCACTCTTCCGCCATTCTTCTCTGTTCCCTCTCCTCACCCTCCTCTCTCCTCATGTCCCTTCCGCACTAGCCCGCTAAACCCCTTTAACACCCCCTCTCCCTGCCCCTTCCCTTTACCCAACCCTCCGTGCTGTCCCATGCTTCCCGCCACCCCACGCCCTCCCCCCGCTGCCCAGTCTACATCGAGGGATCCCGGATCGTGGCGGTTTCGGAGAACGTGTCCGTGGACCTGCCGCACGTGATGAACTTCCGTGACGCGGTCATCTCGCCCGGGGTCATCGACGTGCACTGCCACCTTAACGAGCCCGGCAGGGAGGAGTGGGAGGGTGAGTCGCTGGGCTGGGTGGGGTGGGCTGGGTGGGGTGCGGAGTGGTGAGAGCTGCTTTCCCAGCTACCGGGTAGCATCGGCCCTGGGTGCGGTGTCCGGGTAGCATCGGCGCTGAGTGCGGAGGAAATGCGGAGGAGCCAAACGTGGACCGTCTAAACCGGACTAAAACCGTCTAAAAGTGACGCGCACGCCTTCCCATCCACACACCACTGCCCTTCCTTCCTCCTCCCACACCATTCCCTCCACAAACCCCATAATCCATCAACACACGCCACCCCACCCAGCTCCCCTTTCCCCCCCTCCACCTACCTCACCCACCCCCCAACCCTTCCTCTCTCCCCCCGCCTCCAGGCATCTTCAACGGCACCCGCGCTGCCGCCTCGGGCGGTGTGACCACGCTGGTTGACATGCCGCTCAACAGCGCCCCCGCCACCACCACCCCGCAGCAGCTGGAGGCGAAGAAGACCAGGGCCACGGTAGGGAGGGGGGCGGTGAAGGAGGGAGGGAGGGGGGGTGGGAGGGAGAAGAGGGTTGTCATCGCAGCCAGCAGGTGATGGCGGGTGGGGGCGGGTGCGAGGCGGCTGGAGCAGGGAGAGGGGCGCAGGCGGAAGAGGGGAAGAGGGGAAGAGGGAGGGGGGGCATGAGGGCAGCAGCACCCTTCCCGGTGCAGCAGCGGCGGCCTGCTAGCTGCCCCCTAAAAGGGTCACCCCTAGAGCCCCACAGTCCGCCCATCGGTCTTCATACATCGGGCAGGATGCCTCCCTCTACCCAACCATCCCCCCTCTCCCTCCCTGTCTCTCAACCCCGTCCCTCTCACCCCCTCCCTCACCCCCCCCCAGGCCAAGTCCTTCACCCACCTGGGCTTCTGGGCGGGTCTGGTGCCCGCAAACGCCGCCAACCACTCCCAGTTGGCGGCCCTGCAGGCGGGCGGCGCGGCGGGCTTCAAGGCCTTCATGTGCCCCTCCGGCATCCGAGACTTCCCGCACGTGGGGGAGGCGGAGCTGGCGGCGGCGCTGCCGTACATCAAGCGAGCCGGCGTGCCGCTGTTCGTACATGCAGAGCTGGTGGAGGAGGGGGGCGAGGAGCAGCAGCAGAAGAGTGACCCGGTGGGTCGGTGGAGGGAGGAGTGGAGAGGGGATGGGAGGGGGTGGCGGAGAACATATGGCATCATGATGGTCACCTCTTCTCCGAACCCCTTCCCCGGTTGTCCTGGCTTTGGGGGGGGCACTTTACGAGGGCCTCCCCTCCCGACCGCTCCTCAATCCCCACCATACACACACACGCCTCTCAGCACCAGTATTGGACTTCTATATGTACATACGCTACCCTATTCCTCGGCTCCTGCGGCGGTTCTGTGGGGACTTCATCTTCCGACATCCCAGTATGTTCCTACTCGCGGCCAGTTATTTTAACACACGCCTGCACGCACGCACCCACACCCACCACCGCCCCCCCCCGCAGGCCGCCGACCCCACCCTGTACGACACCTACCTAGCCACCCGCCCCCCCTCCTTCGAGCGATCTGCCGTACAGCTGCTCGTACGGCTGCTGGACTCGGACGCCACCCCGGCCGCCCCCGGCTTCCGACTGCACATCGCGCACCTGGGGGATGCGGGGGCGCTGGAGGATATTCAGGTGGGGCCTGGAAATGGCTGCAGGTTTTGAAGGCGTGTACGGCGTCAAGTTGCCTGCAGAATGGACATGGTATACAGTAGTGTGGAGGATTGGATGGAGGAAGGGTTAGGGGCACCACCGGTACCCTTCACAGCTGTCTAAACACACACCATGCTGCCGTACCACCTTCCTTCCTCCCCCCTCCTTCCCTCAAGCAACCTCCGATAAACTGCGGCCAGGGTTGGCGTTATCCCGGCACAGCCTTTCTAATCGCCTCCTCCTCCTTCCTCTCCCCCCTCCAGGCTGCCCGCCAGCGCCACCCCATCACCGTGGAAACCTGCGCGCACTACCTCACCTTCGCCTCCGAGGACGTCCCCCGCGGCGCCACGCACTTCAAGTGCGCCCCCCCACTGCGCGGCGCCGCCAACCGGGCGGCCCTGCGGCGGGCGGTGGCGGAGGGGCGCATCGACCTGGTGTCCTCCGACCACTCGCCCGCGCCGCCCGATATGAAGGCGACGGAGAGTGGGGACTTCCTGACAGCCTGGGGCGGCATCAGCGGGGGGCAGTACCTGCTGCCCGCCACCTGGAGCGCGCTGCGGGAGGGTGTGTGGGCGGGAGGGGGTGGGGGGGGAAGGGAGTGTGTTGGCATGGGCACCTGGTTTAGGAGCAGGAGGATGAGGCAGGCATGGATCACCTGCTCGCTCGCTCGCTCTCGTGTGCCGCACGGGTGCCCGCCTCACCACAGACCGCCCCGCCAGCTTCTTGACACAAGGCGGCGGCCCTCACTCACTCACTTGGTCTGGCTTCTCTGGTTTCTGTCTGACCCCTCCCTCCGCCCCTCCGCCCCCCACCCACCACCGCAAGCAGGCAGCCCCCCCACCGCCGCCGCCAGCGAGTCCCAGCTGCTGCGGCTGACTCAGCTGCTCAGCGAGGCGCCCGCAGCTCTGGCGGGGCTGGCGGGGCGCAAGGGGCGGCTGGAGGCGGGGTTCGATGCGGACATTGTGGTGAGGGGGGGGGGGGTCAAAAGACCATGCACCGAACCATAGGAAACCACGGGTTGGGGCAAAGCAATGGGGAGAGGGGGGCCGCGGAGGAGGAGGGGAGGGGTGAGAGGGCGGTAGTAGGCCAGGTGGGAGTGCAGTATAGCGGAGAGTGGAGTGGCATGCAAGGGGGACAAGGAGAGGACATGGCTGTGGAGTTTTGGCGGTGGAAGAGTGCTCGATTCCCTCCTCCCTCCCCCTCTCCCCGCGCCCCTCCCCCGCGCCACCCCAGGTGTGGGAGCCCGAGGTGCGCACCAACACCTCCGTCGCCCTCAACCTGCACACCCACAAGCTCTCGCCGTACACGGACGCCGTGTTGTACGGCAAGGTGATTGCGACGGTTGTGGGCGGGGAGCTGACGGCGCTGTACGGGCACACCAACCCCCGGCCCTGCGGCAAACTGGTGCTTCGGGGGACGTAGCTGGGGCTGGCTGGCTGGGGAGGAGCACATGCGGGGGTATAGAGGGGGTGGGTACTTCGCAATGCGGGGATGGGGATTACTAATGGGGATCATTTATTAATAGTATTCGATCATCAGAATGAAATGGGGGACTTTAAGGGGTAGAGGGCTGTGGGTGGGTTGGGAGTGATTTACTAGCGGGACGGGCGGTGTTGGGGGCTGGCGGGAGCGGGTGGGGAGGTATCGCTGGGGTGTGGGGGGATGCGAGTGACTGACGGGGTTGTTCCGGGGCCTCACATGGCTTGTTGTTTTGGTAGCCGAGTGAGAGACTGTTGCGTTGTTGGCGAGGGAGGCCGCGAAGGTCGGAGGGACCCGCGCACCTGCTGACAGCTGAAGGACTGATCGGACGGATGGGAAGAGGCCTTATGCTGACCTCCCAGCAGGAAGGGTAAACCCTCTTGCCTTCAGCATGCGTGATGCGCCTTCGTCACCAGCTCGGCAGTCATCGCCGCAGAGGATATATACCGGTGTGTTGTGCCAGTTATATAAGCACTGTATGTCTGGCGGCGCGCAAAAACGGAAATAGAGCTGACGTGGCCCGCAGCTAGCCCTCGACTACTTATAAAAGCATTCTTACAGCTGTTGTTGTTCTTCTTCTTCTTCGCAAAGCACCCGTGTACAAAAAGGATCGCAAGCAAGGTGGACGATGTGTGTGTGCGAAGTTATGGGGCTCGAAGGTACTGTACGTAGTTGTGAGGCCTGCCGCCTTCTACCTAGATTCCGGCCGAGGAGGAGAAAGCAGCTGCACAATCGTACTAGATAATAGCAAGCCTATGTTAGAAGGTTTAAGGTTTGCGGCGCCTATGCATACACAATCCATATAGGGTTATAATTGACAAGAATCTGGCACTGGGGCACTCGTATAGCGAGCGAAAAGGGGCTTCTCGCGCCTCTGCCTCGCGTCCTGGTATACACCGCACCTTGCGACCCACGGTTCATCCACTCGGCTTTGTTAGGTTCTCCCAGCTATTCTTAGCCGCGATAAGTCGCCGTGCCTTGAGAAGTCGCCTTATGCTGTAGCCGACCCAGCCCCATACAAGTATCATACGCGCGCGCCCCGACGCCATCATTGCAAACCCGCTGTGCGAGGACACCACCTGCGTGACAGCTGCGCACTCAGGTCATTCATTACAACCCCTCCCACTCCTATACCGGTGTACACCAAGCGCGCGCGAGCAAAGCGCTGCTGCGGTATCCTCGCTATCATCCGCCTCGTTCACCACCCTCGGTCCTGACGACGACGGCTGCCATGACCGCGACCCACCTCGCGGCGGTGTTCCTCCTCCTCCTGTTGGGTTGTTCTCCAACCCTGTTGAGCTCAGCAGCTGTGCGCAGCGGCCGTGGGGGCTACTACGGGGGGGATGGTGGGTGGCGGGGATCCCGGGGGGCGGGGTGCAGGGCCGTGGGCATTCGGGCATTGGGCTGCTGCTGCTGCTGCTGCTGCTGCTGGGGCTGCAGTTATGGGTGCTGCTGGTGTTAGGGCCGGGGCTGCCCTGGCATTGGGGTGGTAATGTAGGCGGGAAGAGCTCTTGTACATGGGGTGCTGCTGTGGCTGCATGCATGTGCCATGCATGATGCTTACACGCACGGCAAAATGCAAGGGAAGGAAGGCAGTAGTAGACCTCCACATGTGCTCTTCTACCAGCTATCAACCACCCACGTCCCTACACCAACAGCCACATCCCTACACCACCGGTCCCCCCCCCCCACCCACCCCGCATGCAGCAGGCACGCTCCTGCTGACACCGCCGCCTCTGCAACAGTCGCAGCAGGGCGGCGCCTACCTCTCATCCCCCACCTCCCACGTCCGCGTGGGCGCAAACGGGGTTGTCCTACCTTACGACCCAGCTCTCGCCGACCCATGGGTCATGCCTGCCGGCTACGAGCGCTGGTGCGATGGCGGCAGCAGCAGCAGCACCCACAGCTGCGATGAGAGCGACACCACACCCGCAACTGCTGCACCCGCAGCAGCAGCATCTGTGACCCCGCTGCCTCGGCCGCCCTGGTGGCAATGGTGGCGGCGCATAGGGCCCTCATGTGGCGGGATGAAGCGTCGGGAAGATGAGGTTACGTCGGCGTCAGCAGCGCCTGCTGCGGCTCCGACAGGTCCGGTGCTTGGGCGACGGGGTCGAGGAAGCGCGGTGGGCAGCGGGGCGAGTGAGGGTAATGGCGGCGGTGGGAGAGGAGGCGGAGGCGGCCGGAGTGACCCATGGGTCGCGGTGGACACGGCGGTGGCTGACGTGTCCCCACACAACACCGTCATGTTCGTTCGGAAGCGGGGGACCTTTGTGCGCAGGTGGGGTGTGCGGCGGGGGGGGGGGGGCGGCGGCGGAGTAGGCACTAGGAGGGGCCTGCTGGCATGAGGGCGAGAGGAGATTTCTCGAGCAGATGAGCCGGAGGGGCAATAAGAGAAGGATTGTGCGGAGCGATGGGTGGTGCAGTAGTGCGTCCGTGTTCCCGCCATTGTCCGTTGAGCGGTTGCTGGCAGCTGCCTTTTAGCGTTATGTACGGGTGGTGGAAGTGCCGCCATGCAAGCCCGTGACCCTCCAACTTGACACCGCTGTTTCCTTCCCGCTGCCATCTGGCTGCGATCAGGCACGAGGAGGCAGCAGCTGCGGCTGCGGCCAGTCGCCCTGCCGCCGCCACGTCCGCTCGGCAGGAATCCGCTAGGGAAGATGGTGGCGTCAGGGGTAGAGACAGGGACAGGGACAGGGACCGAGGCAGAGGCGAGGGTCCCCGTCGCGCCCTGACCCAGCAGGATGCCCCGCAGCAGGACTCCTCTGTGGGTGCGTGGGGGGGGGGAGGGGGGGAGGGGCTGGAGGGGACTGCGGCAGGGGGGGGGGGGAGCTGGGGGGGGGTGGGAAGTGATACCGGTAACTGGTGGTAGGCCGGGAAAAATGGGAATGATTGGGGCAGGGGCAGTGAAATGGGGTGGTCAGCGACTTGTAGAACTGACGGGTGGCCTGCTGCTGGCCTCTCCGCAGCAACAGTGCGTTGTGGTGTTCCTAACCCCGCGCTCCTCCCCTGCTCCCTCCCCCCCCCCGCGCTCCTCCCCTGCTCCCCCCTCAAGACGCCGCCAACGTGACGTTCAACCCCCGGCTCGCCTGCGAGGGATGTCCGCCGTACGACGCCCGCGAGAGGGTGTACGACACCTCTCACCCGCCCTTCGCGGCGGTGGGGCTGCTGGCGCAGGAGCAACGGAAACTGCTGAGCGCGTGAGTGTAATGACCCGTGGGTCGGCGGGGCGCGGGGAAGTTAACCCAACTGAGCCGCGATCCGAGGACGGGGAAAACATGTGTGTATGTGCCGCTCATCGCACCCTTACTGACCCCCCTTCTTCCAGCTCCACGGGGGTGCACTTGCCACTTTTGTTAATAGCATGGTCTTCTTCTCCCCCCCTCCCCCTCTAGTCGTTTCCTCTTTATTTCACTCCCCCCCTCCCCCCTCTCCCCCCCTCCCCCCAGCTCTGTGTCCCAGTGCACGGGCACTCTGGTGGGCCCCCGCCACGTGCTCACAGCCGCTCACTGCGTGGTGGCACCCGACAGATGGAGCTTCATTGAGGAGGTGGGGAAAGAAGAATCCCAAGCTGTTAAATGATGATGGCAAACAAGGGGGAAAGGGGGAGAGATTGGGGGGATTATCGGGTGTGGCCGTGTGTGTTAAAATAACTGGCCGTGTGTGTTAAAATAACTGGCCGCGAGGCGAAACGTACTGTGATTGCCGAAAGATGGAGTCCTCCCACCGAAAACGCCACAGGTGAAGTGAAGTCCGTTGGCTATGTTGTAATAGAGCTATCGAGTAGGATCGGAATCAGTGTAAAGCAGTAATAGCAATGTCGTAAAGTGTAAAGCAGTAATAGCAATGTCGTAACGCGACCGGACCTAAGGACTGGAGTAGTAAGTAGGTAGGTATAAGTAACCGTCACTGTTGTGTGTAAACTGGATGTAGAGAAGCTGTAGCTGTCGCTGAACAGGGGTAAAAGCAGGGGTGATGCCAAGACGTCGCAGTGCATGCTCGAGCAAAGCAGGACAGGAAAAACAAGTGCAGGACCACTATGTGCGTATGCGAATATTACCGTAGACTGACCTGCAAGGCAGGGAGAACCAGCAGCCAGCAGCGAACACACCAGTAGTCAGTACCGAAGAATGTTGTCGGAAGGACATGCGAGGGCAAATGGAAAAACAGGGACACACGTGAGCGCGGCCGGAAGCTACCTATTAAACTAATGACTGGAATGCAAGGGTGCGTGTGATGAAAAGTGGGACATGGAATGATGTACGACATGCAGTACAAACAAGGGGGATCCGGAGCAAAGAACCGGCGCAAACAAAGGGGGGTAAAAGGAGGTGGACTGGTGTGCTGGCTCACGAAGAGCTCCCCACAGCACCAGACCCCGAGTGCCACGACGCATATGGGCACCAGGGGTTGTAAGCCAGGCAACGAGGGGGCAAGCAAGCAAGGAGCATGCGACAAAGGGGAGCAAGACAGCATGAATGCAAGTGCACCAAGGGGGACAGGCAGTATCAGAGAAAGGGCCCCAAGGGAAAGGAGTAGGGAGCCCAGAGCCCTGCGCATGGCGCACAGACGCGATGACACGTAGTCGGTTGACATCTTGACGGGTAGACACGTTGACGGGTAGACACGTTGACAGGTAGACACGTTGACGGGTAGACACGTTGACAGGTAGACACGTTGACAGGTAGACACGTTGACAGGTAGACACGTTGACAGGTAGGCACGTTGACAGGTCGACACGTTGGCTGTAGACACGTTGACGGACCCCAAAGGAAGGCCCCCTCCCCGCTCCCAGCTAGCGGGGGAGGGCGTACACCCGGTCGTGGATGCGGAACTCCAGCGGCCGATTGCCAGCGCGACGGGCATGCCAGTAGGCAGTAGGGTGCAGGCGACACATCTCCGAGCAGGCGTGCAGCAGGCGTCGGAAGGGATAACCTGACCGCGCCAAGTCCCGGATGAGCAGCGCCACCTCGGCAATAAAGTTGTCCACATCCAGGATGATACCGCGAAGGCGCTGAAACTGGCTGGCGAAGATGTTGCGCTTGGCCTGCTCATTGACATTAGAGGAGGCCGGCACAAACCGGGACAGCCGTATGTCTCCGAAAGCCGGCTGTTGCCGCTTGTCATAGAGATGGGTTGTAAAGCGGCTGTAGGAGGCCCCATGGACGACCGTAGGCTGATGGACCAGCAGGATATCCAGGAAGGAGAAGTGGTGGGCCGGGAGGTGTGGGTGCTGCTGGGCTGGGATATCCAACTGGGAGGGGTAAAGGCCGTGAAGTCCCGTGGCCTCATCGACCACGTCACACCGGAGCAGCCTGGTGAGGAAGGCGTTGTTGAGGGAGATAAGGTCGTCCAGAAACCGGGTGGTGTACCGGAAGCGGGAGAGGGCTGCCCGGGCGGCGCTGGCCTTAGCAGGCACGGGAGGCTGCTTGTACTGCTTCAGGAACTGGAACTCGTACCACCCCAGGAAGAGGTTGGCGATGTAGGGAGCCGGGGGGATGCCCATGGGGATACCACAGATCTGCAGCACCAGCAGCGGCCCGAAGCGCACGAAGGACGTGGCGAGAAGAGTGGCGAAGAAGGTGTTGAAGTCGTCCAGGGTAATGTAACGGGTGGTGGTGGTGGCGGTATGGGTGACGCGAACAGGGGGAACGTCCGCAGTGGACCACGTAACCTCTTGATCCGGGATCTGGTCCTCACGCCCGGGCGGGGCCGCCGTAGTCACGACCTGGAGGCAACTGGCATTCTCGTGTTGAAAACACGCGGCGGCCAGGGAGGCGAAGGTGCTGCGGAGGAGGGAGTGGGGGATGTTGGTGGAGAGCCGGGTAAATTCGTGCATCTGTGGCATCGTAAAGGTGGTGGAGGTGGTGCGGTACTGCTTGGCGTTGTAGGAGTGCAGCATCGAGATGACGGCCTTGGAATTCAAGCACAGCCAGGGCTCGAACCGGGAGTCCAGGGTCTTGGCCCACAGGGAGTTGAAGGATTTGGCGAGGGTGGCGAAGATGGGCACATAGAAGGTGGTGAGGGGGGTGGAGGGGCAGTTGTGGGAACAGCTGAGGAAGCGCATCTGGGGTGGCTGCTTATGCATCTTGACGGTGCCGGAGTAGTAGGCATCCTCGCGTGTGGCCGCGGCATACGCTAAGTCAAGATGGGCAAGGGAGACGTTGGCGGCGGCGTAGGCGGCGTCCTGGGCCTCCACGGTACTGGGCTGGTAATAATGGGGGTTGGAGGTGATGTCCGTGAAGAGGCGCTCCGCGTAGTACTTTGGACAAATCAGCTGTTGTGCGTGTGTGTCCGTACCTTCCTGAGGGACTTGGGAAAGTGGGGAGCTAGAACGTGATGGACCAGCAGGCAGCCTGCCAGCTGGCAGTGGTTGGTGAGCGGAAAAGGCTACTGCGGGGGGGCAACCACCCACTCATACGGTACATCGGGCGCGAACCCCTCCACGCACGCGAGCAGCCCTTCACGCCCCCCCCCCGCGCACCTACCCACCTGCGCAACCCCTTCCCCCCTGCTGACGCCTTATCACACAGCCGTCAGTTAGTTGTTTCCTCTTTACCCCCCCTCCCTCCCTCCTCGCATGTGTCCCCCCCTCCCTCCCTCCCTCCTCGCATGTGTCCCCCCCTCCCTCCCTCCCTCCTCCCATGTGTCCCCCCCTCCCCCCTTCCCTCCTCGCCTGTGTCCCCCCCCTGCAGGTGGAGTTCTACCCTCAGCTCTCCGTGTCCGGCCCCGAGGGGGCGCCGCCACCCCGCAGCGTGGCCGTGCAGACCATACGAGTCATGGAGCGGTGGGGGGAGGCGGGAGGGGGGGGGGAAATATAGAGAAATGCAGGGGGGGGGTCGGGAGGCAGGCATGGAGGAAACTGAGGAAAGGGCTGGCAACGGCTGACAGCCTGTCTCCACAGCATTACCCGCCTCCCTCCACCCCACCCCCAGCTATCTCTCACACACTGCTTCCCTCTATCCCCATTGCTGCGCCTTTACCTGTGGTTTTGGTATATCCTGCGTTCCTACATACCCTAACTTGGTATGACCCCGGCTTTGCCCGAATAACCCGTGGTCTTTACCTATGGTTTGGTGCGGTCTTTGATCCCTCCCCTGCAGCTACCTGAAGCTGGGCTCCGCCTCCCTGGCCGCCCTCAACTACGACTTCGCGTTGCTCACGCTGACGTCCCCCGCGCCGCCCGGCACCACCACCCTGCCCATAGCGCCCGGGGTGGGGCGGGAGACACTCAACATGCAGACGGCGGGATACCCGGGTATGTGGGAGAGGGAGAGGCCTGGGGAGGAAGACGTACTGTTGCAAAAGGGTGGTGGTGGTGAAGAGGGAGACAGCCACCGCCTATGCGAGGGAGGGCAAGGGCAGGGGCAAGATGAGGAGTCGAGAAGGGGGCAGCGCCAAGAAGCCGCCGCCAACTTCCCCCGCATTGCTTCTTGGAAGGACTTCGCTCACTGCATGAGCAAGTCGGGATTGGGACTCCAGTTGCTGCACTTATCTTTCATTTCCTCACCCCCCCACCCCTCCCAGGTGACAAGCCGCGGGGTACCATGTGGGCCGTGCGCTGCCCGGCAGTCAGGTTCAACTTCGACGGCACGGAGCTGTCAGGATGCGGCGAGCGTTGCAGCAACATGGTGAGAAGGGGGGTCAAAGAGGACAAAGACCGCACCAAACCATGGGAGACCACAGGTTAGGGCAAAGCAATGGGGGTAGGAGGCGGCAGGGTGCCACAAGACAAAGTGTTGGTTAGTATGCCCTACCGATACCGGGTCCGCGGTGAGGATGAATGGTTGACGCTCCAGCGAGCGGGCGGAAGAAAGCTGGCTGTTCTAGTTGTCTACTGCTGGTATTGCTGTCAGAATTCCGGTCACCAAGGCCCCACATGTGCTCGGGCGTGACAAGCAGGCAGGACCGGAGAAAACGGGTGATTAGCTGTAAAACAAACGACTAGGCAAGAAATGCAAATGAAGGGGGGGGACGGGGGCGACACGAGCAGCCCAAACCAGTGGGAAGGAAGGGGGTGGGAGGCGGAGAAGGCATGTAATAAGTACCATGCATGCATACCATGGTGGCGGGGGAAGCGGCTGGCGTCAGTCGAGGCGTTGTCCGTCGCACAGAAAGAGTCAAACCAAACATGTGTGCTTCCCTCCCCTGTCCTTGTTTCCTTCCTTACCCCGCACCCCCTTACTCTTCCCCCTCCTTCCCCCTTACACTTCCCCCTCCTCCCCCTCCTTCCCCCTCCTCCCCCACCAGGTGGTTCACGACTGTGTGAGCTGGGAGGGACAGAGCGGCTCAGCCATATGGCAGGTGCTGCCCCCCGCTTCACCGCCGCCGCCCCCATCACCTCCGAGGCCTCCAACCGCCTCCCCACGACCGCCCTCGCCGCCCTCTCCCGCCGCCGCCACGTTCGCCGCACCCTCTGCCGGCAACGTCACTGCCGGCGGTGCCGGTGGCGGTGGCGGTGGTGGCAACAGCAGCGCGTCCCGAGGGGGCAGCGGTGGAGATACAGTGGCCAACAACACCATCCGAGCCGTGCTGACGGGCGTCATAAAAATGGATGTGAGTAGTGTCGGCCTGTGTCGCGACTGGAGACGTGGGGCTTGGGGACGGAGATGGTTTGGAACCGCCCGCGGTTATATGTTCCTCTTTGATCGCCATTGTGGATGAATAGTGCACATTAGCCACGTTGATATCCAAAAAGAAATTGAGCTTGTGGAAAAACTCAAGGTCCTGCTGAGATTTGAACTCAGGTTAGCAGATTCAGAGTCTGCTGTCCTAACCACTAGACCACAGGACCACATGACATTTATTCAAGATGATAATTTACATATACGTTTTTGTATTGTACGGCAGGACGGCACCAGTTTCAACGTCGGTACGGAGCTCAACCGGTTCGTGTACGGCACCATTGCCCGGTGGTACAACGAGGACGTCACCCAGCCGGCCGCACAGCTGGTGGTGCCGCCGGGGATACCGCCCGCAGGTGGGGGAGGATAGGGAGGCAGACGTGCAGGGGGTGAAAAATATTAAATAAGTGAAACAACGAGTCCCAATCCCATATCCCAAACAAAATGAACAAGGGCTGCTGGTTCCAACAGGGCTGCCCCCATGTATGTATAACGACGCGATGCTCCCAGACATGCTTGGTAAGGGGTGAGGTAGCGATTTGAAGTCGGCAGCAGGTTAGGATCTTGATGCACGCTTCGTTCCTCGCTGTTCCACGCCTCACAAGCAGCACACCAGGAGCAGTCGGGGGCCTTCACTTCAGCTGGTATAGCACGCAAAGACTGCTGCGCACCTTTCTTCAATCCACCCTTTCCCCGCTCATACCAGCACATGCATACACATTCCTCCGTATACAACATCCCTGGGCCTTGATTAAGCTCCAGAAATAAAGATAGGGCTGGAACCTCGTGAGAACTGCAGCGCCCAGTCTTGCCCGTCGGGAAGAAATCTCAAGCTAGACAGGGAGACGAAACGCGGCATGCACAAAGGAAATACCCAATACCCACATTCGGCGCGCCTGGCTACCCACCCTCTTGCACTGCATGCTAAAAGCATGCACGGAAGTTATGTAAAGGAATCATTATATATGTGGACGTCGGCATCAAACAGCGATAGAACGTGCCGGACCTTTAAATGATTAAGTGGACAGTTCCTGCGGCTAGGTAGGACCACACGCTGACTGCACGCATGTGCGGTTGCCGGTGTTGTGCAGACAACGGCATCAAGTTCGTTCGGAGCGATGACCTTGAGAACGAGGGAATAGGGGAGCGGCAGGCGGAGGAGGGGGCCGCAGCGAATGTGAATGCGGAAGGGGAGGGTGGGCGTGCGGGTTCTGCCACCGTGGACGGCGGCCAGCAGGGTCAACTGCCGCCAGCACCTCCGCAACAGCAGCAGCAGCACGAGCAGCCAGCACCCGAGCCAAACCAGCCACCCCGAATCCGGGGGGAGGATGAGGTGGACGAGGAGCGGATGCGCAGGGTGGTGACCGGAAGGCAAGGATGTCATTTGAGGCGGCAGAGCACCGTGCCTTGAGGCCTTGAGGAAGTTCGGAAGAGGGAAAACACCCAGCTAATGTAGCAACATGTGCAACAAGTGATCCACACATAGCTAAGCGGGTTAGGGCATGACAGCAGCGTTCGCAACCCTGCACTACCGCTTAAGACCTCCCAACGCTGTGCATCCCCTCGGAGGGCCATCAGCAGACCCCTGTGCGCCCCCTCTGCTGCCTGCCTGCCTAGCCTGGCTGATTAACTCCCAACACTGCTGCCACCGCTCTTACAAGTAGTATGCTTAGCGACCTTCCTCTCGCCTTCCTCCCCCTCCACTGCCTGCAGGCGCCGCTACCGTCACTCCCGGTGAGGGAGGTGGCGGGGGCTCCTTTCTGGGCTCGCATCCCTGGCTGGTTCCCACTGTGGCGGGGGTGGGAGGGCTGCTGCTGCTGCTGGCTGGAGGGATCTTCTGCGTGCTGCCGCTGCTGGGAATAAGCCTGCTGGGACGGTTATGTGGTTAAGGCGTGACTCCTCGCTTCTCTGGGTACGAGCCTGCTACTGTGTAAGTGGCAAAGCAGGGCGAATGAAAGGCTTCTTTGCGCTGCTGAAATGTTCGAAGTGGGTGGCGGGCTGGTGGCTTGCAGCGTCCGGACATTATGCATACACTTTGGCGCAGATAGTGTTGTTTAAATGCTCCGCATTGTTGATGCGCGGCGAAGGTGTAAGGGTGCGGGGCCCGCACAATGGGCTTGTAGATACGCGGAACAACTTAGTCCGAAGCATAGTACAAATGTTGCTTGTATAACCGAACGACACGCCCATAATGTGGGGCTCAAATGTACAATAACCCAATATTCTGTCCTTCGGAGCGCCTGAACGAGATGGTCTATTGCTCAACTTTTGACATGCCACCTAATCGCAGGTGTCTTAATGCATACTAAGCTAGACATAAGGCCGACACATCGTGTGTAATGTCTGGGCAAGTCTGTGGTGATACCCACGACCCTAAACGCCTTCCACCACTCCTGCCGCCCCCCTCATCTCATTAGCCCCAAAGGGGATGAGGCCGCTGCCCCCAGATGCTTAGCGTACGACAAAACGTTTTGAAGAAGAGTGCTTCACAAGTTTGAGGAAACGTAAGCAATCGGCTTCGATGGCTGTCGTATCAAGTGTGTACGGCGGTTGCGCCGCAAGAGGGCCACACCTGGCTACGCGTCATCAACCTAGCTGTGCATTTATAACGTTCGCCGAGGTATCCCCAGGGTGGAAGCGATGGTTGGTGTGGCTGAGGTAAGTGACATGGGCGCATGTTGTTGTGGCGTTGCCTTAATCGCCATTTGACCCCATGACGTAGCCTCGGGACTTGTACGCATGCTTATAGTTCTCTGACGGGTTGGCAAAGTTCAAACCGAAAGCCTAGTGTCCTCGGTTACTGCTTTCTAGGTTACAAGACTGCATTACTGTTACTGTTCGCGGCTGTAGGATTCGTGCATGATATGGAAAGCAACACTAGAGAGACACAGGGGTGGTGCCCTCCCCTTCCCTGCTCGCGCAGGGTGAGGAGGACGGGGACCAACTTACAGGAACCGAGCACACATGGGCAGAGAGATGAACGGTGTCTGCAATTTGCTCCAGTGCAACATCTCGACAACACTATACGTCTCTCCATGACATTATCACGCTCGCGACAAAACCACACAGACCGCAAACAAACCGAAATGTGACCCTCGGGTCACCCATGAAACATTTCACCTCCCCGGCGGGCACAAAACTGAATAGGCACTAGAGAAACTCACACCCACGTGGCCTCCCTAACCCTCCCTAACCCTAGCTACGCTTCTCCGGCCCTTTGTACGGCTCCCTGGTAAGACCCCCGAGGCGCCACGATTGGACTGGACACACCCATGTTGTCCTCAAGGGCTTTGAACCCTCAAACTGCCCCAGGCTTTCCTGGACAGCCACTGTTGGGACAATCCCTCATTAACAGCCCCAACTTAGCCCCAACATGGTACCCCAAAACTGCCTCCCACTTACATGGGCACCGGGGCTCCCATTGGGTCCGCGGCAACGTGATTCCGCAATCAGGTTGCTCCGGCGGTCTCGAGCATCCAGCGAGGTCATGTGTAGGGAGCAAAGGGGGAACACGGCAAGGGGCGGCGTTTCAGCAACTCGAGCCATGCGGGAGAGACTACAAACGGCAGCAAAATGCACGACATGCCGGATCCCCGAAACCCGCTGTTGCTGTTCATACTGCTGCTGTTGATACTGCTGTGCTGTTCACTGGGCTGACTGGCTGACTGGCTGGCTGGGCTGCTGGCTGAAAGCTGAGGCTCTGAAGCCTTAATGCTGAAGGGCTGTTGCAGCGGCTGGGTCTGGGTCCGGGCATGTCGGTGATCCCCACACACCTCATCCCCGTGCATCCGCTTCCGCAGCCACATCAAGCCCCCCCACTTACGTGGATTGTATTTCCCTCCCGGCCGCAGTCGTCCCTACAAGCCATGTAGCTTGATGCTCATCCGGAGTTCTCGGGCATTCCGGCATCCGCAAGCAAGTAGAACGGACATGTCGGGGGGGGGGCAAGAAGAGTAGGGGGGGACCATTTCAGCAGCAGAAGGTGGAGTGCATTTGACATCGGGTAACACGAAACAAGCCACCCACAATCCTAGCCCCAAACCGCTGCTGCTGCTGGCTGGTATGCTGTTGAAGGCTGCGTGGCTGAGGGCTGCGACTGGGGCTGATCCCGCTCTGAAGTTGATAGGCTGACGCTGACGCTGCGGCTGGGGCGAGGCGGCGGCTCTCGGATGCGGCTACACACATTTACCCTGTGCCGTACCCTGCCCTAACCCCGCCGTGTACGCCCCTACTTACTTGCAAGATGACCCCACTCTCAAGGCCGTCTTGAAGCCTGCACGCCTCTGGCTCCCGTTTCCGCGTTGGGAGCCGTCGCCGCGCCGTGCGCGGCCGATAGCTGCGGGGGAGGGAGCAGAAACGAGGGAGGGGGAGTACGGATCAGCAGGACGAGCCGGTGCGGGTCTACGTCGGCTAGATGAATGCTAAATGCCCATGCATGATGCCTAATATGATGCAGCTACATGCATGCACAGAATGCCTAACACGCCTGAACCTACCTTTGAAGCGCGGGGTCGTACTTCGCACTTACCTGCACCCGCCCGTGTCTTGGGACCTCAAAAACGTCGCCGTGCCAGGTCTTGAGGGCTCGAAGGCTCCTGCACTTCCTTCAGCATCCAGCAGCCGTCCGTTCCGAGGCCCAAGTGTGCGACCATGGCAGGGAGGTAAAAGGGGCAACAGCGGGGTGAGAAACATAAAACATGTGACATGGGCGGGACACCGGCAGGACCAGCACACGCGAAACACGCACATGCCCGCATGCCCAAACCCTGCTTCGCTGCTGCTGATTGGCTGTTGCTGATCGACTGTTGCTGCTGCTGTGGAGGTGGCTGGCAGGCTGTAATGCTGGCTGGCTGTAATGCTGGCTGGCTGGCTGAGATGAAAGCTGCGGCTGGCGGCTCTGAAGCCCTGGCGCTGACAGATTGAAGCTCGGTTTGGGCATTGTAACCAAGGAATTCACAACGTCCCATGACTATAACGACCCCAGGCAGCCCCCTACTTACGTGAGCAACGCGTCTCTCTCCGCCATGACCACCGCACGCTTCATGGAAGCCATGCCGGGTACTCTTGTTGCGCCACGTGACGGACCGCCCTTCCTTCGTGTCTCCAGCCATCAGCTATCTTGCATTGAGATGTCTTGGTCTCGGGTATACAGTCTCCAGTACAAGGTCCTGCATGCAGGCGATGTGAATGTTAACAAGAGGTACCGGAGGATTAGGCATGTAGGCTTTTCATGGGTCAGGTGAACAAGGCAGTAGTACATAGTAAAGATACAAAGAGGCACTCAATCCGCTGAGCCGCAGAAAGAATTGTAAGCAGGCGCACTTGTCCCCAAATCCCCGCGGGGGGCCCTTCGGCTGGTTAGGCCATGCGGGCTGACCCCTCCTAAGTAATCCCCTCGGGGGGCCCTTCGGCGTGTTAGGCCATGCGGGCTGACCCCTCCTAAGTAATCCCCTCGGGGGGCCCTTCGGCTGGTTAGGCCATGCGGGCTGACCCCTCCTAAGTAATCCCCTCGGGGGGCCCTTCGGCTGGTTAGGCCATGCGGGCTGACCCCTCCTAAGTAATCCCCTCGGGGGGCCCTTCGGCGTGTTAGGCCATGCGGGCTGACCCCTCCTAAGTAATCCCCTCGGGGGGCCCTTCGGCGTGTTAGGCCATGCGGGCTGACCCCTCCTAAGTAATCCCCTCGGGGGGCCCTTCGGCTGGTTAGGCCATGCGGGCTGACCCCTCCTAAGTAATCCCCTCGGGGGGCCCTTCGGCGTGTTAGGCCATGCGGGCTGACCCCTCCTAAGTAATCCCCTCGGGGGGCCCTTCGGCTGGTTAGGCCATGCGGGCTGACCCCTTCAAACTGTCCCCTCGGGGGGCCCTTCGGCGTGTTAGGCCATGCGGGCTGACCCCTCCTAAGTAATCCCCTCGGGGGGCCCTTCGGCTGGTTAGGCCATGCGGGCTGACCCCTCCTAAGTAATCCCCTCGGGGGGCCCTTCGGCGTGTTAGGCCATGCGGGCTGACCCCTCCTAAGTAATCCCCTCGGGGGGCCCTTCGGCTGGTTAGGCCATGCGGGCTGACCCCTTCAAACTGTCCCCTCGGGGGGCCCTTCGGCGTGTTAGGCCATGCGGGCTGACCCCTCCTAAGTAATACCGTTTCCGTATCCAGTCCTCATCCTCGGCTTTGACGGCGATGATAACGCGGGAGGTCGACGAAGACAGCGCAATGCTGCGTTGATGACCCGTGGGTCACACGCATGCGCCTGCCAGCTGCTGGGCCCCCAGCTCCACACGTAGACCGCAAGTAACCAGGATAAACATGTCGGGGTTGGAAGGGCAAAGGGGGACGGCTTCTCAGCAGCATATTTATACGGTCGCAAGTGAACGCGCAAACATGAGCACACAGACATGACACCCGCGCTGCCCCAGACCCCGCTGCTGCTGCTGCTGCTGCTGATCGACAACTGGCTGGCTGGCTGGCTGACGGCTGTTGCTGAAAGGTCTGAGACTGCTGAGCTGAGGCTGATCGGCTGTTGCTGTTCTGATGCCGGGACTGGGGCAGCGACACAATCCCTCCACGTCCTCTCCTAGCAAACTAACCCCACATCTATGCAGCCAATACCAACTTACCGATACACGGAACTTAATGCCCTTGGAACATGCTCGCCGTCACCCATCCGAGTCGATTGTTCTTCAGCGACGCACCTGCAGAGAAACACAGGTATAACCTTAGATCAGCATCAAGTAAGAAGAAAGCAGGCTGTGCCGATCTAAACAACAGCAGCGGCAAGGGCAACCAAGGTTAGCAGCATTGCAGCCCGCCGTACCGTTCGCTGCGACGCCGGTACTGCTGACGCTCGCCAAGGGTCATCAGCGGGCTCAGGCCGACAATGCGCTGGGACAAAGCGCCGAAGTCCAGATTGGAGGCCCATGCGGAGGCACATGTGGACAAACCAAGGGGGGGCGGAGGGGCAAAAGGGAATTGGTTGGTGGGTACAACCGGAAAACGGATGGGACACTAGAGCAACGCACGAGTGGAAAGCAAGCAGCGCGCAAGCCAGAGACAGTCTAAGGCGCCCCTGCCCCATGCAACGGGCCGTCAACTGAACAACATGCCTTGCCCACGCAGACGACCTAACGACATGCTACAGGCAGAGGTGGCTAGGCTCTGCTTGCAGCATGTCTATTAGGCCGGCTGCGTGGGCAAAGCTTAACCGACGTCTGCTGGGGTCTCAACTTGCCTGGCTGAATAGAACGCTCGCATGGCGAGCGCCTTCGCTGCGTAGGAGTCTTATGCTCTTGGTCGCGTAGTCTCAAGCCTTGGACATTGGTTGAGCACATGCTTCACAGAAAGCAGCTGAGTAGCCAGGGAGCGCTGCCTTGTAAGCTGCCTGCAAGCAAGACAGATAACAAGGATATTGCCGTTAGGTAATCGTATGGGGAAACGATCGGGAGGTGGCTGAACATGGTAAGCACCATCGGCATGAGCATCGCGCCACGGACCCAAGGTGCTAGAAACTCGCAGAAATGTCATCTGCAGGTTCCAGTATGGAGCTAAATATACCACTAGAGCCTCTTAGCTGCTATTGTGCTGAAAGAGCCTTGAAGCCGGTTAGGGCAATATCGGTTGCGAGGCCTCACCTTTACAGCCTTGGCAGCATTAGGCATTTGTTGTGATTTCATGTTGTGGGAAGCACGGATGTTTTTATTATAAGCCACCTGCAGCGCGTTTAGCAAGGGTCTCGTAAACTCCGTGAAATAAGCAATGGCAGAGGCGTACCCTGTTCTTATGCCTCTACCCTATCTTCCAAGGTGCATAGACACCTTACCTTGTGTTCCTCGACCGCTGGCATCCAACAACCTTCGTATTGTAGAAAGGCTTTCTTTTGCAATTGTGTCGATGGGCAACCAGTTAAAAAGCGTCTAAGTGGCTTTACATGTATAGAAAGTTTTAACCAAATGGCGGCCGCGGTTTAAACGCGAACGCCCATTGATGCCGTACCGGTAAGGGAAGTAGCACACTTCGCGCAAGGGAGGGCACCTGACAAAAACCTTTGTTGTACACATTAACTGGAAACCGCAATACACAGGAAGACGTTTGGGCTTTCCAATGGCTCCACCTTGGCGAGATTCGCTAACCAACGGGCACTTCGGTTTAGGTCCGCTTGCACGCGACGCGGAGGTTTTCTTTGGCACTGCTCTAAGACCGGTAATCATTATCCTGCGCCATAGTCAAGGCTAGTACATACTTGCCTGATATCGGGCGGGGCATGCCGCTCTCACCGCCAAGTCCATTGGTGACATGGTCGAGCGGAAAGCTAGCCTGGCTAGGAATAGACGTTATATGTCCGAGCTGCCTTGGCAAGTAGGGCCCAAATAACGTTTGAGAAGTGCTGCAACATGGAACCGGGGTCACCGCAGCCCGTGATGACCGTACTAACCATCGCCTCTGGTTTCCCAACGCTGCTGACATTTGCTCCCGCCCTTCCTCCACTCGCCCGCACTCGCGCTTCCAAGCCGGTCCCAACAAGTCGACACACCTCGCAACGGATGCTTTCCATGAAATCAACCCCGCAAACCCCGCATCCACACCATGCGGGCAGCATCCGCTGGTACCCGAGAAGGGGGTTCAAAGACCATACCAAACCATAGGAAACCACAGGTTGGGGCAAAACAATGAATAGGGAGCGGCAGGATGCCATAAACAAGTGTTATTTGGCGTTCCCTACCGGTGCCGAGTCCGGCCCTCCAGCGAGCGGCCAGACGAGAACTAACTGTTGTCTACTGCTACTGTCTTGATTTCAAGTACAGTCACCAAGGCCCCAGATGAGCTCGTGCGTGAGAAAGAGGCAGGGCCGAAAACGTACGTTAACAGCAGGAAGCAAGCATTCGGGCAATAAGGGAAGTGTTGAAGTATAGATTTACCTAATGTCGCAGGGTTCTGCTTGTTACTTCAACAACTATATTGGCTTGTTGCATATGGGTGGGGCGCTCATACTTTTTCGCCTCTGTCACGCGTCGTCCGTACGCCTCAAGGCTCCTGCCATGGAAGCGATCTGGGCGCAATTCCTTCTATACCTTTATGTTTCATTAGACCATATCCAACCGTGGGTTAAAGTGCGTCAAGTGAATTGGTATCAGGAAACAACTGGTCACCTGATCTGAAAGGTTGTTTAGTGGAGGCTTGGTTATTGACGAACGAGCAGCTCATAAATACTTTCGACAGAAGTAGCATATAACAGCGCTTAGTTAGGCTTGGTCTCGGAAGGCTATTGTTTCCCAACGATGTTGTGCGAACGACCCGAGGTGGTGCCAGCGCTCAAAGGCGCTATTGTTGTGCTGGTAAGACTGTCACTGTAACTGATCCTTATGGCCGCCGCTGTTTGGCCGTCTGGTAGGTCACGTAGCCATGTCTGCCCCATGCAGCCGGCTGTAACATACGCAAACGTGGGGGAACTGGCAGTGGACGTGTTGGTAGCAACGCTCTGTCCACAGCCGTTGGGATCCCTGGAGTCGGCAAACGTGCTGCCTGTGGTCGGAAATGACGCATTCAGTGTGGGACCTGGAACCCTTTCGACTGCTCTTGAGGCATTCTCCCTTCCTGGTACGTACCCGTCCCGCTTCTTATGACCAAGCGCGGGCAGAGGGGCGTGGGCTACGAAGGGGGATAGGGGTACCGGTATCAACCGTTCGTCCCCAACTACCCAAGCGTGTATGCTACTGTACGGCATCGGCTGCTCATCTCCTCCTCCTCCATGACCCCCCTTGCTCTCACCTTACACTCTTCATCCGGCCCGCTTCCCAGCGAACCACCACCACGCTACCCCCGCTATACCCACAACACAACCCACGCCTTCTTCCGCTGCCTCCCATGCATCCTCGATTTCCTCACCCCTGCCCTTCTCTGCCCCAGCCTTCCTTCCTTCCCCTGTGGCCCTCTACCACCTTCTCTCCCACCTCCTCTCCCACCTCCTCTCCCACCTTCTCTCGCTCCCTTTCCCCCCACGTCCACCTCCACTTCCCTCTCCCCCAGGCCGTCCCCTGGTGCTGCTGCAGCAGCGCGCCCCCGCCTGCCCGGGCCGGCAGGCCGCTTGGGCCGCGGAGCTGGTGGCGTGGCTGGCGGGTTGCGGCGCGGCGGGGGTGCTGCTGCTGAGCGGGCTGGACGCGCAGCTGCGGCGGGACAAGCAGCTGGACAGCGACCCATGCAGGTGGATAGGGTTGCTCGAAACGGGTTTCCACCCGGTGGGGAGGGGAGGAGGAGGGGCGGAGGAGGGGCGGAGCTGTGTGCGTCGGGAAGCTGGGATGCGGTGTTGGGATGTGGAGATGGGGCGAGTCGGCTGCGAGTGGGTCGGTGGGTCGGTGCGGCCGCCAGCTGTTGGAGCGGAGCAGCGCGCGGAAGGAGGCCAGGTCGTTCGCGCCGGCTGCAGGGGGGAAGAGGGTAGGAGGGGTTGAAGGAGGAGGGCAGAGGTCTAGGGCATGCGCAGGAATCTGATTAAAACCTTTTCCACACACCTAAGACCCGGAAGCCATCCTGACCTGTCTAGCACACAACACGCTGCTGCCCCCTGGAGCATGCACGCCTGGGGTTATGCGGCCGGACCAGCGTGCGAAGGGCGTGCTAGGCTCACCTGCACGACAACGACTGCTGCTTGCCCGCCCGAGAACATCCAGTTGGGAGTTGGGGTTAACCAACTGCCCACCCACCCCCTCCTGGACTAGCTAGGGAGTAGGGACGTCCCCACGGTCGCAATGGCATCACTCTGCCCTCCTTCCTAGTGACACGCCACCGTGTCAGCCACTCTGCCCTTCCGCTTACTTCCCCTCCTCACCCTCCCTGGACAGGTTCCTCGCCAGCAGTGACGCGCTGCGGGATGCCGTAGCAGCCGCATCCCTTCCCCCCACCGCCCAGCAGCAGCAGCAGCAGCAGCAGCCGGACCTGGACCAGCACATGCAGGAGTCACTAGTGCTACAGCCGCCCCAGCTACAGCCGCCCCAGCAGTCCCTTCCGGAGCTGGAGCCAGAGATTCGGGAGGAGGAGCTAGCGCTGCACCATAGCCTGCCGCCGTGGCCGCTCGTACAGGAGTGTACGGCACGAGGGCTGCCGTACATCATGCTTGGGTGCTTTGCGGCTGAGGGGGACAACGCGGGGGAGGGCATGCGTCTGGCGGCGCGGGCGGCGGCGGTGCTGGGGGCGCTGCGGGTTGGGGCGGGGGGTGCGGAGGGGGAGGTGGGGTTGGGGAAGGCGGCGAGTGGGGAGCAGGCGGTGTTGGAGGCGGGGGCGGGGCTGGTGCTGGGGGCGCCGGCGTCCTGGGTGGGGCTGTACGGCAGGTCCTTCCCGCCGGAGATCTTCTAGGGCGCCTGGCGGGTATCAGGAAGGGGAGGGCTTAAGGCGGGAGGGAAGTGAGGTAGCGTCGCAGGGAGGGGTTGCATGCAGGGAGGGGTTGCGTTGCTAAAATGACCCCCCCGAGGTGGCGCCGGCGGCGGGTGCCGGCGGGACATGAAGGGTGGGCCGCCGTGTGTGTAGCTGGCGGGGGGCAGTCAGCTGTGGTCCACCGCGTACACCGGTACGACACTTTTGCGGGCGTATGTGGCGGCTGCATTCCGCATGTTACTGGCAGGAGGTAGCTCGCACGGGGTCGGTGCGTGTGTGTTAAGAAAACTGGCCGCGAGTAGCAACATATTGGCCCCACCCAACCCAACCGGTGAATGTTTGCTGTGGAAGTGTACCTCTTGACAACGGGATGACTATTTTCAAACGTGTTCGGTGTGTTGATAGGTGAGCTGCAGCTGGTTGGTTGCCTATTAGTTTGTCATGCTGGGTTGTTGTTTTGACGGGATATGTTCTTGCTATGTAATTGCATGGTGGATGTACGACAGGAGCGTTGTTTGTGTTACACGCTTTTTCCTTCTTGTCCGCTGACTAGTCCAGGTTATTGACTATGACAGCCATCAGTAAGAAAGGCGCAGAGTGTGATCAGAGGAAATTTTCTTCTCTACTCATACATGTGTGTATTTCTGTACGAGTAGCTACGCTACCATAACGCTGCACGGCACGCGGCTAGTGGAAGGTAACCGGTAATAATATATATGGCACGCTCACTTGGTGTTGGCCAACAAACAACCACATACCGCACTCAGAATGGGTTGATCTACCTCGATGTTATGTATTCATCCAAACTTCATCTCATGCTAAGAATCTCTCGACAGTATGCGTGTATGCCGCTTCTGCGTCTCGCGATGGCACACTGCTCAAAACTCGCTCCAGCTGTCATCTCCCTCTTTCCTCACGCCCTCCGCAACCGTTCTACCTAGCCCTGCGTCCTCCTGCAACCCATCCATGATCCATCCACTCATCCCGTTGCGCCGTATACCATCCTGCTCACCCTGCTCCCCTCTTTGCCTCACTCCTCCATTACGCTGCCTTAGGTCACACAGGCTCTTCCCCCATGTAGTCAAAAGCAAAGGCGAGACAGGCCGTAGCCGCGGGGTGTAGCCGCCACGGGTTTCGTGTGGGCCCTGCTGCCTCACAGGTTGGCCAGCTCAGTGGGCAGCGGTGTCACCGGCAGCCCCACATCCCTGGGATAGGGTGGGCGTAAGCGAGGGTCAATGAGAGCGGGCGGGGTAGGAGGGTTCCGGTAAGCGAGGGGAGAGTTGCCGGGGTAATGACGAGGGGAGGAAGGAGAGCAACAGAAACCACCAGCGCAGTGCACAAGATACATGCCGCCTTTGGCCTGCCGCTAAGTACCAGCCCCCTCCCTTCTTCTCCTGTCCATTCCCAGCCCCCTGGCCCCCATGCTACACCCCATTGCGGCGCCTTGTCACACGGTTCGTTAGTCCACTCCTCTTCAACCTCTTCCCGGCCCCCCCTGCTGCCGCTCCTATCCCCATTGTCTTTGACCCCCCCTGCTGCCCCCTCCCCCCGGCCCCCTGCTACCCCACCTCTCGATGTCGTCCAGCTCCAGGATGGCCTCCTTCTCGAAGCGCAGGAAGAGGTGCTCGAAGATCTCGGTCTGCTCCACACACTCCTGGGCCACGAAGGCGGCGATGGCAATCATGGCCTGGATGGGGAGCGAGGGGGGGGGAAGGGAAGGAAGGAAGGAGGGCCGGGATGCAGGGAGGCATGTCACGGAGGGCAAGCAGGGATAAAGAAGGCAGCGGATGGCCCTGCTGCTGGTGCTGCCAAGCATAGCGGTAAGCCGATGACAGCCATGCATGAACAAGGCAGCGGATGGCTGCTGCTGCTGCCCTTTGTGGTGGACTCGCATGCGGAGCGAGGTATGCTGGGAGCAGCCAACTGCTGGCTGCGAGCCGTTACCGTGTCGTCCGTTTCTTTCCTTCTCCCATGTCTTGCTGCTAGCTGCCTTTGTCGCTGTGATGCCGCCCTACCTCACCATCCCCAGCCCTACTCACCAGGCGGCCGTTGTTGAGCTCCTTGGTCTTCATGACCTTGAGCTCCTCGGGGTCGGTGGGCTTCAGGCCCAGCGGGTCGAAGCTGCGAGGGGGCGGCAGCGGGTGGAAGGGAGAGCATGGGGGGTACTCAGACGACGCCAAGCAACAAGCATGCATGCAGTCCGGGCATACCCGTAGCAGTTCGGGGGCTGCTCAGGGACGTCCACATCACACACAGTCCAAAGCCTTGCAAAGCCCAGACCTGACCGCCTTCTGGCCAGCCGTCCCCTCCATCCATCCGCCTCACCCCAGGTCGCCGGGCTCGTAGTCGTCTTTGAGGCTGTTGAAGCCGGTGTTGGTGGGGGTGGCCCAGCCGATGGCCACGCGGTAGGACTCCGCGATGCCGATTGCGATCAGCAGCGGCTCCCAGAAGCCCTGGCCGATCTGGGAGAAGTGCGTGATGGCGGGGCCTGGAGGGGGCGGGAGGTGGGAGTGCAAGGGAGCAGGCGGCGAGGGAGGGGGAGGTCAAGCAGTTGCGTAGGTGGTATGGAGGGAGTTGGCTGGGGCGAAGGATTTGAGGGAGCCGGCAATGGGCTGACATGGGCTCACAGGCAAGCATATTCAGGCAACAGGTGGATTGGTAAAGGCTAAAGGGACATGCTAGCAGTCAGTTCTTAACCCCCACCTGACACCCTGCCGTCCCAGTTGAAGAAGAGCGGGTAGTCTTGCAGCTGCTCGCCCACAATGAAGCCCAGCGCGGCGAGCATGGATACGCGGCCATGGACAATCTCCGACTCACGCCAGCGGCGAATGTCGCGGACACTCGCTGTGCGCGCAAATCCGGCTGGGTCGAAGATATCCTCAAAAGGGGCGGTGATGCCAGGCAGGGTCTTCAGGTCTGATACAGTCAAAGGGTAGGAGGATTCCATGGGAATGCTGACCGAAATGACATGAGCGAAATACCTGGATATACTGTACGTAAATGTAACTGCTAGAGGAAAAGGAAGTAATGAAACAGCACCATGTAGGGGAACCAAATAGACGGCGGCGGGGTGTTATATTCGACGCTCCAACTTACATTCGACGCTCGGGGGCTCGGCAGGTCGCGGCTCTGGGGCACCATTGTCCTTTCCAGAAACAGTCCTGCCGACTCGAGCAATAACTGAGCGGCGGATTGCTGGCGAAGCTCCGGCCTTGAAAGCGACGGGCTGGCGGATGGCGTTCATCTTGCACGACTTGCAGGGCGAAAGTAGGTAGTAGGCGACGTTCTTGGTGGGCTATTACAGACACCTCTGCATACCGGTATAGGTACTTGCCACAATTTATAGTAGCGGGCATTGGCAACCCTCCTATCCACCGGACCTACGACGCCCGTACATTAACTAACCAACGGACAACCCGAGAGCCAACTTCCCACTGATACCACAAGCGGACGCATCCAGTTCACCTATGCCTTATTTAACCCATCCTACTACGTCTTAAGTTTTGACGCTCCCAACTGTTGTATGAGTTCCTCCTGTTACCTGAAGGCATGGATGGACCACTAATGAATTCGACTGCACGCCGCTGCGGCTATGCACCTATGCGTCTGTGGCTATGAATCTGGGCTTCTAATATTATAACATTGTTATTTGTACTCGGTACGAGCGGCAGGAACATCATTAGATTTATCACAGGAACCCCAGGGGCGTGGCTTGCATACGCATGGATCTTTGCAAGTCCCCTTGCCTCCTTCTCACTACCAGTCGTACCGGTATAGAATCCGTTTCTACTACATGAAAGGCAATCCCACGAAGTCCATTACTGTCGCATGCAAAACTCATTTCCAGGTGCCCTAGTCCACACACCACCGAAGAGAATACCCGGTAATCCGTCCTTAGTAGAAGCAGAAGCAGGCGAAGACCATGTGTCTCACCCACACCATCCCTTGCCCAGACCCGCCCGTCCCTATGTGCTCCTTCCTCGCGCAACATCACACCACACGACTCAGGTGCTCTGATGGTGTAAACGCATATGCAGCATTGCAGTAGGTGCGGATGCGACGCAGGCCTTAGACACACACTCTCTCTCTTACACACACACAAACACACACACACACACACACACTCAACATAGCCAACGGACTTCACTTCACCTGTGGCGTTTTCGGTGGGAGGACTCCATCTTTCGGCAATCACAGTACGTTTCGCCTCGCGGCCAGTTATTTTAACACACACTCAACCAACGGACTTCACTTCACCTGTGGCGTTTTCGGTGGGAGGACTCCATCTTTCGGCAATCAAAGTACGTTTCGCCTCGCGGCCAGTTATTTTAACACACACACACACTCTCTCTTGTTCTACTCAACTACACCCCACACCACCACCACACACCGCATCATGGATGCCCACCTGCATGCATGCCCCCCCCCATTCCCCACCCTCATATGTTCCACTCGATAGCCGTAACACCCATGAATGCTGCAAGCCTCCAGGCAAGCTCCAAACCAGCTAATCACATCTAATCTAATCTAGCGGCCTGGATAGTGGCATCAGGAGCACCAACTCATCCCGCAGGCCCAGCAGCCACTCCAGCTGCCGCCGCCGCAGCACATCGGGGCCACCAGCATCCGTTGCGGCGTCCCACGCCTCCTGCACCACCTGTGCGGGCGGGGTAAACGGGAAGTGACGGACAGTGTGAGCACAAGTCCCATTGATTCCATGTCAGTATCCCGGTAGGGGAAAGCATGGGGTACGCGGGATTATTTAAAAAGCCATGTAATGGCGAATCAGCGACAATCCCGTACAATGGTATGATCCCTCCATACGACCATTGGGCATGCAACCGCTGGACGCTGCAAACCACAGAGAACTGTAAATGCTGCCATGCGGTGTCTGGGACCGTAAGTAACGGCGATTCATACATGCCTACACGAGAGCTGCAGCTCAAGATCTGCAGTTGTTTATTTATGCCCCCGTCCAGTACAAGTTACCCAGCAGGGACTTTTCAACGTTGGACACACTGTCCCACCTCACCTTCTCAAAGACAGCCATGAAGAAGGACGCGAGGCTTTCCTCCGCGTGCCAAAATACCGAAAGAACCTCCCGCACTACCACTGGCAGCACCTGAAGTGAGGCGGCCGTGGCTCCTGCTGGGGCCGCTGTTGCTGCAGTGGAGGTTGCCACTCCCTCTGCTGCTTGCGTGATTGCTGTCGCCGCTTGCAGCACTGCTGCCACCGTGCCCTCGCAACACTTCACAAGTACGGCATCCGTGGGCGGCAGAGCCAGGTACCCTGCAATGCAGCGTTGTCCTCTTCCTCCGCTGTCGCCACCAACACCAGTGACGAGGGCCGCTGCCCGCGTTTCCACCACCTTCATCCACTGCCTCAGCAGGCCTTTGTCTTGGGACAGAACCGCCATCAACGGGCCCTTCATCAGCAGCACTGGCGAAATAAAGCCGGCGAGGGCAGCAGGTAGGGCAGGAGTGGTTACCGCTGCTGCCCCTGCTCCAGTGGCCACAGCAAGGCTGGAGTGCTGCGTACCCTCCGCTGCTGGCCCCGCCACAGCAGCAGGTCCAGTCATCATGTGTGGCACCATGCGCTGGATCAGCTCTCGCGTGGAGGGCAACGGCGGCGGCGGCGATGCTGGTTGCGGTGGCGCAGGTAGGGAGGGGGGAGCGAACTGGCCGCTGGCGGCCCCGCTTGCCTCAGCCTGAGCCAGCGAGGAGAGCGGCCCCTCACCCGTCACTGATGGCGCTTCCCTGTCATTCCAAAGACTGAGCTCAAAGGCGTGCGGGTCAGCTTCGTCGCCTTCGTCTTCGCCGTACAAGGGGAACTCAATCTCAAACCGCCGCGGTGCAGCTTGCAGCTCCAGGACTTGCAGAACCCGATCGGCCATTGCATCGACGCTTGTGCACATGCAGCCAATCTCCAGTTCCACCACATGCCGCCGCAGCGACTGCAGCTGGCACACCGCATCGCCAGACAGTGGCCACTCCTCCTGCTCCTCTGCCAAGGTATCGATCCGGAACCGTTCCAACCGCCGCTGCTGCGGTTGCTGGTCAGACGGTTGCTGCTGCTGCTGCTGCTGCGTACCGGCTTCCAGCAGGAGTGGCATTAGCCCGCCGCGCCCAAGTATGGTCGCTATGCACTCAAGGTTAGGGATCTGCTGCTTCCCCAGTAGTTCTGCTTCGCGGACACGGCCCGCGTCCAGGCGGAGGTCCAGGGAGACTCCTCTGGCGGCCAAGCAATCGCAATAGTGGAGCTGCAGAAGCTGCAGTGAGGGTGGCAGGCTGTGCAGCAAGAGCCGCAGTGAGGAGTGGCCAATGGGTGGCCTTTGGGCTAACCCATTTTTGTCAGCTGCCTCTGACTCATCTGCAATGATGAACCCCTGCAAGCGCAGATCCTGCAGCGAAGTTGGCCAGCTGATGGACATGAGCGTTCTGGGATCCAGAAGTACGCCCTTATAACACAAACTGCCGTACACACTCAGGGACCTCAAGCTGCTGTTGCTGCCACTGCTGTTGTTGCCAGCCAAGATGCCAAGGTACTCGAGCACGTTGCCCGGCAGGGTAAGCCGTTGGAGGTGCCGCAGGGAGGCAAGGCTGTCGAACAGGGCATGCTGCGCCACCGGACTGTACGACATACCATGTAGCTTATGCAGCCCCAGCTCCTCTAGTGCTGGCAGCCTTGACACCAGGGCTGTCACAACGGGTTCCATGTGTTCATCCTCTGCGTCGTCCTGTGCGCCGAGCGGCTGCGGCTCCAGCCGCAGAGTCATCTTCTTGATCCGCATCCGGGTTTGCAGCGGCGCACTTTCAAAGCAGCGAAAGCATGTTGAGATTATACGCGCTGCATGGGCCCGGCCGAAATCCCGCAAATTGAGGGTAACCGAGTTACAGAGGGGCCAACGTGACAGAGCTGGCGCGACGCCAGTCTCCCAGTCCTCCAGGTTTCCATGGTGTAAACCCAGTTTTGTTTCGCCTGCCCTCCCTGGATGCACGGCGCGAAGTAACCCAGTTATAACAACTTACAAGCACGTGTGCCGGCTAGACGCACAGTTACTCACAGCACTGCAGCAGCCCTAAACAAAACTCGCAACCATTCAAGGGTGTCAGGACCTGACTTCCTACGTCACCTAGCTCGTCTGCAAACACGTCCCCTACAGCCTCCGCTAGCCTTAATTCCGACGCACCCATCCCCAAGCCCAAAGAGGGGTGTTAACTGGAAATGGGGGAGTACAATGCACTGCGCCGGCCTGGGCCGCCCGCAGGTGTGCCTGCCATGCCGCTGCCTACTATGCCGGACAGGCAACCGCATGCAGGTGCACGAACAACCCCCCGGGCTTCAAAGGGTGGGTGGGTGGGAAACTAAAATCTTACGGAGGCGCCTAAAGATCAACCAACCGCGGCCCTAAACAGCCAGCAAGTAGACAGCGTCAGCAACATAGGAGTAAAGAGCCAGTAAGCAAGTCAACTCCAGCAGTAAACAGTCAACCAGGAACGCCGTACATCGACCTGATGCGGGCTTAAGGCGCTCCAAAACCACATTTTTGCTTGACGCCAAAATTAAACTTTTGTTTCGCCTGCCCTCCCTGGATGCACGGCGCGAAGTAACCCAGTTATAACAACTTACAAGCACGTGTGCCGGCTAGACGCACAGTTACTCACAGCACTGCAGCAGCCCTAAACAAAACTCGCAACCATTCAAGGGTGTCAGGACCTGACTTCCTACGTCACCTAGCTCGTCTGCAAACACGTCCCCTACAGCCTCCGCTAGCCTTAATTCCGACGCACCCATCCCCAAGCCCAAAGAGGGGTGTTAACTGGAAATGGGGGAGTACAATGCACTGCGCCGGCCTGGGCCGCCCGCAGGTGTGCCTGCCATGCCGCTGCCTACTATGCCGGACAGGCAACCGCATGCAGGTGCACGAACAACCCCCCCAACCCAGTTCGACTCGGTCGCTTCCTGCATGCGGATTCTACTGGTGCACGCTCACGTGGCCTCTAATCACCAACAGCCGTGGGTCCACGAACACGCAATAGCGTCACTAACCGGCCTCGACTGAGCCGTAGCCCCGCTGTGGCTGTAGAAACGCTGATAGCCAGCTGGTCCGCGGCGCCCACAACCGCGAAGGTCCCCTCGCCCGTAAAAGCCCCCTACTCTGGTCTTGCTCCGTGATCTCCTCGTCCGAAGCCAGGGACCCGTGGACCTCCAAATTCCCGAAGGCCGGCTAGCTCGCTGCAGCGCCGCAACACCAGAGGCGGCGGGCCGCAGCTGCAGGGTCGCTGTCAGGTCCTCTCGTCCTGCACCTCCGCCTGCGCCCCCGGCTGCAACAAGGCCGCTGCGTCGGTGAGGGTTACTACTCTGAGAATCCCCCACCACCCAGTCATGATCTGAGACGACGCAGCAGTTGGCACCGTCCCACGTGGGCGCGTGAGGGTCGTACAGCTCCGTGAGCCCGGCTGCTGTTGAGGTTACCATGGTGGCTGGAAAAGTGGTTCCCGTGCCGCAGCGTTGCGAGAGGTAGGGAAATGGACGCCGCACTGACGCCATGCTGTCTTGCGCGGCGGTCTGTCGCCAGGCCCGTGCCAGCTGGATTGGACCCACGCATCTGCCGCATGTCTTCCTCTCAATTGCCTGCGAGGAGGAATGGGGCGCTAGGGGAAGGGGGGCAGCGTAGAGGGGGGGAGCCGCGACGCGCGCGGCCCGCTTTGGCTGCCGAGGCGGTCGGCAGCCCGGGGTAACCAGCAGGAGGTCCCGCACGCCCGGTGGCTTCCAGAAAAGAACACATCAGTACACAAGGCCTCGGCAGGTGGTCACGGCAATATACAGGTCATGGCAGGTGGTCAAGCCAATACATAGATCACACGACACAATGCAATGCCCTTCTCGCGGCATGCACACCCTTTACGCTCGCGACGCAGTCGGGCGGGCCCTTCTCGCGGTACCTGCGCCTCGTCTCCCCCGACGGCAGGGTGACAACACACGGTGCAATGCCCTTCTCGCGGCACGCACACCCTTTACGCTCGCGGCGCAGTCGGGCGGGCCCTTCTCGCGGTACCTACGCCTCTCTCCCCCGACGGAGGGGTAACAACACAGCGCAATGCCCTTCTCGCGGCATGCACACCCTTTACGCTCGCGGCGCAGTCGGGCGGGCCCTTCTCGCGGTACCTGCGCCTCGTCTCCCCCGACGGCAGGGTGACGACACATCACGCAGCCCCCTAAGGCCTGTCGACCGGAGGGCAGGACTCACCATTGCAGTCGCTTTCAGAAGCGGCGGCGCACCCGCCGCTGCCTCATCCCTAAATGAGCTGGGTGGCTGGGCGTGCTGCCTCCCCCTGCACACGCAGGGCCTGCGGCGAGTGTCGCTGCGAGCGAACACTGCGTGCTGTGCGGCCCCTCGGGCTCTGGAAAGCTGCGGAAATCGACGTATGGATGCCGGCGGAGTGCCGGTGCGGGCGCCGACCCGGCAGTCGAAGGGCCTTGAGCTAGCGTTGCGGAGGCCGTGAAGGCGCGGAAGTGTTCCGGCTGCCATAGTTTACCATAGTTCCGTACCTGCCATAAACTGCGTTTCATTGTCACTGGTTAGCGCAAACAGAAGTGACTGCAGGGCCTGGCTGGCGCGGCTGCGGTTCCGAGCTGTCATGGCTTCCACGTTTCTCAGCATTTGCACATAAGGCTGCGCGAGCCCAAACGTGCGCGTAATTCTTCGTTATTTATGTTGTTGCGGCATGGCTGGTACTGTATGGCTAACGGTCATTGCGGAGTTGCGTTGACTTATTTAGATGGGCCTCAGCTGCTTGGGGGTTCTTTTCTCTGTGTTGTTACCAGAGGCCCTGTCTGCTGCCGTAAGAGGTGCATAATCGCCGTAGCAAACTAAAATCTTACGGAGGCGCCTAAAGATCAACCAACCGCGGCCCTAAACAGCCAGCAAGTAGACAGCGTCAGCAACATAGGAGTAAAGAGCCAGTAAGCAAGTCAACTCCAGCAGTAAACAGTCAACCAGGAACGCCGTACATCGACCTGATGCGGGCTTAAGGCGCTCCAAAACCACATTTTTGCTTGACGCCAAAATTAAACTTTAATTTCCCGAAAGTTTTGATCAATTACGTCGCGCAGCTCGAGACAAGCCAAGCGAGTATTCTTGATATCATTATTAATCCGCAAGGTATCTAAGAAAACCCCCAAAGCAGGAACGCTAAGCTGACGAAGCACATCCGCAAGGTGCAGCTGACGATTGCGAGGATGCGTTGCCCCAACAGAGCTAACTTTTGCAGCTCGCATACTGCGAAGTATACTAATCACCGAAGCCTAATTGCCGAAGCCAAGTTTCGGATTTAAACACACCGTGGGTTGAAAGCTGGAAGCAGCCACAAGTACCATCAACAGTGCAGCGGCCCGATGGACGTAAAAAAATTTTGCATACAATGTTAATCTTATTCTACATGTTGCAGGAGTAAGCCAGCCAACGAGCTTGCGTACGACTGTCACTAAGATACGTGGATTCTACTGTAAATGTGCAACACTGCTTGCATCCGTTGCATGTCTTGCTGGTCAATTTACCCTCAAACTGCAAGAGACTTCAATGAAAGTCAAGCTTCAAGAGCTGGCCTAAGAACCATATACCGCAGTCCCCCCGACCACTGCAGTTGCCGCCACAACACCCTCAACCGCCAGGCCCCCAACATATTGGCTTGCATCCCAGCCTGCTGCCGCGTGAAAACGGTACTCAAGTTACAAAGCTAAACGCTAACCCCCACATCCGCGTGCTGGTAGCCTCCGACTACCCCACGCTCACGCTGCTTCCTGCTCCTCGTGTGGGTTTTGGACATTTCACTACACTGCAGCAAGAATGCTTTCTCCTTTTTATCCAGGAGATAAGTGCGGAGCCAGCACGCCAGGGCCCAGCCGAGCCCCCGTAACCCGTTGACAATTGCTTGTGCCTTGCAGGGTGTCATACTGTCATCCTGCAGGCCTCGGGCGCATGGGGCAGCTGACCATAAGATGATAAGAAGCACCATCGGAACCATTGACACGATCATTCATTCAAGAAGCAACCCTTCCACCGATAGCCCCATTCCCTAAATGCGGCTACTGCTTTCGTTTGTCAAGAGCAGCTCGCAGTATGGCATGCACAAGCTGCCGCCGAAGCACCATCATTGGTGTTGTTGCGGTGTAGATAACCTTACCCTGCTGTACCACAACTCCTACCATACGCCTTCTCTCTGCAGCGATCACAACCAGGCACGCGACACACCGGCTTGCCGAGCCAATACGCCCCAAACCCACGAACACAGTCGTACAGCATGCCACGAGCAAGGTCAAAGGTCCTGAGAATGGCCAAGAACACCATTCCTCACATCTTTGATAGAAACAACGTTGCCGTACAGTAATTGTGATATATGCATGCATTGCCGTCACCTCCCGTTGCTCCTTTCCACACTTGCTAGGAGGGCACTCTCCTAACCCCGGAAGGCCCTGAAGCGACCTCCCTAGTGTGAAGGACGAGCATCCCCGAAATGAAGCTCCCGCTTCCGTCCCAACTGCACATCTCCGGCATCCTATATATGCACACATAACCATGTGCCCGCTGTAGCACCGCAAAAGGTAGGTGTGAATGCGACACAAGTATCACGCCCACAGCACAAATCGTCACGACGGATGCATACATGCATGCATACCGGTACCCCTCTCATTCCCTGCCCCCATGTCCACTCGCCGACGGCCCCAGCAAGCATGTACGCTACAAGCCGCGAGGCAAGGTGAGCCCCCCCCCCTCCCGGCAACTAATCTAGCGGTCTGGACAGCGGCATCAAGTCCCACACATCATGCATCAGCCCCAGCAGCCACTCCAGCTGCCGCCGCAGCACATCGGGACCGCCTGCTTCCGTTGCGGCGTCCCACGCCTCCTGCACCACCTGTGCGGCCGGGAGTAGTGGGG
The DNA here is from genome assembly GCA_021605115.1 of Astrephomene gubernaculifera. Classification (NCBI taxonomy): domain Eukaryota; kingdom Viridiplantae; phylum Chlorophyta; class Chlorophyceae; order Chlamydomonadales; family Astrephomenaceae; genus Astrephomene; species Astrephomene gubernaculifera. The sequence goes on along the minus strand of BMAR01000028.1, from coordinate 120,490 downwards.
TTTAGCGGGGGTGGGCAGGTAAACGGGGGATGGCAGACAGAAGATTCAGGTTGGTATCCAGTTGGCACCCCAGTTGCCCGTCAAGAAAATGTTCGCATGGGGTAATTGGGGCTCTTATGAAGCCATGGAGCGGAGAATCAGACAAAGCCTGGTATTATCTACTCTGTATACGCGCATGGGTGCTCTTAACCGCACAAAATTGCAACGCATACATGCCGTATCTGGGATCAAAAGAAGCGCCGACCCATACAAGCCTACGCAAGCACTGCGGCTCAAAAAACTAACCTAATGTCTACACCCCTTACGAGTTGGCGTGGGGCACACCGTCCCCCCCCTCACCTGCTCAAAGACAGTCAAGAAGAAGTGCGCGAGGAACCCCTCCAAGAATCGCGAGGGAGCCTCCCTCAGCGCCACTGGCAACACCTGCAGTGAGGCGTCAGCTGCTGCTGCTGTTGCTGCAGTGGAGGCTGCCACTCCCTGCGCTGCTTGCATGATTGCTGTCGCCGCCTGCAGTACTGTTGCAGCGGTACCCGGGTTACACCCCACAAGCACAGCGTCGGTGGATGGCAGAACCAGATACCGAACAATGCAGCGTCGTCCTCCGCCGACGCCACCACACGCGGTAAGGGCGGCTGCCCGCTTTTCCAACGTCTTCAACCACTGCTCCAGCAAGCCTTCATCTTGGGCCAGCAACGCCATGAACGGGCCCTTCATCAGCAGCACTTGCGGACTAGTGGCCATCCAGTCGGGGAGGGCAGAAGTGGTCGGCGCTGCCGCCCCTGCTCCAGTGGCCATAGCAAGGCTGGAGTGCTGCGTACCCTCCGCTGCTGGCCCCGCCACAGCAGCAGGTCCAGTCATCATGTGTGGCACCATGCGCTGGATCAGCTCTCGCGTGGAGGGCAACGGCGGCGGCGGCGATGCTGGTTGCGGTGGCGCAGGTAGGGAGGGGGGAGCGGATTGGCCGCCGACGGCCCCGCTTGCCTCAGCCACTGGCTGCTGCATGATGCTACTTGTCGCCTGCCGTACGTTCCGTATCATGATCGGAAAGGTATCGGGGTCGTCATCAGGCAGGTCTTTGTTTTCGCCGTACATAGGGATCTCTAGTTCAAACCGCTGCGGCGCAGGTTGCAGCTCCAGGATTTGCTGCAATCGATTTGACATCACGTAGACGTTTGTGCTGACACGACCGATTTCCAGCTTTAAAACACTACGTCCCAGCGCCTTGAGAGAATCCACCTTATCCTCAGGCAGCGGGTCCTTATCTTCCACCTCTACCAAGGTATTGATACGGAATCGCTCCAAGCGCCGCCGCTGCTGCTGCGGCTGTGGAGGCCGCTGCTGTGTGCCCTGCGTGCCCTCTCCCAGCAGGAGCGGCATCAAACCACCAGGGCCAAGTATGGTTGCTAGGAAATCTAGGTCAGTATCCTGCATCGGTAGTTCTGCTTCGCGGACACGGCCCGCGTCCAGTCGGAGGTCCAGGGAGACTCCTCTGGCGGCCAAGCAATCGCAGTAGTGGAGCTGCAGCAGCTGCAGTGAGGGTGGCAGGCTGCGCAGCAAAAGCCGCAGTGAGGAGTGGCCTTTGGGCGTATAGAAAGACTCCTCAAACTCATCTGCAATGATAAACCTCTCCAAGCGCAGTTCCTGCAGCGAAGATAGCTGGCTGATGGAGTCGAACGTGGCGGGGTCCAGCTGTACGTCCTCAGTAGCGCCTGCACCGCCGTCTACATGCAGGCACCTCAAGCTGCTGTTGCTGCCAGCCAAGACGTCAAGGTACTCGAGCACGTCGCCTGGCAGGGTAAGTCGCTGGAGGTGTCGCAGGGAGGCAAGGCTGTCGAAGATGGACCGCTGTGCCATCGGATTGTACATCATGCCACCTAGTCCGTGCAGCTCCAGCTCCTCTAGTGCCGGCAGCCTCAGGAGCAGCGCTGACAAGACAGTCTCCATGTGCTCGTCGTCTGTGTCGCGCAGCCGCGGCTCCAGCTGCAGCGTCAGCCGCTTAATACGCCTCCGGGTCTGCCGCGGTGCACGTTTAAGGCACTGGAAGCATGTTGAGATGATGTGCGCGACCTGCGCCTGATCGAAAGCCTCGGCACCAGTGATGTTGAGGGTTACAGAGCTGCAAAGGTGCCAACGTGACATGCTTGGCACAACGCTTGGCTCCCAGGTTTTCTGGTCTTGATGCCGTACGTTCAGCTTAACTTCCCGCATGTTTTGGTCAATTACGTCGCGCAACTCGCGACAAGCCAGGCGTGCATTTTGGACGTCCTTCGACTTCCGCAAAGCTTCAACGAAAGCTTCCAATGCAGGGACGCTAAGCTCACGAAGCACATCCGAAATGTGCAGCCGACCGCCGTAAGGAAGCGTCGCCCCTCTAGAGCAGGTTACTATTGCAGCTTTCATATGAAAAGGTTGCTGTAAAACCACCGAAATGAAATGCCAGGGTCAAACTTGTTTTGTACACCCCGTGGGTGCAACCCGCTAGCTCTAAAGGAAGCAGCCGCAAAAGGTAGTAGTAGACCGAAGGAAAGACGCACGGATACGTAATACATCGCAAATGATTGTCTCCCGATCCACCTGTCGCGCCGGAAAGCGGACAGACGAACTAACGTACGGCTACGCTTTAGGATCCATGGATTCGCCAGTAAACTTACTTTCACCATTTTACCAATGAAAAATAGAGGACAGGATAATCACCCTTCATGGCCTTCGATCGACTACAGCGCGAGCCAGACAACCGGCGACAGCTTGAAAACTTCTTCCGGCAGCCCCAGTAGCCATTCCAGCTGCCGCCGCAGCACATCGGGACCGCCAACCTCCGCAGCGGCGTCCCACGCCTCCTGCACCACCTGTGCGGCCGGGTGGAGTGGGGTTAGCGGGGAGCACGGTGGACTCCAGGTGGAGGCTGAAACCCAGACAAAGTGTTCGTGCAAACCAAACACGTCATGGAACAGGGTAGTTGCTTGGGCCGCTTGTAGTGCACCTCTTTGGTACGTGAGCTTTTTCACACCCCTCCGCACCAGAGACCACGCCCCTCTGCCTCATCCGTCATCACTCACCCGCTGCATGACATCTTTAAAAACGTACAGGAGAGGTCCTCCCTCCAGCTCATCCTCTCCCCTCTCAAGGCCCGCCAGATCCAGGGCAACAGGCAGCACCTGCAGCAGGCCAGGCACTGCCGCTGTTGCCGTCGCGCCAGCAGCGGCGGCGTCGGGCCCCCCAGCAGGCACCTGCACCATGGCAGCAGCTGCTCGCATCACTGCCACCGACATCCCCTTGTCGCACTCCACAAGTACGGCATCCGTGGGCGGCAGAGCCAGATACCCTGTAATGCAGCGTTGTTCGCCGCCGCTACCACCACCACCAGCGGAGGCCAGGCCTGCTGCCCGAGTTTCCAGCGCGTTCATCCAGTGCTTCAGCAGACCAGCGTTTGACAGGAACGTCACATAGAGGCCCCTAAAGAGCAGCACTGACGAGGTGGACGGTGGTGACACAATAGCGGCCGTGCCAGCAGAGGCACGGAGGGCAGGAGCACCCGATGATGGAACCACTGCTGCCGCCGCTGCTGCTGCGGCGGCGGTCAAATCAGCAGGGCCCGAGTACAGCCCAGTTGCTGAGGCCGCTGCTGCAGCCGCTGTTGTTGCCACTGCCTGACCAGGCTGCTGCCCCATGCGGGCTACCATACGGTGCAGCAGCGCACCCAGGGAAGGCAGGGACACTGCCGATCCCGAGGATAGCGCTGTTGCTCCTCCCGCTGCCGCTCGTGGTGGTGCTGCTGCTGCTGCTGCTGCTGCTGATACTGCTGATGAAGGCACGCCGCTCCCCCCCTGGCGCCGCCCAGACATGATATCCACCTCAAACAGGTCCATGTCATTAAGGTCGTCGACAGGCGATGCAAACGTAATCACAACCCGCCCCGGCGTCACCCCCAGCAACTCCACAGCCTGCAGGACGGGCCCCGGCAGCGCCTCCGCGCCCACCTTGAGGCAGCCCACCTCGGGCCGCTGTACGACACTACACCGCAGCTCTCGAAGCAGCTCCGAAACCTCCGCCGGCAGCAGCGCCTGGAAGGGCGGTGCCTCCAGCGTGCCGATGCGGAAGCTCGTAAGTCGCCGCTGCCCCTGCTGTGGCTGCTGAGGTTGCACCAGCTGTGGTGTTTGAGGTGATGGCGGCTGCTGTGCCTGCCGCTGCTGCGGGCCATCTTCAAGCAGCAGGGATAGCAGCCGGCCGCGCCCGAGCAGGGCCGTCAGCGAATCGAGCTCGATCCCGTTATTAGGCCCCGGAGCCAGGTCCACCTGCGTGACCCGACCGGCGTCAAGGCGCAAGTCCATGCAGAGGTCGATGGCGCCCAGGCAGCGGCAGCGGTCCAGCTGCAGCAGCTGCAGGGAGGGCGGCAGGCTGCGCAGCAACCGCCGGAACGACGATCGGCCCGTGTAGGCGTCAGAGGTGGTGGTCTCGGTGCCATCACGGAAGGAAAAGCTTGACAAACACAGCTCCTGAAGCGATGTAAGACGCGTGATAGAGCTGAACGTCTTAGGGTTGAGGCGGCTGAGGAGCCCAAGGAACACGCCGCTGCTGTTCTTGCCGTACAACTCCAAGCGCCTGAGGCGGCTGCCGCTGTCGCCCAAGGTTCCCAGGTGCTTGAGCGCCTCGCCGCCCGGCAGGGACAGCCGTTGAAGGTACGGCAGGGATGCCAGACTGTCGTACATGATCCGCTGCTGCATGAGGGTGTACGACATGCCGCTCAGAGCTCGCAGCTCCAGCTCCTCTAGTGCTGGCAGCCGCTGAGCCAGCGCTGTCACGACTGCCTCCGTGTGTTCGCTCCTTGCACACTCTAGCTGCACCTCCAACCGCTTAATCCGCTGCCTAGCTGTTAGCGGAACGCCGGTGAAGGGCAGCAAACCCAACCCAAACAAGTTGGCGGTGGGGGTTCGGAGGCCGTACAGATGGAAAGAGAGGGTTACGGAGCGGCAGAAGGGCCAACGTGAGATGGAGGGCGCTTGGCCAGCCTTCCAAAGGCGCAGGTCGCGCGGACGAACGGTCAGCTGTAGCTCCCGCACGTTGTTATCGACTAGGGCTCGGAGCTCGCGACTAGCCAAGCGAAGGCTCCGGAGGGATCTGTGGCTGCTTAAGGAGTGCATGAGAGCGTCCAATGCAGGGGCGCTCAGCTCGTGAAGCACGTCCGCGAGGTGTAACCGACGCTGATGCTGTGGGCGTTGGTGAGGCATGGAGGCAGCCGTTGTTACTGCTGCCGCTGCTGCTTAAATTTGTATGCGGATATGCGTAATGTACGCGGAGATGCGTAATAGACAAAAAGACAAAGGTCAAGGACAGAGCCCTTGTTAGGGAGGCCGTGGGTTGGAAGCAAGCGCTCGTCGTGCAAGCGTTCGTTGCCGGTCAAGCAAAGCGATCGGATCAGGGGACAGTTCCAAGAAACCCTAGTCCAGGCAACGTTTGCCAGGGCGATCTGGAACCATGCGTTGGAGGTTCGTCCATTCGGTTAGTATCAGTTACCTTGCAACGGGTGTCATGTCAAGGGAGTAGCAGTCTAATTGCGGTTGTTGCTAACAAAGCAAGGAGTCTGCCACCAGCCACGGATGACATTCACCTATAGTATCCTGTTTTCGTTGTGCTGCAGCCAGCTTGCAGGTGCTGATGTCCATCGCCTCTGCTGGCCAATACTTTCCTCCTCCTTGGTCTCGTCTGTGAGCTTTGTAGGAGTCATTGTAGATGGCTGGCCTACGCCTTTGTCGTAGGACTGCAGTGTGGGAGCAGCAGAGGACATGGCGGGGGAACGGTGCTTCAAGTTGTAAGCCACGCGGTGAACCGCGGTTCAGCCATCTTCTGATGGGTCTTAGTAAGGCGCCACATCTTAAAATCAAGAACGCAGCTCTGCTGAAAGCCATACCATTTGAAGTGCATTGCCCGAGTGCACCGGTGCGATTTAGCTAAATCCAATCACTGGTCGGGCCAACGGTGAACCAACCACCTGACATCTCACCATGTATCTGCATTGCCTTGATTTTGAAGCTCGTATTACTGTCATGTTTCTCTAATTGTAGCGCTGCAAAGTTGTCTAGGCAGCTTCGCAACATGGCTGTGACACCATTGCTTGCACTGCTTTTGGCACTCATTGTAGCACCGCCGGTTTCAACACTTGCTGCGGATGATGTAACTGGACGGGACTTAGTAGGGTGAGCGACAAACTTGGTTTGAACCTTCCATGGAACCCTTGGCGAAACGTTAGCGCGCCTTCCTTCAGGTGGCTTGGTGAAACCTATGCACGAGGAGGACGGAGCGATTTGCCTGACAGCAGGATGGTCGTGCTCTCATGGCATCCCCGTATCTTTTTGTACAAGGGAATCCTTACGCATGGCAAGTGCGAAGCTGCATTGGCGACTTCGGCCATCACTGCAGCTTTTATCCATACTCTGGTTTGCGAATGCAGATGAATGCGACTTCCTTATTGAGGAAGCAACTAGTCGCCTGGAACGATCCGGCGTTTCCGATTCAGTAACCGGAGCGGGGGGCCTTTCTGATATTCGCACTTCCTCCGGCATGTTCTATGGTACGAGGGGTGTAGGGGAGGGAAAGGGAGTCAAACGAACACAATGCGCCTGTCCCTGCTGTGATGCCGTGGCATGGTCCTGTGGCAGCAGGGTACTTCTTAGCGTCGCCTCACCTTCTCAATTAATTTTCCCCCTCCTTCCACACATTGGATACCGGTATTCTTTTCCACCACCCCAGTCCGCGGCGAGAACCCGGTGGTGAAGCGCATTGAGGAGCGGCTGGCCATGTGGACCATGCTGCCGGTGGAGAACGGGGAGGGCATCCAGGTGTTGCGGTACCAGGTGAGGGGGGGGACGGGGAGGGGGGGGGTAAAAAATATATATATAGGGGGGGGGAGCGGGGGAGTGGGTGTGGGTGTGGCGGGCAGGAGTAGAGGAGGAAACCCACCCAGGGGACAAGGAACCACTTCTATATGTGGTGTGGGGGGTGGGGGGTGGGGGTGGAGGAGAGGCATTGCGCACCCAAGCAGGTGGTAGGACCAGGTCCTGTGTGCCAAGAAAACTGGCCGGTAGCACCAGGTTGTGTGTAGTTGAGTAAAACAAGAGCAAGCAGTTGGGATAGGTTCGCATGTGAACCGCGAGCACCAGGTTGTGTGTGTGCGAGTGTTTTCCCGTGTGCAAAACACATGGAGACAGACGACACGCGCTGCCGTACCTCCTGGCCAATGAGCACCATGTGCACGCAATTGCAGAAGACACAAAAGTACGACGCGCACCACGACTACTTTTCCTTCGAGGGAGCGGATGAGAACGGAGGCAACCGGTGAGAGGGGCCTTGCTGGGGGGGAGAGGCGTGGGGAAGGCGAGGAAGAGGTGGGGAGGTGGGGTCCGCGGTAAGGCGGAGCGGGCGGGCAGCAGTGCACATATTGGGGGGTTCGGGTTTTGCCTTTGCTCTGCCTTCCGCCTTCTCCCACTTCCCCTGTACGGAGAAGTCCAGCCCTGTCCTGGCCTCCGTACCCCATACCGCCTTACCCGCACCTCCCCTCCCTCCCTCACCCCACCTCCCCGCACCTCCCCTCCCTCCCTCGCCCCCCACCCAGCATGGCTACCGTGCTCATGTACCTGTCGGCCCCCGAGGAGGGCGGTGAGACGGTGTTTCCCAAGGTAGGCTGGGGCGGTGAGGAGGGGAGGAGGTATGGAGGAGCACGTAAGGCCAGGACCCCGCATTACACCCCCGCACACACCCCACTCGCTCCACACCCCATCTTCGATCCCTACCCAGGTCACGACACGTCCCCTCACACCTCCCCGCATCTCCATGCGCCTCCCCCCCCCCCCGCCTCCTATCAGTTTGTCAGTGTTTCTTTATTTTTACCCCGCCTCCTATCCCCATTGCTTTGCCCTAACTTGTGGTTTCCTACGGTTCGGTATGGTCTTTGAACCCCTCCCCGCCTCCCCAGGTCCCGGCTCCCCCCGGTCAGACCTCCGCCAACTTCTCCGAGTGCGGCATGCGGGGCATGGCGGTGAAGCCGGTCAAGGGCGACGCGGTGCTGTTCTGGTCCATCCAGCCGGACGGCCGCTTCGACGCCAAGTCGCTGCACGGCAGCTGCCCAGTCATCCGGGGGGTCAAGTGGAGCGCAACAAAGTGGTGGGCTTGGGGGGAAGAAAGAGGAAACTGACGAGATGTATGACGAGGCTTGGGGGCAGGGGGCAGCTGGGTTGGGTTGGGCTGCATTACCGGTCATGGAGTAGCCATGGAGCAGGTAGGCAGGCAGAATAGGCCATGAGCCAAGCCCTGTGCGTCAGGTCCCGTACCTCGAGTGCACCGCTCCTCTCCCCAACCCAACCACCCGCCCTCACCCCGCCCCTCCCCCCCCCCTCCTCCCCCCCCAGGATCCACGTGGGTCACTACGCCATGGGCGGCGAGCGGGAGGAGACGGTGCACCGGGTCATGTACGTGCCGCCCCCGCCCCCTGCCGTACCCGGCTGCAAGAACACACACAAGCTCTGCCAGCACTGGTGAGAGGGGAGGGGTGGGGGGAGGGACGGGTGGTGAGGGGAGGGGATGGAGGTGGGTGCTAGCGCTCTGCTAGTGTGCCGCGGGACAGGGATGAGGCAAGCTGCGAGGCGGCCTCACCTCTTTGCCTCACCTGCTGTTGCCTCATGTGCGGTTGTGCTGGGTGGTTCGCCTGTGTCGGCTGCTGCCTGCTGCGGTCGTCCTTTCCTGAGGTCCCCCCTCTGCCCCTGCGTTCCCCTACCAATAGTCCGTTAACTCTGGTCTTGCTTTTCCTTTCCCCCACCCCCAGGTCCGAGTCAGGCGAGTGCGAGTCCAATCCCGGCTACATGATTGGGCACAAGGGGGCGCCCGGGGCCTGCGTGCTGGCGTGCAACCGCTGCGACATATTGAAAGCGGCATGAAAGGGGAGTGAGAGGCAGATGGGGCGCCGGTACGGGAAAAAACACTAGGTTCTAGAGGAACAGGGAGAGCAAGCAGACCGCAGGCCGGCGGAGAAGAAAGGGGATGACCAGGGTATGAAGATGGATCTTTGCTGGAGTTGCCCTTCACTTCAAGCTGAGCGTGAAGGGCCGGGCGTGAAGGGCAGCTGGGCTGGCCCAGTCGTGGAGGAATCGAACGGGGGTCGACGTTGGGATACGGGATGCTTGCTCCTTTTGTGTACGTACACGAGCACATGCGCATATGCGGCTGTGGGTAGAGTGCGGGGCCCTGTCGCCTTTATGTGCGTCCGGGCGGTTGAAACGTGTAGAGAGTGGGTTTACGTAGTGACGTCATGCGGAGATAGGGGGCTGCGTGCGTTCTGCGTGCTACCTTGCCGTCGTTGCTTGTGTGCAGGGTTTGTGCTGTTTCGGGTCCCTTGGTCCCTTGCATCCTCGTGTGATCCCTCCCCTCCGCCGTGCGTGTGGGCCCGCACCGTGAGTCCTGTTGGCAGGTTGAACCCGGTTACGCGGCTGCTCCTGTCCCTGCGTTCATGCATGTCTTGCAAGCCGTGCGTGCTACTGTTGGGCTTTTTAGTATCCTCTCCTTGGTTGGCGCAGGGGTATGGAGGCAGTAGGATGCTTGGGATAATAGCGGTATGACTTCTTGCTGTAGGTACCGTATCTAGGTTCTGCTTTTACGACCAATCCTTGGACGCCGTACACTTGCCCCTTTCTACCGGGGTATCCCAGCGGTGTTACACATTGTAGACGGTGTTGTTCGTTGCTGGATGGGTTGTGTTGGACGGTGTACGAGACGGGAGCTCACGGTGCTTTAAAGGATGCCTAGTAGCTTTGGGAACGTAACTATCGAAGTGCGCCGTCTTTTACAAAAGCGTCTTACACCATCGCAACACACTTGAACGGCCGAAGGACCTGACCAGCAGAAAACAGCCATCAATGATGGAGAGAATGTATCGCTAAGCTCCCACCAAACTTCAGTGTGAAGGGGATCCCTGAAGTGCACCCCAACTAGCCTGCTCGGGAGGCAACCTGAGCCCCCCCAACCACAACAGCAACAACAGGCGGAAGGAAAGGACAGCGGCGGCAGTGATACCTCCACCTGGAGCAGCGGTCTCCAATGGCACAAAGCCATCAGCCACGGACCCGAATGACACCAGAAGCAGCAAACAGCCATACATGGCGACGTTAGTTGCTGCTATGACAAAAGGCCCCGCACATCTGTGAGCCCCACTTGGTGGTAAGCACAAGTCACCTGCTGCTGCTGCTGCCCACAACCCATATCGAGTACCAATGTGCACAAGTCCCGAGAAACGCCACACACGAGCTCAGGTATGACAGCCACCGCTCATGAACATCATACCTGCAATGAACAGCAATTTAGCAGCACTACCAGCGCCCGTGGTGGCACACATGTTTCCCCGGGTGCCTTGACGACGGCATGGTTAATAACATGATGGCACACGCCACAACGCGCCATATCCGCAACCTGCAAAGCCAGGAATCGCCCATCACGCGCAACATGTTTGACCCCCAACCCCCTTCACACGCCGGGTGCCCGGGTCTTGGCGCGTGGGCATGCAGAGCGGTTTCACAACACAGCTCTCACCCGGTAGCCTGCATCGGAGAACAAAACATTGCAGAACATCCCAAGCGGATCATGGCGCTTATTGACGGGGTTTCACATCGCCCCTCTCTTCCGCAGTTGCAAGGTGTCAATGCATTCAAGCGTTTCGTTGACGTTCGTTAGCCCTGCCTTCATAACCCACACCTTCATACCTGCACCGCCCCAAGCTCCAGGGCCTCTAAGAATACCATATCCTCGCAATGCGCCAGTTCGGTGCTTATATCATCCCGCATACAAGTGTGATGGCCCCCATCTTGCCCCATCCCACCGCTGTACTGCACCTCCTGCGCACTAGGCGACACACCGCACGGGAGCCCGCGATGCTCCCCGTCGTAAGCAGCGCCCGCATCCAAAGATATCCCTGATACCCAGGACCCGCCTTCATCACTGCGCCCCCCTTCCACGCACGAGCGCATCCCATAAACCCAAGCATGCAGGCTCCTATCGGCGCTGCCCCTGCCGCGCCCTCCGCCTCCCTGCCTTGCAGTGCCTCCCAGCACCTCCCAACCAACCGTCCACTCCCAACCTCCGCACCCCGCCTACGCACTGCTCCGTTTGCCACCCTCGCCGCTACCGCTCCTCCCACCCTCCCTGCTTCCCAGTCCTCCTCCTCTCCTTCCAAACGACGACCTCAGCCCTCCCCCCTGCGCCGTCTGCGTTTCCGTACTCGCCGTCACCGCCGTCTGCGTCTCCGCGCCCCTCATTTCCAGCGTCTGCGTCTCACTGCTCTGCCGCCGCGCCCCCGTCTGCGTCTCCCGCGTCTGCTGCCGCTTCATCTGCTGCTGCATGGCGGACAGCGGCGGTCGCTCCGTCACGTTCACACAGTTCATGGCCTGCAGCACAGCCGGCAGGTTCACGTTGAGGTGCGCGCGCAGCTGCTGCGTCTGCTGTACGGCAGCGGATCTGAAGTGCTGCTGCAGTACGTCGTAGAAGTTCTCGTCCAACAGCGGCTCGCCGCTGCCAGGGACCGTGGTGACGGCCAGGTACTGGGCAAGCGTGCCTCCACTGCCACCGCCGCCCCCTGCATCAGCGCCGGCGGCGGTGCTGCTGGCAGTGGTATTGTTGGCAGGGGTACCGCCGCGAGCAGGGGCACCGTGGCTACTGCTGCCGCCGGTAGCTCCGGCAGTGGGAGGAGCAGAGGCGGCAGCAGCAGCGGCCGTAGCGGGGGCTGAGGCTGGGGTTGAGGCAGCGGCACCGGCTGCGGTGGAAGCTGGTGTTATTGTGGTTGCAGCAGCGCCCCGTGACAAACCCTTTGGAGAGCTGTACGGCGGGGAGGTACTCGTGGTGTTGGTGGTTGAGGTGGTAGCGGTAAGCTGAGCATGGCCTGCAGCTACGCCCCGGTCAGCAACACCGCTGCCGCCGCGGCCCCCGTGTTCTAGGAAGGAGCCGGAGCGGGAGGGGCCGTGGGGGCCGCCGCTGCCGCCGCCTCCCGTGGCGGTGGTTTCGCGTGGGGGCGAGGTGCTGGCAGAGACCGGGGAGCGCGAGCGTGAGCGGGGCGGGGAGGCGGAGGGGGAGGGCGAGAGGGAGGGCAGAGCGGCGGTGGCTACCTCGCCTGAGAGGAGGACGGGCTCGGGTCGGCGGGTCGGTGGGGACTGCTGGTAGAGCTTGGGCGGGCTGTGGCTGCGGCGGCGGGCGGAAAGGCCTTCGAGCCTGGTGGGATGGGGTTGGGGCAGGTGCAGGGGGTGAGGAAGGGGGAGGGACTGCTGATGGTTGGGGTAAGGGGGCTTTGGAGGGTGACGGGTGGTTAGGTGGGAAGGGGCATTGGGGCCTGGGAGGGCGGGTCGGTGAGGGGAAACGGCGGCGGAGGACAGGGGACGCGAAAGGAAGAGGAGTGAAGGCGGGTTGGAACGGCAAAGGCCTAAAAGAGGAAGTAAGGCGGTTAGGAGTGCTTGCAGGCTGGAGAGCGAGGCGGGTGATGAATTACGGTAGATGCGGTTGAGGTGCACAGGTGCTTGGCCTAGCAGACCAAGAGGCAAGGGTTCTTGGGATGAATGAAACGAGACGAGGGTGCAAGGTTAGAAAGCGTATAGGAGATTGTGTAATTTGTGTTGCGGTGGCGCCTGTCAACGCCTGCAGTCTCCACACAAGGAAAGTATGGCACCTGCTGCTGCCGCCGCCTCTGCGTCCCGTACCTGCTTGCGGGAATGCCGTTGGGCAGCGCCCTCGCCGGCGGCTGGGGCTGCCTGGGCACTCGCTTCTGCGGGTGCCGGGGTGGGGGGGGAGGTGCACACGTAGGAGGGTGCATGAGGGTCAAAGGGGAGAGGCGGAGTACACTGTAAGTAAGAGGAAGGGCTTGGCTAGGGGGCTGGTCAGAAGGGTATGGTCTTGGAGGAAAGTGGGACAGAAAGAGTCAGCAGCTGGCAGCAGTAGCCTCGTTAAGCGTGTTGTCAGCACAGCATGCACAGGAGCGAAGCGGGGCTGGGGGCTAGGGGGCAAAAAGGAAATTCCAAAGTGTGGTGTGATACTATTGATACAAGTTGCTGCGCCCTGCTGCTGCGGCACCCACCAGGGGTCGGGACTGGTGGCGGGGGACCATCGCTCCCGGGGGGCGCAGGTAGCGCAGCTGCGGGTGGGGAGGATGGGAAGCGAGGAGGGGAGGGTGTGAGTGGGGTCGCTAGGGACGGCAGCAACCCGGTGCAACGAAGCGTTCGTTATCATTACCCCTCCGCAAGCAACACAAGCGCCATTCAATCCTCACCGTTCTCGCGTTCATCCTCCCACTTATAACTCTTTACCTATACCCGTCTGTTCCTCTCCTTCTTCCTCTCCTCCATCTTCCTCTCCCCTCTCTCGCTGGATGGCCGACAGCTCATCGTAACCGTGGACTCGGTATCGGTAGGGACCGCTAACCCTCACTTTGTACTGTGGCACCCTGCCGCTTCCTATCCCCTGTGCTTTGCCCTGACCTGCGGGGTCCTTCAATTTTTCCCCTTTTGCCCCCACTCCCCACCAGCAACACATGGTGAAGCCTCGTCATACTGTTTGTCCTCCCTTTCACCCCGACCCCCCCACCCATGTTGACGCCTTATCCCTCAGTCAGTTAGTTGTTTCCTCTTTACCCCCCACCTGCAGCTCCGGCAGGTCCTCCACCTGGTGCCGCCGCGAGTACCGCTCGAACAGCAGCCCCTCGGTGGTGGGCACACCTCGCAGCGGCGCAGTGCCCGCGAAACTGCCGTTGGGCAGCGCAAGGTAGGCGCCCTGCTGCGCCGCGGCACTGGGGTAGGAGGAAGACGACCCATGGGTCACTCCGCCGCTGCGAGGGCTACCGCCGGCGGCGCCGGCGGAATTGGTACTGGCGCCGGAGGCTAACCCGGCGGCCACGATTGCCGCCGCCGCTGCGACAGGGTTACCGGCGATGGAGGGGGAGGCTTCGTGGGTATGTGGGGAGGATTCGAGGACGCCGGTGTCGGTTCGGGCTCGGCCGCCGGTGATGCGGGAGGGATGGTTTGGGTCGGTGGATGCTGCGGTGGCGGCTATGGCTGAGGGGAGGGGCGGAGAGGGTAGGGATGCGAAGCGATTGCGGCCCAGAGGGGGCTCCGGCAGCGAGGAGGGGTGAGCTGCGCGGGCGAGGAGGCGTGGGAGCAGGGATGGGAGCAAAGGTTAGCGAGCGCCCGCAGGGAAGGGTTGGCAAGGGGGGCGCCGGAGGAAGATGTACGGAAACGTGTCAGGAAGTGCACGAAGGGTGGTGCAGGGATCGACCGACCCCGTCTACCATGTCCCACAAGCGGGCAAGTCTGGTGGCAAGCAGGTGGCAAGCTGGCAGAGTAAGAGGCGGACTCGCAAGTAGAAACAACAAATCGAGGTCTGCTCCGCAACCACGCGGCGCCATCCCCCGTACCATGCGACGCCTCCCCACACACGCACCGCCTCCCACACGGCACCCCGTCCCTCACCTGAGGTGGCAGTGGGAGGTCGGGAGCGCGGGGAGCGGGGAATGCTGCTGGTCAGGATGGGCCGCTGGCCTGGCTGCTGCTGCAGCTGCTGCTGGCCTGGCGCCGCCGCCACCTCGCCCTCCGAGTCCGTGCCCGCTGGCGCCCCTGCGGCCTTCGCACCCGCTCCCGTTACTGCTCCTGCCCTTGCCGCTGCTGCCCTAGAGGTCCTGCCGGATGACCCATGGGTCGCCCGGTGCGCCTCCTCCACCGCCCGGCAGGACTCGGTCATGGCCTGCTCGAGGGAGGAGGAGGAGGGGATAGGGCGCGGCAGGGTGGCAGGGGCTTTTCCAGTCGACTTGGGAAAAGCACACCGTTGGGAGTCCGCAAGCACACACACAGACAGTCCCGTGACCACCTGCTCCATCCATGGCTTTGTGAAGTTACACTCGGACCCTTATTTCCACCCACCCGACCCCAACCACCCGCCCTTCTATCCACCTAGTCCTCACTCCACACTCCCCTCAACCAGCCCGCAGCCCCACCTGAATCCTGGCCCCCAGGCGCCGTACAGTCTTGCGATGCTCGTCCTCCTTCACCTGGAAGGCTGTTCGAATGCGCTGGTGCAGCTGGAAGCGAGCCAGGTAGGCATCGATGGGGTCCTGAGGGGCCGGGAGGAGGGGGGGGAGAAAAAAATGAACAACGAGTCCCAATCCCATATCCCGACTCATGCAGTGGGGGGGAGAGGGCGTCAGGGTGCGGTCGCAAGGAGCGAGCTGAGAAATGGATGAGGCATACACTGATGCCTGCGTACGGCAGAGGCGGCGCTGGGAAATGCACAGGGCGGCTTGAGGGGAACGGCGCGTCCTCCGGAGCTTCTCACCTGTATGGATTGCAGAAGCGGCATTTGCAAGGCCCCGCTGCCGCCGAGTGGAGGCTCCACGTCCGGGGCCAAGGCCGCCTGTGCCGCCATGCTAAGGGTTGCGCGGCGGCTGCTAGCGCTGTTCGCGTTGTCCGTAGTAGTGGTGTTGCCGTTGCTGGTGATGGTGGTGGTCGTGGTGGTGGCCGCGCCCTGTTGCGGCGGCGACGGCGAGGAGCATGATGTGATGACATGGCCCCGGCCTACCGTAGTTATCGGGACCGAGGGCAGTTGGGAGGCGCTGGACTCTGAGCAAACCACGCGTTTGGGACTGGAATGTCGATTAGAGACTGGGCGGCCCGTCTCGAGGGGAGCGGTTTGGTTCGGCGTAGCGGGAGATGGATTCGGTTGTTTAGCTCGGCCTTTGTCGGGCTGCAGGCGGCTATCCGTCCATGGACGTATCTCCGGCTTTGTGAGCTGTATGGACCATGGGTTGGCACCAGGAGAGGACATTGCCGTGCGCGGCGTGTCCCAGAGATGCTCTGGGGTATCCATTCGCGGAGGAGTCCATTCGCGCCGCGGGTCCGCTTCGAATGGCAAATCATTAAGGCTTGGTGTTGATGTCATTGGATTAGCCAATGCGAGCATCTAACGCGTCCAGTGAGCGAACTTAATGTGCAAGGTTACTGCCGAAACAAGCAACCGCTAAGCTTTTCATAGTAGAACCGTTTTGTACCGGCTAACACTGTATAAGGAAAATGGCTCGAGTGGTCGAATACAGCAACTATTTTGTCCGTAGGTCATTCGATACATGGTAAAGCTTTACCTACAGGTAGGATTTGTCAAGCAACGCCCTGTTTGTTAAGTAAGATATCTAGGTAGTATTGAAAGCAGCGTTACTGAATGGGCGATGTTAGTTTTCCGTACAGTGGGCCGTTTTAAGGTAGGGAAAGATACGCCCAACAGTCCTGGTCCACTTCCAATCATTGCTCGCGTTAATCCCTTCTGTTACACACCATCGTGCCTGAGTCAATGGTAATGCATCGCAATTCCGAAGGTTCTGAGATGTTTAACTTTTCTGTCTCCATTCCACTTTAGAAATCATAGCGTTAGCAGTATGCTTGATTATCACAACAGCCAAGGATGATGCCGCCTAGCCCAACGTCTTGCCGCTTCTAGCCGTTACAGTAGTATGTGCCCCAGCTGCCATGCCAGCGGTACTTTGCGTTTGCTGCTGCACCCAAGTACCACCGCACATTGCAGAACCGCGTCCCGAAATGTCAGCCCCGCCCCGACCATGAGGGCACCAGGACAGCAGGACAGCAGGATGTGGTGCCCACAGCATGTCTTCCTCCCCACTCCCATCCTACTTTTGCGCAGAAACACCCAACACCGCATACCTTGTTGAGTACCAGCTGCACCAACGGGCCACATACCCGGCTCGGCAGCAGATGCGCTGCAGAATTGTACGGTGCCTGGGGTTTAGGGCCGAACACGCAAGGGAACACGTAGGGGAGCAGGACAAGAGCATCTTAGGATAGTCTAAGCTACCGGTATGCGCGGCCCAGCAGCTAGGCAGCCGGAGGTGGTACCCCGTAACCATGACTGGACATGAACGATTGCTAAATAGGTGGGCTTGGGAACATAAGACCGCAGGATTACTTGGCGGGGGCAGCGCAGGGTGACGCAGAGGTGGCTATAGGAAAGAGAACCCCAGAGTTTTGCCAGTTTATATCCTGTCGAGTGAGATAGGGTTGGATGAAGGACAAGGGGGGCCGAAAAGATCCCATGCAAGGTCCCACTTATGCCGTCTTGGCCAACCGTCGCTGCTACAACTAGGGTGCCGTTTGCTTCAGGCACGCAGGTAAAGATAAACGGCAAAACCATTGACATGCACATGGATGATGTCAATGGCGCCGTTCAAGACTAAGGGCTGGATGGACGAGCACAATGCAGCAGCCAAAGCAGCATAACGTCGAACAACTCCAATCAGCTGGCACCACAGACGCCATTATGTCCTGGACATCTTTCGTTTTTTCCTTTTCTGCCACGGCAAAGAAACGCGCCTTTTGCCGCTCCATGTAGCCCACCTTATGTACTTCACCCGCCCTTGACTCCTCTTATCACACCTGGGTGTACGCATACATCAATGCCCGTATTGCACTGGGGCCGATAGACGCTGACAGCACATCAGAAAAAGGCTGCAAGCAGAGACACTCCTCTATCCTCTCGCCTTCGTCCGCTGAACCATGTGTTCCACATAATCGTACATGTCTATGCGACAATAAGTACAACGGGGCGGTACACTTCGTGTGGTGCAACAGTCCGGCCTTCAGAGAATGTTGCAATCGATTTGATGAGGGTACGCAATAAGCATGGTCCAAAAATATCCTTATAAAAATGCAGTTTACTACTCAGCTGCATACCGTGTATGGCGAGACAGGCGAGTGTCATATCAAGATCCATTCCTCTGTGTCAGACACCAAACGCGAAGGCGCCGTACCAACCGCAAGCCTGTAATGAGTGCAAAGAATAGCGTATGGAAACCAACCGTAATCATGGTCAGCAGCATATGGCGCTGTGGCAACACATCCCGCGGAACACGCGGGCGGTGGGAACACCCCAAAATTTTTCGCTTGTGTCAAGTGATGCCCACCCCCGGTGACCGTCTAATTGACCAGGACTAGTACACGCAGCAGTGTGGCACGCGGCGCCCGTGTGAGGACGAGGCTACCGCGCTTCTGTCCCTTCCCTTATGGCTAGGGTGTATGCGACCGCAAGCTAGGGCTGTGACCTAATGCGGCGCCCTACCGTATGCGTACGGTATTGTTGTATCTATTTAAGATCGAGATGCGGAAGCGAGCGGAAGCAAACTATATGTCGAGATATAACGCAAGCGGAAGCGTGTATGGCGTAGGCTATGACCTACTTGTTCTGGGCTATGATGCCGGCTGGGACTGCAGTCCGACGACACCGCCCACCTGCTTCTCCTTAGAGGGTTGCTGACCCGCCAGGCCCTTGCCGAGGTGGACTGAGAAGGGTGTCAGACCTGGGCTGGAGAGGGTTTGTATAACCACTGGGGCATAGACTAGGCCAGGGGGTTAGCGTATAAGACCGAGGGAAGGATAAGAGTGAGAGAGACCTATGCAAGTAAACCCTATCGTGTACAACTGACGAGTCGTACCAGGTGTACGGACCGTTATGGGTTGTTGACCGTTAGAGTAGCCGACTACCTAAAGACTTAGCAAACTGATACGGTTGTAGGCGTACAGTATAACAACCTAGCTGCTGTGTAAGAGTAAGCTGTAATGTACGGCTGACAGGTCGTATTGAGGCAAACCGCTGCAGTTGGGTAACTAACTAGCTAACCACCTAACCGCTGACGGTTAGCGTCTAAGTGCGCACCCAAACACGGTACGGTATTTCAGAGAAGGACTCAAGGCTAGACACAGGCTCAGGAATGCCAATGCGGACCCTATCTAAGGCTGGATTGGCAAAGCACGGGGCTGCAGGTAATAACCGCTGGTATTTAGGTATGTAACAGACAGTAACGAACCGTATAACTGCCCAGGCAGGGCAGTGCTTGACGTCCAGACACGAAAGGTCCTTCCAGTCTCCACGCGTGTATCTTACACGGAGATAAGTCCGAGTCCAAAGTCCATTGGTTGGAAGCTTAGTCCAGAAAGAGGGTTAAGGCTGCCCTGACCGACCCCAGCCGGCGTTTAGGCCACTTTCAGCTGTAAAGGTCTAGAACCAAGAAAACCCTGCCCTTTTATACTAATTCAAAACCCCGGTGAGCCAAAAACCGGCCACCGTTGACCACAACTGACCAACAAGCCGTTACCCCGCTGAGAAGCAGGAAAACACGCTCAGCGAGGCGCTACTCACTGGGACCAACGAATTCCCACTGACACTGGCCTCTCTGAGCCAATCGTCCCAACGGAAACCCCGCTGAGCCTCCGCTTCCTGGCCCGCTGACCCAAAACCGTCAACCGACCCATGGGACGACAGTGTCGAACTCGCCCCATGCCAGGTCGCCTGTTCAAGCCCTTCCCCAAGCAGCGCCGGCATGTTCAAAACCACGCCGCAACCAAACCCGTAGCCCCCAATAAGTGGGACTACAGCTACAAACTCATCCGCCGACAAATGGGTAAACACACAAAAGTGTAAACCCAACCTATCATGCCACAACTGTGGCAACACTTCCTCCGCCTGCGCTGGACGACCCCTGTCCAGCCCCCTCGCCACGTACGCGGAAACATCATGAGCGTACCGAGACGGCAAGACGAGCCGCGATAATATTCATGAATTATCCAAGCACAGAAGCCTTCTGCAGTACAATCGTACGACGACGGAACCTGCACAAGGCCGCCGCTCAACAGGTGCATGAATTTAGTACTAGCAATGTACGTGGTCAGCAAGGATGCTGCCATGATCAATGTAGCCGAACGCAATCAAGTCTTGTAATGTAGCAGCCATGTACGTGTACCATACCGGCTAAACGGTCAAGGCATCGAGACTTGAAGCAAATATGCTTATGAATTGTACTTGCTGTGAGTTCTAGGCATTGAGACAGATAGGAGGTCGAGGTATCAAGACCCCGGCATCGAGACGAAACTAAGCATGATCATGAGATGTACTGGCTATTAGTTCAAAGCATCGAGCCCAGTACGAGGCATCGAGACATGCACGGCAGCATAACCGCCGCAAAGCGTACCAGCCGCACCACGAACCACATCGTCCCAAGCTTTTTGGTGCGCACGGCCCCAGCAAACGGGCCGCCGCTTGGTTGCCCATCGCTGACAACACCTTGGCTCCCCTGTGCCGTAAGACTGACCAATGCAGCCCGCAGCGCCCGACGCCCAGCTGCTGCTGCCGCCGCTGTTGCCGCCCTCGCGGTGAGGACACCGCCTGCGCCCAGCTGGAGGAAAGCTCCTGCCGGAGGCACTCCAGCTAGTTAAGCTCCAAGCCAGCGCCGTGAAGCGAAACGCTTCGGCAAGTGCAGCGACTGCGCCTCGCCTTGCTGACCCACGGGCCGAAAATGCTCCACTGCTCCACTGCTGCGGCGAAGAGCTGAAGCTCCGTAGACAATACTGGCGTTGGGTAGAAGAAGATAACAGCAGCCGCGACGTCGCACCGCGCTGAAAAGCACAGGCTCCGAAGCGCTGTACGATCTTACGCCGAATGGCCTCCACTCGCCAGGGCTGCTCCCGGCGAATACTTCGCTATAACGGAGAGACGATGATATTCACAACCGATTGTAGCAACCGGAAATGGCTATTTTGACGTTGCTGGCCTCGCTGCCCTGCCAGAAGCTTAGCGAACGTTGTCCGCTAATTGAAGATCCGCTACGACTGAAATATAGAGCTAATCCTCGCGTACTTGGAGCCCAAACTCAGCCCAAAAGCTAGGCTACCAGCACCTGATCGGCTGGTACGGAAAACAGCTTGCCGTCCCGCATCTTCAGGAGAGCCATAGTGCCCGACTGATGCCAGCAGTAAAAGCCGAAAGGACCCTCACGATCAGGCCCTAACTTGCTGCTGCGGCGAAGACGGCGGTAGACCATCGCGTTCTCGGGTAAGTTGGGCAGGTGGCGTAGGACCTCAGTGTCCTCCACCTCGCGTACCGCAGGCTGCACAGCTGGGACGGAATCATGGGTTGCAGTCTCCGTTTGAGTGGCAGCATGGCGGCGCCGAACCGGCGTCGCCACCGCCCCTGCTGCCGCCGCCGCGGTTGCCGTTGTCTCTGCCGTAGCGGCTGCCTCCCTGGCAGCCCTCTTGCGAGGTGCCTCCCTGCTTTGCTGCCGCTGCTGCTCCGCTTCTGCCCGTGCCTGCTGCTGCCCCGAGCCAGTTGCTGCCACTGACTTCGGTGCCTCCCCTGCTGCTGCATCTCCCGCAGCGCCGTGACTTCCATCACCTCGCGACCCGGCCTGCTGGCGCACGGATGTCAGCAGCACTGGCTCCTTAGGTAAGCTGGGAATGGGTACCGAGACGGTCAGTGCGGTTGGCGCAGACGCCACTGCGGCTGCCGCCGGTCGGACCGCTGCTGCCGCCCGACCTGCCGACCCGGTCCCTGCCATGCGGCCGCCCGCCTCCCGAGCCTTGTTCGGGGGCCGCCGCTGAGCATGCTGCCGAATGTTGCGCTCCTGCGCCGCCGTGATGTTAGCGTTAACGCGCTGTGCTAGTGACTCCAGCCCCTGCTGTCGCCGCTGCAGCGCCTCGTAGTCCGTAGGCCCAAAGCCCTCCTCCTCCGATTCCGCTGCTGTCGTCGCCGCCGCTAGTGGCGCGGCTGCGGGACGCTCCCCCAGAACTGCTAGCTCCCGGCCGAAGAGGCACATAGCCGGGCTAACCCGGGTGCTATCCTGCCGCGCAGCGCGATAGCTATACGCTGCCTGGTGAATATGCGTATCCCAGTCGTCCTCCTGGCCGTTAACCATCTTACGAAGTGCCTCCGTCATGACGCCGACCAGCCGCTCCACCTGGCCGTTGCTCTGCGGGGTGTAGGCGGCGGTCTTGCGGTGAAGGATGCGCTGCCGTCCCAGCAGCGCCGCAAACTCGCCTCCCCACTCGTTGCCGCGGTCCGTGACGACGGCGTCCGGCGTCCCATAGCGCGTAATCCACTGCTCCCAGAACCAGGTAGCCGTGGTGGCGGCCATCTTGTCCGGGATGGCCCCAACCTCGGGCCACTTAGCCCACGCGTCGATGGCGAAGATAGCGTAAACGTTGCCGCGCCCCGTCTTCTTCAGTGGCCCCATGAGGTCCAGGTGCACGCGCCCGAAGAGAGGCACAATGGGTAGCGGCCGCAAGTCATGCCGCCGCAACAGCTTGAACTTGCCTGCCCGGCACCGTTCGCACTGCTTGATGTAGCTGCTAACATCCCCCCGCATAGAAGTCCAAAAGCACCGCTGCCGCAGCAGGTCGCAGGTCTTGCCGACACCTGCATGGCCCAGCTCGTGCGTCGCCTTGATTGCTGCCTGCCGCTCTGCGAGCGGCGGCACTCGGACCCAGCCTTGGCCCGTTGCCTTGTACAGCTGACCGTCCTCCCAGCGGTAGTTGCGAGCCCGCTTCCTCACTCGCCTCATCTCATTGAAGTAAGCATTGCCCGTCATGTTGGGGACAGGCCGCAAGTCCTTAGTCTGCAGTAGCTCCAGCAAACTAGCGTCCGCCCAGGCATCCGGTTGCAGGGTGCGATGGGCACCGCGCCCGCCTGAGGCTGCTGCTGCTGGGGCCTCACGATCGCTGCCGCTAGATGCTGTAGCCTCCTCACCGCTTAACCACGAGGGTTCGGTGTCCGAATTAGCCGCATGCTCCTCGCTGCTAGCCGCTGCTGACGCCGAAGACGGAGAAGACTCCGACGTGCTGAGTGGCCGCTTCCGCATGGGGATACGTGGCGCCACCGCCGCATGCATGGGGCAGATCCACGGCCCCGCCGGTACTGCGGGTAACGGCGGGTCCAGGCAGTGCACATGCCACGCCAGCTGACAGTCCGGCTCATCACACAGCAGGAGTGTACTGGAGGGCTGACCGCTGCCGCAGACCACGCACACCAGCCCCGGATCAGGATCGGTACTGGGTGACGAAGAGGGTAGCGGCTCCACGTACTCCCGCAGCTGCGTGTTGACCTGCCGTAGGCGTGCAGGTCTTGGGTCGCTAGGGCCCGCTGCCGCCGGATCGTACACTGGCTCCGCTCGCGGCTGCTCCTCCTGTCGCCGAGGTTGCACAGGTGTTGTTGCAGCGGTGTATGGAACGGCGCCGCCGTTCCTCCGCCTAAGCTGTTGCTCCGCCGGCGATTGCTGCCCCTGCGCTGCCGGTGTAGCCTCCCACATGCCGTCAGTCATGAGTAACTGCGGCGATTCATCTGACCGTGCGTCTACCGTGGCCTGCGCCTCCTCCGGCTCCTGCTGCTCCGTGTTGCCTGCAGCGGCGTATTCCGCCGCCGGCAGAAGGTGCCCCAAGCGGCTGAGGCCGTCCACGTTGCCATTGCGCCGCCCTGCCTTATGCACTACTTCAAAATCGTAGGCCTGGAGCTTGAGCGCGTACCGAGCGAACTTCCCATGGAGATCCCGGGCGCCTGCCGTGCGGATGAAACGTACGGCCGCCGAGTCAGTGAACAGCACGAAGTGCGTGCCGTACACGTAAGGGTGGAAGTGCTTGATGGCCCAAACCGCTGCGAACGCCTCGCCGTCCGCGCTGCTGTAGTTAAGCTGAGCTCCTGACATCGCCTTGCTAGCGAACTGCACAGCGTATTCCTGCCCCTGGTCGTCACGCTGCGCCAGGCAAGCCGCCACTGCCAGCTGACACCAATCCACTTGCACCAGGAACTGGCGGCCGAAGTCCGGGGCCCGTAGGATGGGCTCCGAAAGCAGCGCCGCTCGAAGCTCCTGCCATGCCGACTCCTCACGCTCCGCCCACTGCCACGCCGCACCCTTCTTCAGCAGCGCAAATAGGGGATGCGCTACCAGGCTGAAGCCAGCCACCTGCGGCCGGTAGTAGCCAACGGCGCCCAGCCATGCTCGCACCTCCCGCACATTAGCGGGCGGAGGTAGCGCGGCTATCTTGGCCAGGTTGGCAGGGCTCGGGCTCAGGGTGCCGTGCTCGCCGTCCAGCAAGTAACCGAGAAAGATGACCCGCCGTTGACCAAAGGCACACTTCTTGACCGCGACCTTCAGTCCCGCCATGCGCAGCAGATCGAAGACCTGCTGTAGGTGCCGCACATGGTCCGACAGGGTCGGGCTGAAGATGAGAATGTCGTCCAGATACACCACTGCGCAGCGCTGCCGGTAGGGACCTGAGCTAGGCCCTTCACCGTGCAGCGGCTCCTCCAGCACCGGCCCGAGCACCTTCCGCATGAGGGCTGCGAACACCGAGGCCGCTCCCTTCAGGCCCATGGCCATGCGAACGTACTGGTACTGCGCCGTTGGCGTGGCGAAGGCCGTACGCTCCTTGGAGGCCTCGTCCGCCATGGGCACTTGCCAGTAGCCCGACTTCAAATCCAACGTCGTGTAGTACCGCTGCTGCCCGCCTGCCGGCGCCGCTGAGTCCAGAATGTCTTGGATATGACCCAGCGGATGCCGTACCGCCTTCGTCACGTCGTTGACGCGTCGCATATCCACACAAACCCGCAGTTCCCCATTCTTCTTAGGCACCACCACGACCGGTGAGACCCAGGGGCTCTGCGACGGCTCGATGATGCCGTCCGTTAGCATGCGTGCCATCTCCTCGTCTACCGCAGCCTTCTCCGCTCGCGACAAGCGGTAGGGGTTCTGCGCGATGGGAGCGGCGTCGCCGGTATCTATCCTCATAGCCGCCCATGTGGTGAAGCCCAGCTCGCGGTTGCTGACCGCAAACATGTCGAAGTTGTCCACCAGCACTGCGCTGAGCCGCAGCTGCTCCTGTTGAGAAAGCTCCGGGCTGATCTTGGAAAGAAGAAGTGCGCGCAGCTCCTCATCAGGCTGCGGCAGTCCTCGTAGCATGCGAGCCTGCATGCCACGGGCTGTGGCCTCCGCCAGGTGCCCATCATGATCACGGCCGTCCGGCGGCCGCGCTGGCTGCATGTACTCATCGCCGTACGCTGCTGCCGCGGTTCTGCCGCTGTTGCCGACCGCCCGCGCAGAAGTCGAACCATTAGGACCCTCACAGGCGAAACCGTAAACTGACTGCATGCCTTCTCCGACTGTTGCCACTGCCGCCGCTGACCTTGTCTCCAGCAGGCCCGTACGCCAAGGGATCGGCGGGCTGTCGGCGGCAGCTCCTGCCGCCGCCGCCTCAACCGGTGGCGCCCCAAGGTCGTAGCTGTCAGGAGTCGGTGGGATGTACGATGGCATGCTGTCACTTGCCATCAGGCTCCAGCTGTCGTTGCTGTCTGGAACCGGGGACGCCTCACTGCCCTCCTCATCCGTGACAAGGGCCGGCACGTCGTCGCCAGCCTCCCCCACCGACCTGGCGCTGTCGCTGCCTGCAACTGAATCCGTACTGCTGTCATCAGTGGATGACTCCATGCTGCTGCCCACGGAAAGGACCCATGGGTCATCGCTGACCATCACCCATGACGCCGCATCTCCCTCCTCCCTGTGCAACTGCTGCGCCAGCCACTGCTCAGTCCGCTCCGTCGCCAGCTCAATGCGCCGACGCTCCTCGTCCGTAAGCGCTCCCCAGACGGGCTGACCCAACTGCGCCGAGGCCGGCTCCTCCTCCATCGCCACAGGACCCTCGACCGCCCCAGCCGTCACTGGCTGCGGCGTCGGCGCTGGCGCCTGCTGCGCCGCCGCGTCGGCACTGGGAGGAGCCGCCGGGTCGTTGTAGTACGTCTCGGAGTCCGCAGCATCAGGTGCCGTCAGGTGAGAGCAGTCCAGCCTGGCGACAGAGGCCTGGTCGCGCAGGAAGTGAATGGGGATGCTCGCCCGCTGGTTGGCGTCGTTGGTATACTCTAGGCAGTTGCTGCCGTACGAGATGCTAGCACGGATGGGATACAGGAAGTCGGTGCCCAGCAGAAGTTGATAATTGAGAGCGGTGCTGACGTAAGGGTCCAGCAGAATGGCCAGGTCGCCGGTAGCGATGTGGATGTCGCGCGCCCTGCCTGCCGCACGGCCCCTCTTGCCGTCAGCGTTAAGGAAGGTGATGTCCGCCTCCTCCATCGTGTCCAGCAGGTCCAGGCGCCGCAGCGTATCACGAGTGACGACGCTATGCGAGGCGCCGGAGTCAATCACCGCTGACACCGGAACCAACTCGCCCTGCCCATTGGCCACGAGTATTGAAGCCTTGCAGACCTGCCATCGCGGTGCGGCCACAGGGATGCTGAAGGTCTCCTCCTGCGCCATCCCTGCGGTAGGTGCCGACAAGTTAGCCACTCCAGCGACGGCGCGGGTACCAGCGGCGGGCTGAGCATCCTGCCGCTGCGCCTGCGCCGGCTGATGCTGGCGGGCTATGCCCAGCACCTTGCTGCCGACCTTGGTGTAGATGCTGACTGGATTGCACCGTAGGGTAGTACCCAGCGGTACTGCGTACTTGTTGACGCGGCTGACAATCTCCTCCGCGATGCGACGCTCCTCCTCATAGGGGTCAGCTGGAACGGGGTCCGTACGCCCCGTGGCCTCCGCTGCCGTACGACGAGGGCGATAACCTGCTGAAGGACGCTCTGCTGCTGCTCTGGCTGGAGCCGAAGGCCTTGCCGCTGGCTGTACAGGTAAGGGAACAGCCGGGGCCGCTGCTGGCGGAGACGGAACCACGGGTGTAGGAGGTGCCGCCGCCGCTGGCGCAGGCGCAAAGGGCATGCGCTTGCGGGGCAACGGCGTAGGCTCGAAGTCCGCCACTCGCTTGATGTAGGCCTCCGGGTCCGCTGCATAAGCCTCCGTTGCTGATGCTGCTGGCTCCACTTGAACCAGATGCGTAGGCTCCGTAGCTGGGGTGTAGTAATGCGCCTGATGTCGCCCCTCCACGAGCAGTGACAGACGAGCCATCTGCTTCGCCAGCTCATCCACCTTAGCCTCCACGGCTGGCGCCGCCCCTGCCGCAGGTGACGGCGACGGGCGAGGGCCGTCACGGGGTGACCGATCGCTGCCTTGACGCTGACCGTTGCCAGGATGCTCGAAGGGACGCCGCTGCCCAGGGGGCCCGCTGCCCACAGGGCGGAACGGGCGGCGTTCCTCGAAGCGAGGTCTCGCCGGCTGCTGGCTGACAGGCGCGTTGTCTCGTTCCGCTGGCTGGAAGCTGGAATCGCTGTCCCGCAGCACCTGCCGCTCCAGGCCTTCGCTGACGTAAATGGCATCCTTGATGGCCTGGTCCAGCGTTGACGGCCGCAGCAAATACACCTTGCTGTGGATACGTACAGCGAGCCCTTGGAGGAAGTTATACATGTGGATAGGGTCGGCGTTGAGGTCCATGTTGAGCTGAGCCGCCAGATCCCGGTAACGGTCGGCGTACGCCCGCACGGGCTCTCCACGCTCCTGGCGACAACGGGCGAGGCGGTTGTACAACTCCTCGCGGTCCACATCAAAGCGCTCTAAGAAAGCGTCTTTGAATGCTGCCCAGTCGTGCAGGTGGCGCTCAACACCGGCGAACCAGGACGCCCCCTCATCGCCAAGCCGGCAAGCTGCAACATCCAGCTTGGAGGCGTCAGCCCAGCCATACATGCGGGCGTAACGCTCCAGCCGAGTAACCCATTGCAGAGCGTTGTCGGATGGGCGGTAGATAGGGATAGAGTTGACGCTGGATGGATGTAGAGCACCCACTGCGTGATCCTGATGATCTGCCTCCATGCTAGAAGAGGATTAGGGTCTCAGGGGAAAAGGGGAGAGCGTTAAGCTGTCCAACAAAGAGAGAAGGGACTAGGGTGACAGATGCCACCTATTTGCCGTACTATAAACCTCGTCTCGATACCACCCGCGGAACACGCGGGCGGTGGGAACACCCCAAAATTTTTCGCTTGTGTCAAGTGATGCCCACCCCCGGTGACCGTCTAATTGACCAGGACTAGTACACGCAGCAGTGTGGCACGCGGCGCCCGTGTGAGGACGAGGCTACCGCGCTTCTGTCCCTTCCCTTATGGCTAGGGTGTATGCGACCGCAAGCTAGGGCTGTGACCTAATGCGGCGCCCTACCGTATGCGTACGGTATTGTTGTATCTATTTAAGATCGAGATGCGGAAGCGAGCGGAAGCAAACTATATGTCGAGATATAACGCAAGCGGAAGCGTGTATGGCGTAGGCTATGACCTACTTGTTCTGGGCTATGATGCCGGCTGGGACTGCAGTCCGACGACACCGCCCACCTGCTTCTCCTTAGAGGGTTGCTGACCCGCCAGGCCCTTGCCGAGGTGGACTGAGAAGGGTGTCAGACCTGGGCTGGAGAGGGTTTGTATAACCACTGGGGCATAGACTAGGCCAGGGGGTTAGCGTATAAGACCGAGGGAAGGATAAGAGTGAGAGAGACCTATGCAAGTAAACCCTATCGTGTACAACTGACGAGTCGTACCAGGTGTACGGACCGTTATGGGTTGTTGACCGTGACCGTAAATCCCCCCGTAACGAAGTGAAGGGGAGGATTGGAGGACAGATCACCGCTAAAGTTCGTCTGTCTGTCCGTCTGTCTGTCTGTCCGTCTGTTCACAAAAGGGGTGGCAACGACCTTCCGGCGCTAAGCGTTCAGTCCTATCCTCAGCCAGCCAGAGGTCTCCAGTTCGAGCCGGGTAGCGACCTCTTTGCGACTTCCTCGGCACCCTTGGAGATGATGCCTGGGCCTATGGGGATGGTGTTTTGGGAGATCTCGAGTACAACAACACACTGTAGTACGGCGACGCAGTACGGCATGGGTTTCGACACGCCCTCCCACCCCCCTCCATGCTCCCCACTCCCCTCACCTCCCCCTCGCCCCTCCAGCACCCCTGAACGCCCCTGCATAACCGTGAGGTGTACGGCGACGCAGTACGGCATGGGTTTCGACACGCCCTCCCACCCCCCTCCATGCTCCCCACTCCCCTCACCTCCCCCTCGCCCCTCTAGCACCCCTGAACGCCCCTGCATCACCGTGAGGTGTACGGCAACGCAGTACGGCACGGGTTTCGACACGCCCTCCCACCCCCCTCCATGCTCCCCACTCCCCTCACCTCCCCCTCGCCCCTCCAGCACCTCTGAACGCCCCTGTATCACCGTGAGGTGTACGGCAACGCAGTACGGCACGGGTTTCGACACGCCCTCCCACCCCCCTCCATGCTCCCCACTCCCCTCACCACCCCCTCGTCCCTCCAGCACCTCTGAACGCTCCTGCATCACCATGAGGTGTACGGCAACGCAGTATGGCATGGGTTTCGACACGCCCCCGCCCGCCCCCCTTCATGCTCCCCACTCCCCTCACCTCCCCCTCGCCCCTCTAGCACCTCTGAACGCCCCTGTATCACCGTGAGGTGTACGGCAACGCAGTACGGCACGGGTTTCGACACGCCCTCCCACCCCCCTCCATGCTCCCCACTCCCCTCACCTCCCCCTCGCCCCTCTAGCACCCCTGAACGCCCCTGCATCACCGTGAGGTGTACGGCGACGCAGTACGGCACGGGTTTCGACACGCCCTCCCACCCCCCTCCATGCTCCCCACTCCCCTCACCTCCCCCTCGCCCCTCCAGCACCCCTGAACGCCCCTGCATCACCGTGAGGTGTACGGCGACGCAGTACGGCATGGGTTTCGACACGCCCTCCCACCCCCCTCCATGCTCCCCACTCCCCTCACCTCCCCCTCGCCCCTCTAGCACCCCTGAACGCCCCTGCATCACCGTGAGGTGTACGGCAACGCAGTACGGCACGGGTTTCGACACGCCCT
The DNA here is from genome assembly GCA_021605115.1 of Astrephomene gubernaculifera. Lineage (NCBI taxonomy): Eukaryota > Viridiplantae > Chlorophyta > Chlorophyceae > Chlamydomonadales > Astrephomenaceae > Astrephomene > Astrephomene gubernaculifera. The sequence continues at coordinate 90,869 of BMAR01000028.1, read as the reverse complement.
CCCACCCCCCTCCATGCTCCCCACTCCCTCACCTCCCCCCTCGCCCCTCCAGCACCCCTGAACGCCCCTGTATCACCGTGAGGTGTACGGCAACGCAGTACGGCACGGGTTTCGACACGCCCTCCCACCCCCCTCCATGCTCCCCACTCCCCTCACCTCCCCCTCGCCCCTCTAGCACCCCTGAACGCCCCTGCATCACCGTGAGGTGTACGGCAACGCAGTACGGCACGGGTTTCGACACGCCCTCCCACCCCCCTCCATGCTCCCCACTCCCCTCACCTCCCCCTCGCCCCTCTAGCACCTCTGAACGCCCCTGTATCACCGTGAGGTGTACGGCAACGCAGTACGGCACGGGTTTCGACACGCCCTCCCACCCCCCTCCATGCTCCCCACTCCCCTCACCTCCCCCTCGCCCCTCTAGCACCCCTGAACGCCCCTGCATCACCGTGAGGTGTACGGCAACGCAGTACGGCATGGGTTTCGACACGCCCTCCCACCCCCCTCCATGCTCCCCACTCCCCTCACCTCCCCCTCGCCCCTCCAGCACCCCTGAACGCCCCTGCATCACCGTGAGGTGTACGGCAACGCAGTACGGCACAGGTTTCGACACGCCCTCCCACCCCCCTCCATGCTCCCCACTCCCCTCACCTCCCCCTCGCCCCTCTAGCACCCCTGAACGCCCCTGCATCACCGTGAGGTGTACGGCAACGCAGTACGGCACGGGTTTCGACACACCCTCCCACCCCCCTCCATGCTCCCCACTCCCCTCACCTCCCCCTCGCCCCTCCAGCACCTCTGAACGCCCCTGCATCACCGTGAGGTGTACGGCAACGCAGTACGGCACGGGTTTCGACACGCCCTCCCACCCCCCTCCATGCTCCCCACTCCCCTCACCTCCCCCTCGCCCCTCTAGCACCCCTGAACGCCCCTGCATCACCGTGAGGTGTACGGCAACGCAGTACGGCACGGGTTTCGACACGCCCTCCCACCCCCCTCCATGCTCCCCACTCCCCTCACCTCCCCCTCGCCCCTCTAGCACCCCTGAACGCCCCTGCATCACCGTGAGGTGTACGGCAACGCAGTACGGCACGGGTTTCGACACGCCCTCCCATCCCCCTCCATGCTCCCCACTCCCTTCACCTCCCCCTCGCCCCTCTAGCACCCCTGAACGCCCCTGCATCACCGTGAGGTGTACGGCAACGCAGTACGGCACGGGTTTCGACACGCCCTCCCACCCCCCTCCATGCTCCCCACTCCCCTCACCTCCCCCTCGCCCCTCTAGCACCCCTGAACGCCCCTGCATCACCGTGAGCTGTACGGCAACGCAGTACGGCACGGGTTTCGACACACCCTCCCACCCCCCTCCATGCTCCCCACTCCCCTCACCTCCCCCTCGCCCCTCCAGCACCCCTGAACGCCCCTGCATCACCGTGAGGTGTACGGCAACGCAGCACGGCATGGGTTTCGACACGCCCTCCCACCCCCCTCCATGCTCCCCACTCCCCTCACCACCCCCTCGCCCCTCTAGCACCCCTGAACGCCCCTGCATCACCGTGAGGTGTACGGCAACGCAGTACGGCATGGGTTTCGAGACGCCCTCCCATCCCCCTCCGTGCTCCCCATTCCCCTCGCCACCCCCTCGTCGCTCTAGCTCCTCTGATCACCCCTGTCGTACAGCGACATGGTACGGCATGGCTTCGGGTACCGTGTACCACCAATCTTCTTGTTGCAATATCTTGCATTGTGATCTCGACTAAGCTATAACTGAATTAATGAGCCATTCGCAGTTTCTTGGTTACTTTCCAAAATCAGCGTCAAACTGTTTGGTGACCGTGACCACCCCCCTCCATGCTCCCCACTCCCCTCACCACCCCCTCGTCGCTCTGGCTCCTCTGATCACCCCTGTCGTACAGCGACACGGTACGGCATGGCTTTGGGCACCGTGTACCACCAATCTTCTTGTTGCAATATCTTGCATTGTGATCTCGACTAAGCTATAACTGAATTAATGAGCCATTCGCAGTTTCTTGGTTACTTTCCAAAATCAGCGTAAAACTGTTTGGTGACCGTGACCACCCCCCTCCATGCTCCCCACCCCCCTCACCACCCCCTCGTCGCTCTGGCTCCTTTGAACACCGTCGTGAAGTCGGCGCATCTCCTGAAAAGCGTCGATTACTGATCGCCGAAAACTGTAGTTGATCGGCGATTGCTCCTCTGCACCTCTGACCGCCCCTGCATCACCGTGAGGTGTACGGCAACGCAGTACGGCATGGGTTTCGAGACGCCCTCCCATCCCCCTCCGTGCTCCCCATTCCCCTCACCACCCCCTCGTCGCTCTAGCTCCTCTGACCACCCCAGTCGTACAGCGACATGGTACGGCATGGCTTCGGGCACCGTGTACCACCAATCTTCTTGTTGCAATATCTTGCATTGTGATCTCGACTAAGCTATAACTGAATTAATGAGCCATTCGCAGTTTATTGGTTACTTTCCAAAATCAGCGTCAAACTGTTTGGTGACCGTGACCACCCCCTCCGTGCTCCCCATTCCCCTCGCCACCCCCTCGTCGCTCTAGCTCCTCTGATCACCCCTGTCGTACAGCGACATGGTACGGCATGGCTTCGGGCACCGCGTACCACCAATCTTCTTGTTGCAATATCTTGCATTGTGATCTCGACTAAGCTATAACTGAATTAATGAGCCATTCGCAGTTTCTTGGTAACTTTCCAAAATCAGCGTCAAACTGTTTGGTGACCGTGACCACCCCCCTCCATGCTCCCCACTCCCCTCACCACCCCCTCGTCGCTCTGGCTCCTCTGATCACCCCTGTCGTACAGCGACACGGTACGGCATGGCTTTGGGCACCGTGTACCACCAATCTTCTTGTTGCAATATCTTGCATTGTGATCTCGACTAAGCTATAACTGAATTAATGAGCCATTCGCAGTTTCTTGGTTACTTTCCAAAATCAGCGTAAAACTGTTTGGTGACCGTGACCACCCCCCTCCATGCTCCCCGCCCCCCTCACCACCCCCTCGTCGCTCTGGCTCCTTTGAACACTGTCGTGAAGTCGGCGCATCTCCTGAAAAGCGTCGATTACCGATCGCCGAAAACTGTAGTGGATCGGCGATTGCTGATCGGCGAATGCTGTCAGGGGAGATCGCCGTGAAAGCTCTTTAGATTTCGGCACAATTGGCCTGGCATCGGCAAAGGTCTTTCGGCGCGATTTGCAAGCTGGTTTCGACGAGAAGCACGGTCGTGAAGTCGGCGCATCTCCTGAAAAGCGCCGATTGCTGATCGCCGAAAATGATAGCTTTTTTGGTGATCACTGACCCTCGGGTCATGAGACGTCGCCCTCATGCGCAGATGTGTTTGTGTGTGTATGTGTGCGTGCATGTAGTGCGTAGGTAGCGAGGCTCTACCTGTATATGTTGGTACAGAACAAGGGCTTTTCATGCCTTGGCCATGCCAACATGCCGTACGGCAGCCCCAAGAGGTCACCCATAGCGGAAAACGTCCGGAGGCGCCCCAAAATTTGAATTTGAAGCAGTTCGACGCCATGCCGTACACGTACGCCATGCCGATCATTGCTTTCGAACATGAGCCGCACGCTGACATCAGGTCCGCCGACCATGCTTGTCTGCAACACATGAGCAACCTCACAACAAACACCGATCGGCGCGCCAACATTAGGTCCGCAATGTGCTGAAGTCATGCCGGCACGCAAAGCTTGTTCGTTCGCGGATTCATCACCAATCAGGATTTACGGTACCCCCGGCCGCGGCGACCACGACGCGGCGCTATTAGAGTAGCCGACTACCTAAAGACTTAGCAAACTGATACGGTTGTAGGCGTACAGTATAACAACCTAGCTGCTGTGTAAGAGTAAGCTGTAATGTACGGCTGACAGGTCGTATTGAGGCAAACCGCTGCAGTTGGGTAACTAACTAGCTAACCACCTAACCGCTGACGGTTAGCGTCTAAGTGCGCACCCAAACACGGTACGGTATTTCAGAGAAGGACTCAAGGCTAGACACAGGCTCAGGAATGCCAATGCGGACCCTATCTAAGGCTGGATTGGCAAAGCACGGGGCTGCAGGTAATAACCGCTGGTATTTAGGTATGTAACAGACAGTAACGAACCGTATAACTGCCCAGGCAGGGCAGTGCTTGACGTCCAGACACGAAAGGTCCTTCCAGTCTCCACGCGTGTATCTTACACGGAGATAAGTCCGAGTCCAAAGTCCATTGGTTGGAAGCTTAGTCCAGAAAGAGGGTTAAGGCTGCCCTGACCGACCCCAGCCGGCGTTTAGGCCACTTTCAGCTGTAAAGGTCTAGAACCAAGAAAACCCTGCCCTTTTATGACCGTAAATCCCCCCGTAACGAAGTGAAGGTGAAGGGGAGGATTGGAGGACAGATCACCGCTAAAGATTCTCCGTCTGTCTGTCCGTCTGTCTGTCTGTCTGTCTGTCCGTCTGTCCGTTCACAAAAGGGGTGGCAACGACCTTCCGGCGCTAAGCGTTCAGTCCTATCCTCAGCCAGCCAGAGGTCTCCAGTTCGAGCCGGGTAGCGACCTCTTTGCGACTTCCTCGGCACCCTTGGAGATGATGCCTGGGCCTATGGGGATGGTGTTTTGGGAGATCTCGAGTACGACAACACACTGTAGTACGGCAACGCAGTACGGCACGGGTTTCGACACGCCCTCCCACCCCCCTCCATGCTCCCCACTCCCCTCACCACCCCCTCGCCCCTCCAGCACCCCTGAACGCCCCTGCATCACCGTGAGATGTACGGCAACGCAGTACGGCATGGGTTTCGACACGCCCTCCCACCCCCCTCCATGCTGCCCACTCCCCTCACCTCCCCCTCGCCCCTCCAGCACCTCTGAACGCCCCTGCATCACCGTGAGGTGTACGGCAACGCAGTACGGCACGGGTTTCGACACGCCCTCCCACCCCCCTCCATGCTCCCCACTCCCCTCACCTCCCCCTCGCCCCTCTAGCACCCCTGAACGCCCCTGCATCACCGTGAGGTGTACGGCAACGCAGTACGGCACGGGTTTCGACACGCCCTCCCACCCCCCTCCATGCTCACCACTCCCCTCACCTCCCCCTCGCCCCTCTAGCACCCCTGAACGCCCCTGCATCACCGTGAGGTGTTCGGCAACGCAGTACGGCATGGGTTTCGACACGCCCTCCCACCCCCCTCCATGCTCACCACTCCCCTCACCTCCCCCTCGCCCCTCTAGCACCCCTGAACGCCCCTGCATCACCGTGAGGTGTTCGGCAACGCAGTACGGCACGGGTTTCGACACGCCCTCCCACCCCCCTCCATGCTCCCCACTCCCCTCACCTCCCCCTCGCCCCTCTAGCACCCCTGAACGCCCCTGCATCACCGTGAGGTGTACGGCAACGTAGTACGGCATGGGTTTCGACACGCCCTCCCACCCCCCTCCATGCTCACCACTCCCCTCACCTCCCCCTCGCCCCTCTAGCACCCCTGAACGCCCCTGCATCACCGTGAGGTGTACGGCAACGCAGTACGGCACAGGTTTCGACACGCCCTCCCACCCCCCTCCATGCTCACCACTCCCCTCACCACCCCCTCGCCCCTCCAGCACCCCTGAACGCCCCTGCATCACCGTGAGATGTACGGCAACGCAGTACGGCATGGGTTTCGACACGCCCTCCCACCCCCCTCCATGCTGCCCACTCCCCTCACCTCCCCCTCGCCCCTCCAGCACCTCTGAACGCCCCTGCATCACCGTGAGGTGTACGGCAACGCAGTACGGCACGGGTTTCGACACGCCCTCCCACCCCCCTCCATGCTCACCACTTCCCTCACCACCCCCTCGCCCCTCTAGCACCCCTGAACGCCCCTGCATCACCGTGAGGTGTACGGCAACGCAGTACGGCACGGGTTTCGACACGCCCTCCCACCCCCCTCCATGCTCACCACTCCCCTCACCTCCCCCTCGCCCCTCTAGCACCCCTGAACGCCCCTGCATCACCGTGAGGTGTACGGCAACGCAGCACGGCATGGGTTTCGACACGCCCTCCCACCCCCCTCCATGCTCCCCACTCCCCTCACCACCCCCTCGCCCCTCCAGCACCCCTGAACGCCCCTGCATCACCGTGAGGTGTACGGCAACGCAGTATGGCATGGGTTTCGACACGCCCTCCCACCCCCCTCCATGCTCCCCACTCCCCTCACCACCCCCTCGCCCCTCTAGCACCTCTGAACGCCCCTGCATCACCGTGAGGTGTACGGCAACGCAGTACGGCACGGGTTTCGACACGCCCTCCCACCCCCCTCCATGCTCCCCACTCCCCTCACCACCCCCTCGCCCCTCCAGCACCCCTGAACGCCCCTGCATCACCGTGAGGTGTACGGCAACGCAGTATGGCATGGGTTTCGACACGCCCTCCCACCCCCCTCCATGCTCCCCACTCCCCTCACCACCCCCTCGTCGCTCTGGCTCCTTTGATCACCCCTGTCGTACAGCGACACGGTACGGCATGGCTTCGGGCATCGTGTGCCACCAATCTTCTTGTTGCAATATCTTGCATTGTGATCTCGACTAAGCTATAACTGAATTAATGAGCCATTCGCAGTTTCTTGGTTACTTTCCAAAATCAGCGTAAAACTGTTTGGTGACCGTGACCACCCCCCTCCATGCTCCCCACCCCCCTCACCACCCCCTCGTCGCTCTGGCTCCTTTGAACACCGTCGTGAAGTCGGCGCATCTCCTGAAAAGCGTCGATTACTGATCGCCGAAAACTGTAGTTGATCGGCGATTGCTCCTCTGCACCTCTGACCACCCCTGCATCGCCGTGAGGTGTACGGCAACGCAGTACGGCATGGGTTTCGAGACGCCCTCCCATCCCCCTCCGCGCTCCCCATTCCCCTCACCACCCCCTCGTCGCTCTAGCTCCTCTGACCACCCCTGTCGTACAGCGACATGGTACGGCATGGCTTCGGGCACCGTGTACCACCAATCTTCTTGTTGCAATATCTTGCATTGTGATCTCGACTATGCTATAACTGAATTAATGAGCCATTCGCAGTTTCTTGGTTACTTTCCAAAATCAGCGTCAAACTGTTTGGTGACCGTGACCACCCCACTCCATGCTCCCCACTCCCCTCACCACCCCCTCGTCGCTCTGGCTCCTCTGACCACCCCTGTCGTACAGCGACACGGTACGGCATGGCTTCGGGCACCGCGTACCACCAATCTTCTTGTTGCAATATCTTGCATTGTGATGTCGACTAAGCTATAACTGAATTAATGAGCCATTCGCAGTTTCTTGGTTACTTTCCAAAATCAGCGTAAAACTGTTTGGTGACCGTTACCACCCCCCTCCATGCTCCCCACCCCCCTCACCACCCCCTCGTCGCTCTGGCTCCTTTGAACACCGTCGTGAAGTCGGCGCATCTCCTGAAAAGCGTCGATTACTGATCGCCGAAAACTGTAGTTGATCGGCGATTGCTGATGGCGAATGCTGTCAGGGGAGATTGCCGTGAAAGCTCTTTAGATTTCGGCACAATTGGCCTGGCATCGGCAAAGGTCTTTCGGCGCGATTTGCAAGCTGGTTTCGACGAGAAGCACGGTCGTGAAGTCGGCGCATCTCCTGAAAAGCGCCGATTGCTGATCGCCGAAAATGATAGCTTTTTTGGTGATCACTGACCCACGGGTCATGAGACGTCGCCCTCATGCGCAGATGTGTTTGTGTGTGTGTGTGTGTGTGCGTGCATATAGTGCGTAGGTAGCGAGGCTCTACCTGTATATGTTGGTACAGAACAAGGGCTTTTCATGCCTTGGCCACGCCAACATGCCGTAGGGCAGCCCCAAGAGGTCACCGATAGCGGAAAACGTCCGGAGGCGCCCCAAAATGAAGAATTTGAAGCAGTTCGACGCCATGCCGTACACGTACGCCATGCCGATTATTGCTTTCGAACATGAGCCGCACGCTGACATCAGGTCCGCCGACCATGCTTGTCTGCAACACATGAGCAACCTCACAACACTGGTCGGCGCGCCAACATTAGGTCCGCAATGCTGAAGTCATGCCGGCACGCAAAGCTTGTTCGTTCGCGGATTCATCACCAATCAGGATTTACGGTACCCCCGGCCGCGGCGACCACGACGCGGCGCTATACTAATTCAAAACCCCGGTGAGCCAAAAACCGGCCACCGTTGACCACAACTGACCAACAAGCCGTTACCCCGCTGAGAAGCAGGAAAACACGCTCAGCGAGGCGCTACTCACTGGGACCAACGAATTCCCACTGACACTGGCCTCTCTGAGCCAATCGTCCCAACGGAAACCCCGCTGAGCCTCCGCTTCCTGGCCCGCTGACCCAAAACCGTCAACCGACCCATGGGACGACAGTGTCGAACTCGCCCCATGCCAGGTCGCCTGTTCAAGCCCTTCCCCAAGCAGCGCCGGCATGTTCAAAACCACGCCGCAACCAAACCCGTAGCCCCCAATAAGTGGGACTACAGCTACAAACTCATCCGCCGACAAATGGGTAAACACACAAAAGTGTAAACCCAACCTATCATGCCACAGCGCTGTCATCTGACACCGTCAGCCCGTGCGTCAACCATGACACCTTTTGCCGTAAGTCATTGCGCGAGATATATAGCGGAAACGAAGCCACTGGCCGAGCTTCGGCTGGTCTCATGCGGCCGGCCGGCGATATTTTACCCACTGCAGTGGCGCACATGCGGTCGGGTGGGTGGGCGCATGGGCATATGACATCCTAATTTGTCGTACCGAGGGGGTGCAGTGTCCTTGCATTTGAAGTCATGCGTCGTGGTTGCGTCATCAATACCCGATCAAGGCAAATGGCTTAGGTCCACCCCTTCACATGAGTTTACAATCTAGGCTCCACTATTTGGATGCCCCAGCGCCGTTGCGTGTCATGCGGCCTTCTAAGTTCTGACCAATACCGACAGAAGAACGCACGCATGTAACCCCGTGTGACCATGCATCGTGCCCTAACGCATTGAAGACCAGCGCTGGCCTAAACACAAATGACACTGCGTCCAAGTCAGAACCTCTGTCCCTGTACAAGCCATGCTAAGGACCAACAACCCATCATATGGCTGCAAAGAACCAACAGAGCAAACACAAAGTACTGCGCAGCTTAGCCGTCTATACTGTACGATAACCTAAGCCCAACATAAGCACGCCAGCCTGCTCACGTGATACACCTAAGGCCGGGTAACGATCTGACCACTTGCGTAGATACGCTATTGATAAACCTTGCTCAACACATTTATTAAATTGATGTTTTACGCCAAGTTCCTCACCAGGCCACCAATACGGGAGGCATTTCTGCCTCAGCACTCAAGTCGACGACATGCAAGCTTCTCAGCTGCAGCCCAAACCTGTTGCCTCAACTACCCACGCGAGTCCTACATGACATTGCTACAACTGCATGTCCGCTATAAAACATGCCCGCAGGCCCAACAACTCACCCCCCCCTTAACAGTGTCTCATTATATATTTTTTTTACCCCCCCCCCCTTAACAGCTTACGGTAACACCCGTCAACAGCTCATCCCCCCAACAGCTCCCCCCTTCCCACGCCTCCTCACAGCACCACATCCTCCGCCCCCAGCCCCTCCAAAAAGGGGTGCCTCAGCGCCTCGCTGGCAGTGGGTCGGGCGGCGGGGTCCGCAGCCATGAGCGCCCGCACAAAGCTCACCAGCGCCTCCGGAGCCCACTCGGGCACCTCACACACGCACTGCGCGTAGCGGGACCCCGTGCCGCACCCCACGCGGCCAAACGCGCACACGGCCACCACCGCCCCCACGCTGAACACGTCAGCCTTGGCGAGCAGGGCTGCGGGCGGGTGCGAAGAGAGGAGCAGCTCGGGGGCGGAGAAGCAGTCGTGCGGGGCCGCGGAGGCTGCGTCCCCCGTGTTGCCCGCCAGCCTGACCCTCCCCTCGGCGCTGATCAGCATGTTGGCCGGGCGCACGTGCAGGTGAGGCACGCCGCGGGAGTGCAGGTGGGTCAGCGCGAGCAGCGCAGAGGCGGCCACGCAGCGGAGGCGGCTCAGGGGCAGCAGGGGTCCAGCGGCGGGGGAGCAGGAGGAGGAGGAGGAGGAGGAGGCGGTGTGCAGCAGGGCAGAGGTGGCAGTGTCCTGTGGGGAGGGACGGGTGGGAGAGAGAGGGTGTAAGAGGGAAGGATGGGGAACAAGATGTCATGGAAAGTTATGTTGGGGTCTCCGGGTGAAGTGACAGCTCGGATGCAGCATGCAAGGATTAAAAGGTGCGTGTCGCAATGCAGTTCAAGGCGTGCCTCCAACTGGGCGCCTTGCCAGGATTCCGAATAGCGCTAAACTGTCACAGCATGCGGCAAGAAACTCCACCCAACCTTTACCCAAACCCGTGAATGTGACCCCCTCCCCCCTCCCTCCCTACCATTTCCTGTTCCAGATTGCCCCCCTCCGCGAACTCCGTCAGCAGCTCCCAGCGGTCCGGCAGCTCGCGACCGCCCAGGCAGCCGACCAGGAAGGGACTGCCGCAAGAGGCCTGAGTGGGGGAGGGGAAGGGCCGGAAGGGAAGGAAAGCGGTGTAAAATAAAGATACGACATGGCATGGCACAGTATAAAAGCAACATAGGAATTTACAGGAGTGCTTGCTGATTCCCCCAAGTCCCCATCCATGCAGCCAACCATACCTAGACAAAGCTCCCTCCCTTTCCCCTGCTTCCCATCCCCACTCACCAGCAGCCCCCTCGCCTCCGCCTCCATTACCGCCTGCCCCCGCGAGTCGTCCCCACTCAGCCACAGGGTCTTGCGAACCGCCAGCTGAGCGGAACCGTCGCGGAACACAACACGGACCAGAGCGGTGCTGTCATCAACGCTGCTGACGTCGTTGCGGATGCTGCAGCTCCTCGCTGTGGTATTGCAGCCAGCCATACGTGTTATCCACGTGCACGTCTTCACCAGCCGCGGGTCCTCAACGTCCCCTCCCTCGGTGTCGGTGGCAGACTCAGGTTCAGCGCCGGTGCTACAGTCGCCATCAGCCTGAGAGTCCCCTCCTTCCTGCGGCTGCCCCTGCAACATGAGGCGGAATAGAGGCATGTGATACATGGTAACTGGCTAACAAGTCATGGCAATTGAACACAGCAAGGTGAAGGCACAGTGCACGTGCTGGGATACTGGACGCTGCCCTTGCTAGCAGAATGGGCGTCGGGTGTGCCATTCCACGACATGTGTAAATACGTCTAGGGCTAAAGGCGTGACATCATGCAACGAACAAACCCTATGCCATATCAACGAAAGGCGCCAGGCGCACCTGGGGGGCTCCGCAGTAGGCGTGTACAGCACTCGCTCGCTCCTCGTCACGGGCACCCTCCTGCCACCTCCTGCCACGGGACTCAGAGTGGGGCTGGGCATGCGCCTCCCCCGGGGCCTCGGCTTGGATCTCTGGGCGAAGCCCCTCGACCTGGGGCTGCTGCGGTTGCGTATGGAATTTGGCGGTGTGGTGGGTATGGTGGTGCGGCTCATGTTCGGCCTCAGGGTGGTATTCGGATGCACCGCCGTTGCTCCACCATCCTCGCATGGAGCCGTGTGAGGAGCTGAAGTAGCCGCCGCTGCTGGAGCTTGCACGGCTGGGGGCGAAGCTGCCGCAGGGATCGAGGCTGGGAGTGGCCGGATTGATAGCGGAATCTAGGGAGAAGCTGTCGCTGTCGCTGTCGCTGTCGTACAGAGACGAAGGTGGTGAGATGAATGTCGTGATATGGGGGTGATAAGCAAGTGTGGCTTCTTCGTCGTCGTTGCTGCCGCTGTCATGTTCTTGCTCCTGGTCTTCCCCAAGGAGTTCAATTAAGATTGGCGCGGCAGGAGCCTGCATAAGGGATTCAGGGAACGTTATGTTGCATATCTTGGGTTCTCTTTTGGGAGGCAACAGCCCCGAGGCAATCGGGTCGAGGCGATAGAGTTGAAGAAAGATGGGAAGATGGGCGAGAGAGCAAGCCAAGCAAAAGTGTAATGGATTACCGGTACCACGTGATGAACTTACCGTGAGGTGCAACGGCCTGGTCACGGATACGTGTGTAGTGCTCACTACAACGATCCAAGTTATGGAGGCCGCTCCGAAGAGTGCGGCCATGACCATGCCCACACAGACAATTGCTGCAGCTGTGATGCAGCCTAGCGCCAAAGCAGCTCCTATTGAAGAGAAAGCCCATAATATCGCCCAAGGGAGTGCTATATGTGCGGCAACAGCGCAGAAAGCAATAGCTACGCCGACGGGTACAGTGACGACCATCTTAGTAAGGTAGGAACCTGACTTGCGGATAGGGACAGAATAGCATGAAACTGTTGAAGGTAACAACTTCCATACGGGATATATAGTACTTTGGTTTCCGTAGTATTACACGAGCCTGCACGGTAACCCGTAGCGCGAAGGCGGGACACGGACTTTACATGCCGCTGCCCCACTGAAACCACTAACTGTTTTCCTAATACATCATGTTATATTCGCAGCTTCTCATGACATCGTGGCTTTTAGATTTGACAGAGTTTCACGTCCAAGCTTTAATCGAATCCACAGCTTAGTCATATGGCTCTCGGATTTCATAAGCGGAGAGGCGATCTTAAATAATGAGGTTTGTAAGAATTTAGAAATTATACGTAGTGGCGTAGCCCAGTTGCACACGGCACACCAGAGCTCAAGTGAAGCTAAGATTGCTTTAGGGAGCGAAAGCTTACAAAATCCACAGGCATACCTCTGGCAATTACTTGTTCAATAGGTAAGCACAATACGTCAAAACGTATAGGTACAGGTAACACGCTTTCAGAACGTTAAGTGTGTGGCAGCGATGGCAGCCATGGGCACCATCACTGAATGCGAGTAGACCACGCTTTCACCATCACGTTGGCGCGTTTGCAAGAGCAGCCAACCGTTAAAATAACCTGGTCGATAATATGACACGCTCAGAACCCCGCTCAGAATCTCCTGGTTAGCCCGAGTTACCCTTGCACTGCCCAACTCACCCCCCCCCTTTCCTGGAGTGCCCTTTAACTTGAAACCAGTGAAATGATGTAGTTTTCCTGTCCAAAGAAGGCAGGAAGTCGTCGTCCGTATGTCGAGAGGGATGTCAACACTCAGAAGGTGTTTGACTTGAACGCGAAAGAAAGTCGTGTAAAGCCAAGTCAAGGAGAACAGGCGTCCTAGACGTGTGGTAATTGGATCAAATTGCTGCCCACCCCTGCCCCCTGGCCCTCCTACCCTTGCGTGGCATTAAGATCCGAACGTTGTTGCATGAGTTCCGTAGCTGTATACAGTTGTAACGAAGCAGCTGGATTGAGGACAACCCGTCCATCCATCGTTAGCATGTAACCACACGCCGCATGAGTTGGACCCAAGGGAGACTGATTTACATTCGATTTAAAGCGCAACGGGTATCCAGGCTGACTGCTACGCAAGGAGCGCAACGGACTCGTCACCTTGCAGTACAAGACGCCGTACAGCATTCTTCTCCCGCCGGCCATCGCTTTTCGCTACTGGTAATTTCTATGTTACGACAGAGCACAGGTCAACCATAAAGCTTAAATGCATTTATTCTCTCATGTACTTACGCCTACTGAATTTTGCGCGCCTTTGTTACTAAGATGGCAACTGCCTTGCCTCTTGGTTTAATAGTCGCTTTCTTCCTAGGCCAGAAGGCACAATACTTGTAGACTCGTAGGTTTTTAGTGTTTTTGCGGTTAGTTCGCACTGTTTAGTTCCACAGTGACAATGCGCTTCGGCCTGGGTGTCGGCATTGCCTCCCTCGTGGTTGGTGCTGCTGCAGTCTCCTTACTTATCGCAGCGAGCATACCGTCGTCTACTGCAAATGAAACGGCGCTTCTCATGGTAGGTTTGTTATATTGGAAAATTGCATTCGATACCTGTGTGCTTTGGGGCATGGCTTGCTCTGGAAAATAGATGCTTACAGAAGCAATTAATGTAAGCGTAATGCCATGCTTGCCCGTCCCCACAGACCTACTCGATGTCCTCGGCCCTATCCGCTGACCGCGAGTCTGACATTGACGAGACCGACGAGGACAACTATGAAGAAGGCGAACATGAAGTGGAGATTCCCTTCCACCCTAACACCATGTCCATCCTTCCATCGCCATCCCGTTTGTACCACGTCGAAAGCCTACTGCCTCTCGGGCCAGTAGTCGAACACACTGGTTATGAGCAGGTCAATAAAAACCCCGGCTACTGTGGGAGCGGTCTACACAACCGGTTCAGCGTCAGCAGCATCGACTCTTGCAGTTCCCATGACGACACCGTGCACTGTTGGCTGACCATCGCGGTCGGCAAGCGCGACTCGGCATCAGGGCAACCCTGCCAAGCTGAGGATGAAGGAAAGCAGCCTCGACAGCTTGACGCCAGGCTTTGCGGTGAGGACCAATCGCCTGTCCCGGAGCAAGCCAAGGTCCAAGCTTGCGCGGAGCTACATGGGGATTGCGTCGTTACCATTCGCCATGACCTAGTCCACGACGAGAAGACCCGCGGGCCCTTTGCACTTATTCCCCAATCCCTGGCTGACGACCTGCCTGTGCCAATGGAGCGGGTCGTGGAGCAGAGTACGGTACAAGCCGTCGAGTTTGTGCCGTACCCGGCATCCCACTCCGAGCCAATTTCCCTGGAGCTTCCCCAACCATTCAACAGCCGCCCCGCCTTGGCCTACCTGTCATCGCCGCTCCGTTTGCTGCCGGCTGCTCCTCAGGACGACTCCTCACCCGCCCCAAAGAGCCAGCCTCGGCCCTCAGTCTCGGCGTGTTCTTCATCCCCCCTTGTGGACCTCCTGCCGTCTTCACAGCTGGAGATGTCGTCACGTCTGGCAGTTGGCGACCGAGCGGAGGATCAGTCCCCTGTGGCCATGGCGGCTTGCGAACACCAACTGCCCCAAGCCCTGCCCCCATTCCAGCTCGAGTCCAGCGCCTTCACAGCGCCCCTCCCTTGGAAGCCTGAAGCCGTCCAGGACAACGGCCTGTCGCGTACTGCCAGTTGTCAGCTGGGACAGCTACAGGAGGCGGCTTCGACCTCCCAGGCCCTTGAAGCAGCCTGGCTGACCCATGGGCCGTCGTCATTTCAGGCGTCGGCCCTCCAGCAGCCGCTGCCGCAGCTTCTGGACGAGGCTCCACCACCCCTGGCCTCGGTTGAAACTGACGCTGAGGTCGACGTTGAGGCCGCGGTTGAGGGGACGGTTGCGGTTGGGTTTCAGGTGGAGTCTCAGCAGCAGGAGGATAGCCCTATGGCAGCCGATCAGAGACGTTTCTCCATCGCCTACGACCCCCGGGGTATCGAGTCCTGCATGCTGATCACGCGTCTAGCAGGGAGCGGTAACTCCTGCAGCAGCAACAGCGGCAGCGATGATCCCCGTTTTGACGTGGACCTGGTCCGTGTTGTGTTCCGCGACGGTTCCGCTCAGCTGGCGGTTCGCAAGACCCTGTGGCTGTGTGGGGACGACTCGCGGGGGCAGGCGGTAATGGAGGCGGAGGCGAGGGGGCTGCTGGTAAGTACGGATGGGAAGCAGGGGAAAGGGAGGGAGCTTTGTCTAGGTATGGTTGGCTGCATGGATGGGGACTTGGGGGAATCAGCAAGCACTCCTGTAAATTCCTATGTTGCTTTGATACTTTGCCATGTCGTATCTTCATTTCACACCGCTTTCCTTCCCTTCCGGCCCTTCCCCTCCCCCTTCCCAGGCCTCTTGCGGCAGTCCCTTCCTGGTCGGCTGCCTGGGCGGTCGCGAGCTGCCGGACCGCTGGGAGCTGCTGACGGACTTCGCGGAGGGGGGCAGCCTGGAGCAGGAAATGGTAGGGAGGGAGGGGGTAGGGGGTCACATTCACGGGTTTGGGTAAAGGTTGGGTGGAGTTTCTTGCCGCATGCTGTGACAGTTCAGCGCCAGTTGGAGGCACGCCTGAACTGCATTACGATACGCAACTTTTAATCCTTGCATGCTGTATCCAAGATGTCATTTCGCCCAGGTTAACTTCCCATGGCCCCTCCTTCCCTCTTACACCCTCCCTCTCCCACCCGTCCCTCCCCACAGGACACTGCCACCTCTGCCCTGCTGCACACCGCCTCCTCCTCCTCCTCCTCCTCCTGCTCCCCCGCCGCTGGACCCCTGCTGCCCCTGAGCCGCCTCCGCTGCGTGGCCGCCTCTGCGCTGCTCGCGCTGACCCACCTGCACTCCCGCGGCGTGCCTCACCTGCACGTGCGCCCGGCCAACATGCTGATCAGCGCCGAGGGGAGGGTCAGGCTGGCGGGCAACACGGGGGACGCAGCCTCCGCGGCCCCGCACGACTGCTTCTCCGCCCCCGAGCTGCTCCTCTCTTCGCACCCGCCCGCAGCCCTGCTCGCCAAGGCTGACGTGTTCAGCGTGGGGGCGGTGGTGGCCGTGTGCGCGTTTGGCCGCGTGGGGTGCGGCACGGGGTCCCGCTACGCGCAGTGCGTGTGTGAGGTGCCCGAGTGGGCTCCGGAGGCGCTGGTGAGCTTTGTGCGGGCGCTCATGGCTGCGGACCCCGCCGCCCGACCCACTGCCAGCGAGGCGCTGAGGCACCCCTTTTTGGAGGGGCTGGGGGCGGAGGATGTGGTGCTGTGAGGAGGCGTGGGAAGGGGGACGTTGAGCTGTTGGGGGGCCTGGCAAGTGGGTAAGTTTATAGCGGACATGAGGATGTAGCAGTGTCAGGTAGATGTTCCGAGGTGTACGATTCGTGTAGTGTGGTACCGTATGGTGTTAAGTGTTGGATTTGTTCCTCTGTTAGGAACAAAGAAGTGCGTTGATATACAGCCTTGTTGCTCGCTGCAAAGGTTACGGACATCGTACTAGTTGGTTTCTATGTCTTCCCCTTGTATTCTTTATCTGTATGGATATAGGTGCAGCAGCGATTAGTTCCTACTGTGGCCTGGAACGGCTGCGCTGTGGGGAAGCCTGCAGGACTAGACAGCTAGGGTTTTCGTTTCGTGTCTCGCTTATCTGTAGTCTTATGTAGCTTATACTGTTGAGTACGGCAATAGCGTCGTACTGGCTTTACATGCTAGTGGTTGTTTCGCGCTGCTCATTACGATGTTATAGCTCAGCTTAGACGCCTTTCTCGAATGCTGCTGTCTATTGGAGTTGCACGTATTAGGTGCGTCTCTGTGATTACAGCCTATTATCATTTTTTGCTCCCATGGGGCTTCCCTTGTTTTCCAAACTCGTGGCGCCTGCCAACGTTTGTAACTTTGAGCTGTGGCTTTCCACACCTTGATGATACCTTGTAGCGTACAGCGGGTGTTGCAATGGCGCGATGAAAGCAGAGTTGTAGGAGTTGCGAGATGCCGTACAGCCTATGTGTACGGCACGTGTTAGAGCCCTTGTAACGCCATGGACCCAGGCACCTCGAACATTTGTTCTGTGTGGTCTCTCGAGCTGCGACCTTGCGTGTATGTTGTTGGTTGCGTCTCGGGAGGTGTTATGTCTCGTATGGTGAGTTTCAGGAGTTCCGTTCCCGAGGTCTAACATTTTTTGGTTGATTTTGGGCTGCAACGCTCAGTTGCAGTAACATGCGTCTTCAGGACTTTAAAATCCTAGAAACGCCTTCCCCGTCGTACGGCTGAGACGCCGGTCCATGCGTCTGTTGTAATACACACACGCTGATGCCTACCTCACCCTCGCATGCCCCATCAGGGTCCCGCCAACATCTTTCAACGTTAGGTCACATACATATCACGGCGCGTACAAGTAAAAAGGAAACAGGATCCATAGGGGTGCCGTCAGATGTCAAGGTTCCTAAAGGGCATCACATGAGACATAACGGTAGCCATCTAGGTGAGGTGTCCACACCGGCTAACCCCGCCTCGCATTTTCAGCTTCACCGTGGGGAAGACGCAGGAAGAGTGGGTATACATAATGGTTTAGACGGTTTTTGATACCGCAGAGGCAGAGCTGTGGTATGCTAGCATGGCATTAGTTGAAGAAGGGTTTTAGAAGGGTCTTACTGAATGGGTTTGAGGAGTTCGATGGAGATGCCGCAGAGGCAGAGTTACGTACTACCGGTATGCTAGCATGGCATTAAGCGGAGAGCAGCAAAGAGGAGCAGAGCAGGACCCTACATATTGTACCCTGAATAAACCCGAAGGTTCAGGGCCCCCAACATGTGGCTGCTCTCCACGCCTCAGCATTATGATCCGCGTCTTTCGTCATGAACGACAGCAAATGGCGTAGGATCCAACCCAGGGCCAATCCCCGAGAAGCCCCTCTTGCCTTTTCAGAGCACATCTCTCTCAAACACCCAACACCGCCATCCTGCACGGCACGCGTGCCACTGCGACCCGAGTGCTGCTGCTGCGTCTGGGCTTGTGTTAAGAACACTGGCCGCGAGTCGGAACGTGCGCGCGCCCTCTCCAAACCTGCCGCACGACACCGTACCCAGCCATCAGTCCTAGCCGGCATCCCTGCACCCCTTCCATGTGTCCCCAACCCGTTGCTGCACTTCTCTTATCCCCGTATCCCCCCCCCTCCGATGACGTCTTATCAGTTATCACACAGTTCGTTAGTCGTTTCCTCTGGACAACCCCCTACAGCACGTTCCACGCGTCGAAACCCCACCACTGCAGCCGGTCCTGCACCTCGGGGCAGCCCACCGGCGCCGGCAGCCGCCAAAAGTAGTGGTGCTCTACCAGCCGCAGCGCCGCCAGGGGGGCCACCTGGGGAGGAGGGGAGAGGGGAGAGGAAAGAAGGACACACAGTGTGTTACATGAAAATGCAAACCAGATGACAAGCTCCGGCCGGGAGGGGAGGGAGGCGAGGAGGTGGGCGGGAGCGCAAAGGGTGAGGTGTACTGCGCCATCTGCTCATCTCCTCATCGTAAATAGCGCTGCAACAACCCGCCGCCTCCATCTTAGACTACCCCGACTGGGACTCTCTCTCCGTGGGCCCTCCATCCTCGCATGGGCACTTGACATTCCCTCCTTCTGAGTCCTTACCAACCTCCCTCTCCCCCTCCCTCTCCCCCCTTTCCCCCAGCCCGCCCCCCCACCTGCGCCACCTGCGTCTGCCACTGCACCAGCTGGTGCGGCGGCACAGCCCAGTCGGGCAGCCACACGGAGCGCAGCCGCTGCCCGCCCGCCGCCACCAGCGACATAACGTCCTCGTGGAAGGCGAGCGAGCGGTCGCCCTCGCCGGGGACCACGTCCAACACAAGCTGGGGGGGGGGGGGAAGAATCGGAGAGGGGGAGTCGAAGGTTATACCGAAGGAGGTGGGGAGAAGGGGAGGGCGGAGGAAAACGGAGGGCGAAAAGGTCGAGACGGGCGGGGAAAAGAGCACCCTCCCTCTCCACCCCGCTCCTTCGTTCCGTTCACTGTGCCTTGCCCTGCTTCCCCATCCAAACCACCACCCCCCCGCTAGCACCCTCCCTCCCTCCCTCCCCGCCTCCCTCCCTCCTCCCACCCCCACCTCCTCATCCAGCTCCGCATCCTCCACCCTCCGCGGGTCCAACATTAGGTGCCGCAGCTGCGTGAGGCCCTGCAGCGCCCCCAGCTGCCGGTGGGAGAAGCCGCCCAGCCCCAGCGTGCTCAGGTCGCGACAGCCGCGCAGCGCCCCTACCAGCGCGGCGGGCAGGTCATCCGGCTTGCTGACGTGCCGTATGACCAGGGTCTGCAGGCAGGGCATGGCGGCTGCCAGCTGCTCCGGGTTGCCGCCGCGAACGTTGCAGTCGGCCAGCCAGAGGTGGTGGAGGGAGGGGGCGATGAGGTGGGGAGCAGGAGCAGGAGGAGGAGGAGGAGGAGGGGCGGAGGTGGGCTGTGGGGGTAAGGAAGTGGAGGTGGAGGCGGCGGCGGGGGTTGACGAAGGGGTATGTTTGCTGCCGGTGGTGGTGGTGAAGGTGGTGGAAGCGGCTGCTGCCGTCCCCGCCGGACCTGCCTGCCCGGGTTGTTGGGAGGTGGTTGCTGCTGTTGCTGTCCCCGACTGGGAGGCTGCTCCTCCTGCCCCTGGTTGCTGCTGCGGTTGTGGAGGCGGAGGTGGAGGCGGAGGTTGGTGTTGTGCCGCTGCAGGTTGCGCTGTCGCTGTCGCTGCTGGTGCGGGTGCGGGTGCGGGTGAGGGCGGCATGCCGGCTACGATGTTGACGCGGTTGGCGCACAGACTCTTGAGGGTCCTGAGGAGGAGGAGGGAGGGAGGGAGATGGAGGGCAGCAGGGTTGGGAGGTTAGGGTCTTATGAAGAGTACCGGTATAGGCATGTGCATACGAACCTCCACGGATGACCCTTCCGTGCCGCCTACATCCACCCCCGCTTTCCTCCAACCTCCCCAACCGCTTCCTTCCCCCCCTCCCCCCCTCCCCCCCTCCCCCCCCCCCCACCTAGGTAGCTGCCCGGTGTAGATCACGTGCCCGGCGGTCTCGGGCAGCGGCGCAGCGAAGTTCACCTGCACGGGCAAACAGGCGGTGGGTCGGGCAGGTAACGGGTGAAGTCAAAACCTACAACCTATACATGTAACATACATACATTTACTTCTCTTCAAGATGCAGGCAAGAGGTAGAAGGTAGGAGGAAGAGGTAGGGCATCCAGGGCAGGTATCACAGCGACAGCCCCTCCTCCCCACTTCCCCCACCCAAGCGCTCCCCCCCTCCTCCCTCCCCGCCTTCCCTGCGTCCCTCACCGCCCAACCCCGCCGCCGCTCCTTCCCCCTTTATCCTACTGTATCCCCCCATCCCCCACCCCGCCCCCCCCTCTACCTGCGAGTCGGGGCATATGCGGTTGGCCACCGTGAGCGACCTGAGTGCGGTGAAGGCGGTAAAGCACAGCGGCTCCGGAGCCGACAGCATCAGCCCCTCCATGTTCCACGACAGCAGGTGCAGCGAGCGAAGACCCGGCGCCAGCGGCTCCAGGGCACGAACCAGGCTGGGGGGGGAGGTGGGGGTTGGGGGTGCACGGGCGGGCGGGAGGGTAGAGAGGAGGGAAGGAGGAGGCGAGGCGGGGAGAGGTTGGTGGCGAGGTGGAAGGGCGGGGCAGGGAGAATGAGGAGCAGAAAGGAAGGGAAGCGGGTAGGACTCAGATGCCAACTGCCAAGGATGTCATGTGCTTCCACGCCCCGCCTCCCACGCGCATCCCAGGGTAATACGCTTCTCCCCCTACCCACCCCTCCCCCCCACCAGTTCGTCAGTTTCCATACCTTCACCCCTCTTTCACCCCCACCTCTGCTCCCCTCTCCCCACCTCTGCGTGATGAAGCAGGTGCTGCCCTCCGGCCCGAACTCGATCAGCAGCTGCTGCAGCCGCCCGCGCAGCCCGGCCAGCGGCTCCAAGTGGGCCTGGGCCTGAAGGCGGGGAGGGGGGGGGAGGCAGGGAGGAGGTGAGCAAGGGGGTGAGGAGTGGGTAAGGGAGGTAAGTTGGTGGGTTTGAGTTGTTGAGATGGGAGCGGAGATGGGTGCAGGCTAGTAGGTGCGCCCCGCCCCCCCCCGTTCCGACCTACCGCGGCTGTCGCTCGCAGCGCGTTCCTCATCAGCTCGCTCTCATGCGGCGGCGCGTTGTCCTCCTCCTGCTCCTCCTCCTCCTCCGCGCCCTCCCCCTCCGCACCCTCCCCCTCCTCCCCTTCCTCGTCTAACCCAACAATCCCCGCCACATGCCCTCCACCTCCTGCCCCTACTCCACCCCCTGCTGCTGCCGCCCCCTCCCCTCCCTCCCCCTGCTGCAGCTGCTGCAGCTGCTCCGCCACCTCCTGCGCCGTGTGGTCCACCAGCGCCTGCCAAAGAGGGCCCACGTTCTGCACCTGCAGCAGGTTCGCGATATGCTGCTGCAGCGCGGCAATGACAGCGTTGTTGTTGTTATTGTTATTGGTGTTGTTGCCCGCAGCAAGAGCAGCAGCAGGAGCAGCCCCGTCCTCGTCCTCAGCTCCCTGCTCACCCTCCGCCACCGCCGCCGCCGCCTGCGGCTGCTGCTGCATCAGCGCCTGCTCCTGCCGCAATTGCTGCTGCAGCTGCCACACGGTATGTAACAAGCCACTCAGGTACTCCTCCTGCTGCTCCCGCGTTTGCTGCGCTGGAACAGCCGGCTGGGGTTGCGGCTGCTGCGGCTGCTGCTGACTGCTCCCTGCAGCCGCAGCTGGTGGGGCCCCGGCAGCTGCCACACCACCACCACTACCACCACCACCTCCACCACCACCACCACCTCCACCACTACCACCACTACCTCCCGCACCCGCACCCCTACCACCACCATCATCGTCACCCTGCTCCTCACCATCACCACCCTCCGAGGAGCTCGTCAGCATGTCATCCCCTCCCTCGCCGCTCCCCTCCGACTCCGAGCCACCCGCAGCCATGGCATCTGCCAGCAGCGCAGCCGCAGCTGCTAAAGCCGCGTTTGCATGCGCCCCTGGCTGCTGGTGCTGCTGCTGCTCCCCCGGCTGCACTGCAGCCTGCGCAGCTGCTGGCCCCGCACCCGCACCCCCCGCAGCTGCTGCCTGCTGCTGCTGGTGCTGCGGTGGCTGCTGGTTGGCCGCTGCTGCCGCTGCTGCTGCTGCCTGCAGGGGTAGTGCTGCCGCTGCTGCCGCTGCTGCTGCTGCCTGCAGGGGTAGTGCTGCCGCTGCAGCCGCTGCTGCGGGTGGCTGCGGCTCCAGGGCGACCCAGACGTTGAACAGCATGAGCTCCTGCAGGCAGGGCAGCGCGGTGAGGGAGGCGAGCAGCTCCGGACGCAGCTCCTGAGAAAGGGAGGGTCAGGGAGGGTCAGGGAGGGGGATTGCATGCGCGGGGCCAGATTGTGGGGGGGGGGGTGCAAGAGTCAAGTGGAAGGAGGTGCGTGGGGAGGAGACAATCCGCTGTGGGAAACGGTGGGAGGATTTGACAGGACATGGCAGCGCGGGGTTAACATGAGGTAGACACCCAGCACCATGCTGCCCGACCCGAGGGACGGCCAAGTCCGCTGGGGGGCTGCTTACCATGCAAAAGAGCTTGATGCGAGACAGGCGTGACCCCGCTTGCGCCATGGCCTGCATGGCAGGAATGGGGGAAGTAGTGGGAGCACAAGGGGGGCAGTGCAAGGGAGGGGTGCAGGGTGTTGACACGTCCGGTTGGGAGCAGGAAAGCGAGAGGCGGGACAGCCCCTGCTCCCCCGTCACCACCCTCCCTCCGCATGCCAGACCGGTCCCTCAAACCCCCCTTCCCTCCACCCCCCCCCTTCCCTCCACCCCCCCCCCCCTTCCCTCCACCACCCCCTTCCCTCCACCACCCCCCCTTCCCTCCACCCCCCCCTTCCCTCCACCCCCCCCTTCCCTCCACCCCCCCCCCTTCCCTCCACACCCCCCTTCCCTCCACCACCCCCCCCTTCCCTCCACCCCGGGTGCTAGGCATCGGGCATACTATGCTCACTGCCAGCGTTTCAACGCCGCCCCATTGCCCCTTCCCCCCACTCCAACCTCCCCCTCATTCTGCCGCCTCCTGTCCCCATTGCTTTGCCCCAATTCCTGCTTTCCTAAGCCCAGGTATGGTCTTTCCAACATGATCTGTTCTCCTTCCCCCCCGGCCCCCACCATGAGCCCCCCCCCCCCACCATGAGCCCCGCCTCCAGCTCCTTCTGCCCGCTGCCAAACTCCCCCACACTGGAGAGCGAGAGGTAGGTCAGGTGCGGCAGCAGCACGTCCATCCGCCCCAGCAGCGGGTGCAGCGCGGGGGAGGTGGTCAGGCTGAGGTACTGCAGGGAGTAGGGGCGGGCGGCCCAGCTGGGCAGCCGCCGCCGGGGAGTGGAGGAGGAGGCAGCAGCAGGTGCTGCTGCCGCGGCGCTGATGTGAGGGTTGTGGTTGCCGCTGCTGCCACCGCCGCTACTCGTCGTACCCGCAGCCGCAGACGTCAAGGGGTGGAGCGGAAGGGCGCTGCTGCCGCTGCTCGGAGCGGCGGCAGAAGAGGAACCGGCGCCGTTAGCCGCGCCAGGTGTTGCATGGTTGTGCTGGTGGCCGTCACCGCCTACAGCACCTGCCCCTCCTCCTCCTCCTGCTGCCGCTGCCCCTGCTCCCAGGTTCGGTGGCACTGCTGCTGCCGCTGCTGCAGGTGGGGGCGGCGGTTCGTCCGCGGGCGGGCCGTCACCGACCCATGGGCCCGCCATGGCGTCCCCCTCGTAGCTCAGGATGAGGCGAGTGAGCTCCGGCAGCGACATCAGGGAGGCCGCCTGGGGGCAACGGGGGGGAGGGGGGCAGGAGCCGGGGCGACATGCATGTGGGTTCCATGCTCTCGTCTCACACGATCCTTTTTGACAAGGTTACAGAAGGTAAAGCGGAGCAGAGGCGGCGGCCGGACCACGGAATCTATCTATCCGGTGAACAACAACACCAGCAAGAAAGCCCTCCTGCTGCTCCTCCTCTTCCTCCTCCTCCACCTCCCCCACCCCAACCCAGCCCTCCCCCCACCTGCTCCCACCCCGCCGCCTCCGCATCAAAGTACAGCGACAGCGACCTCAGCGAGCTGACCCGCGCCAGCGAGGCGGCCGCCCCCGGGTCCAGAAGGAAGGCGTTCAGGTCCAGCGAGCGCAGCCGGCAGCCGCCGTCCGTGAGCGCGCGGACCAGGCGGGGGGTGGTGGGACACGTCCACACCACCTCCTGCCTGTGAGGGGCAGGGTAGGTGGAGGAGGGGGCGAGGGAGGGGAGGATGAAATGGGGCCCAGACTTGACACACGTCTCGTTCGGTTTTAGAAGGGCGCACACGACCTGTTTTTATTCATCCTCCTCCCTCCCTCCCTCCGCCGCCCCCACCTGCCGAACAGCCACCTCAGGGTGAGCTCCTGCAGCCGGGTGAGGCTGCTGAGCGCCATGAGGCCCCGGCTGTAGGACCACTGCGGAGGGGTGTGGGAGTGGGTGTTGCGGGCAGGCAGGGCGGGCGGGCAGGGCAGGGAGGGCGGGCAGGACAGGGAGTGCGGACAGGGCAGGGCAGGGAGAGGACGGGAGTCAACAGGCAGGGCGGCAGGGCGTGCGAGGTGTTGGGGCCGCGTCATCATGAGGTTACCTCTTCCTCTCTACGCCCAGCCCTGTCCCATCCCCGCTTCCCGCCGCTCCGCCTCCCGCCCCGCCTCCCGCCGCTCCGCCCCCACCTGCGCGCTGACATCCAGCCCCGGCGCCCCCAGCCCCCAGAGCTTCAGCGTCACCAGCTGCGTCATGCCGGCGAGGTTGGGCAGCTGCTGAGGGAAGTCCCAGGCAAGGGTGTCGTACAGGTGCAGCTGCGTGACCTGCGGCTGGCAGGCGGCCACGCTCTGCAGCGCAGCGGCCTCGAAGGCGGGGTGCTGCAGGCTGGAGCGGTGCAGACCCAGCGTGCGGACAAAGGGAAAGCGCTTAAGGAGGCTGGGTAGGAGAGGCGGAGATGTGGGTGATGATGGTGATGGTTGGGAGGGAGGTAGTGCGCCGCTTGAGTTGTTTGACGGGGTGTTGGTTGATTTGATGTTTGAAAGGTAGCGCCGCACGACCTCTAGTCGCTGCATGCCAGGCGGGCCCGTTGGCAGCGTCACCTCGCTTGTCATTGGCGCATGCAGGGTCGTGACCAGCGGCAGCGTTGCCTGCCGCCATGATCGACAGACTAATGCAAAGCAACAGAGCTGTGAGGAGGGGAGCCGCCCAGCTACCTCCTGCAGGCATTCGAGGTAGGGACGTGGCTCATCTGGGAACGAACGGCTTACCCTCGGCCGCAGCTGCACGCCTCCTATGTATCACTTGTAAAGCATCCCATTGCGCAAACAATAAATCCGACACATTAATGCGGCTGAACTTGTTGCACATGCAAGGAGAGAAGTGGAAACCGACACCTCTGCACAGAAAGGCATTTCCTACAAAGGTATACGAGAAGGCCTAGGGCATGGATCTTACATGTAACAGCTCCAGAGGTAAGGACGCCCACTCGGGGTCCAAAATCCTAGTGGCTCGGTCATAGCGTGCCATTTGTTCACATATAGAGCTTTACAATGGCCCTAGCTATTCCGCTGTATGAGCAAATGCTACTTTCTGAACGTACCTGTCGCTCCGTTGCCGAATTACCTATGTACGATGGCATCACGCTAGCGGACGGCCATTCTGGTCAGGTCTGGGATCAACATTGCAGCGTCAATCGCATGTAGCATTCATCACTGGTTACAAGATCAGCATGTCGTGGCCCCTCACGACGGGGCGTTGTGGCCGGATGGGCTTTGGCCCATGCAGCGACGCCCACGCCACGAAGTACCAACAACGGCCCTCAGCCGCCCTTACTCAGACCCCTTACCAACTTCTCCTTAATCCTAAAGCCAATTCTGGCAGGCTACCAGCCGTATACGCCTCGCAGTCGGTACCGGCATTGCAGTACGCAAGAAAACTAGAAAATGGCGCCCCTCGGCTTCCTAGACCTGACTTCGCGCCCCGGGCCCCCATCCAAACGCTAGCGCTTCGGAGCCATGGCCCCGCTGTGGGCAAGGGGGACGGAGAGGAGGTGGCGGTGGCAGACAGGTCGGCATTGTGCCCCACGTTGCCCCAATGTGCAGTGGCAGGGAAAAGCGCACAACTGCGGTGTAAACAGGGGCACGTAGCGCCAAACAACGCTTGGCAGCGTGCCCTGCTGGTCTCCAGGGATGGGAACTTAGCGCTTTCCTTCCATGACTGGCCGTTAGTCCTTCTCCACCTGCGGTGATGGATGGTCGTGATCGTACCCCGCCATGTTGTCCTATGTGTGTGCCTCCAGGCAAACCGACGCGGACAACCCGGTGACGGGACCCAGCCCGCCGTACGATCCTGGTCGTCGTACGGATGATGCGGGTTCATCGGCAACAGCGGCAACCACGTCCGACGTGGCAGCAGGAAGTACGGCAGCGGAGGCAACTGCGGCAGTACCTGATGCCGTACCCTCATCTCCGTACAAGGACCTGCGCGCCCTGGATGCCGAGATCCTATCCATTGCTCTGCCGGTGAGCTTTGGCTTGCATGCCTGCACCTGCCCTCCCTGCTCCCTCCCTCTCCTCTCCCCGCGCGGGATGGATTGGCCCACATGTTGCAAACCATGATGAAGCCATTACATGCAGTAACTTAGTTGCTTCCTCTTTTCTACCCTTGTATTTCTGAGTGCCTGTTGGTCGGTCACCAATGCGCCCCACAGCATGCCTTTCTTAGCCTGCCTTCAATCACCCCCCCCGTCCCCCTCCTCTCACCCCCAGATGCTAGCCACACTGGCCGCCGACCCCATCGCGGGTCTGGTGGACAGCGCCTACCTGGGCCGCGCCGGCTCCTCCCAGCTGGCGGCGGTGGGGGTGGCGCTCAGCGTCTTCAACACCGCCACCAAGCTCTTCAACGTGCCGCTGCTGGCAGTCACCACAAGCAGCGTGGCAAAGGCAACCGGAGCGGCGCGCGCGGCGAAGGAGGCGATCACGGCGGCGGCAGCAGCCGCCGCGGAGGAGGTGGCGGAGGCGGAGCCTGCCGCCGTGTCTTCTCCCAGCACCCTGCAGACCGCCGCCGCCGCCGCCGCCGCCGCCCAGGCCCGCGCCGCCTCCTCCTGCATCTGGCTGGCTGCGCTGGTGGGGCTGGCGCAGGCGGCGCTGCTGCTTGCGGGCGGGCAGTGGCTGGTGCGGGTGTGGGGCGTGGCGCCGCAGTCGCCGGTGTACGAGGCGGCGGTGGCGTTTCTGCTGGTGCGGGCGGCGGGGGCGCCGGTGACCATCCTCATGCTCACGCTGCAGGTGGGGGTGCTGGGCGGGGCGGTGGTGGTGGTGGTGGAGGGCGGAGGTGGGGGTGGGGGTGGCAGTTATGGGGTTGAGCGAGGAGAGGGAAGGTGCGCCGTGTATCATTATCAAGCTTCTCCCCATTTACTACCCGACTACCGTACATCCAGGTCGTAGCAACCCCCTCCGTCTCCTCCTTTCCCCCCTTTCTCCCCAGGGCGTCTTCCGCGGCCTGCAGGACACCCGCACGCCCTTCCAAGCCACCCTGGTCTCCAACGCGATCAATATCGCACTCGCCCCGCTGCTGGTATTCGGAATGAAGCTGGGCGCGGTGGGCGCGGCGGCGGCGACGGTGGCGGCGCAGGCGCTGCCGCTGGGCCTTATGGCGCGGGAGCTCTGCCGCCGCCTGCCGCTGTTTGGAGCGGGGACGGGAGTGGGGGCTGCTGCGGGCGGGGCTGCTGGTGCTGTTGGGAAGGGTGCAGCAGTCGGCAGTCTGGCGCAGGGCTGGGCGGCGCTGGCGGATGTGCTGCCTCTGTTCAAGCCCACTGGTGAGTGAGGAAAGCAAGGGAGGCGGACGGGCGAAGGGAGAAGGGTAAAGCATGGGAAAAAAAGCGGCGGAGCATTTCCTTCTGTCCTTACCTCCGCTTTCCTCGCCCCCGCACATCGAACTGCCACAACCGGCACCGGCAAGAGCAGGATGCTAGACTAGGCCTTTTCCATGCGCCCTGCCCCCCCACACCACCGGTATCCTCCCTTTCCTCCCTCACACCACACATTGGAATATCTTGTTTCCCTCCCCTCCCTCCAGTTGCTGCACTTCTTACTTAAATCATTCTTCCCTTCCCCCTCCCCTCCCCTTTCCCCCCCCAGGCTTCCTGGTGCTCCGCAGCGCCTCCGTCACCGCCACCTACGCAGTGGCAACCACGCTGGTGGCGAGGGCGGGTCCCGCAGTGGCGGCCAGCCACCAGATCTGCTTCCAGGTGCGATTCCAGGAAACACACTGCGACACCGGCCGCCAGAGAGGGCGGGACAGCGAGGCCCTGCGGTTGCCCTGTGTTGTACCGTGTGTGTGTGTGTGTGTTGTACCGTGTGTGTGTTGTACCGTGTGTGTGTTGTACCGTGTGTGTGTGTGTGTGTTGTACCGTGTGTGTGTTGTACCGTGTGTGTGTTGTACCGTGTGTGTGTTGTACCGTGTGTGTGTTGTACCGTGTGTGTGTGTGTGTGTTGTACCGTGTGTGTGTTGTACCGTGTGTGTGTTGTACCGTGTGTGTGTTGTACCGTGTGTGTGTTGTACCGTGTGTGTGTTGTACCGTGTGTGTGTTGTACCGTGTGTGTGTTGTACCGTGTGTGTGCCCTCAGTTGGGTTTTGGGTCTTGGGTGGCCATCCGTAACCCGTACTCCACCTTCCTACTACGGTACGTACTCCCAAACGCCATGTCTCATCGCCACTCACATGCATCCCATCTCATCTCATCCCTCCTCCTTTCAACCTCCTCTCCCCTCCTGAGTCGGGATTTGGGATTGAGACTCCGTTGCTGCACTTATCTTTTATCCCCCCCCCCCCGCCTCCACCCTCCCCACAGCTCTGGCTGGCCTGCTCGCTGCTGGCTGACGCGCTGGCGGTGGCGGCGCAGTCGCTCATGGCTCGCGACCTGGGCGCCGGCTGCACGCTGGGCGCGCGGCAGGTGGCGGGGCGCGTGAGCCGTCTGAGCTTGGGGCTGGGGCTGCTGCTGGCGGGGGTGCTGGCGGCGGGCGGGCGGGTGCTGCCGGGGCTGTTCTCCACGGACCCGGAGGTGCTGCGACTGGTGGCGAGTGAGTGGGGGATTACCGTACATAAACTGAGCCGAGAAGCCACAGGGGGAGGGGAAAGGGGCGGGAGGGGAGGGGAGAGGAGCAGCTGTGCAGAGGGCATGGGGAGCGGTGAGGGACGGGGGGCGGGTAGGGTGATGGTAGCGGTGCAGGGTGAGGAGGCCATGGGCTAGGCGAGGTAGGGGTTTAAGTGGGGAGCATGCCGGTGTGTTTGGCATGGGGGGCAAGTAGTCGGGAGGGTTATTAGGGCCCAGCTTAACCGCCTGCAATATGTGGGCGAAACTCGGCGGCCCCTTTAGCCCGTTGCCTTAAAAACCGAACCCCAAAACACGCTGATGTGAATACCCATCTCTTGCGTCATCCCTTGTCCCTCTAAACCCCCGCCCCCCTCCAGACCTCTTCCCCATCATCGCCGCCACGCAACCCATCACCGTACTCGCCATGGCCTGGGATGGCATTCTGTACGGCACTGGCGGATTCCGTTACGCTGCCGTATCCATGGCAGTTGCTGCCGTACCTGCCATGCTTGTCATGCAGCTGGGCGGCGGGCTGTGCCAGCAGCTCATGCGGCAGGCGGGGGTGGCAGCGGGCGCTGCGGCGTGCGTGGCAGCCAACGCGGCAGAAGGTCTCGCGGCGCAGCTGTCATTGCTGCCGCTGAGTGGGGAGGAGCAGCTGGGTGTGGTGTGGGCGGGCCTTATGGTGATGATGCTGCTGAGGTGGCTGACGATTGCGGTGCCGTACGCGGGCCGGTGGGGGCCGTTCCGGAAGCTGCGGGCCGAGGACTAGTGGTGTGCGGCGAAGGGGCGGAAGGAAGAGGTGGGGGCGTGATGATGGGTGGGAAATATACGGGTGCCAGGGATTCTAGGCGGATTGACGAGGTTGTTTTTGGTTCTCCAACGGAGTTGTTTGCTCTGGCACCGAGAGCAGTATACAGTAGTGCATTGGGTGTACAACTGACTATGAGTTGCAATGACCTTGCTTTGCTAAAGCGTCTTATGCATGCACGCGCACAAGGCTCTACAGCCCCTGCAGACGTACCGTACGTTGGGATGCTGCGAGCGAACTGGGATGCGGCCTTTAGCTAGTTTGACTGTTCGCGCATGCGCAGGCCGCTGAGAACCGCCTCCGATGGCGCTGTGCATGAGTGCAGGAGCACCAGACCAGCCCGCACGGCCACTTGCGCATGCATGTGAGCACTGCAAGGAGCAAGGGTTTTAGCCTTTGGCCCTGATGCTCGCCAAGATGAGGACATGGCAGAGGTTTGCATCAAGATGAGCCCTTACCACTCGGCCTGAGAGGGCGTTCGCATTGAGATGAGGCCTAATCATTCGACCTCAGCAGATCCTTCAAAGCATCCAGCCTCCAGCATTGAAGCTGACGCAACACCCGTCCTAACCACGTTTGGCCTGCAAGGGCTCCTTGTACGTAGTGATGAGGGCTACAGCAGGGCGACACGCCCCGTAGAGCCTGAAGGGTTGTTTGCCTTCCCAGCCAAGAATACAATGCAAGACTTATCTTGGATATAAGCAATGGGACCTGATAGGCGCATAGCGATTTGGGTAGGACCTTACAAGGCTGCCGCTCGTAGCCAGCTGCGGTTCCACGTGGCTTTACTCTGAATGGGTAGTGCGAACATTCGCTCTACATGCAAAACTGTTCGCTTCATAGGGCAAAAAGGGGATCTAGCACTGTTGCCTTGCCAGCATGCAGTGTCCACGCACATGGGGACAGTCGCCTGAAGGTACCGGTATGTGCTAGCACCTAGGTTGGTGCCGGAATGGGCTGCCCTACCTGAGGGCGAGATGTATGTGGGTTAGGGCATGCATGTTGGGTTAGGGGCTACGGGTTTGTATGCTTACAATTCACGGGTCTAGTTGGCCATGGACAGCTGTAATCTTGGTAGGTTCGCAGCCAGCAGAATAGCAAGCCGGCTGGTTAGGTAAGGAAACCAGGTGCACAAATTAAACATTTAGTCCAAACGGTTGCAAAAGAACCGGTGTACGGACAAAGTCGTACAGAACTGCTATAGTTGACTATACACGCAGTCACACGTTAGTATCATATCGGTACCATGTCCCTAATTTGTTCTTGCACCACCACCGCACTGAGAAAGCCTGAATGGGCAAAGCACGCCATGTTAAGATGCAACGATCAGCCATCATGCTCCGCGGGCTGTACGACACGCACAAAGCCGCTGCACTAGACCAGCATTCGTGAAGCTATCCCATGTTACGCTCAGATGCCAGCACAACCCCTGCAGGGGAAACCAGGGATGCCCGCATAAAAGAGGCGTAATGTGCCTCCGAAAGCAAGCATGGAAACCACAGGCACTGATGTCAGTGTTCAGTAGCAGTGGTGCCGCAACGGTGGCGGCTGACAGCAAAAGTTTGTCATGTGTCGTAAGCCGTGAAACGTGCCGAGCAGCCGCATCATGATGCACGCAACGTTAAACACACAGTGTATCCCACCCCAGGAAGTCCCTGAGATGGATGTTGCTATACGCGATGTCATTTGACAGCAACCGTAAGCCCCGCTAGGAGAAACCATCTGCAATTGCCCTTACCAAACGCATCACTGCCTTGTAAAGCGTTGGCAAGTCTTGGTTGCCCTGCCTCCTCACTCTTCCCGAGAGTCACTGAACCACAGCATCCCACGGCAAGCTGAACACCCTTCAAACTTGTAAGCAATAGTGAAACGCCGTCTTTGCTCATGCACGTTGCTCATACAATAATACATACACTTTTGCAATAGGAGGGCACGCACGCTAGCGCACGCCACCATACTCCAAGCCCAGCCTGCTTCTCCCTTCCACACCCTGCATCTCTCCGCCTGCCGGCCTGCCTGCATGCCTTATAATTGCCACTCTCCCGCCTGCCTTAGTCATCCAAGTCACCCAACTCCTTCTCAAGTTCCTTCTCATCCAGCTCCGAAGCCACATCGCTGAGCTCGGACATTGCAAAGCTGCTGCCGGCAGCCGTCTTCACGCCACCACCACCGCCCTTCCCTCCCTGAGTTGTAGGGCCACTGTTGCCCGCCCGCACCACCACCGGGCCTACTGTCCTCTTCCCGGCAGGCTCCTCCTCCTCGTCGTCAATCTCATACTTGCCCTCGTCGTCATCATCGTAGACGAAGGAAAGGGCCTCCCTGGGCAAGCCCGCCAGTCCATCAACCGTGTCTGCCACGTTAGCGCTGCCGCCGTTGCCCTCCTTGCCGGCCTCCTGCTGCAGGCCTCCGACAACTACGATATCGGCAACCACTTGGTCTCCTAGCCCGGCGGCTCCCACAGCGTCCTCATCAAAACTGATCAGAGCGTCATTGTCCGCACCTCCCTTCTCTCCCTCGCCCCACAGGCTCTCATCCGCCGCAATGGCCTCCCTCGCCTCCCCAACTCCCGGAGTCGACGCGCGAGTAACCACCGTTCCTGGACTTAGGCCACTATCCGGAGTTGTAGCAGCCACCACAGCCGTCGTCCCCTCAGCACCGGGGCGCTTATCCGTGGGCGGCGTGCTCATGAGACTGCTGCCGAGGACCGGGCTGTTGCTGCTGACGCCGCCTTCGCTGGTGCGCTCCATACGCCCCATCAACGCCACCACGGGCGTTTTGAAGGAGCCAGTGCTGCTTGGCGCCCTGGGGCTGCGGTGGCTGCTGCCGTGGCCGTGGCCGTGGCTGTGGATGCTGCTGGTGCTGCTCCTAGCCGCCCCTCCACCTGCTTCCCTGTCACCGGTACCTTCATCCCCTGCAGGCGTCGCTGGCATGAGTGGTGTAGCTGGCGACAGCGGGGCTGCTGCTGCGTCTGCCGCCGCGCGGGCCTGGGCAGCAGCTGGCGCGGCTTCCGCAACCGTGTCTGCGTGCAGTGGTGAGGTGGACGAGGACGCCACTAGGGCGGTGATGCCGCTGCCGGAGTACTGTGAGGAGGAGGAGGAGGTGCTGCTTTGGGAAGGGGCCCGAGTGGCGGTGGGGCCGGGTGAGGGGTCGCTGGGTGAGGGGGACTTGGCGGCGGCCCTCTCGCGCATGGCAGCGAGCTGTGGGTGGGTGCGTGGGTGGGTGGGTGGTTGGAGATACGGTAGTGGGGCGGTAGTGGGTGCCGTAAGTATGGTCCGCAATGGCATCGGGCAGAAGCTACCGGTGCCACTGTACGACAGTATTAGCTAGCGGCGCCCCAAACACAAAATGCAAGGTAGGTACAGTACAGTACTGCACGACAAGGACGCCACCGGAGTCAGGAAAGCAGAACGCGCTACATTGGGCATGATGCTAGAGGGTCATACCGTACATAAGATGTACGGCTACTTCCCGCGCGCGTGCAACATACACAGGGGCGAATTGCACGCACCGAATACAACTTACCAGCCGGAGTTCTTCTTTCTCCGCTGCTGCCACTCTGGCAGCGGCTGCCGCTGCTGCTTCGGCCGCTGCAGCAGCCTCGGCCGCTGCTGCTGCTGCCGCTGCGGCAGCCGCAGCCGCTGCTGCTTCTG
Organism: Astrephomene gubernaculifera; assembly: GCA_021605115.1. NCBI lineage: Eukaryota > Viridiplantae > Chlorophyta > Chlorophyceae > Chlamydomonadales > Astrephomenaceae > Astrephomene > Astrephomene gubernaculifera. The sequence goes on along the minus strand of BMAR01000028.1, from coordinate 56,937 downwards.
CCTGCTTCACCATACGTGCCGCGTGGTAGGGCACGGATATAGGCTCCAAGATTTCGGAGAGCCGAGCGGCGGCGTCCTGCCCATGGCAGCATGGATGCGGTAAGGTCAAACGGCCGGCAGGGCTTTTCCTATACAAGCAAGCACGGCTGCATGCATGGCTATAACTTCGCCCACATGCAAGGGAGAAAGGGTACGTACCGCCTGCATGTAACCAACCGGCGTCCTCCTATTAACATACACAACTCGCTCGTACCTGCAGCCCCTCCACCAGCAGCTTAGACACCGCCCGGTAGGCTTCCAAGATGGTCGAGTGACGGGACACCTGGCGCAGGTTGGCCCGCAGCAAGTTCTCGGCGCGGGGGCCGTACCGGCGCGCCACAGCGTGCAGACCCGTGGGTCCGTCCCGCCAGCCACGCAGCAATGGAGTGCCGCTGGGCTCGCCAAGCAGCGGCGCGAGGAGCTCGGCGTCCGAGTGCATGTTGCGGAGTGCGCGGTACGCGTTTGCCAGCCCGTTGTCTGTTCAATGTTGGGAACGATATTGGAAAGAAACTTAATAGCTTGTGGATGAGTTAGCACTTGATGCCTCGGAGATAGCGCGGGAACGTCAAGATACCGGTACACATGAAAGCGGGGAGGTCACCATTCACCCAGGGGTTCCAACTTCAGCTAGCGGCAGACCATCCGGCACCATCCCCTGACTTACTCATCACGTCGAGCAGCTGCTCCAAGGGCTCCATGAGCGCGCGGATGTCAGGCCGCATGATCACGTCATCCACCTCGGGAGGGGGTTGTACCGCACGTCGGCCATACTCCTGTTGGAATTTGACCCACGAATCACAGGGTGTTGGGTGAGTCGGTTGGATCAATAACAAGCCTCTGCAAGTGGCATCTGTGTGACAGCTGGCAGCTTCTAGCTGCTACGGCCAGCCTAAAACCGCCCGCTTACAACACCAATCAATATCACTCCCTCTGCTTATTCATGTCACCTGCCGTACCTTTAACAGCACTGCAACGTGTAATTGGATCTGGTTTTGGCTATGCGTTGGATCTCGGCCCGACTGTACGAACACGGGGCGGAACACGATTTCCGCCGAAGGGCCCAGCATGGCGCTGTTTCGAGCTGGGAGGCCCACGTGGGCAGTAGCGCCCGCACCGCTGCTGCCGTACATCCCCTCTGCTGCTGCTGCTCCGTCGGGTCGGGCAGCGGCTGCAGGTCCCTCGCCCTCGCCATTGGGTGCGGGCACTGCCACAGATGCCGCGTCCTGCACAAACATGCAATAGCGCCAATGTGAGGACATGAGCGCAGCCAATTGACGTTCCGTTGGAGAGTAGAGCCTTGAAGGCAAAGACGTCATAAGGTAGGTCCCAGAGTCTGTCTGCTGCCCGGAACCCTTCGCCTTTACATCTTCCTAAATCCATGTTTGTGCCCTGTCTACATACCCCTCACCTGCCCAGCAGCACCAGCTGTAGACGGCGTCTGTCCCTCCTGCTGCTGCTGTTGTGGACTCTGCTGCTCCCCTGCTGCCTGTGCCGGGTCGGATCCTCCCGCTGCTGCTGCACCACCCTCGGGCCCCGGCTCGGCGCCTCCTTCCTGTCCGCCGGCACCCCCATCTGCAGTGCCCGGCTTGGGTGCCTCCTGCACCAGGATGCAAGAGAGGGCCCGCGGCAGTAACAACACCGCCCATTAGGCCCCAGTAGCAGCAGCAGCAGCCCAGGCAAGGGCCCAGATGTCCCGGTATGGCATCTCAGCTGTGAACGGCACAAGACAGGCCTCACCTGAGGTGCCACCTCTTCGACCTGAGGCGGCGGTGGTGGTGGTGGTGGTGGTGGCGGTGGAGGCCTGTTGGCCTCCTCGAACTTCCGGCCGAAGTCCTCCACTGCCTTTGCAACCTGTACGCATACATAATGTGTTGGGGTCGAATGTTTACCAGGCTGAGCAGGTTGCTAAACCATGTTGAGTCGGTTAGCGGGATTGCTGTACACCATTACCAGCAATTGCACTGGCAGACAACCCTCGATGCTACAGCACCCATTCATCCACCTGCACCACCCAACAACCCGCTTGCTGAGCCAGGACCAGGACTTGCCTCTGAGTGCATGTAGCTGTAGATCTTAACCACCGCATCCGATACCCGCGCCGTACCGCCGCAGCCGTTAACTCGGCCCGCGCCTCGCCACAGCTGTAGCAGCGCGTCATTGAAGCGCGCGGCGAGCTCACTGGGAGTCAGACTGGTGGCCTCCTGGGGGCGAGGATGACGGGAGGAGGATGGAGGGTGGAGCAGGGGTAAGGACTTCAGTGGAGAGCAAGTACCGTATCCCAGCTCGGCGACCGCAAGAAGCGGCTCAGGATTCACAAAAACCTATCAGACAGAGTGTTGTGGTCGCCCTCGCTTGCTGCAACCGTGCTCACCTCGGAGGGCTCCACGACGCCCTCCACGTCGCCCACACTGACACCGCCCTGGACCACCAACAAGGGCGGCCTGCGGACGGGGTACGGAACAAGGAAGCAGGAAGGGTATGGGGCGTCCGGGTAAAGGGAGATCCACGATCCAAATTTGAAAGGAGGGGAAGGTAGAACGCGTGCAGGTGCAATGGGTCTACTGGAATCGGTTCACCGCAGGGAAGATCCCAACCAGCGATCCCAGTGTAGGAGAGCCGCCCCGCCTCACCTTGAGAACCCCAGCATCAGGCCGTTCCACACGCCCCTTCGCGTGGTGTCAGAGGGGTTCGCGCCACTGCCGATACCTCCCACACTGCTGATGAGTTCGCTCGCCGCCTCACTCGCTGCAGCCTCCACACCGCTGACGCGACTCCATCCGCCGCCGCCGCCAATGCTGATGCCGCCCGGCGCTGCCGTTGCCGCCGCCGTTGAAGTCGTCACTCCCGACGGTCTTCCACTGCCACCGCTACTTCCGTACATTTCCGCAATTTGCCGCCGCCACTCCGTCGCTTGCGCAGTCGCATAAGCGTTCATGGCCTCATGCGCCCGGATCGAGGCGCCACGTACCTCCGGAACCAGATCCAAGGCCGCAACTGCCAACGGTCCCAACGGCGTGCCTCCTCCTGCGGCTGCTCCTGCTCCTCCTCGTACTGCGCCACCGCCATAGTCCCCTTCCTGCGTCTTCGCTACCGTCAGGCCTAGGGAAAACGCATGGAAGGTTTCCAGCATCTCCTGCACAAGCAGCGGGTCCGTATCGCTGGACTGCCGCCGGGGACCCAGCAGCAGGTGCTTTAGCGGCATGGCGGCGCCGGGGGCGCGGGGCAGCACCGACACGTGGTACCGCAGCGGCGCCTTCCGCAGCATCTTAGCCTCCTCCGGGTCCGCCATCATCAGCAAGCCCTGCACCGCTCGGTCCAGATCCTCCTGAGCCGCCTCCAGGGCCTTATTAAAGCGCTGGACCGCCCCCGTCACAAACCGACTGCAGGGCCCCGTCGGCACCAACTGCGGCAGCGGCGGCCAGCCGTCTGCACTGCCGCCGTCCGCACTGCCGCCACCATCCGTCGGCATCTTCATCATCACCACCTTGAGTCCAACCACGGCGTCATCTGCGGCATCCTCAAAGGAGGCCCCAGTCAGAATCCAACGGCCCTGGTAGTTGTCGATGTCGGAGCAATCGTCGTACAACGACGTCGTCGTCATGGGGGCGGCGGCGGCGCCGTCGACACCGCTGGCGACGCTGCCGTCATCCGTGAGGGCCGCGCCGGCAAGCAGCCGCTGCTCCCTACGCACGCGGCGTTCCATGGCGGCTGTCTCGGAGGCGCGCTGGGCTTCCAAATCCAGATGAGGCGAGCCCCGAAGGACCGCCTGTACGGCAAATACACGGAATTCGTTAGGGCATCCACTGTAAGGACCAAGTTACTTTTGCTATCCTTAGCTTATTCCCAGGTATTAAAGAGACGTAAACATGGAGTTACCAACACAACCCTGTCGCGCACCTGAAGGTTTGCAGCCGCCGCCGCCAGTTCCTCATCCGTACTGCGACAGGACTCCAGCAGCTCCTGTGCCAGCTCAGCCCGCAAGTGACCCGTGGGTCCGTCCTCTTTCCCGCCAATGCCACTGGCCCTGCTGGACGCCGCCATTCCCACGCCAAGCAGGATCGTGTCGCCGTGCATGGGGACGCGCTGTACGACGACTCGGTACGGCGCCGACGGTTCGCATTCTGCCGCCGCCAGCCAGAGGGCTGCGAGACGTTGGCTGGTGGTGTTGAGCGCACAGACAGCGGTATCGAGGTTTGATGCCATGGTTAAGATGTAGTCATCTACGATCTGTGGGGGGATGACCCGGATGAGGGGTAGTCGTCAGCTGAGCCCAACAGACAGAAGGCAGGATCAAGGCATACAAGAGCTTCTGAACTGCGGAAGATGGGAAAGAACGTTAAGGGGTGCACAGCTAGGAAAGGGCATTGGCGTAAGAAAAGGAGGCTTTGTCAGTCATTTATGCATGCAACGGCGGTTGCGTAAGTATTGTTAGCAGTAGCCGCTTCATACGCAGTAGCAGTAGGGCGGCAGTAGCAGACCTGCAGCCCCTTCACGGGTCGGTGCAGCACCGGGTCGTGAATCCGCAGGTGCCGGTCCTCAGGCGCATCCCCTCGGGAGGGCGGCTGCGCGGGAGTCCTGCGGGGGCGAAGGAAGCAAGGAGGGAGAGGAGGGGGAAAGAGGTACACTGTTAGGAAAATGCCTTTTGATGGGTGCTATATTGGTCCAGTAGTGGGACGTGGTAAGAGCAGCATTAACATGCACTGCGAAGGGGAGCCGAAAGGGGGGCAGATTGAGGACGTAGAGGCTGCAAGCATGTGAGCTCCGTCAAAATTAATTTTGACAGCAAGTTTCTCTTTCCATCATGTTTTCCAGGGCAAGTCCAGGATCTGCAGGACGGCGAAGTTAACCCAGTGGTGCAGATGGCTTTCAAGCTCCTGTCAACAGACCCTGCAACAGAATCAACTCAACGAGCAACGATCAGTCAGCATATTTGCACCATACCCGACCCGACTTACTTAAAGCCCTTCTGCTTGGCAATCCGCAACGCCGTCACGCCGGGTGAAACGCCAATCACGAACGACGACACGTTGCCCGCGTCCCAAGCCACCTCCCACCACACTGATGACTGGTCCACGTCGTACATCCCCCCGGCAACAACACCACCGCCGGCCAGGTCATTCTGTCCATCAGCAGATGCCGGGGATGCCAGGCTGAAGAGGGAGGTCTCTGTTGCAAGGGAGCGAGCGGACTCCGGGCGGCGGATGCGGGTCGCGCTGGCGGGGCGGCGGGGCGGCGGGGCCAGCAGCGCCGCTGTGGCGGGGATGACACTGCCGGTGCTGGACCGAGTGGTGAGCCCCTGCAGGTGGGAGCGCATGCGTGCGTGGGTGCGGAACAAGCAGGCATGAACGTTCTCATTCAGCGGCGTGTATGTACGAACTCCCGTTGTGGGGAACAGGCAGGCAGGATATGCTACCCGGCACATGGTGGCATGCATGCGCACATCGTCCCACACACCCACCATCATTCCCAGCCGCACAGGCCTGGTCAGCGTGCCGTACTGCGGCTTTCCACCTCCTGCTGCTACTCCTGCTCCTCCGCGACCAGCAGCGGAGGTAAATGACACCCTTGCGCCTGCTGTGCCGCCTCCTGCTCCAGCACCATGGGCCCCCGCTCCTCCTCCGGCTCCTCCTGCCGCCCCCTGCATCTCCGGCGGGTAAAGCACCACCCTCAGGCCCTGCTTGGCGGTGAAGACGGTGACGGGCTCCCCCGGAATGGCAGCGTGGGCCAGCTCGAATAGGCGGAACATGCCGCCTGGGGGAAGAGGGCGGGATGAGGAATTGAGGATGAGAATGAGAGTCAGGATACCGGTGATGGCAGAGCACGACGAGAATAAGGGCGGGGAGTGTCACACCAGCAAAGTACAGAGCATAAGCTTATGATGGAAGCCCATGTCGGTACCTAATAGGGTGGACAAGGTAAACTGCTGCATGTTGATTGCCAGATTGCATCATGGTAGGTGCCTGGGCGGCGGCCTACCTGCGTAGTAGCGGAGCTGCCGGGCAGCAGCGCCAGCCGTCACGGGCATCCTCTCCACTGCCAACAGGCGGATCTTGTCTTGCTCGTCCACCTGGGCAGTGTACAACAAACGTACGACAAACGTAACCAGCAAGTCGCCATAATTAGTGTAGAAGTAGACAAAATTAGCGTACATGGCAGCATAATGACAGGGCCTGACATGGGCTCTGGACAGACGGCATCAAGGTTGCGGACAAAGGAAAGGTGGTCCTTTACATAGAATGCCTATCCGATGCTATCCGATGTAATGAAGATCATGCGCAAGTATTGCGCAAGTGTTGCAGCAAGGCAACTAAAAGCGGCAAAGCCCTCTCCGTGCGTGTCCTCCTCCTCTAACCTGCAGTGCCGAGCCGCCGACCGACAGCACGTCGCTCTCTCCCAGAGGTCCATCTCCCAGCGGCACGCAGCAGTCGAACGCCGGTACGACAGCCGTTTCCGTTAGGGCTGACGAATCCAACGAGCAAGGCATGGCTAGCGGCGCTCCTGCCTGAGGGTGCTCGCAAACGTACGACAGCTGAAACTTGGATCCAGATCCCGTATGGTAAATAGACGAATGACCATCAGGCCAACGAACTAACCAACGGTTGGCAGCCACGTTAGCAACCAACATGCCGATCTGTTGCTCCTTTGTACTGCACTTGAGCGTTGCGCCGTCATCATAGCATCGCCGTACGAGCATGCCAGGTATTGCCGTACAGTCCATGACCGGAACGGCAGCGTTGCCAGAGGCGAGTGCCGCCGCCGCCGCCGGCGGCAACCGGCGGCTCAACTCAACCGTCGAAAACGGCAGTAGCACGTCTTCGTCGTACCAGAAAGCCGTACAACCGCCGAGTACTCGTACGAGCAGCCCGCAGTGCACGCCTGGGCCCAGATCGCGGAGCACCACGCCTACCATGTCGCGACCCGCGGTTCGCAGCGGGCCCGAGTTGACGTTGGGCTGCAGCCCCAACTGTGATGGGTTCAGCCGCACCAGCCGCCCCTCAGCACCCTGTTGTTGGGTGAGGTCCGCACAAGCAGCACGCGGCAACAGGCGACACGCACATTACTAATAAGGAATGGCAACAAGGAAGCAAACAGCAGCTTTGCCCTGCCCACACCCATATATTCCTCCGCATCCTCCGTTGCTACTCCCGCTCCCTATTCTCCCCACCTCCCCTGGGCTGGCTCACATGTTGCAACCCATGCTAACGCCTTAACACACGGTCAGTTAGCTGTTTCCTCGTTACCACCCCACCTCCCCTCCCCGCCCAGCCCCCCCACCCCACCTGGTGGTGCCAGTGCTCGTGCTTCCGCCTGTTGCTGCGCGCCTGCGGGGTGTCCGCTAGGGGGGCGAACACCAGGTCGCAGCGCGCGGGGTCCACCGCCACACGGGCCTCCTGGCGCCCCAGGCTGGGCCAGGACACCAGCCACACCACCACCAGCCCGTCTGGAGGGGGGTGGGGACAGGGGAGGGGAGGGATGAAAAGCGGTGCGCGTGGGGAGGCAAGGAGAGTACGGGGGACGTGAGAAACCGCTCACGCCCAACCCGGCGGCTTGGAAACCAGCACACCCACCTTCCTCCAATCGCAGTGGCGCGAGCAGCGTGCCCTGCCCCCCCAGCTCCGGACCGGATACGTTCCAGGTGGTGTAGTACTTGTGGTAGAAGTGCGGCCCGGCCAGCACTGGGCTGCTGGGGGAGGCCTGTGGGAGGTGGCGGGTTCGGGGGCGGTGGGAGGTGGGAGGTTGGAGTGCAGGGGGGAAGTATGAATGCATGAGGAGGAGGGCCGCAAGCAGGATCCACAATGGCAGAAAGGGAGGGCTCGATTACCGGTAAAGACGGAGGCGGCAGTGAAAGCATGTGTCTTGCAAAATTTGCAGGGTGATAGCACGATGACTGACATGATGCTGCCCCACTAGCCCCCTCCCCTACTCACCCCCGCAGTCTCCACCTTCGCCCCCACTCGCGCCGTGAACACCGTCACCGGCTGCCCCGCCATCATGGCGTGCACCAGCGGATAGGAGCCTCCCGCGGCGGGGTCGGGCATGTAGGTTCGCGGGAAGTGCAGGTCGCGCAGCCAGTCCACGGTAAGGGAGGCGGTGGTGCGGTCCAGCAGCGCGGAGCCGGGGGAGCCTGCATGTGGAGGTGCGGTGGGGGTGGGGATGGAGGGGGTGGTGCATGAGGATGCGACGGCGGCGGTTGTGCAAAGAAGGTAAGGAACGAGGATGACGAAGCAACGATCTCAGCACCGGATTGTACCGGACTGAGTTGTAAGATTAACGGGACCGCCCAAAACCTCCCAAGCACCCAGTACCGGCATACCGGTAACCCAAAACCTCACATCATCACATGCTAGCACAGCCCTCACACAGCGCGACTCCTCTGTCCTCGAGGTGACGACATGAGGAAACCTGCTACCATCGACACGCCCAGCTACCGGTGCCCGACACAGACCCCAACCCACCCCATCCCCGCCCGTACCCCCAACCCCGCGCCCCCCCACCCCCTTTCGTACCCGGCAGCCCGTCATGCGCCTCCTCTGTCCACAGCGCGCACCGGGACACCGGAAGCACCGCCACCTCCCCCGGCGGCAGCAGCAGACCGCGGTGGGAGTCAAGGATGGGAGCACCTGCACAGGCGGTGTACGGCAGGTGACGCAGCCGGGGGGCAGTGTACGGCATGTGCATGGCGGGCGGTGTGTACGACAGACGGCAGACAGCACGGGACGTAAATAGGCGGCAGCAGTCTTCGCAGTGACAGCTGCACGAGATAAAATTGTGATACGGAGCTTAAAGTCGCTACCCATCCAGAAGGACCCTGGCTCTGTTCAGCCCCTTCGTATATTCCCCTCACCTGAGCGCCAGTGGAGATTCAGGAAAGACAACTCGAAAGCGTCCCCGTGACCCAACGAGTAGCCGTGCACACGACCGTCCGGCCACCGCACCAACCACCGCGCGGACCGACCGCTGCCGCCACTGCCTTCCAGTTCCGCCTCACCCTCCTCCGGCCCCACCAGTTCGCCCACAATGCCATCGCCGTACCCATCGTAAGACGGCCCACGGCCCCATGACGACCCACGGGTCACCAATAGCCCTTTTGCAGCACTGTACGGCGTTACCGGCACGCCAGGAGAGGTAGGCGGGAGGTAATCCGGCCGTCGGATATACTTCGCCGCGTCGGAGGGACGTACGCGCTGCAGATGGCCCCCAAGTAGAGTTAGGATCCGGTCAGACTCCAGATCTCGTACGATATACTTATCGCCGGTATCGCCGCCAACTTCCAGGACAACCGCCACGCGAATGGCTCCGCGGCCATCGTTATCATTTGCGTTGCTCTTGCCTCCAGGGCTGCTGACCACAATGGCCTCCGTGCCATGGATGTCCTCGAACATGACGAGTGACCCACGGGACGGTCTCGACAGGGCGCTACGCCGGCGTTTTTGCTGCAAGGCTTCTAGAGTCTGACCGAAAGCCTCCTTGGCTATGTTCCGGTCCTTGGCCTTCTGCTGCTCCTCTAGCAGTCTGGGCAGATCGCGCAGCAGCTTTGCCAGCCGGGAGGATTCCCAAGGGCCCAGAGCTGGCGTGTTTCCCCTTGAGAAAGCGTTCCCCGCTGCAGTTGCAACGGGCGTCGTGCCGCCCACCGTACGGCCCCACGTGGACAGTATGGGCAAATCATCCGCCGATGTGATCTTGAGCTCGGCGATCTGAGGAGGTTGGGGTATATAGTACGTAAAGGCGCAGCGGGGATGCGGGTGATGTAAGGAGCAAAGGGAGTTGCTATAGTATAGGTGTAAGCAGAGCTGTGTACTGCGGACACTGACAAAACAAATTGTGAAGGATAGCTGTCATATGCCACATGCTGATACGGTGCAGTTTTTGTGTAGGTTTGGCTACATGTGACTTGCATGCGCCTGGCGAGGTCGGGAGCTGAAGCTGCAAGTGACTTGCATGCGCCTGCCCAGCCCCCTCACACACCTTGAGCAACAGCTTGGCCAGGCCGTAGCGCTCCAGCAGGTGCTGCACCAACGGCACTCCGGTGAGATCCAGCGGCAGGGGACCTGCGGTGTACGACCATGTACAGCAATGTACGACACAGACTGAGGTATGAGAAATGCACTAGGAACGAGCACTTTGCTACTACCGTATTGTATGAATCATCCTCTGAAGCGCCGTAGTGAAGGTTGCCGAGTTGGCAGATGGCAAGCCCCCCTCCTGCCCCTCAACCCCACATTGCCATTTCCTTTTCCCATGAACTCCTGTCCACCCAAAGCTGCTCCTCCATCCCGCAGGCCTGTCAGACCCATCCCGATCTGCGTGCCTCTTATCTTCCCTATCCGCCACCATCCTCCATCCCACCTCCGCCCCTCCTTCACCTGCATGGGCGTCCAGATCCTCCTTTGCAGCGACGGCGCCTGCGACACCTCCTCCACCACCCCCTCCGCCGCCGCCACTAGCGCCTTTTCCTTCTCCTTCCGTATCCCCGTGCTCCGATGGAGATGGGAACGACCAACCGCTCTCACTGAGACCGTTGCGCCTCATATTCATCATTGCTGCAGCAGCTCCCCCTGCTCCGCCTCCTCCTCCAGCAACGCCGCCCTGACCCCGAGCAACCCCGCCTCCCGGCACATGGCTGCCGAACGGTGGCTGCTGGTCGTTAGCGTCACCGTTGCCGCTAAAACCGTTGTTACCGTTAGCCCTCAACAGTTCAATCCTCAACTCCCGCCGTAGCTCGTATATGTTGTGCAGCGGCAGGCCCGCCGTCTCCCAGGCCATATGGAAGGGTACGGTTCCTGGTTCCAACAGGATTAGATCTCGTAGCTCCGAAACCTCGTGCAGCCCTAGCAGCAGGCAGAGCCGCAGCATGGGTTCGGGCAACACCCTCAGACCCCAGAGGAGCAGCCCGGCGGCCGGGACGGTGGCGGCCAGGTACTCATGCGCCTGTGTCGTGGGGATGGAGTTGGGCGGGTAAGTTAGGCAAGGGGAAAGGGAAAGGCAAGGGCTTGGGATTGGTGCTTGGAGACGGAACGGAGCTAAGAAGGCGGTGCTGGTACCAAGGCTGCAGATCCCTCCAAGCCCCAACATACAAACCTGCGGCGTTGCCTTAAGCAGCGGCAGGTCTCCCTCCTCCAGCCAGCGAGGGGTGCCCCGGCTGCCCATCACGCCCACCAGGTGAGGGAAACTGTGGCGGGGTACAAGGGGATTAGGTAAGGTGGCCGCATGAAAACAAGGGGGAGGGTTGGGCGGGTGTCTGGCGCACGCCAGCTGGCTAGGGAAAAGGTATTACAAAGTGAGCATGAAGCTCGAAGAAGGAGTGTGATGGCCTAAACGCAGACAGCATAGAAACAAGGAACCCGGTTGAGGTTCAATACGCATGTGATGCAACGTGGTAAATTTCACGTAAACTGAACATATCGGCACCAAAGCTTGGCCTACGGTGCGAAGATAACAGGACAAAGGCCACACCTGTCCTCGGGCACGGATGTGAACAGGAGACCCGTGGGTCGGTGATGCAGCAACGGAATTCCGCGATGGTCGAGCTCATGCAAGTGCCAGCTCGCATCCATGTCCGTATCGGCGCCCGGTTGTGCTGCGGTGTCGCCAGTGCCCCTCGCCTTATGCGCTGCAGCTTCGCCATCCATGGCGTCATGTAATGCGGTGAACCTGCGGGTGTGAAGGACGTGATCCCGGGCCCAGCGGTGCAAGGTGGAAAGGGAGGCGGGAGATGCTGGGAGTCCATGCAGCAAGCAGCATAACCCAGGCTGGAGCACCGGAAGGGGTTGCACAAGGGTGCAGTGGTGTGAGCGTCGGCGTGACTTAGACTTCTGTGGGTTCACCTTTGTACAGTGCACACATTTCTGGAGTAAGCCACATTGTCAAACGCATAAATACTCCTACCTCTCGTACTCCGACGGCGAACCGGAGAACTCTCCTACAGGCCGTGCAGGGTGGACGGATATGACCTCAAACGAGTTCGACTGCTGCAGCACATCAACTGCGGGAACTGTGGGTTCTGCGGACTCCAGCTGCTCAGGATCCTCCTCCTCAACGACATGCTGGTCAACTGCCTGTTCGGGCACCGCCAGGCCGCCCTTGCCATTCCTGCTGTCTTTGTTGCCATGGGCGGCTCCCTTGCGCCCGGCTTTGCGGCTGGCCTTGGCACGCTTGCGGATAATGTCCTGCTCAATTTTGAGTGCATAGTCGCGGTCGGTTGCGTCGTCCACGAGGGATGCCTGAGCGCCGGCCTCCAGGAGCGCGCGACAGCATTCATCTTTGCGACCGAATGCAGCAAGGGCCAACGCTGTTTCGCCACGAATGCTGCGCATCTCCAGCAGTTCTCCACGCATAGCAACGCTGGGATCCAAGAGTGCCTGTATTGCAGCTGCGTGGCCAGCGAATGCTGCAAAGTGAAGCGCGGTCCAACCCCGGCCGTCCACGGCAGTCAGCATTGCACCGCGGACAAGCAACGAATTGACGACATCGACATGCCCGCGTTGCGCGGCGAGCATGAGCGCTGTTTCATGGCGTTTACCACGTCTATTTGGGTTACCGCCGCTATTGAGAAGTAACTGCACCGATTGCGTTTGTCCGAGAAGTGCTGCTGTGAGGATTGGAGCCTGGTCGGCTGACTGCTGCGTTCCGTCGATATGGTAAGGGTAAGCTGCAATCAACTGCTGGAGCGCATACGTATTACCAGTGGTAATCGCTTCACGCATTAAGGTAGACGGTGACGCAGGTCGTCTATCGTCTACGCCCGCCGCAGCCATTATTGCCTTAGAAGGTAGATAATGTTTGTTTAATAACTAGTTTGTTGTTTTCTACCTAGTGAAAGAGCCCTGGGGTCCGAAGCATGGGGGCTTTTACGCCCGCATTGAGCTAGCTATGCCATGCCCAGTGGACACAGCCTACATGCTCTGAGCCCAAAGCCGGTATCTTGTATAAACCTTGCATAGTACAAACAAGAAAACTATCACTATAAGGTGTGGCGCAAAACATCTTGATGAATTGTAAGGAACACCGTAACCACGATGCCACATCATAGTCACATACGCCTGCTCAATCTAACTCTCAAAATACATATTCCTCCATCCTCAACGCCCGCTATATCACTATCCTATACACAAGAAGCCCGCCAAGCCATACCTCCCCGCCAAACGAAACCGCTGTGTTGCCAACTTCGCTTCCACCGCAGAATCCAGTGCTGTAGGAGACCAAATATTATGATGAAATAACTGAAGTTCTTCGTAAGCGCAACCAGGAATTGCAAGGCCACCTGCGAGCAAGCGTAGGTCGGCCCAAGCTTGCATATTTACCTGCCAGTCATCCACTGAGCAAGACGAATAAAAATTAACTAGCGCACAGCAGATGGCGGGCCGGAGTTGGGGAAAGGGGTGAGCGAGAGACGGTTGCGGTGGTGTCGGTTCTGACCCCTGCTGTCACCAAAGCTCCGAGTGCAATCCAGGCCCCATAAGTAAGCCCCGTGAGTATAAAGGCGGAGCTCCAAACGCCAGGCGAGCAATGTGAGCTGCGTGCTGCGTGTCGATGAAGCGTTGAGGCGAGGGACGTACCGGTAATCCAGTAATCCAGCAGTATTGAACGCCGTCTCCATTTTGATAGGGCATCCTGAAGACAACCGCAGGTGATTTGTCCAGCGGCGAGTCCGAACTCCACTTGCTGGGCTCACTTGCGATGCATTACATAAAGCAAGGCCACAGTGCCTTCGTGTTGCCCACAACGAAGGCAGCGCTGTTCACACTTCCGGAGGTCGGCAGCGGTTGGACACCAGCCGACAGCTTACGCCTGGACTGTCAGGAGGGCGATTAAGTTGAAGCCTTGTTGTTTCAGTTGCCCGAACAGGAAATCCCTTAAACTGCTAAGCACGTTGGGGCCCAAGCTTTCTGTTTAGCGGGGACCTCAAAGAAACATTTATCAACCTGATAACACGTGGTAGGTTAGTGTGACATACCGGTATGCTTCTGGTGATGGAGGATGTGGTGTAGTACTGGGTACGTGCTCCTGTACGATGTAGGGGCGGTGATGGTTGCGCCTCCTCCCTGACGCCGAATATAATGCTATCGTGCATCGTGTATCGCGCACCTTTTCCGCACAGCCCGGCGCCCGGGCTAGGGCACCACGCACAACTCGCAAACATCGCTGGCTTGTACGACCCCATGTGTTGTTGGCTCTGCTAGCAAACCAGCGGCTTGCATGCATGTGGGCGCGTCGCTGTTTTCACTGCCAGTGTGATACTACAGCCTTACCAAGCCGAAGATAGCCATAATAGTTAGAAGCAGACTCAAGGTCTGGTCAGGGGCTGTCCGGAACGACAAAGCGGTGAGATGCGCTGGCGGATTCACGGGGGAGCGGACGGCGTGCTGGGCCATGGCGGCTGTTGTTTCCCCGTGACAAAGAGGCAGCCCTGTTGGGGAGACGGGTACATCAAGGAAAGGAGTGGCCCTTGTACTAGTGATGCTGTACTTTGGGGCGGTCAAGAAGGCCTTGTACTTCCTGGTGATGTGGGAGGATCGAGGCCTAGAGCAAAATTGCCGTGGCATATGTACGGGAGTGGCTCGCAGAGTCAGCGGGGGGCCCTTGATCGGGGATGGGGTTGAATGGAGTTGTGTCTACCGTGGATGACTCTGCCTGTGGGGTCCCGTAGTAAGCTCGGGTTCTTCCAGTGCCGTGAGGGTTGGGTCGCATATATTGTGGACAGCTGCCGAGGCCGCGGGGTGTACGGCAGACCAGGGTTGTTCGATGAGGTGATTGGTATGGTGCCTAAGTGTCTCATGTCGAACGAAGGCACGATTCGTGCCTTGTCAAGAACGAGTCGGTGATGGTGAGAACTGTTGTTGCGAAATGTGCTTAACTGGTAGGACGATGGCGCTGTGGTATAAACTGATAGCACAAGAAACGGACGGACGAAAGATAACCTAGCGGTGGCGTACGTGACACATCGTGTGTTACCGGTATAGCAACTAAGCCACGTAACCCTACTAACTCTCCTCACACCCTACTGCTGTGTCTCTTTGAGGTGGCTCCCTATGTGTTCCTGGCCTACGGGCTCTTTTCCGGGGCCTGGGTCTTCCCTGACTCGGAGCTCTGCTCTTTTGTAAGCAGTGTAGGGCTGGGCATCGCCCGCTTTCCCTTGCCTAACTAAACCATAAGTATAGCAGGACTGGAGTAGGCCTGGCAGCCTGCCAGGCGTGCATCCTTTTCTTTTGCGCCTCTTTTCACGCCGGCTGGGGACCCTGCAATACAACCACCCGCCTGGAGGGGGGGGGGGTAACAAGAGGAAACTGACGAGCTAAGGGGGGGCCAAAGACCACCAGGGGGGTTGAAACCTGGTGTCGCTAGCTGTTCAAGCCGGACCTGGGGCGTAATACTTCAGTCGAGCGCTGTTAATAACAACCACTACATCCGCCTTTCATGAGCTGAAGAAGTGCGACGACTTTGGTATCCCGGCCCATGTCATGCAAGTGCGAAATGCTGGCCACTTCATATGTGCGTCACGAAGGCCGGTCTTTACCGCTTTCTTTATCATCCGAGAAGCCCTACGTGGGATACGTGGGAAGAGCAGTCACTTTACGATGTCAAACTCGGCACGTCCCTTTCGCACGCCCAATTGTTTGAACACAAGACGCCAAACCTTCCTACTTCAGCCTCAGAACAGATAACTTGAGGTATCCACAGAATTCTGGTGTCATGGTAGGATACACATAGGGTTGGGCGTCAGATCAAAGCAAGGCAATACATTGCTGTCTAAGAGCACAGAACGAAAGCTAAAGTATAATCCGTGCCCTCTTTAATGTGAAAAAGCAAGAAGCAAGACTGCCCGCCATACTGTCTCGCCCACGTGAGGCTCGTCCACCTTGACGCAAAGGGCGAAAGGCGTAAATAGAACTGCAGGTTCTGCTTTGGTATGGCCAAAGGAAGCCAATAAGCTGACAGTAGACATTGGCGGGAAAGTACCGGCTGGCGGCTTCCCAGCATACCAGTATAACCTTCTGATTGTGCATCAAGGCATGGATCAAACATATCCTAGTTACACCATACGCCATTCTTCTGCACCTCTTTTGCTCTTATAGTCCAACCAGTACGGCCATCCCGAGCAACATACCTCTCGACGCATAACACCATGGCCTCCTGCCACGGTTATCGTTTCTGCTTGTAACTTATGAATACGTTCTTTTCAGCGTTGCTTTCATGTTTGTTACTCCTGGCCTCGATACGATTTTTGCTTCGCTTCGACGATGAAGCCTCAACCAGCATCAGCATCACCCTAGCAGATCATACGCGCTGAGATGCGCTTCATGACAAGAAGGATAGCTGCACTGGCGGTGTTGGCGCTGCTGGCATACCTCACGACTGGTGAGCCCGCGATGTCGATATGGGTTGCCTAGCACAAGCACATGGGTTACTTGCTGTTACTTGGTTGTGCGTATGTGGCGTGCAAGGCTTAGCAACTACCTGGAAATCGTAGAGCGTTTGGGGGCAAACAGCTAATGTGGCGCCATGGCGTTCATGAATTGGAAGGCGCAGGCCTCGCAAGTATTGATGGGCATAACATGCCTTGTTGGGATGTTTGTTGAAAGCTGTCTTGATGCAGCACATGATTGACTTGGGTGTGCAGTAAAAGGCGCCGTTTCCAGCTTTCACATTCGCATGGGTTTGGCCCGGAGGGGGCTTTAGGGCGGTGATATGTTCAATAGTCAAGCTAAGAGGTTAACAGGCTTTAATGTGAAGTCCGCGGAATAGCATAGCTAGGGCACAACGTTGCTATGCTTGCAGCCACCGCGGTCTGCAGATACCTGAGCCTTGGGGGAATTGCCGGCATATGCTTTCTCTCTTAACACACGGGGTGTCGGTCCTTGCGAAACAAGACCCAAACGTCATCAGCGCACTCCCCCGCGCCCTACACTCACAGGGATTGCACAGGGGGTACTCACGGCAACCTCACCAGCCGCGACAACCTTTTCCTCTACACCAGCGACACCGGATACAACAGCTGCTGCTGCCACAGCAGCGGCAACCTCGACATCGGACCCGTCCGATTATGAAGACTACTGGACCCCCGACAACCTCTTATTAAGCTTGTTTACCGGGAGTAGTCCCCCACCAAATGTTGCTGTGAAGAGCTTCTCCAGCAGCGACAGCACAGCAGGCACCGAGCCAGAGGGCATCGGCGTCCGGGACAGTGCTATCACTGCCACTACGGACACAAGGTAGGCTTTGTGTAGGCTTCGTGTAGGCATCGTGTAGGCTTGTGGTTTCTGGTTTCTCCGCTTCCTACCTACGTGTCTGCATGTGGCTATGTAAGGAGCCGGCCGTGCATGTCGTGTAGGAGTGCATTATTTCGCTCCGTTTTCGCATGGCCATAATGGTCTTTACCCTCCGTTAAAGCGCGTCTTTCACTTCTTTCAAGTTTACCCCATGATACGGATACCGGTAAACTTCTTACATCCCTTAGTTCCCCAAATTTAAGCCCCCCCCTTGCGCAGACACCTCCCCGTGCGCCCTTCCGCATGGGCCGCACAGTCGCGCTTTCCGTACCTTCGCATGTACTCGTCCTTTCCTTTGTACACCTTGCTTGCATCCTCCCCCTCATGACAACCTTCCCCCGATGGGCCCCTGCCTTTCCCACAGTAGTACAACGTTTCCGTACTGTCGCTGTGAGCATGGCACGGATAGCAGTCCGTACAACATGGTGCTCAGCTCCATCAAACAGATGGTGAGTTGTGTGTGGACTTGCGTTTGCGAGTCCAGATCGGAATTGCATAGGTTGCGTTGACCGTACCCGGCTTTGGTTGGGGAGGTTAAGGGAGGGAGGAGTTGAGGAAACGAAGGGACTGGCTGGTAATGAGGTTTGGAGCGAAATGCAAGGACTGCAAACCATACGAGAAGGGTCGCGTTTGGGGTAGTGAAGGAGAAAGCAGGGCATGGCATGCGGCACGCGGAGCGTGAGATCTGATTTGATAGCTTACTGCGTGTGCCGGTTGACGGTTGTGTGGGTTTGGGGGAAGGGGAAAGCGCCTGCGACAGTTCGTATCCTCCTCGGAAAACAGGCAATGCTAAACGAATTCGGGGGTGTGGTTTTGGGTAGTGTGTTTGGCAACGTGTCGGCAAACAGTATCTGGTTCACGGCTGGAAACGGGAAGGGCGAGGCCCGTTGACAAGACGGGATGGAGTTGGGGTAGGCCCTTGGAACCCGGGCCGCAGCGCGTTTCCGCTTGTGTGATCTGGGTCTGGTTTGGCTGTATTGGCTTTGTTGTTCCAGCACCACATGTACGAGGCCCCAACGGTCATCCACAGATGCCCAGCTTTTCCGTACCCCGACACAATTCACCAAGGACACCAACCCTTTTGCCGCTCCCCAAACCTGCTGGCCGCTGTACCCCAATCGCAGTCGGGCAACAAGACGGTCATGTGCTACCGGGTAAACGTCACCCGGACGTGTGCTGGGCTGGACGGCAACAAGGCCACCTGCTGTCAGGCCATGCTCACACGCCTGCGGAAGATACACTGGGAGATGGGTAAGGGGCTCTATGATGGCTAGCATCTACGGGGTTGCACGTGCGTCACGCGCCATGCTTTGGAAGGGTATGCGCTTGGCAGGCGTCAGTGCGTCCTTTTGCGTTATTTGGTGACTGACCCACGGGTCGTTCCGGCTGCCCGCAAGCTCAGGCAGTGCAGGGAGTTGCAGAACAGGGGCATACTCCACCGCATCGCTTTCCTCGCCTTGGCGATCGTGTGCCTCTCCTCCCTCCTTTGCTTCCCTCGTCCTTTCCAGACCCCACATGCACAGGCAGCGTGCGTTCAACAAGCATAAACGGCGTGTCGGGGAAGGCTTTTGCGTGGGATGCGGTAACGGACCCCACAGCCGTGCTCAAGGTGCCAGCTTTGAACCTCAACAGCACGCAGGTGCGTTCTTGGGGTACTAGGGTCTGGGTTACAGGATAGAAAAACGTGGGCAACTGGGCCTACCTTCTGGAAACATTGCGGCCCTCATCTTGTGCTATTGTATACGGGGCCTAGGGCGAACACAATGCATCCCGTGCTGTCATGTTTTGTTTGCCGGATGCTCCCCAGTATCGTACACCATGTTGGCGACATCCAAAGGTACCGTCAAGTAGCCCTTTGCCAGAGAGTTATCTTTTACCCGTGCTCTGGTAACTTGCTCTCCCTCGTGTTGGTGCGCCCGCGCCGTCCCAAACATCCTTGCCTCTGTGCTTGCGCTCGCTGGTGGGCTCTGTTTACGCAGGCTCGCAGTGTGGAGATTTGTCATGTGCTAGGCGACCCTTGTAGGTCCCCTAAGCGGCTTTGCTTCAACGGAACGTCTTGCAAGTGGGTGACAAAGGAGGGCGTTGAGGGGGGGCTGGGATGCGGCAATGCAAGGATAGAGGAGACCCCAGCTGCATACTGTCGAACATCATACCACGCGTTGCATCATTTGGGTTTATGCAAACACGCATGTTCTGTCACGTGGAGTACTGTTAGCATCCATACCCCGTCACTCTCGTGCAATCACATATTATGGACCATGGCACAATGCCGCGAGCATGTGGGCCTTTTCGAAGCTAACATGCGCACGTACCGGTTGCTACCAACACGCAGGTACTCCCTGTTCTCGGACGCTGGAATCAGCGTGCTCGGCGGCACGTGCTGCATGGTGGGATCCATGCCCCTTGTGCTTGGCGGGAGCGACATTGATGGATACGACGTGGCGCCCGCCCCGGGCCCGCCCAAGGTTGCTAGTCCGCCTCCGACGCCCAACCCGCCGGCCCTGATCCGTGTGGTGCCGCCGCCGAGGCCCTTGCCGCCCAGCCCACCATTCCCAAGGCCCCCACCGCGTCCACGGCCGCGGCCGCCACCTCCGTCACCAGTGAAGCGACCACCCAGCCCTCCGCCGCCGTCGCCACCGCCCCCTGACCCACCGCCACCCTCGCCGCCGCCCCCCGGGCCGCCGCCCCCGTCGCCTCCGCCTCCGTCCCCGCCGCCTCCGTCCCCGCCACCCCCGTCGCCTCCGCCACCGTTTCCGCCGCCGCCGTCGCCACCGCCACCTCTTCTCTCGCCTCCCCTGCCACCACCGCCTTCGCCTCCACCCCCTTCTCCTCCGCCCCCTGAACCGCCGCCACCCTCTCCTCCGCCGCCGTTCCCACCGCCGCCGCCACCACCGGTTCCTTTCCCGCCGCCGCCAGGGCCTCCGCCGCCGTCGCCGCCGCCACCTTTTCCACCGCCGCCTTCACCTCCGCCGCCCATACCACCGCCGCCGTCCCCACCTCCACCGTCGCCGCCACCGCCGTCTCCTCCGCCTCCTGAGCCGCCACCACCCTCACCACCGCCGCCCAATCCGCCGTCTCCACTGCCACCGCCGCCGTCACCACCGCCGCCCAATCCACCGCCGCCTTCCCCACCGCCGCCCATGCCCCCACCCCCTTCGCCGCCGCCTCCTATTCCACCGCCCCCATCACCGCCGCCGCCCTCGCCGCCTCCACCTTCTCCTCCTCCGCCGCAACCCCCACCACCCTCGCCGCCACCCCCGTCACCACCGCCACCGTCGCCACCGCCTCCCTCCCCACCGCCACCATCACCGCCTCCACCGTCGCCGCCGCCACCTATGCCGCCCCCACCGTCTCCCCCACCGCCAATATCGCCGCCTCCATTCCCGCCACCACCCTTCCCGCCACCTCCGTCCCCTCCGCCCCCCGCACCTCCCCCTCCCTCGCCTCCTCCACCTTCTCCCCCACCGCCGTCCCCGCCACCACCTGCGCCTCCACCTCCCTCTCCGCCTCCGCCTTCCCCACCTCCACCCACGCCCCCACCGCCGTCTCCGCCTCCACCCATACTGCGGCCTCCCTCACTACCTCCGCCATCCCCACCTCCTCCCTCTCCCCCTCCACCTGCACCACCGCCACCCTCCCCTCCACCACCCGGCCCGCCTCCACCTAACCCGCCGCCGCCTTCCCCACCGCCGCCCTCCCCACCGCCACCTTCACCACCCCCACCTAAGCCGCCTCCCCCTTCCCCTCCACCCCCCCGCCCGCCGCCGCCTCCGTCTCCATTTCCGCCAAGGCCTCCTTCGCCAACACCGCCACTGCCCCCGTCGCCCCGCCCGCCGCTGCCCCCGTCTCCATCGCCTCCGCGACCCCCCTCCCCTCCGCCTCCGAAACCACCTTCTCCTACCCCTCCAACACCCCCTTCACCTACACCGCCAAGTCCACCGTCACTTCCACCGCCAAGCCCATCGCCCCCGCCCCCGTACCCTTCGCCATTTCCTCCCTTATTGCCTCCACCCAGCCCCTTGCCGCCATCGCCGTCACCGCCAAGCCCACAGCCTCCCTCCCCTTCACCACCCAGCCCACCTCCGCCATCTCCTAGCCCTCCCCCACCGTCGCCTTCCCCACCAAGCCCCCTTCCACCCGCACCATCGCCACCTAGCCCCGTACCCCCTTCCCCTTTGCCACCCCACCCTGCCCCTTCCTCTCCGACCCCGCCCAGCCCGGCCCCTCCCTACCCGCCACAGCCAAGCCCTCCCTCGCCTTCGCCACCGTCACCCAGCCCGCCCTCGCCCAGCCCGCCACCTCCATACCCGGCTCCGCCTAGCCCCTCGCCTCCCGAGGTCCCCACTGCTCCTCCTCCCTACCCGCCACAGCCAAGCCCTCCCTCGCCTTCGCCACCGTCACCCAGCCCACCCTCGCCCAGCCCGCCACCTCCATACCCGGCTCCGCCCAGCCCCTCGCCTCCCGAGGTCCCCACTGCTCCTCCTCCCTACCCGCCACAGCCAAGCCCGCCCTCGCCTTCGCCACCGTCACCCAGCCCGCCCTCGCCCAGCCCGCCGCCTCCATACCCGGCTCCGCCTAGCCCCTCGCCTCCCGAGGTCCCCACTGCTCCTCCTCCCTACCCGCCACAGCCAAGCCCGCCCTCGCCTTCGCCACCGTCACCCAGCCCGCCCTCGCCCAGCCCGCCACCTCCATACCCGACTCCACCTAGCCCCTCGCCTCCCGAGGTCCCCACTGCTCCTCCTCCCTACCCGCCACAGCCAAGCCCGCCCTCGCCTTCGCCACCGTCACCCAGCCCGCCCTCGCACAGCCCGCCACCTCCATACCCGGCTCCGCCTAGCCCCTCGCCTCCCGAGGTCCCCACTGCTCCTCCTCCCTACCCGCCACAGCCAAGCCCTCCCTCGCCTTCGCCACCGTCACCCAGCCCGCCCTCGCCCAGCCTGCCACCTCCATACCCGGCTCCGCCTAGCCCCTCGCCTCCCGAGGTCCCCACTGCTCCTCCTCCCTACCCGCCACAGCCAAGCCCGCCCTCGCCTTCGCCACCGTCACCCAGCCCACCCTCGCCCAGCCCGCCGCCTCCATACCCGGCTCCGCCCAGCCCCTCGCCTCCCGAGGTCCCCACTGCTCCTCCTCCCTACCCGCCGCAGCCAAGCCCACCCTCGCCTTCGCCACCGTCACCCAGCCCGCCCTCGCCCAGCCCGCCACCTCCATACCCGGCTCCGCCTAGCCCCTCGCCTCCCGAGGTCCCCACTGCTCCTCCTCCCTACCCGCCACAGCCAAGCCCTCCCTCGCCTTCGCCACCGTCACCCAGCCCGCCCTCGCCCAGCCTGCCACCTCCATACCCGGCTCCGCCTAGCCCCTCGCCTCCCGAGGTCCCCACTGCTCCTCCTCCCTACCCGCCACAGCCAAGCCCGCCCTCGCCTTCGCCACCGTCACCCAGCCCACCCTCGCCCAGCCCGCCGCCTCCATACCCGGCTCCGCCCAGCCCCTCGCCTCCCGAGGTCCCCACTGCTCCTCCTCCCTACCCGCCGCAGCCAAGCCCGCCCTCTCCTTCGCCACCG
Source organism: Astrephomene gubernaculifera (assembly GCA_021605115.1). Taxonomy (NCBI): domain Eukaryota; kingdom Viridiplantae; phylum Chlorophyta; class Chlorophyceae; order Chlamydomonadales; family Astrephomenaceae; genus Astrephomene; species Astrephomene gubernaculifera. Next base: position 34,073 of record BMAR01000028.1, on the reverse strand, counting down.
TCACCCAGCCCGCCCTCGCCCAGCCCGCCGCCTCCATACCCGGCTCCGCCTAGCCCCTCGCCTCCCGAGGTCCCCACTGCTCCTCCTCCCTACCCGCCACAGCCAAGCCCGCCCTCGCCTTCGCCACCGTCACCCAGCCCGCCCTCGCCCAGCCCGCCACCTCCATACCCGACTCCACCTAGCCCCTCGCCTCCCGAGGTCCCCACTGCTCCTCCTCCCTACCCGCCACAGCCAAGCCCGCCCTCGCCTTCGCCTCCGTCACCCAGCCCGCCCTCGCCCAGCCCGCCACCTCCATACCCGGCTCCGCCCAGCCCCTCGCCTCCCGAGGTCCCCACTGCTCCTCCTCCCTACCCGCCACAGCCAAGCCCGCCCTCGCCTTCGCCACCGTCACCCAGCACACCCTCGCCCAGCCCGCCACCTCCATACCCGGCTCCGCCTAGCCCCTCGCCTCCCGATGTCCCCACTGCTCCTCCTCCCTACCCGCCACAGCCAAGCCCTCCCTCGCCTTCGCCACCGTCACCCAGCCCACCCTCGCCCAGCCCGCCGCCTCCATACCCGGCTCCGCCCAGCCCCTCGCCTCCCGAGGTCCCCACTGCTCCTCCTCCCTACCCGCCGCAGCCAAGCCCGCCCTCGCCTTCGCCACCGTCACCCAGCCCGCCCTCGCCCAGCCCGCCGCCTCCATACCCGGCTCCGCCTAGCCCCTCGCCTCCCGAGGTCCCCACTGCTCCTCCTCCCTACCCGCCACAGCCAAGCCCGCCCTCGCCTTCGCCACCGTCACCCAGCCCGCCCTCGCCCAGCCCGCCACCTCCATACCCGACTCCACCTAGCCCCTCGCCTCCCGAGGTCCCCACTGCTCCTCCTCCCTACCCGCCACAGCCAAGCCCTCCCTCGCCTTCGCCTCCGTCACCCAGCCCGCCCTCGCCCAGCCCGCCACCTCCATACCCGGCTCCACCTAGCCCCTCGCCTCCCGAGGTCCCCACTGCTCCTCCTCCCTACCCGCCACAGCCAAGCCCACCCTCGCCTTCGCCACCGTCACCCAGCCCGCCCTCGCCCAGCCCGCCACCTCCATACCCGGCTCCGCCTAGCCCCTCGCCTCCCGATGTCCCCACTGCTCCTCCTCCCTACCCGCCACAGCCAAGCCCACCCTCGCCTTCGCCACCGTCACCCAGCCCGCCCTCGCCCAGCCCGCCACCTCCATACCCGGCTCCGCCTAGCCCCTCGCCTCCCGAGGTCCCCACTGCTCCTCCTCCCTACCCGCCACAGCCAAGCCCGCCTTCGCCTTCGCCACCGTCACCCAGCCCGCCCTCGCCCAGCCCGCCACCTCCATACCCGGCTCCGCCTAGCCCCTCGCCTCCCGATGTCCCCACTGCTCCTCCTCCCTACCCGCCACAGCCAAGCCCGCCCTCGCCTTCGCCACCGTCACCCAGCCCGCCCTCGCCCAGCCCGCCACCTCCATACCCGACTCCACCTAGCCCCTCGCCTCCCGAGGTCCCCACTGCTCCTCCTCCCTACCCGCCACAGCCAAGCCCTCCCTCGCCTTCGCCTCCGTCACCCAGCCCGCCCTCGCCCAGCCCGCCACCTCCATACCCGGCTCCACCTAGCCCCTCGCCTCCCGAGGTCCCCACTGCTCCTCCTCCCTACCCGCCACAGCCAAGCCCTCCCTCGCCTTCGCCACCGTCACCCAGCCCGCCCTCGCCCAGCCCGCCACCTCCATACCCGGCTCCGCCTAGCCCCTCGCCTCCCGAGGTCCCCACTGCTCCTCCTCCCTACCCGCCACAGCCAAGCCCGCCCTCGCCTTCGCCACCGTCACCCAGCCCGCCCTCGCCCAGCCCGCCACCTCCATACCCGGCTCCACCTAGCCCCTCGCCTCCCGAGGTCCCCACTGCTCCTCCTCCCTACCCGCCACAGCCAAGCCCTCCCTCGCCTTCGCCACCGTCACCCAGCCCGCCCTCGCCCAGCCCGCCACCTCCATACCCGGCTCCGCCTAGCCCCTCGCCTCCCGAGGTCCCCACTGCTCCTCCTCCCTACCCGCCACAGCCAAGCCCTCCCTCGCCTTCGCCACCGTCACCCAGCCCGCCCTCGCCCAGCCCGCCACCTCCATACCCGGCTCCACCTAGCCCCTCGCCTCCCGAGGTCCCCACTGCTCCTCCTCCCTACCCGCCACAGCCAAGCCCGCCTTCGCCTTCGCCACCGTCACCCAGCCCGCCCTCGCCCAGCCCGCCACCTCCATACCCGACTCCGCCTAGCCCCTCGCCTCCCGAGGTCCCCACTGCTCCTCCTCCCTACCCGCCACAGCCAAGCCCGCCCTCGCCTTCGCCACCGTCACCCAGCCCGCCCTCGCCCAGCCTGCCACCTCCATACCCGGCTCCACCTAGCCCCTCGCCTCCCGAGGTCCCCACTGCTCCTCCTCCCTACCCGCCACAGCCAAGCCCTCCCTCGCCTTCGCCACCGTCACCCAGCCCACCCTCGCCCAGCCCGCCACCTCCATACCCGGCTCCACCTAGCCCCTCGCCTCCCGAGGTCCCCACTGCTCCTCCTCCCTACCCGCCACAGCCAAGCCCACCCTCGCCTTCGCCACCGTCACCCAGCCCGCCCTCGCCCAGCCCGCCACCTCCATACCCGGCTCCGCCTAGCCCCTCGCCTCCCGAGGTCCCCACTGCTCCTCCTCCCTACCCGCCACAGCCAAGCCCTCCCTCGCCTTCGCCACCGTCACCCAGCCCGCCCTCGCCCAGCCTGCCACCTCCATACCCGGCTCCGCCTAGCCCCTCGCCTCCCGAGGTCCCCACTGCTCCTCCTCCCTACCCGCCACAGCCAAGCCCTCCCTCGCCTTCGCCACCGTCACCCAGCCCACCCTCGCCCAGCCCGCCGCCTCCATACCCGGCTCCGCCCAGCCCCTCGCCTCCCGAGGTCCCCACTGCTCCTCCTCCCTACCCGCCGCAGCCAAGCCCGCCCTCGCCTTCGCCACCGTCACCCAGCCCGCCCTCGCCCAGCCCGCCGCCTCCATACCCGGCTCCGCCTAGCCCCTCGCCTCCCGAGGTCCCCACTGCTCCTCCTCCCTACCCGCCACAGCCAAGCCCGCCCTCGCCTTCGCCACCGTCACCCAGCCCGCCCTCGCCCAGCCCGCCGCCTCCATACCCGACTCCACCTAGCCCCTCGCCTCCCGAGGTCCCCACTGCTCCTCCTCCCTACCCGCCACAGCCAAGCCCGCCCTCGCCTTCGCCACCGTCACCCAGCCCGCCCTCGCCCAGCCCGCCACCTCCATACCCGGCTCCGCCTAGCCCCTCGCCTCCCGAGGTCCCCACTGCTCCTCCTCCCTACCCGCCACAGCCAAGCCCGCCCTCGCCTTCGCCACCGTCACCCAGCCCGCCCTCGCCCAGCCCGCCACCTCCATACCCGGCTCCGCCTAGCCCCTCGCCTCCCGAGGTCCCCACTGCTCCTCCTCCCTACCCGCCACAGCCAAGCCCACCCTCGCCTTCGCCACCGTCACCCAGCCCGCCCTCGCCCAGCCCGCCACCTCCATACCCGGCTCCGCCTAGCCCCTCGCCTCCCGAGGTCCCCACTGCTCCTCCTCCCTACCCGCCACAGCCAAGCCCGCCCTCGCCTTCGCCACCGTCACCCAGCCCGCCCTCGCCCAGCCCGCCACCTCCATACCCGGCTCCACCTAGCCCCTCGCCTCCCGAGGTCCCCACTGCTCCTCCTCCCTACCCGCCACAGCCAAGCCCACCCTCGCCTTCGCCACCGTCACCCAGCCCGCCCTCGCCCAGCCCGCCACCTCCATACCCGGCTCCACCTAGCCCCTCGCCTCCCGAGGTCCCCACTGCTCCTCCTCCCTACCCGCCACAGCCAAGCCCCCCCTCGCCTTCGCCACCGTCACCCAGCCCGCCCTCGCCCAGCCCGCCACTTCCATACCCGGCTCCGCCTAGCCCCTCGCCTCCCGAGGTCCCCACTGCTCCTCCTCCCTACCCGCCGCAGCCAAGCCCTCCCTCGCCTTCGCCTCCGTCACCCAGCCCGCCCTCGCCCAGCCCGCCACCTCCATACCCGGCTCCGCCCAGCCCCTCGCCTCCCGAGGTCCCCACTGCTCCTCCTCCCTACCCGCCGCAGCCAAGCCCGCCCTCGCCTTCGCCACCGTCACCCAGCCCGCCCTCGCACAGCCCGCCACCTCCATACCCGGCTCCGCCTAGTCCCTCGCCTCCCGAGGTCCCCACTGCTCCTCCTCCCTACCCGCCACAGCCAAGCCCACCCTCGCCTTCGCCACCGTCACCCAGCCCGCCCTCGCCCAGCCCGCCACCTCCATACCCGGCTCCGCCTAGCCCCTCGCCTCCCGAGGTCCCCACTGCTCCTCCTCCCTACCCGCCACAGCCAAGCCCACCCTCGCCTTCGCCACCGTCACCCAGCCCGCCCTCGCACAGCCCGCCACCTCCATACCCGGCTCCGCCTAGCCCCTCGCCTCCCGAGGTCCCCACTGCTCCTCCTCCCTACCCGCCGCAGCCAAGCCCGCCCTCGCCTTCGCCACCGTCACCCAGCCCGCCCTCGCCCAGCCCGCCACCTCCATACCCGGCTCCACCTAGCCCCTCGCCTCCCGAGGTCCCCACTGCTCCTCCTCCTTACCCGCCACAGCCAAGCCCGCCCTCGCCTTCGCCACCGTCACCCAGCCCGCCCTCGCCCAGCCCGCCACCTCCATACCCGGCTCCGCCCAGCCCCTCGCCTCCCGAGGTCCCCACTGCTCCTCCTCCCTACCCGCCACAGCCAAGCCCGCCCTCGCCTTCGCCACCGTCACCCAGCCCGCCCTCGCCCAGCCCGCCACCTCCATACCCGGCTCCACCTAGCCCCTCGCCTCCCGAGGTCCCCACTGCTCCTCCTCCCTACCCGCCACAGCCAAGCCCTCCCTCGCCTTCGCCACCGTCACCCAGCCCGCCCTCGCCCAGCCCGCCACCTCCATACCCGGCTCCACCTAGCCCCTCGCCTCCCGAGGTCCCCACTGCTCCTCCTCCCTACCCGCCACAGCCAAGCCCACCCTCGCCTTCGCCACCGTCACCCAGCCCGCCCTCGCCCAGCCCGCCACCTCCATACCCGGCTCCGCCTAGCCCCTCGCCTCCCGAGGTCCCCACTGCTCCTCCTCCCTACCCGCCGCAGCCAAGCCCTCCCTCGCCTTCGCCTCCGTCACCCAGCCCGCCCTCGCCCAGCCCGCCACCTCCATACCCGGCTCCGCCTAGCCCCTCGCCTCCCGAGGTCCCCACTGCTCCTCCTCCTTACCCGCCACAGCCAAGCCCGCCCTCGCCTTCGCCACCGTCACCCAGCCCGCCCTCGCCCAGCCCGCCACCTCCATACCCGGCTCCGCCTAGTCCCTCGCCTCCCGAGGTCCCCACTGCTCCTCCTCCCTACCCGCCACAGCCAAGCCCACCCTCGCCTTCGCCACCGTCACCCAGCCCGCCCTCGCCCAGCCCGCCACCTCCATACCCGGCTCCGCCTAGCCCCTCGCCTCCCGAGGTCCCCACTGCTCCTCCTCCCTACCCGCCACAGCCAAGCCCACCCTCGCCTTCGCCACCGTCACCCAGCCCGCCCTCGCACAGCCCGCCACCTCCATACCCGGCTCCGCCTAGCCCCTCGCCTCCCGAGGTCCCCACTGCTCCTCCTCCCTACCCGCCACAGCCAAGCCCGCCCTCGCCTTCGCCACCGTCACCCAGCCCGCCCTCGCACAGCCCGCCACCTCCATACCCGGCTCCGCCTAGTCCCTCGCCTCCCGAGGTCCCCACTGCTCCTCCTCCCTACCCGCCACAGCCAAGCCCACCCTCGCCTTCGCCACCGTCACCCAGCCCGCCCTCGCCCAGCCCGCCACCTCCATACCCGGCTCCGCCTAGCCCCTCGCCTCCCGAGGTCCCCACTGCTCCTCCTCCCTACCCGCCACAGCCAAGCCCTCCCTCGCCTTCGCCACCGTCACCCAGCCCGCCCTCGCCCAGCCCGCCACCTCCATACCCGGCTCCGCCTAGCCCCTCGCCTCCCGAGGTCCCCACTGCTCCTCCTCCCTACCCGCCACAGCCAAGCCCACCCTCGCCTTCGCCACCGTCACCCAGCCCGCCCTCGCCCAGCCCGCCACCTCCATACCCGACTCCGCCTAGCCCCTCGCCTCCCGAGGTCCCCACTGCTCCTCCTCCCTACCCGCCACAGCCAAGCCCGCCTTCGCCTTCGCCACCGTCACCCAGCCCGCCCTCGCCCAGCCCGCCACCTCCATACCCGGCTCCACCTAGCCCCTCGCCTCCCGAGGTCCCCACTGCTCCTCCTCCCTACCCGCCACAGCCAAGCCCTCCCTCGCCTTCGCCACCGTCACCCAGCCCGCCCTCGCCCAGCCCGCCACCTCCATACCCGGCTCCGCCTAGCCCCTCGCCTCCCGAGGTCCCCACTGCTCCTCCTCCCTACCCGCCACAGCCAAGCCCTCCCTCGCCTTCGCCACCGTCACCCAGCCCGCCCTCGCCCAGCCCGCCACCTCCATACCCGGCTCCACCTAGCCCCTCGCCTCCCGAGGTCCCCACTGCTCCTCCTCCCTACCCGCCACAGCCAAGCCCGCCTTCGCCTTCGCCACCGTCACCCAGCCCGCCCTCGCCCAGCCCGCCACCTCCATACCCGACTCCGCCTAGCCCCTCGCCTCCCGAGGTCCCCACTGCTCCTCCTCCCTACCCGCCACAGCCAAGCCCGCCCTCGCCTTCGCCACCGTCACCCAGCCCGCCCTCGCCCAGCCTGCCACCTCCATACCCGGCTCCACCTAGCCCCTCGCCTCCCGAGGTCCCCACTGCTCCTCCTCCCTACCCGCCACAGCCAAGCCCGCCCTCGCCTTCGCCACCGTCACCCAGCCCACCCTCGCCCAGCCCGCCACCTCCATACCCGGCTCCACCTAGCCCCTCGCCTCCCGAGGTCCCCACTGCTCCTCCTCCCTACCCGCCACAGCCAAGCCCACCCTCGCCTTCGCCACCGTCACCCAGCCCGCCCTCGCCCAGCCCGCCACCTCCATACCCGGCTCCGCCTAGCCCCTCGCCTCCCGAGGTCCCCACTGCTCCTCCTCCCTACCCGCCACAGCCAAGCCCTCCCTCGCCTTCGCCACCGTCACCCAGCCCGCCCTCGCCCAGCCTGCCACCTCCATACCCGGCTCCGCCTAGCCCCTCGCCTCCCGAGGTCCCCACTGCTCCTCCTCCCTACCCGCCACAGCCAAGCCCTCCCTCGCCTTCGCCACCGTCACCCAGCCCACCCTCGCCCAGCCCGCCGCCTCCATACCCGGCTCCGCCCAGCCCCTCGCCTCCCGAGGTCCCCACTGCTCCTCCTCCCTACCCGCCACAGCCAAGCCCGCCCTCGCCTTCGCCACCGTCACCCAGCCCGCCCTCGCCCAGCCCGCCGCCTCCATACCCGGCTCCGCCTAGCCCCTCGCCTCCCGAGGTCCCCACTGCTCCTCCTCCCTACCCGCCACAGCCAAGCCCGCCCTCGCCTTCGCCACCGTCACCCAGCCCGCCCTCGCCCAGCCCGCCACCTCCATACCCGACTCCACCTAGCCCCTCGCCTCCCGAGGTCCCCACTGCTCCTCCTCCCTACCCGCCACAGCCAAGCCCGCCCTCGCCTTCGCCTCCGTCACCCAGCCCGCCCTCGCCCAGCCCGCCACCTCCATACCCGGCTCCGCCTAGCCCCTCGCCTCCCGAGGTCCCCACTGCTCCTCCTCCCTACCCGCCACAGCCAAGCCCGCCCTCGCCTTCGCCACCGTCACCCAGCCCGCCCTCGCCCAGCCCGCCACCTCCATACCCGGCTCCGCCTAGCCCCTCGCCTCCCGAGGTCCCCACTGCTCCTCCTCCCTACCCGCCACAGCCAAGCCCACCCTCGCCTTCGCCACCGTCACCCAGCCCGCCCTCGCCCAGCCCGCCACCTCCATACCCGGCTCCACCTAGCCCCTCGCCTCCCGAGGTCCCCACTGCTCCTCCTCCCTACCCGCCACAGCCAAGCCCGCCCTCGCCTTCGCCACCGTCACCCAGCCCGCCCTCGCCCAGCCCGCCACCTCCATACCCGGCTCCACCTAGCCCCTCGCCTCCCGAGGTCCCCACTGCTCCTCCTCCCTACCCGCCGCAGCCAAGCCCGCCCTCGCCTTCGCCACCGTCACCCAGCCCGCCCTCGCACAGCCCGCCACCTCCATACCCGGCTCCGCCTAGTCCCTCGCCTCCCGAGGTCCCCACTGCTCCTCCTCCCTACCCGCCACAGCCAAGCCCACCCTCGCCTTCGCCACCGTCACCCAGCCCGCCCTCGCCCAGCCCGCCACCTCCATACCCGGCTCCGCCTAGCCCCTCGCCTCCCGAGGTCCCCACTGCTCCTCCTCCCTACCCGCCACAGCCAAGCCCACCCTCGCCTTCGCCACCGTCACCCAGCCCGCCCTCGCACAGCCCGCCACCTCCATACCCGGCTCCGCCTAGCCCCTCGCCTCCCGAGGTCCCCACTGCTCCTCCTCCCTACCCGCCGCAGCCAAGCCCGCCCTCGCCTTCGCCACCGTCACCCAGCCCGCCCTCGCCCAGCCCGCCACCTCCATACCCGGCTCCACCTAGCCCCTCGCCTCCCGAGGTCCCCACTGCTCCTCCTCCTTACCCGCCACAGCCAAGCCCGCCCTCGCCTTCGCCACCGTCACCCAGCCCGCCCTCGCCCAGCCCGCCACCTCCATACCCGGCTCCGCCCAGCCCCTCGCCTCCCGAGGTCCCCACTGCTCCTCCTCCCTACCCGCCACAGCCAAGCCCGCCCTCGCCTTCGCCACCGTCACCCAGCCCGCCCTCGCCCAGCCCGCCACCTCCATACCCGGCTCCACCTAGCCCCTCGCCTCCCGAGGTCCCCACTGCTCCTCCTCCCTACCCGCCACAGCCAAGCCCTCCCTCGCCTTCGCCACCGTCACCCAGCCCGCCCTCGCCCAGCCCGCCACCTCCATACCCGGCTCCACCTAGCCCCTCGCCTCCCGAGGTCCCCACTGCTCCTCCTCCCTACCCGCCACAGCCAAGCCCACCCTCGCCTTCGCCACCGTCACCCAGCCCGCCCTCGCCCAGCCCGCCACCTCCATACCCGGCTCCGCCTAGCCCCTCGCCTCCCGAGGTCCCCACTGCTCCTCCTCCCTACCCGCCGCAGCCAAGCCCTCCCTCGCCTTCGCCTCCGTCACCCAGCCCGCCCTCGCCCAGCCCGCCACCTCCATACCCGGCTCCGCCTAGCCCCTCGCCTCCCGAGGTCCCCACTGCTCCTCCTCCTTACCCGCCACAGCCAAGCCCGCCCTCGCCTTCGCCACCGTCACCCAGCCCGCCCTCGCCCAGCCCGCCACCTCCATACCCGGCTCCGCCTAGTCCCTCGCCTCCCGAGGTCCCCACTGCTCCTCCTCCCTACCCGCCACAGCCAAGCCCACCCTCGCCTTCGCCACCGTCACCCAGCCCGCCCTCGCCCAGCCCGCCACCTCCATACCCGGCTCCGCCTAGCCCCTCGCCTCCCGAGGTCCCCACTGCTCCTCCTCCCTACCCGCCACAGCCAAGCCCACCCTCGCCTTCGCCACCGTCACCCAGCCCGCCCTCGCACAGCCCGCCACCTCCATACCCGGCTCCGCCTAGCCCCTCGCCTCCCGAGGTCCCCACTGCTCCTCCTCCCTACCCGCCACAGCCAAGCCCGCCCTCGCCTTCGCCACCGTCACCCAGCCCGCCCTCGCACAGCCCGCCACCTCCATACCCGGCTCCGCCTAGTCCCTCGCCTCCCGAGGTCCCCACTGCTCCTCCTCCCTACCCGCCACAGCCAAGCCCACCCTCGCCTTCGCCACCGTCACCCAGCCCGCCCTCGCCCAGCCCGCCACCTCCATACCCGGCTCCGCCTAGCCCCTCGCCTCCCGAGGTCCCCACTGCTCCTCCTCCCTACCTGCCACAGCCAAGCCCTCCCTCGCCTTCGCCACCGTCACCCAGCCCGCCCTCGCCCAGCCCGCCACCTCCATACCCGGCTCCGCCTAGCCCCTCGCCTCCCGAGGTCCCCACTGCTCCTCCTCCCTACCCGCCACAGCCAAGCCCGCCCTCGCCTTCGCCACCGTCACCCAGCCCGCCCTCGCCCAGCCCGCCACCTCCATACCCGGCTCCGCCTAGCCCCTCGCCTCCCGAGGTCCCCACTGCTCCTCCTCCCTACCCGCCACAGCCAAGCCCGCCCTCGCCTTCGCCACCGTCACCCAGCCCGCCCTCGCCCAGCCCGCCACCTCCATACCCGGCTCCACCTACCCCCTCGCCTCCCGAGGTCCCCACTGCTCCTCCTCCCTACCCGCTACAGCCAAGCCCACCCTCGCCTTCGCCACCGTCACCCAGCCCGCCCTCGCCCAGCCCGCCACCTCCATACCCGGCTTCGCCTAGCCCCTCGCCTCCCGAGGTCCCCACTGCTCCTCCTCCTTACCCGCCACAGCCAAGCCCGCCCTCGCCTTCGCCACCGTCACCCAGCCCGCCCTCGCCCAGCCCGCCACCTCCATACCCGGCTCCGCCCAGCCCCTCGCCTCCCGAGGTCCCCACTGCTCCTCCTCCCTACCCGCCACAGCCAAGCCCGCCCTCGCCTTCGCCACCGTCACCCAGCCCGCCCTCGCCCAGCCCGCCACCTCCATACCCGGCTCCACCTAGCCCCTCGCCTCCCGAGGTCCCCACTGCTCCTCCTCCCTACCCGCCACAGCCAAGCCCACCCTCGCCTTCGCCACCGTCACCCAGCCCGCCCTCGCCCAGCCCGCCACCTCCATACCCGGCTCCACCTAGCCCCTCGCCTCCCGAGGTCCCCACTGCTCCTCCTCCCTACCCGCCGCAGCCAAGCCCTCCCTCGCCTTCGCCTCCGTCACCCAGCCCGCCCTCGCCCAGCCCGCCACCTCCATACCCGGCTCCGCCTAGCCCCTCGCCTCCCGAGGTCCCCACTGCTCCTCCTCCCTACCCGCCACAGCCAAGCCCGCCCTCGCCTTCGCCACCGTCACCCAGCCCGCCCTCGCCCAGCCCGCCACCTCCATACCCGGCTCCGCCTAGCCCCTCGCCTCCCGAGGTCCCCACTGCTCCTCCTCCTTACCCGCCACAGCCAAGCCCGCCCTCGCCTTCGCCACCGTCACCCAGCCCGCCCTCGCCCAGCCCGCCGCCTCCATACCCGACTCCACCTAGCCCCTCGCCTCCCGATGTCCCCACTGCTCCTCCTCCCTACCCGCCACAGCCAAGCCCGCCCTCGCCTTCGCCACCGTCACCCAGCCCGCCCTCGCCCAGCCCGCCGCCTCCATACCCGGCTCCGCCTAGCCCCTCGCCTCCCGAGGTCCCCAGCTATCCTCCTCCCTACCCGCCACAGCCAAGCCCGCCCTCGCCTTCGCCACCGTCACCCAGCCCGCCCTCGCCCAGCCCGCCGCCTCCATACCCGGCTCCGCCCAGCCCCTCGCCTCCCGAGGTCCCCACTGCTCCTCCTCCCTACCCGCCACAGCCAAGCCCTCCCTCGCCTTCGCCACCGTCACCCAGCCCGCCCTCGCCCAGCCCGCCACCTCCATACCCGGCTCCGCCTAGCCCCTCGCCTCCCGAGGTCCCCACTGCTCCTCCTCCCTACCCGCCACAGCCAAGTCCGCCCTCGCCTTCGCCACCGTCACCCAGCCCGCCCTCGCCCAGCCCGCCGCCTCCATACCCGGCTCCGCCCAGCCCCTCGCCTCCCGAGGTCCCCACTGCTTCTCCTCCCTACCCGCCACAGCCAAGCCCTCCCTCGCCTTCGCCTCCGTCACCCAGCCCGCCCTCGCCCAGCCCGCCACCTCCATACCCGGCTCCACCTAGCCCCTCGCCTCCCGAGGTCCCCACTGCTCCTCCTCCCTACCCGCCACAGCCAAGCCCGCCCTCGCCTTCGCCACCGTCACCCAGCCCGCCCTCGCCCAGCCCGCCGCCTCCATACCCGGCTCCGCCCAGCCCCTCGCCTCCCGAGGTCCCCACTGCTCCTCCTCCCTACCCGCCACAGCCAAGCCCGCCCTCGCCTTCGCCACCGTCACCCAGCCCGCCCTCGCCCAGCCCGCCACCTCCATACCCGGCTCCACCTAGCCCCTCGCCTCCCGAGGTCCCCACTGCTCCTCCTCCTTACCCGCCACAGCCAAGCCCGCCCTCGCCTTCGCCACCGTCACCCAGCCCGCCCTCGCCCAGCCCGCCGCCTCCATACCCGGCTCCGCCCAGCCCCTCGCCTCCCGAGGTCCCCACTGCTCCTCCTCCCTACCCGCCGCAGCCAAGCCCGCCCTCGCCTTCGCCACCGTCACCCAGCCCGCCCTCGCCCAGCCCGCCACCTCCATACCCGGCTCCGCCTAGTCCCTCGCCTCCCGAGGTCCCCACTGCTCCTCCTCCCTACCCGCCACAGCCAAGCCCACCCTCGCCTTCGCCACCGTCACCCAGCCCGCCCTCGCCCAGCCCGCCACCTCCATACCCGGCTCCGCCTAGCCCCTCGCCTCCCGAGGTCCCCACTGCTCCTCCTCCCTACCCGCCACAGCCAAGCCCACCCTCGCCTTCGCCACCGTCACCCAGCCCGCCCTCGCACAGCCCGCCACCTCCATACCCGGCTCCGCCTAGCCCCTCGCCTCCCGAGGTCCCCACTGCTCCTCCTCCCTACCCGCCACAGCCAAGCCCGCCCTCGCCTTCGCCACCGTCACCCAGCCCGCCCTCGCACAGCCCGCCACCTCCATACCCGGCTCCGCCTAGTCCCTCGCCTCCCGAGGTCCCCACTGCTCCTCCTCCCTACCCGCCACAGCCAAGCCCACCCTCGCCTTCGCCACCGTCACCCAGCCCGCCCTCGCCCAGCCCGCCACCTCCATACCCGGCTCCGCCTAGCCCCTCGCCTCCCGAGGTCCCCACTGCTCCTCCTCCCTACCCGCCACAGCCAAGCCCTCCCTCGCCTTCGCCACCGTCACCCAGCCCGCCCTCGCCCAGCCCGCCACCTCCATACCCGGCTCCGCCTAGCCCCTCGCCTCCCGAGGTCCCCACTGCTCCTCCTCCCTACCCGCCACAGCCAAGCCCACCCTCGCCTTCGCCACCGTCACCCAGCCCGCCCTCGCCCAGCCCGCCACCTCCATACCCGGCTCCGCCCAGCCCCTCGCCTCCCGAGGTCCCCACTGCTCCTCCTCCCTACCCGCCACAGCCAAGCCCGCCCTCGCCTTCGCCACCGTCACCCAGCCCGCCCTCGCCCAGCCCGCCACCTCCATACCCGGCTCCACCTACCCCCTCGCCTCCCGAGGTCCCCACTGCTCCTCCTCCCTACCCGCTACAGCCAAGCCCACCCTCGCCTTCGCCACCGTCACCCAGCCCGCCCTCGCCCAGCCCGCCACCTCCATACCCGGCTTCGCCTAGCCCCTCGCCTCCCGAGGTCCCCACTGCTCCTCCTCCCTACCCGCCACAGCCAAGCCCGCCCTCGCCTTCGCCACCGTCACCCAGCCCGCCCTCGCCCAGCCCGCCACCTCCATACCCGGCTCCACCTAGCCCCTCGCCTCCCGAGGTCCCCACTGCTCCTCCTCCCTACCCGCCACAGCCAAGCCCTCCCTCGCCTTCGCCACCGTCACCCAGCCCGCCCTCGCCCAGCCCGCCACCTCCATACCCGGCTCCGCCTAGCCCCTCGCCTCCCGAGGTCCCCACTGCTCCTCCTCCCTACCCGCCACAGCCAAGCCCGCCCTCGCCTTCGCCACCGTCACCCAGCCCGCCCTCGCCCAGCCCGCCACCTCCATACCCGGCTCCGCCCAGCCCCTCGCCTCCCGAGGTCCCCACTGCTCCTCCTCCTTACCCGCCACAGCCAAGCCCGCCCTCGCCTTCGCCACCGTCACCCAGCCCGCCCTCGCCCAGCCCGCCGCCTCCATACCCGGCTCCGCCCAGCCCCTCGCCTCCCGAGGTCCCCACTGCTCCTCCTCCCTACCCGCCACAGCCAAGCCCGCCCTCGCCTTCGCCACCGTCACCCAGCCCGCCCTCGCCCAGCCCGCCAACTCCATACCCGGCTCCACCTAGCCCCTCGCCTCCCGAGGTCCCCACTGCTCCTCCTCCCTACCCGCCACAGCCAAGCCCGCCCTCGCCTTCGCCACCGTCACCCAGCCCGCCCTCGCCCAGCCCGCCACCTCCATACCCGGCTCCACCTAGTCCCTCGCCTCCCGAGGTCCCCACTGCTCCTCCTCCCTACCCGCCACAGCCAAGCCCGCCCTCGCCTTCGCCACCGTCACCCAGCCCGCCCTCGCCCAGCCCGCCACCTCCATACCCGGCTCCGCCTAGCCCCTCGCCTCCCGAGGTCCCCACTGCTCCTCCTCCCTACCCGCCACAGCCAAGCCCTCCCTCGCCTTCGCCACCGTCACCCAGCCCGCCCTCGCCCAGCCCGCCACCTCCATACCCGGCTCCGCCTAGCCCCTCGCCTCCCGAGGTCCCCACTGCTCCTCCTCCCTACCCGCCACAGCCAAGCCCTCCCTCGCCTTCGCCACCGTCACCCAGCCCGCCCTCGCCCAGCCCGCCGCCTCCATACCCGGCTCCGCCCAGCCCCTCGCCTCCCGAGGTCCCCACTGCTCCTCCTCCCTACCCGCCACAGCCAAGCCCGCCCTCGCCTTCGCCACCGTCACCCAGCCCGCCCTCGCCCAGCCCGCCGCCTCCATACCCGGCTCCGCCCAGCCCCTCGCCTCCCGAGGTCCCCAGCTATCCTCCTCCCTACCCGCCGCAGCCAAGCCCGCCCTCGCCTTCGCCACCGTCACCCAGCCCGCCCTCGCACAGCCCGCCACCTCCATACCCGGCTCCGCCTAGTCCCTCGCCTCCCGAGGTCCCCACTGCTCCTCCTCCCTACCCGCCACAGCCAAGTCCGCCCTCGCCTTCGCCACCGTCACCCAGCCCGCCCTCGCCCAGCCCGCCACCTCCATACCCGGCTCCACCTAGCCCCTCGCCTCCCGAGGTCCCCACTGCTCCTCCTCCCTACCCGCCACAGCCAAGCCCGCCCTCGCCTTCGCCACCGTCACCCAGCCCGCCCTCGCCCAGCCCGCCACCTCCATACCCGGCTCCGCCTAGCCCCTCGCCTCCCGAGGTCCCCACTGCTCCTCCTCCCTACCCGCCACAGCCAAGCCCGCCCTCGCCTTCGCCACCGTCACCCAGCCCGCCCTCGCCCAGCCCGCCACCTCCATACCCGGCTCCACCTAGCCCCTCGCCTCCCGAGGTCCCCACTGCTCCTCCTCCCTATCCGCCACAGCCCAGCCCACCCTCGCCTTCGCCACCGTCACCCAGCCCGCCCTCGCCCAGACCGCCACCTCCATACCCGGCTCCGCCTAGCCCCTCGCCTCCCGAGGTCCCCACTGCTCCTCCTCCCTACCCGCCACAGCCAAGCCCGCCCTCGCCTTCGCCACCGTCACCCAGCCCGCCCTCGCCCAGCCCGCCACCTCCATACCCGACTCCACCTAGCCCCTCGCCTCCCGAGGTCCCCACTGCTCCTCCTCCCTACCCGCCACAGCCAAGCCCTCCCTCGCCTTCGCCTCCGTCACCCAGCCCGCCCTCGCCCAGCCCGCCACCTTCATACCCGGCTCCGCCCAGCCCCTCGCCTCCCGAGGTCCCCACTGCTCCTCCTCCCTACCCGCCACAGCCAAGCCCGCCCTCGCCTTCGCCACCGTCACCCAGCCCGCCCTCGCCCAGCCCGCCACCTCCATACCCGGCTCCACCTAGCCCCTCGCCTCCCGAGGTCCCCACTGCTCCTCCTCCCTACCCGCCACAGCCAAGCCCACCCTCGCCTTCGCCACCGTCACCCAGCCCGCCCTCGCCCAGCCCGCCACCTCCATACCCGGCTCCGCCTAGCCCCTCGCCTCCCGAGGTCCCCACTGCTCCTCCTCCCTACCCGCCACAGCCAAGCCCGCCCTCGCCTTCGCCACCGTCACCCAGCCCGCCCTCGCCCAGCCCGCCACCTCCATACCCGGCTCCACCTAGCCCCACGCCTCCCGAGGTCCCCACTGCTCCTCCTCCCTATCCGCCACAGCCCAGCCCACCCTCGCCTTCGCCACCGTCACCCAGCCCGCCCTCGCCCAGACCGCCACCTCCATACCCGGCTCCGCCTAGCCCCTCGCCTCCCGAGGTCCCCACTGCTCCTCCTCCCTACCCGCCACAGCCAAGCCCGCCCTCGCCTTCGCCACCGTCACCCAGCCCGCCCTCGCCCAGCCCGCCACCTCCATACCCGGCTCCGCCTAGCCCCTCGCCTCCCGAGGTCCCCACTGCTCCTCCTCCCTACCCGCCACAGCCAAGCCCACCCTCGCCTTCGCCACCGTCACCCAGCCCGCCCTCGCCCAGCCCGCCACCTCCATACCCGGCTCCGCCTAGCCCCTCGCCTCCCGAGGTCCCCAGCTATCCTCCTCCCTACCCGCCACAGCCAAGTCCCGCCCTCGCCTTCGCCACCGTCACCCAGCCCGCCCTCGCCCAGCCCGCCGCCTCCATACCCGGCTCCGCCTAGCCCCTCGCCTCCCGAGGTCCCCACTGCTCCTCCTCCCTACCCGCCACAGCCAAGCCCACCCTCGCCTTCGCCACCGTCACCCAGCCCGCCCTCGCCCAGCGCGCCACCTTCATACCCGGCTCCGCCTAGCCCCTCGCCTCCCGAGGTCCCCACTGCTCCTCCTCCCTACCCGCCACAGCCAAGCCCGCCCTCGCCTTCGCCACCGTCACCCAGCCCGCCCTCGCCCAGCCCGCCACCTCCATACCCGGCTCCACCTAGCCCCTCGCCTCCCGAGGTCCCGACTGCTCCTCCTCCCTATCCGCCACAGCCCAGCCCACCCTCGCCTTCGCCACCGTCACCCAGCCCGCCCTCGCCCAGACCGCCACCTCCATACCCGGCTCCGCCTAGCCCCTCGCCTCCCGAGGTCCCCACTGCTCCTCCTCCCTACCCGCCACAGCCAAGCCCGCCCTCGCCTTCGCCACCGTCACCCAGCCCGCCCTCGCCCAGCCCGCCACCTCCATACCCGGCTCCGCCTAGCCCCTCGCCTCCCGAGGTCCCCACTGCTCCTCCTCCCTACCCGCCACAGCCAAGCCCGCCCTCGCCTTCGCCACCGTCACCCAGCCCGCCCTCGCCCAGCCCGCCGCCTCCATACCCGGACTCCAGCCTAGCCCCTCGCCTCCCGAGGTCCCCACTGCTCCTCCTCCCTACCCGCCACAGCCAAGCCCGCCCTCGCCTTCGCCACCGTCACCCAGCCCGCCCTCGCCCAGCCCGCCGCCTCCATACCCGGCTCCGCCTAGCCCCTCGCCTCCCGAGGTCCCCAGCTGCTCCTCCTCCCTACCCGCCACAGCCAAGCCCACCCTCGCCTTCGCCACCGTCACCCAGCCCGCCCTCGCCCAGCCCGCCGCCTCCATACCCGGCTCCGCCCAGCCCCTCGCCTCCCGAGGTCCCCACTGCTCCTCCTCCCTACCCGCCACAGCCAAGCCCTCCCTCGCCTTCGCCACCGTCACCCAGCCCGCCCTCGCCCAGCCCGCCACCTCCATACCCGGCTCCGCCTAGCCCCTCGCCTCCCGAGGTCCCCACTGCTCCTCCTCCCTACCCGCCACAGCCAAGCCCGCCCTCGCCTTCGCCACCGTCACCCAGCCCGCCCTCGCCCAGCCCGCCGCCTCCATACCCGGCTCCGCCCTAGCCCCTCGCCTCCCGAGGTCCCCACTGCTTCCTCCTCCCTACCCGCCACAGCCAAGCCCTCCCTCGCCTTCGCCACCGTCACCCAGCCCGCCCTCGCCCAGCCCGCCACCTCCATACCCGGCTCCGACCTAGCCCCTCGCCTCCCGAGGTCCCCACTGCTCCTCCTCCCTACCCGCCACAGCCAAGCCCGCCCTCGCCTTCGCCACCGTCACCCAGCCCGCCCTCGCCCAGCCCGCCGCCTCCATACCCGGCTCCGCCTAGCCCCTCGCCTCCCGAGGTCCCCACTGCTCCTCCTCCCTACCCGCCACAGCCAAGCCCGCCCTCGCCTTCGCCACCGTCACCCAGCCCGCCCTCGCCCAGCCCGCCACCTCCATACCCGGCTCCGCCCTAGCCCCTCGCCTCCCGAGGTCCCCACTGCTCCTCCTCCCTACCCGCCACAGCCAAGCCCGCCCTCGCCTTCGCCACCGTCACCCAGCCCGCCCTCGCCCAGCCCGCCGCCTCCATACCCGGCTCCGCCCTAGCCCCTCGCCTCCCGAGGTCCCCACTGCTCCTCCTCCCTACCCGCCACAGCCAAGCCCGCCCTCGCCTTCGCCACCGTCACCCAGCCCGCCCTCGCCCAGCCCGCCACCTCCATACCCGGCTCCACCTAGCCCCTCGCCTCCCGAGGTCCCCACTGCTCCTCCTCCCTACCCGCCACAGCCAAGCCCGCCCTCGCCTTCGCCACCGTCACCCAGCCCGCCCTCGCCCAGCCCGCCACCTCCATACCCGGCTCCGCCTAGCCCCTCGCCTCCCGAGGTCCCCACTGCTCCTCCTCCCTACCCGCCACAGCCAAGCCCGCCCTCGCCTTCGCCACCGTCACCCAGCCCGCCCTCGCCCAGCCCGCCGCCTCCATACCCGGCTCCACCTAGCCCCTCGCCTCCCGAGGTCCCCACTGCTCCTCCTCCCTACCCGCCACAGCCAAGCCCACCCTCGCCTTCGCCACCGTCACCCAGCCCGCCCTCGCCCAGCCCGCCACCTCCATACCCGGCTCCGCCTAGCCCCTCGCCTCCCGAGGTCCCCACTGCTCCTCCTCCCTACCCGCCACAGCCAAGCCCGCCCTCGCCTTCGCCACCGTCACCCAGCCCGCCCTCGCCCAGCCCGCCACCTCCATACCCGGCTCCACCTAGCCCCTCGCCTCCCGAGGTCCCCACTGCTCCTCCTCCCTACCCGCCACAGCCAAGCCCACCCTCGCCTTCGCCACCGTCACCCAGCCCGCCCTCGCCCAGCCCGCCACCTCCATACCCGGCTCCGCCTAGCCCCTCGCCTCCCGAGGTCCCCACTGCTCCTCCTCCCTACCCGCCACAGCCAAGCCCGCCCTCGCCTTCGCCACCGTCACCCAGCCCGCCCTCGCCCAGCCCGCCACCTCCATACCCGGCTCCGCCTAGCCCCTCGCCTCCCGAGGTCCCCACTGCTCCTCCTCCCTACCCGCCACAGCCAAGCCCGCCCTCGCCTTCGCCACCGTCACCCAGCCCGCCCTCGCCCAGCCCGCCGCCTCCATACCCGGCTCCAGCCTAGCCCCTCGCCTCCCGAGGTCCCCACTGCTCCTCCTCCCTACCCGCCACAGCCAAGCCCGCCCTCGCCTTCGCCACCGTCACCCAGCCCGCCCTCGCCCAGCCCGCCGCCTCCATACCCGGCTCCGCCTAGCCCCTCGCCTCCCGAGGTCCCCACTGCTCCTCCTCCCTACCCGCCACAGCCAAGCCCGCCCTCGCCTTCGCCACCGTCACCCAGCCCGCCCTCGCCCAGCCCGCCGCCTCCATACCCGGCTCCGCCCTAGCCCCTCGCCTCCCGAGGTCCCCACTGCTCCTCCTCCCTACCCGCCACAGCCAAGCCCTCCCTCGCCTTCGCCACCGTCACCCAGCCCGCCCTCGCCCAGCCCGCCACCTCCATACCCGGCTCCGCCTAGCCCCTCGCCTCCCGAGGTCCCCACTGCTCCTCCTCCCTACCCGCCACAGCCAAGCCCGCCCTCGCCTTCGCCACCGTCACCCAGCCCGCCCTCGCCCAGCCCGCCGCCTCCATACCCGGCTCCGCCTAGCCCCTCGCCTCCCGAGGTCCCCACTGCTCCTCCTCCCTACCCGCCACAGCCAAGCCCTCCCTCGCCTTCGCCACCGTCACCCAGCCCGCCCTCGCCCAGCCCGCCACCTCCATACCCGGCTCCGACCTAGCCCCTCGCCTCCCGAGGTCCCCACTGCTCCTCCTCCCTACCCGCCACAGCCAAGCCCGCCCTCGCCTTCGCCACCGTCACCCAGCCCGCCCTCGCCCAGCCCGCCGCCTCCATACCCGGCTCCGCCTAGCCCCTCGCCTCCCGAGGTCCCCACTGCTCCTCCTCCCTACCCGCCACAGCCAAGCCCGCCCTCGCCTTCGCCACCGTCACCCAGCCCGCCCTCGCCCAGCCCGCCACCTCCATACCCGGCTCCGCCCTAGCCCCTCGCCTCCCGAGGTCCCCACTGCTCCTCCTCCCTACCCGCCACAGCCAAGCCCGCCCTCGCCTTCGCCACCGTCACCCAGCCCGCCCTCGCCCAGCCCGCCACCTCCATACCCGGCTCCGCCCTAGCCCCTCGCCTCCCGAGGTCCCCACTGCTCCTCCTCCCTACCCGCCACAGCCAAGCCCGCCCTCGCCTTCGCCACCGTCACCCAGCCCGCCCTCGCCCAGCCCGCCACCTCCATACCCGGCTCCGCCTAGCCCCTCGCCTCCCGAGGTCCCCACTGCTCCTCCTCCCTACCCGCCACAGCCAAGCCCGCCCTCGCCTTCGCCACCGTCACCCAGCCCGCCCTCGCCCAGCCCGCCACCTCCATACCCGGCTCCGCCTAGCCCCTCGCCTCCCGAGGTCCCCACTGCTCCTCCTCCCTACCCGCCACAGCCAAGTCCCGCCCTCGCCTTCGCCACCGTCACCCAGCCCGCCCTCGCCCAGCCCGCCGCCTCCATACCCGGCTCCACCTAGCCCCTCGCCTCCCGAGGTCCCCACTGCTCCTCCTCCCTACCCGCCACAGCCAAGCCCACCCTCGCCTTCGCCACCGTCACCCAGCCCGCCCTCGCCCAGCCCGCCACCTCCATACCCGGCTCCGCCTAGCCCCTCGCCTCCCGAGGTCCCCACTGCTCCTCCTCCCTACCCGCCACAGCCAAGCCCGCCCTCGCCTTCGCCACCGTCACCCAGCCCGCCCTCGCCCAGCCCGCCACCTCCATACCCGGCTCCACCTAGCCCCTCGCCTCCCGAGGTCCCCACTGCTCCTCCTCCCTACCCGCCACAGCCAAGCCCACCCTCGCCTTCGCCACCGTCACCCAGCCCGCCCTCGCCCAGCCCGCCACCTCCATACCCGGCTCCGCCTAGCCCCTCGCCTCCCGAGGTCCCCACTGCTCCTCCTCCCTACCCGCCACAGCCAAGCCCGCCCTCGCCTTCGCCACCGTCACCCAGCCCGCCCTCGCCCAGCCCGCCACCTCCATACCCGGCTCCGCCTAGCCCCTCGCCTCCCGAGGTCCCCACTGCTCCTCCTCCCTACCCGCCACAGCCAAGCCCGCCCTCGCCTTCGCCACCGTCACCCAGCCCGCCCTCGCCCAGCCCGCCACCTCCATACCCGACTCCACCTAGCCCCTCGCCTCCCGAGGTCCCCACTGCTCCTCCTCCCTACCCGCCACAGCCAAGCCCGCCCTCGCCTTCGCCACCGTCACCCAGCCCGCCCTCGCCCAGCCCGCCGCCTCCATACCCGGCTCCGCCTAGCCCCTCGCCTCCCGAGGTCCCCAGCTGCTCCTCCTCCCTACCCGCCACAGCCAAGCCCACCCTCGCCTTCGCCACCGTCACCCAGCCCGCCCTCGCCCAGCCCGCCGCCTCCATACCCGGCTCCGCCCTAGCCCCTCGCCTCCCGAGGTCCCCACTGCTCCTCCTCCCTACCCGCCACAGCCAAGCCCTCCCTCGCCTTCGCCACCGTCACCCAGCCCGCCCTCGCCCAGCCCGCCACCTCCATACCCGGCTCCGCCTAGCCCCTCGCCTCCCGAGGTCCCCACTGCTCCTCCTCCCTACCCGCCACAGCCAAGCCCGCCCTCGCCTTCGCCACCGTCACCCAGCCCGCCCTCGCCCAGCCCGCCGCCTCCTTACCCGGCTCGCCCTAGCCCCTCGCCTCCCGAGGTCCCCACTGCTCCTCCTCCCTACCCGCCACAGCCAAGCCCTCCCTCGCCTTCGCCACCGTCACCCAGCCCGCCCTCGCCCAGCCCGCCACCTCCATACCCGGCTCCACCTAGCCCCTCGCCTCCCGAGGTCCCCACTGCTCCTCCTCCCTACCCGCCACAGCCAAGCCCGCCCTCGCCTTCGCCACCGTCACCCAGCCCGCCCTCGCCCAGCCCGCCAGCCTCCATACCCGGCTCCGCCTAGCCCCTCGCCTCCCGAGGTCCCCACTGCTCCTCCTCCCTACCCGCCACAGCCAAGCCCGCCCTCGCCTTCGCCACCGTCACCCAGCCCGCCCTCGCCCAGCCCGCCACCTCCATACCCGGCTCCGCCCTAGCCCCTCGCCTCCCGAGGTCCCCACTGCTCCTCCTCCCTACCCGCCACAGCCAAGCCCGCCCTCGCCTTCGCCACCGTCACCCAGCCCGCCCTCGCCCAGCCCGCCGCCTCCATACCCGGCTCCGCCCAGCCCCTCGCCTCCCGAGGTCCCCACTGCTCCTCCTCCCTACCCGCCACAGCCAAGCCCTCCCTCGCCTTCGCCACCGTCACCCAGCCCGCCCTCGCCCAGCCCGCCACCTCCATACCCGGCTCCGCCTAGCCCCTCGCCTCCCGAGGTCCCCACTGCTCCTCCTCCCTACCCGCCACAGCCAAGTCCCGCCCTCGCCTTCGCCACCGTCACCCAGCCCGCCCTCGCCCAGCCCGCCACTTCCATACCCGGCTCCGCCTAGCCCCTCGCCTCCCGAGGTCCCCACTGCTCCTCCTCCCTACCCGCCACAGCCAAGCCCGCCCTCGCCTTCGCCACCGTCACCCAGCCCGCCCTCGCCCAGCCCGCCACCTCCATACCCGGCTCCGCCCAGCCCCTCGCCTCCCGAGGTCCCCACTGCTCCTCCTCCCTACCCGCCACAGCCAAGCCCGCCCTCGCCTTCGCCACCGTCACCCAGCCCGCCCTCGCCCAGCCCGCCGCCTCCATACCCGGCTCCGCCCAGCCCCTCGCCTCCCGAGGTCCCCACTGCTCCTCCTCCCTACCCGCCACAGCCAAGCCCGCCCTCGCCTTCGCCACCGTCACCCAGCCCGCCCTCGCCCAGCCCGCCACCTCCATACCCGGCTCCGCCTAGCCCCTCGCCTCCCGAGGTCCCCACTGCTCCTCCTCCCTACCCGCCACAGCCAAGCCCTCCCTCGCCTTCGCCACCGTCACCCAGCCCGCCGCTCGCCCAGCCCGCCACCTCCATACCCGGCTCCGCCTAGCCCCTCGCCTCCCGAGGTCCCCAGCTATCCTCCTCCCTACCCGCCACAGCCAAGTCCGCCCTCGCCTTCGCCACCGTCACCCAGCCCGCCCTCGCCCAGCCCGCCACCTCCATACCCGGCTCCGCCCAGCCCCTCGCCTCCCGAGGTCCCCACTGCTCCTCCTCCCTACCCGCCACAGCCAAGCCCTCCCTCGCCTTCGCCACCGTCACCCAGCCCGCGCTCGCCCAGCCCGCCACCTCCATACCCGGCTCCGCCTAGCCCCTCGCCTCCCGAGGTCCCCACTGCTCCTCCTCCCTACCCGCCACAGCCAAGTCCGCCCTCGCCTTCGCCACCGTCACCCAGCCCGCCCTCGCCCAGCCCGCCACCTCCATACCCGGCTCCGCCTAGCCCCTCGCCTCCCGAGGTCCCCACTGCTCCTCCTCCCTACCCGCCACAGCCAAGTCCGCCCTCGCCTTCGCCACCGTCACCCAGCCCGCGCTCGCCCAGCCCGCCACCTCCATACCCGGCTCCGCCTAGCCCCTCGCCTCCCGAGGTCCCCACTGCTCCTCCTCCCTACCCGCCACAGCCAAGTCCGCCCTCGCCTTCGCCACCGTCACCCAGCCCGCCCTCGCCCAGCCCGCCACCTCCATACCCGGCTCCGCCTAGCCCCTCGCCTCCCGAGGTCCCCACTGCTCCTCCTCCCTACCCGCCACAGCCAAGTCCGCCCTCGCCTTCGCCACCGTCACCCAGCCCGCCCTCGCCCAGCCCGCCGCCTCCATACCCGGCTCCGCCCAGCCCCTCGCCTCCCGAGGTCCCCACTGCTCCTCCTCCCTACCCGCCACAGCCAAGTCCGCCCTCGCCTTCGCCACCGTCACCCAGCCCGCCCTCGCCCAGCCCGCCGCCTCCATACCCGACTCCACCTAGCCCCTCGCCTCCCGAGGTCCCCACTGCTCCTCCTCCCTACCCGCCACAGCCAAGCCCACCCTCGCCTTCGCCACCGTCACCCAGCCCGCCCTCGCCCAGCCCGCCACCTCCATACCCGGCTCCGCCTAGCCCCTCGCCTCCCGAGGTCCCCACTGCTCCTCCTCCCTGCCCGCCACAGCCAAGCCCGCCCTCGCCTTCGCCACCGTCACCCAGCCCGCCCTCGCCCAGCCCGCCACCTCCATACCCGACTCCACCTAGCCCCTCGCCTCCCGAGGTCCCGACTGCTCCTCCTCCCTATCCGCCACAGCCCAGCCCACCCTCGCCTTCGCCACCGTCACCCAGCCCGCCCTCGCCCAGACCGCCACCTCCATACCCGGCTCCGCCTAGCCCCTCGCCTCCCGAGGTCCCCACTGCTCCTCCTCCCTACCCGCCACAGCCAAGCCCGCCCTCGCCTTCGCCACCGTCACCCAGCCCGCCCTCGCCCAGCCCGCCACCTCCATACCCGGCTCCGCCTAGCCCCTCGCCTCCCGAGGTCCCCACTGCTCCTCCTCCTTACCCGCCACAGCCAAGCCCGCCCTCGCCTTCGCCACCGTCACCCAGCCCGCCCTCGCCCAGCCCGCCGCCTCCATACCCGGCTCCGCCCAGCCCCTCGCCTCCCGAGGTCCCCACTGCTCCTCCTCCCTACCCGCCACAGCCAAGCCCACCCTCGCCTTCGCCACCGTCACCCAGCCCGCCCTCGCCCAGCCCGCCACCTCCATACCCGGCTCCACCTAGCCCCTCGCCTCCCGAGGTCCCCACTGCTCCTCCTCCCTACCCGCCACAGCCAAGCCCGCCCTCGCCTTCGCCACCGTCACCCAGCCCGCCCTCGCCCAGCCCGCCGCCTCCATACCCGGCTCCGCCCAGCCCCTCGCCTCCCGATGTCCCCACTGCTCCTCCTCCCTACCCGCCACAGCCAAGCCCGCCCTCGCCTTCGCCACCGTCACCCAGCCCGCCCTCGCCCAGCCCGCCGCCTCCATACCCGGCTCCGCCCAGCCCCTCGCCTCCCGAGGTCCCCAGCTATCCTCCTCCCTACCCGCCACAGCCAAGCCCACCCTCGCCTTCGCCACCGTCACCCAGCCCGCCCTCGCCCAGCCCGCCGCCTCCATACCCGGCTCCGCCCAGCCCCTCGCCTCCCGAGGTCCCCACTGCTCCTCCTCCCTACCCGCCACAGCCAAGCCCTCCCTCGCCTTCGCCACCGTCACCCAGCCCGCCCTCGCCCAGCCCGCCACCTCCATACCCGGCTCCGCCTAGCCCCTCGCCTCCCGAGGTCCCCACTGCTCCTCCTCCCTACCCGCCACAGCCAAGTCCGCCCTCGCCTTCGCCACCGTCACCCAGCCCGCCCTCGCCCAGCCCGCCGCCTCCATACCCGGCTCCGCCCAGCCCCTCGCCTCCCGAGGTCCCCACTGCTTCTCCTCCCTACCCGCCACAGCCAAGCCCTCCCTCGCCTTCGCCACCGTCACCCAGCCCGCCCTCGCCCAGCCCGCCACCTCCATACCCGGCTCCACCTAGCCCCTCGCCTCCCGAGGTCCCCACTGCTCCTCCTCCCTACCCGCCACAGCCAAGCCCGCCCTCGCCTTCGCCACCGTCACCCAGCCCGCCCTCGCCCAGCCCGCCGCCTCCATACCCGGCTCCGCCTAGCCCCTCGCCTCCCGAGGTCCCCACTGCTCCTCCTCCCTACCCGCCACAGCCAAGCCCGCCCTCGCCTTCGCCACCGTCACCCAGCCCGCCCTCGCCCAGCCCGCCACCTCCATACCCGGCTCCGCCCAGCCCCTCGCCTCCCGAGGTCCCCACTGCTCCTCCTCCCTACCCGCCACAGCCAAGCCCGCCCTCGCCTTCGCCACCGTCACCCAGCCCGCCCTCGCCCAGCCCGCCGCCTCCATACCCGGCTCCGCCCAGCCCCTCGCCTCCCGAGGTCCCCACTGCTCCTCCTCCCTACCCGCCACAGCCAAGCCCTCCCTCGCCTTCGCCACCGTCACCCAGCCCGCCCTCGCCCAGCCCGCCACCTCCATACCCGGCTCCGCCTAGCCCCTCGCCTCCCGAGGTCCCCAGCTATCCTCCTCCCTACCCGCCACAGCCAAGCCCTCCCTCGCCTTCGCCACCGTCACCCAGCCCGCGCTCGCCCAGCCCGCCACCTCCATACCCGGCTCCGCCTAGCCCCTCGCCTCCCGAGGTCCCCACTGCTCCTCCTCCCTACCCGCCACAGCCAAGCCCTCCCTCGCCTTCGCCACCGTCACCCAGCCCGCCCTCGCCCAGCCCGCCACCTCCATACCCGGCTCCACCTAGCCCCTCGCCTCCCGAGGTCCCCACTGCTCCTCCTCCCTACCCGCCACAGCCAAGCCCGCCCTCGCCTTCGCCACCGTCACCCAGCCCGCGCTCGCCCAGCCCGCCACCTCCATACCCGGCTCCGCCTAGCCCCTCGCCTCCCGAGGTCCCCACTGCTCCTCCTCCCTACCCGCCACAGCCAAGCCCACCCTCGCCTTCGCCACCGTCACCCAGCCCGCCCTCGCCCAGCCCGCCACCTCCATACCCGGCTCCACCTAGCCCCTCGCCTCCCGAGGTCCCCACTGCTCCTCCTCCCTACCCGCCACAGCCAAGCCCGCCCTCGCCTTCGCCACCGTCACCCAGCCCGCCCTCGCCCAGCCCGCCACCTCCATACCCGGCTC
The DNA here is from genome assembly GCA_021605115.1 of Astrephomene gubernaculifera. Classification (NCBI taxonomy): domain Eukaryota; kingdom Viridiplantae; phylum Chlorophyta; class Chlorophyceae; order Chlamydomonadales; family Astrephomenaceae; genus Astrephomene; species Astrephomene gubernaculifera. The sequence continues at coordinate 7,432 of BMAR01000028.1, read as the reverse complement.
CGCCTAGCCCCTCGCCTCCCGAGGTCCCCACTGCTCCTCCTCCCTACCCGCCACAGCCAAGCCCACCCTCGCCTTCGCCACCGTCACCCAGCCCGCCCTCGCCCAGCCCGCCACCTCCATACCCGGCTCCGCCCAGCCCCTCGCCTCCCGAGGTCCCCACTGCTCCTCCTCCCTACCCGCCACAGCCAAGCCCACCCTCGCCTTCGCCACCGTCACCCAGCCCGCCCTCGCCCAGCCCGCCACCTCCATACCCGGCTCCACCTAGCCCCTCACCTCCCGAGGTCCCCAGCTATCCTCCTCCCTACCCGCCACAGCCAAGTCCGCCCTCGCCTTCGCCACCGTCACCCAGCCCGCCCTCGCCCAGCCCGCCACCTCCATACCCGACTCCACCTAGCCCCTCGCCTCCCGAGGTCCCCACTGCTCCTCCTCCCTACCCGCCACAGCCAAGCCCGCCCTCGCCTTCGCCACCGTCACCCAGCCCGCCCTCGCACAGCCCGCCACCTCCATACCCGGCCCCGCCTAGCCCCTCGCCTCCCGAGGTCCCCACTGCTCCTCCTCCCTACCCGCCACAGCCAAGCCCGCCCTCGCCTTCGCCACCGTCACCCAGCCCGCCCTCGCCCAGCCCGCCACCTCCATACCCGGCTCCGCCCAGCCCCTCGCCTCCCGAGGTCCCCACTGCTCCTCCTCCCTACCCGCCACAGCCAAGCCCGCCCTCGCCTTCGCCACCGTCACCCAGCCCGCCCTCGCCCAGCCCGCCGCCTCCATACGCGGCTCCGCCCAGCCCCTCGCCTCCCGAGGTCCCCACTGCTCCTCCTCCCTACCCGCCACAGCCAAGCCCACCCTCGCCTTCGCCACCGTCACCCAGCCCGCCCTCGCCCAGCCCGCCACCTCCATACCCGGCTCCGCCTAGCCCCTCGCCTCCCGAGGTCCCCACTGCTCCTCCTCCCTACCCGCCACAGCCAAGCCCGCCCTCGCCTTCGCCACCGTCACCCAGCCCGCCCTCGCCCAGCCCGCCACTTCCATACCCGGCTCCGCCCAGCCCCTCGCCTCCCGAGGTCCCCACTGCTCCTCCTCCCTACCCGCCACAGCCAAGCCCACCCTCGCCTTCGCCACCGTCACCCAGCCCGCCCTCGCCCAGCCCGCCACCTCCATACCCGGCTCCACCTAGCCCCTCACCTCCCGAGGTCCCCAGCTATCCTCCTCCCTACCCGCCACAGCCAAGTCCGCCCTCGCCTTCGCCACCGTCACCCAGCCCGCCCTCGCCCAGCCCGCCACCTCCATACCCGGCTCCACCTAGCCCCTCGCCTCCCGAGGTCCCCACTGCTCCTCCTCCCTACCCGCCACAGCCAAGCCCGCCCTCGCCTTCGCCACCGTCACCCAGCCCGCCCTCGCACAGCCCGCCACCTCCATACCCGGCCCCGCCTAGCCCCTCGCCTCCCGAGGTCCCCACTGCTCCTCCTCCCTACCCGCCACAGCCAAGCCCTCCCTCGCCTTCGCCACCGTCACCCAGCCCGCCCTCGCCCAGCCCGCCACCTCCATACCCGGCTCCGCCTAGCCCCTCGCCTCCCGAGGTCCCCACTGCTCCTCCTCCCTACCCGCCACAGCCAAGCCCTCCCTCGCCTTCGCCACCGTCACCCAGCCCGCCCTCGCCCAGCCCGCCACCTCCATACCCGGCTCCACCTAGCCCCTCGCCTCCCGAGGTCCCCACTGCTCCTCCTCCCTACCCGCCACAGCCAAGCCCACCCTCGCCTTCGCCACCGTCACCCAGCCCGCCCTCGCCCAGCCCGCCGCCTCCATACCCGGCTCCGCCCAGCCCCTCGCCTCCCGAGGTCCCCACTGCTCCTCCTCCCTACCCGCCACAGCCAAGCCCACCCTCGCCTTCGCCACCGTCACCCAGCCCGCCCTCGCCCAGCCCGCCACCTCCATACCCGGCTCCACCTAGCCCCTCGCCTCCCGAGGTCCCCACTGCTCCTCCTCCCTACCCGCCACAGCCAAGCCCGCCCTCGCCTTCGCCACCGTCACCCAGCCCGCCCTCGCCCAGCCCGCCGCCTCCATACCCGACTCCACCTAGCCCCTCGCCTCCCGATGTCCCCACTGCTCCTCCTCCCTACCCGCCACAGCCAAGCCCGCCCTCGCCTTCGCCACCGTCACCCAGCCCGCCCTCGCCCAGCCCGCCGCCTCCATACCCGGCTCCGCCCAGCCCCTCGCCTCCCGAGGTCCCCAGCTATCCTCCTCCCTACCCGCCACAGCCAAGCCCACCCTCGCCTTCGCCACCGTCACCCAGCCCGCCCTCGCCCAGCCCGCCGCCTCCATACCCGGCTCCGCCCAGCCCCTCGCCTCCCGAGGTCCCCACTGCTCCTCCTCCCTACCCGCCACAGCCAAGCCCTCCCTCGCCTTCGCCACCGTCACCCAGCCCGCCCTCGCCCAGCCCGCCACCTCCATACCCGGCTCCGCCTAGCCCCTCGCCTCCCGAGGTCCCCACTGCTCCTCCTCCCTACCCGCCACAGCCAAGTCCGCCCTCGCCTTCGCCACCGTCACCCAGCCCGCCCTCGCCCAGCCCGCCGCCTCCATACCCGGCTCCGCCCAGCCCCTCGCCTCCCGAGGTCCCCACTGCTTCTCCTCCCTACCCGCCACAGCCAAGCCCTCCCTCGCCTTCGCCACCGTCACCCAGCCCGCCCTCGCCCAGCCCGCCACCTCCATACCCGGCTCCACCTAGCCCCTCGCCTCCCGAGGTCCCCACTGCTCCTCCTCCCTACCCGCCACAGCCAAGCCCGCCCTCGCCTTCGCCACCGTCACCCAGCCCGCCCTCGCCCAGCCCGCCGCCTCCATACCCGGCTCCGCCTAGCCCCTCGCCTCCCGAGGTCCCCACTGCTCCTCCTCCCTACCCGCCACAGCCAAGCCCGCCCTCGCCTTCGCCACCGTCACCCAGCCCGCCCTCGCCCAGCCCGCCACCTCCATACCCGGCTCCGCCCAGCCCCTCGCCTCCCGAGGTCCCCACTGCTCCTCCTCCCTACCCGCCACAGCCAAGCCCGCCCTCGCCTTCGCCACCGTCACCCAGCCCGCCCTCGCCCAGCCCGCCGCCTCCATACCCGGCTCCGCCCAGCCCCTCGCCTCCCGAGGTCCCCACTGCTCCTCCTCCCTACCCGCCACAGCCAAGCCCTCCCTCGCCTTCGCCACCGTCACCCAGCCCGCCCTCGCCCAGCCCGCCACCTCCATACCCGGCTCCGCCTAGCCCCTCGCCTCCCGAGGTCCCCAGCTATCCTCCTCCCTACCCGCCACAGCCAAGCCCTCCCTCGCCTTCGCCACCGTCACCCAGCCCGCGCTCGCCCAGCCCGCCACCTCCATACCCGGCTCCGCCTAGCCCCTCGCCTCCCGAGGTCCCCACTGCTCCTCCTCCCTACCCGCCACAGCCAAGCCCTCCCTCGCCTTCGCCACCGTCACCCAGCCCGCCCTCGCCCAGCCCGCCACCTCCATACCCGGCTCCACCTAGCCCCTCGCCTCCCGAGGTCCCCACTGCTCCTCCTCCCTACCCGCCACAGCCAAGCCCGCCCTCGCCTTCGCCACCGTCACCCAGCCCGCGCTCGCCCAGCCCGCCACCTCCATACCCGGCTCCGCCTAGCCCCTCGCCTCCCGAGGTCCCCACTGCTCCTCCTCCCTACCCGCCACAGCCAAGCCCTCCCTCGCCTTCGCCACCGTCACCCAGCCCGCCCTCGCCCAGCCCGCCACCTCCATACCCGGCTCCACCTAGCCCCTCGCCTCCCGAGGTCCCCACTGCTCCTCCTCCCTACCCGCCACAGCCAAGCCCGCCCTCGCCTTCGCCACCGTCACCCAGCCCGCCCTCGCCCAGCCCGCCACCTCCATACCCGGCTCCGCCTAGCCCCTCGCCTCCCGAGGTCCCCAGCTATCCTCCCAACCCTCCAGCATATCCGCCGTCACCCAGCACTCCATCACCCAGTCCCACTCCCTATCCTCAGTTTCCTGGCCCTCTGCCGTCGCCTCCCTCGCCATCGTCTTCCAACCCCCACCCCCCTCAGCCGCTCATCCCGCCACCTACATATCCACCCGCCCCGCCACCGTCCACATCATCGCCTCTCCAACCTCCTCCCTCGCCCCACCCTCTTGCGCCTCCCAGCCCCTCCCCTACACCTCCTCAAGTCCCCGCGGCGCCTCTTCCTCCCCTTCCCAACGCTCCACCACCTCCGTCCAACCCAGCCCTTCCTCCTCCCCAAGCTCCATCGCGCTCTGGCCCGCCTGTGCCTCCTTCGCCTTCGCTCCCCCAGCCCCCGTCACCCCAGCCTACAATACCAGCAGCTCCAACCCCTCCGCCGTCTCCTTCGCCGCCCTACGCTCCTTCACCTCAACCCCGAATTTCCCCCCCTTCACCTCGGCTACCTCCACCCTCGCCAAGCCCGGAGCCCTCACAGCCACCCGCTTCACCACCCAGCCCCAGCCCAGCCCCTCCTCTACACCCCAGCCCAGCCATCCCTGCAACGCCAGCGCCTCCACAGCTACCTCAGCCTCCACAGCAACCTACTCCGCCAAGCCTTCCCCATCCTCCAGCAACACCCACTCTTCCGCCACCTTCACCCGCACCTTCGCCTTCAAACCCGCCACCTTCCTCACCCGCACAGCCCTACCCACCAGTATATGCCCCACCCGGCCTTCCGCCTACCTCCGCGCCTCCGCCTGACACTCCGCAGCCTCCTCCTCGCACCCCTCCGCCTTCGCCCCCGCCGCCCCTACATCCGCCCTCTCATCCCGCGCCAAGCCCATCGCCATCTCCTGCCGTACCACCCAGGGCACCCCCACCGCGGCGACCCCCCAGGCCCTCGCCTCCTCGCCCTCCAAGTCCCAGACCACCACCGCCATTGCCTCCGCCACGCAAGCCGCAACCCCCCTCGCCTCCTCCACCTAGACCTCCTCCTCCTTCTCCTCCCCCGTCCCAGCCCGACCCGCCCTCTCCCTCACCCCCACGGCCACCTCCTCCATCCCCGCCGCCCCAGAAACCCTTGCCTCCTGCTCCGCCGCCTCCCAGACCACCACCACCACGCCCTCCTCCACCCAGCCCCTCACCCCCACCGCCCCCGTTCCCAAGACCCCCACCGCCACTGCCACCTCCGCGACGCCCCGCGCCCCCTAATCCTCCGCCGCCAAGACCCCCGCCGCCAACTCCTCCACCGCCCAAGCCCTCGCCCCCTAATCCTCCGCCTCCCAGGCCGCCACCACCGAGGCCTCCTCCACCACGCCCTTCGCCGCCCTCTCCACGCCCGCCTAGGCCGCCCACGGTCCCGGCTCCCCCCGCGGCTCCGCCGCCTCCCGAGTTCCCTCCGCCCGACCAGAGCTTCTTCACCACCCCGTCAATCTCCACCCAATCAACGGCTCTTGATCCCATGGATCTCGAACCCAACTCCTCGAGCGTCACAGCTCCAACGTCCCCAACCGCACCGCCGTCCGCATCCACAGCAGCAGCAACGTTGTCGGTGTTGGCGTCTCCACCGAGCGCCTATGTTCCAGTCCCTGTGCCCAGCAGCGTCGTGACCTTGGACGCCACCGGTTATGACGCTTCGGTGTACGACACGGCTGAGAATGCGACGCATTACAGCGTGACGTACCTGGTTGCTGTGGCTGATTCCGCGCCCACGTTGCGTGGCTGGTGCCTGGTGGCCAACCCAGCTGTGCTAGGTCAGGACCTGGACGTGAGCAGTGTGGCGACTGCGGTTCGGTCGGATGGTGATGGTACGACCGTCACAGAGGTAGGTGCTCTTGAATGTCGAGGTTGGTTGGCGCAGGCTAAGTACATGGCTAATTCAATGAATGCCATAAATGCATGGGTTCAATACCGCTACTACTTAGCTGTCAATATTCGACTAGCACACGCTATACGTAGGAGTGTATCCTTTCTGCGTTCGCAACCGTTCCCAGACTTAATTCTCCCTACTGTTGTCGTACCCCATGCCGTTCCTTTGCTGCCGACCTTTACGTGTACAGGTAATTCCGTACATGCACGACGGACTAACCTCCTTGACGGTTACGGACTCGGTGCTAGCTGGTACGACACTCACGTACACGTTGGGCTTTGAAAAACGTACGACTGTTTCTCGAGCGCGATCCACGGCATCCGTACAGGCGCCCACACGGGGTCTCAGCCTGCCAGTTGTGATGTGGTCGGATAGCTTCACCACTGAAGCCATGCTGCCGGCTGTGCTCTCGGGACCGAGCAACCCTGCTCTGGACTTTGACAGCACAGCAGGCAGCAGCAGCAGCGTCAGCGACAGTTCTGCCGCTAAGGTTGTGATTGCTACTTCTGCCACCATCAAGACGGGCAGCCTCAAGGCCGGTGCCCACGATGACGCTACTAACCGCAGCAGCAGTGCCGCCGATGGGGCCTCATCAGTGCCGTTGCTTGGTGCGGGCGGCTGCGTATCCGCCTCCGTGCACAAGTCCTTCTCTCCTGCCACCCACCTGACGAGCATCTCGGTGCATTTGTACGGCAATGGCTCTGCTGCGCCGGCTTGTACGGCTTGGCTGTCAAGCCTTGAAGCACCCATGTTTGTCTTCATGAGGCTGGCAGGCGCTGCCGTGGTGGAGGAGGTCCAGCAGCTCGGCTCGTACGCTCCTCCTACGGCGTTCTTCAAGTCATCGTCATCATTCGTCGTGCCGGTTCGTATCCGCGAAGGCGCCGCTGCGACCTTCCGACTGGCCGTCGCTGACGTTGCCGCTCTCAACGACATCTGCGAACAGGTAACATTGGTTTTCAATTGCAACTTGCTCGATCATGCACTTCGGTTTCTTGGTTTGACGACATGTACTTTGTGAAGTGTGTGACGAAAGAGTTTGTTTGCTGCGTGCCGTCGTCGGGGCGCTAGGCCCCATGCCTAACCGCTCTTTGTCAGCGTTCTGTCCATGCCTGGAAGTCCTCAAGCTCCAACCCCTCATACGTTTCGCCACCCTTTTCCCAACCTGGCCGTTTTACCCGCAACCAAGCAGGGCGCCCTTTCGGATCAGTTGCCTGACACATGCGTGTTGCAGCTCGTTAGCTCAGCCTCGGGAGTCGTCGCTACAGGTCTTGTGGGCGAGGACTCTGGCACGGATGCCGGCACGGTCGGCGAAGTACCCGGTTTCCACGTCCCAACCCCAGATAGCAGCAGCCCTCTGACCCCTCCGCCCCTGCTACTGCAACCGCCGGTGGGCGTGGGCGCAAGCCTCACGCCACCAAGCAGGCACGCGGCGGCAGCAGCACCTGCAGCAGCAACAGCCCTCGGCGGCAGTAGCAGCAGCGGATCTGCGCAGCCTGGGCTTAGCAGGATTGGCATCATAACCGGTATGGTTGTGAGCTGTGCAATGCTGGCTATGATTGCGGCCGTTGCCTTGACACTCCGCCGTCGATGGAGGGCTTTACAGGCAGCAGCTAGCGAGGAAGAGGACAGCCAAA